>OY744531.1:45309699-45312199 GCA_963556195.1 Sepiola atlantica
ACAGAATAGATTACATGAATCCCCCGAACAGAACAGTTTTGAATCACTTTTATGTTCCCTGACATTGATTAACTTTATGTCTAGAATTCTTATTAGAATTTTGATTTAAAAAATCTATTACATGATTTTGATTTTGGAAAATGTCTAACATTTAAGGCTTAAGATTAAGAGGTCTTAAGAAGAAACTGAAATGCAAGGAATCTTGCTTTATTGCTATCTAATGACAATAGATAAAATTCAATGCAAAATATTTGAATTTTTAAATGGGAGATTGGTCCATTATAATGCACCCTAAAACCGTTAAAAATATTCTGAAATTCGGAGAATATTTATTAAGTGATGTCTAATACGTAGGGTTTAAATTTAACCGAATTTTAGGTATCTTGATTTTCACAAACGGTTTTAGTCCTTTTTTACCCCTTTTGGATAATACAAAATCAAGCAAGATATAGCCCATATTACGACTCCTTACGCCAAAAAACTGTGTCTCAAAAGTAATAATGATCGGTTAACTGAATTTTGTATATACAAATAATACGTAAATAAGCATATATACATACCTAACTTTATATAGAGATATATGATGAATTTAAGCATATAACTTGGCAATAAATTGGTATATCTCCGTCGAGATAGAGTTGGATACTAAAGTAGTTATTAGTAGAGCTGGTATATATATATATATATATATATATATATATATATATATATATATATATATATATATATATGAACAGCTACTATCACTAATAACAAAAAATTACAAAAATACATAATTTAAATGGTCCGGTGGTAAAACCAGACTATAAACACTTATATCGAAGGTTCGATCCTTGTCCAAGTTAGCCATGCCAATGACGGTTGATAGCCAGAAACACGTGTCTATGGATTAAGTTTAAGTACGTATAAAATTAATAATATATATATATATATCAACGAAACATACGTCCTATAAAGTTAAGGACAACTCAATCTTTATACCTTAGGAAGTGAAAAAAAAGCATATTACAAAATACTTAACTTATATATATATATATATATATATACATACAACTCTTAATTTGATCACATACATATCTTAATCCATTTTCACAGCAAACATGTATTTTTCACATGTTACTGATAACGTGCCCATTTGGGAACCGATGTATTATCCTTTAAACCCAGTCGATCATTTAGTAGGTCATGCTTATTTAGCCACGTTAGGATTGCTAGCTTTTTGTATATAAATAAGAGACATAGATCATCTAGCAACCTGCAAACCTTATAATTTCTCAGAATTTTTTATTTTACAACTGGTGTTTTGTTCTCACTTTTTAGTTTTCTAATATAACTAGATAAGGAAATTCTTGTTTTGATTCCATGGTTTGTACAAGAGTGGTGATGGTTTGCTAATCTGGTTTTAAAGGGTATATGTGTACTTCCTATGTATGTTTTTTATATAACATTACTCGATACTACTAACTTTAGCTGTATAGACTATTTTTCGGTTAATCACTTTTGTTTTAAGATGCAGGTATCCGGATTTCGTCAAGTGAATTCTCTTTGTGGTGGTGAGATTGCGTAATTACAATTTTTTAAATGGAAACTGTTCCAGACAAGGCATGAAGCCACTTGATGTAAGGAGCCAAAAGAAAGAAAATAATACTACTTCGAGGTAAAAAAAAACGATAAGTCTCATATAAATAGATCCCGACCAAGAAAACTGCAATTCTTCTTCCTTTGTTAGAAACATCGCTCATGGAATGTGAAGACTAAAAGACAAAATAAGAGAAGGGTAAATTACGAGGATGCCAAAAGTAAAGGTCCAGTTACTACTCTCCTTAAATTATGCTTGTTTATTATTTTGATGTATTTTTAAATAGTTTTTTCTAAGTTGGCAACCACGAATAATTCATTCTGAGACAATTCTTATTGAATATATTTCGAAGTTGGTTATTGGGAGGAAAATGTTTGTGGGTTAGTTATAAAAGGTCCTATTAATTCTATCATCACCTTGTGAGAAATTGAAGACGAGATTATTTTCCTGCCTTTAGATTTTTTGTTGTTACTAGGGTTTGGTATATTATATAGTTTAGTATAGTGTTACAGTAATCACAATCGGTTAGTGCTTTATCATCTATATATATATATATATATATATATATATATATATATATATATATATATATATATATATATATATATATATATATATATTATTTATCTTCCTCCCACAAGGTAAAATGTGACACAAGGTCGGGAAAGTGGGATTTGAAAAGCCAGCGCCCGAGAAGGTGAGCAATCCGGCCATTTAAAAATTGCCTGGGCAGCCCCGTTGGCATTCCCCGGTAGGAGCGCCTCAGGCAGTAAGCAATAAACTTAATCCTCCCCAAAGAGGGGAGGCAAAGCCTGGGAGGGTGGACCTCCTAGAACTGCACAGGACAGTCCCATAGACCGGCGTAAATCAAGCCCCGAAGGCCAAGACAATACCGGTCTATAGGGTGCAGTATCCATCGGA
>OY744531.1:45317199-45324699 GCA_963556195.1 Sepiola atlantica
CCGTACCGGCTGTAGGTCTCATCACCGACTGCATCTTTTCCAACAACCTCTACTGCTTTGGTCTCACTCTCATAGACATACACGAACTACTACACATAATAGTCGACAACACATACTTCACATACAAAGAACAGACTTACAAACAAATAACAGGCCTACCTATGGGATCCAGCCTATCAGGATTACTCGCCATTACATACATGAATAAATTAGAACAACGCGCACTACACCCATGCCACTCCAGCATCTTCTTCAAGAGATATGTAGACGGTATTCTCATCCTCACATCATCCCGCGAAGAAGCCAACAAAATCTTCATTATTTTAAAAACACAGACCACAAAATACAATTCGCTATCGAGCACCCTAAGACATCAGGATCCCTTATACTATTAGATTCCATGCTCTACATCACCGAGTAAAGTCTCATACACACTAGCTTCTACAAAAAATGCCTGCAGAGACATCTTCGTAAATCACAAATCAGCCCTCCCTACCAAAGCCAGAATAGGATACGCTCTAAACGAGACAAATCGCATCTGTAGCAAATCCACCACGAAAACAGACAATGCCACTTCTATTAGACACTTCCAATAAATACTCGAACGGAATGGATACCCCACAAACACAAGACACCACACTAGGACACCTGGTAAACATTCACAACAAACTCTCTCTAATACCTGCTTCCTAAAAATTCCACACTTTAGCGATAGAATAATCTCGGCCATCCGCAAATCCATCCGCAAGGAACACCTACACATTTAGCTTACACACTCCGGACTAACACCGAGACAGCACCTATGTAAAACTAGAACACCCTTAGCACTAACCCCTGCACCCTTGCAAACTGCCCCATCAACAACACAGGGTTATGCAACCGAACATATGCCAATGTGCGGTATGCAATAAATTCTACATCGGCAGTACAGTGAGACAATTGCACATACGTATCAAAGAACACGTAACCACCAAGGCATCGCCCTTCCAAAAGCACATAGCACATGGCCACAACTCCACCAAACACATACGAGTCAGGATATTAGCTAACAAAAGAGACCAGGGCAACCTCAGACTCAAAGAATCGACATTAATCAGAAAATTTAACCAAGATTAAAACAGCAGATCCGAGCTCAATTTCAACTTCTTAGTAGAACCACACACAACAAGCATCACCTTACAAATTATAACAAACGATTATCTACTGTACTATGCAGAAATATTTTAAACAAATAGGAGAAATACATAATAGAACTTACTTTTACCCATGGGTCCGTAGACTGACGCTAGTTCGGACACATTATTGCACACGTACGGCCATCTACACAAATATTAACTAGAAATCCTAAACAATTTAATATCACGACTACACATAATAAAATATAATAATATAAATAATAATTATACATACAACGAAACTATCCGACGGAAAACACACACTCATGAAACTACACACATCCACACATTCAACCTATAAAATTATGATACTATTCACATAACAACCTACCAAACCAAACATATACGAACCCCAGTCAACAACGATACATAATCGTTTAAGAAATAATCGTTAATGAAACAAATAATAGAAAAAAAAAATAATTAATGCTATGAGTCAAATTAGTGAACACTTTCAAGAGACATAACTCCAACAGAGCACAGCTTAATCCATTCAAGTTCCCCCCTCTCCTCCATCGGACGCACGCAACGTTAAATATAACACACATGCCCCCAAAAATTATAATTAAATAGAACACTTCTAAACACTACACATGATAATAATAATAATAATAATAATAATAATAATAATAATAATAATAATAATAATAATAATAACTGAAAAATAATTTAACAATATTTAACTACACCAAACCACCTAATCTATTTACACCTCAACGTTCATAAAAAAGTTTCTACAAACTTAAAAGAAACCGTAATTTCCGGCCAAGGCTATTGGCGAAAACAGCACACACCGACGAGTCGATATATTTATTTCTGAGGATGGGGGATTCCCTAAAAAATTTCAATACAAAAAGGAAGACACACCACCCTACCTTCACGGTTTGAACTTAACACTGGTAAATATAATAACATTTTTGGAAAATTATTGATTTCTCAATATTGTCATTTTTGTTTACCATTTCACGTACCGCCGGTGTCACCTAACCAACGCATTGTCACGGTCCTCTAACAATACTTATATGCTATAGTTTACTTGAAGCATTGATTAGTGTGTCTATAAATGTAAAAATGTAATTAATAGAAGGCAATACAATGCAGAAGTGTAACGGATAAGCAGGAACAACATCAAATAAAGACATGTAACGGCGGTATGAGTTTTGCAGGTTCCACCTTTTTATTCATAATATATATATACATATATATATATATATATATATATATATATATATATATATATATATATATATATATATATTGGAAAAAAGAAACAATGTTTCAGACAATATGTAAAAATAAAAATGGAATAAAGAATAAGCAATTCAACAACTAACAAAAATAAACTCAAAAACTCATGTTGTAAAGTTCCACCGAGATATTTCGGCCGTAGATACGGCCATTTTCGATCGGTTGATAAACTTTACTTCAAAACGGAAAAGTTTTCAAATTTATACAGAGAATGCGTTTGGAAGAAAATGTCACGTGCAGAGAACAACAAAAAGGGAGAAAAAGGAACGCGAGGAATGTTATGAAAAGAGAAAGAAAAAGATGAAGAAGAGGAAGAAGAAGAAAGAGAGACCCATCAACCAGTATCTTTAGAACGTCAGTTAAAGAAGAAGAAAAGAAGAAGAAGAGAAAGCAAGAGTAAACGTGAGAAAGGGTAAATCGACATTTGGCTGTCGAAAACTACTAAAGAAGAAAAAGAGAGAGAGAAAAAATCAGTGCTTAGATATCGCCTGCTGATTGAATTCGGATTGAGAACGTCAAAAGTCTACTAGGATTAGAAGTAATTTGAAGCAGTTAACGTCGAGGGACGAAACAAGGAAGGAGGAGGAAGCAGGGGCGGAGGAGAAGGGGAAAGAAGAGAGACAAGGGTTAAAAGTTAGCCAGAGTCATATTCATTTAGATTCATCTCGTATAGAATCGATCTAGCCGAAGGAAAGGAAATGTTATAGAAACCTTGTCTTTGTGCAATGGTGTTCTTATGACATAGGATCAGGCAGGATTCTGTAAGACGTCGAAGTTTGGTATCATGAATATGTTTGATAGAGATTGCCTTATGGGTATTGAAGTGGTGGCCGGAAGAGATCATATGAGTGCATAGTGCATTAGAGGTATCGCCGTTTTTTATGGCACGATTATGTTCATATATTCGTTTCTTTAACGGACGTTGTGTCTCGCCGAAATATATTTTGCCACAGTCGGCGCAAGGAATAGTATAAATTCCAGCTGTAGTGGGTGATGAATGACTTCATTTTTGTTTTTATGCATTTGTAAAATGTTTTTGATGGTGAGTGAGGTAGCTTGGATAATTCTAAAACTATGTTGGGAAAGCGAAGAAAAGAGATGTGTGTTACGAGAGTTAGTGGGAAGGAAAACATTCCTTAATATTAGTTGTGTAGTATTAGGAGGTGTATTAGTATTTTTGATCTCTTTTAGATGTATTTGAAACGCTTTCTTTTTAGCGGAAAGAATGACATGTTTGGGATATTTTAAAGTAGTGAGAGAGGATTCTATTTTATTATATTCCTGAGAGAGATGTTCAGGGCTGCAAATACGCAGAGCCCTGAGATAAAAACCGATTATCATGCTATATAACTATATAAAAAATAGCAAGGCTTTTCAAAGAATGATAAACATAATTTTATTACAGAATATACCTTGCATTGAACAATCGAAGTTTAAAATAAATCTGGACATTCGTACATGTTTATCACTCTTCGTTCATCTATCTTTATAATTGCTATATCTCGTATATTGAGCTTAAACCATTTCACTATAGGTTCTATTTACTAAAAGCTTACTTTTAGTTTCACATTTATTCTACATATTTATATATACATATATATATATATATATATATATATATATATATATATATATATATATATATATATATATATATATATATATACACTAACAAATACTAACAGAAGAAAGTAATCAATTCGAAACGAAGAGGAAGTCAGTGACAGGTGCTGCTTACACTTATCGGTTTCAAATAGCTGAAGCAGACAATTGTGCCTCTGCATTGCTACCCAATGCGACTGACTCACATCATATAAGTTCATCAGATTTCTTTCCGCTTCCTAAACTCAAATCACATCTGCTTGATTACTATTTTGAAAATAATGATCATAAATGTTCTGAGAGAGTTTTGGGACGATCAGATTGTTACCTTATTCTGTGACTAGATGACATTGTTTAGGATCATATGCTTTATTATCATCAAGTACTATATTAAAAAAAATAAAAATATAGTTAAAACTGTCTTCTTCCTCTGACTTTTTCTGGTTGATATTTATAACTTTTTGAACGATCCTCGTATACATAGATATAATAAGCTCGTTTAAGAAATTAAAATCGCGCACTCTCAGAGATGTCTAAAATAAACTGTCATCAGCTCTAAAGCGAAGTTTCGAATACGTTCGTCGAACACTCTCGAGTAGCCTTCTGTCTGTGCCCGCTTCTAGGTACATATTTATCTTAATTTCCCTTAATCACGTGACAGTTTCCGGTAGCCGAGTGGATATGGAAACTGCTTGCAGATTCTAGGCTGATTCTGTGTACCTTGTTCGCGCCGCCTGACCGTCCGAATTGTTACATTCCTGTACTCTTGAAAGCAAGAAGCTTGTAAGTATAAATAATGTAACATTTATTTAGAAGAATATTATATATGTATGAGATCCTACTGTTTTACTAGGCCCGGAAGTAAATAAAAAAATGGCCTGTTTTCCTCTTCTCAGCCTATTTTAAGTGCATCTGGACTTATCTACTTTTGAGCACCTTCTCCAATCTGCTCCCATGCAAAGAGTTTTTCTTCACTTTCTACAATTTCTCCGAACCTTTTCAACGGAAATTTACCACCCGGACAATTTGCATATCTTTTTCACGGAATTTTTCTTTTCATTCAATACGTTTTTTTGACAAAAATTATTTTAATAATTTTTAATAATAATTCTCATATTTTTCAAATATTTGAACTTTGTTTTTTTCGAAAGCCAACTTATCCATCTGTATTTCTCCTCTGATGATAAGATTTCGATCTTTGAAAAGCCTTGGCTTAAGGAATGAAAAATAAACACTAGTTTATTACTGACAACCTTGCATTGAACAATTGACATTTGAAATAAATTTGGACAATCGTCGCATATTTATCACTCTTTTTTCTTCTCTCTCTCTCTCTCTCTCTCTCTCTCTATATATATATATATATATAGCAAATCTGTTTGTGTAAATAAATAAGGTACTCTGCGACAATTTACAGTGTTTATATAAACATTGAGATGATTCACAACAGGTCACTGATAGCCGAATGGTTAGGAGCGTCGACTATCGAGCAGACGGTCGATTTTGATCCCGACTTAAGGCACTTTCTTGATTAGCCGGACTTAAGAGCTGTGATACAGCGAATATATATATATATATATATATATATATATATATATATATATATATATATATAGAGAGAGAGAGAGAGAGAGAGAGAGAGAGTCTCTTGATTCAATAAATGACTAAAAAGACACGTATCATGTCTGCTGGTAAATCTTTCAACTCGGTCATTTATTAACAAATACTACTCAGATTTTCCAAACTCGGTCAAAGCAAACTCGGTTAACCCCCACTCCCAAAATCAGCAGGCATTGAGTATTTTTCGATTTTCCGATAAATCGACAAATTTATCGATAAGTCATGGCCCAGTTTCATTCAGGCTTTGCTAACATAGACTTGCCATTTTGTTTTCATGGCATCGACGGCGTTTCTTTTGTTTTCGCTTATGAAGTACGTGATTGGTCTAATTAATTGGTAAATCGGATATATCGTGGATTCAATTCTATAGTGTCCAGTAACGCACTAATATTTTCGAGAAATATGCCCTCCTCCAAACTATGGGTAACATAGCAACTTGTTTTCAATTAATCATATACAATGATTGCTTACTAAATATTGTGTTTCTACTTTAAAATAATCCCGAAAAACAGACAAAGGAAACCGATTTTTTATTGGCAGATTTCATCTCTGTTTTCAAGTTAGAAATACAAAAAAATAAAGTTGTCCAGTGTGAATGCAGACCACAGAATAGTATTGTTCCGTCTTTGATCAAAATGTCATATACTTATCTATGTACTCGGGATAATATAGTAATATAGATTTCCAGTACTCTCCACTTCTTTTTGATACCAACCGAAAATGATATTGCGTTATCGCAACAGTCGCATACCATTAATTCTTCCCTGGCAACGACTATTGGCCTCCTCTTGGATTTGGGTGGTAATAATCTTCCCCAAGGTCACAGTATGATTCGCAGTGGAGGTCTGGTTAGTGCTCTCCCTCCACGGTCTTCTCATCCTCCTTGCCCCATTACGTACGACTATTTTGTGTGGTATCAGCCGAGGCTGCTGCCATCACTTTTTTTGGGGGGGGGGGGCAGTTTATGAAATTTCTTTAAGTTTTTGTTTCTTGGTTCGTGCGGTGGTGTTCTTCCTGGGTTTTACTTTCTTCCTATTGTAACTTCCATGTGGCTGGTTACCATTCGTAACTTATGCGAGTAGGTATCCGCATTCGAGAATTTTCCTTAAGATTGCAGCTGTTTTGATCATTTGTATGGTCTCAGTTATCCCTTTGATTCCAATTTCTCCCAGTCTTTTATCCAGACTGTTCCTAGTGCTCCTACGATTATTTGTATTATATTGACTTTCTTCATGTTCCATGTATACTTTCAGTTCTCTTGCAAGTTCCGTGTATTTGCTTTGTTTTTCCGTCTCCTTGATTGTCACTCTGTGGTCGGCTGGAACGGCAAAGTTTACGATTTGGCAGGTTTTTTCTTTCTTGTCGATTTTTATGACATCCGGTCTCCTTGCTTGTATGAGTTAATCTGTTTGGACATCCATGCCCCAGAGGATTTTGTTTTTCGTTTTCTATTACTGTCACTGGTTTATGCTTGTACCATTTGTCTGCGTGTTCAAAATGCAATCGTTTGCACAGTTCCTAGTGTATTGCTTTCCCCACAGTCATGTCTGTTCCTGTATTCTTTTGGGGCTAGTTTGCAAGATTCATTTATTACATGATTTATTGTTTCGTCTCTTTGCCTTCGCAGTCTTCATTTACTGTTTTTCTGGGTTTATATATTTTAGCTTTAATATAGTTTGTCCTAATCGCATTGTTCTGTGTAGTTGTCAGTAAAGATTCTGTTTCGCTGTTCAATTGTCCTTTTCTTAGCCATACCCAGCTATTTTCGTTGGATTATTCTATTGTTAGTCTTATGAAGAGTCCATGTAGTTGTTTTTTCTTCTCACTATTCTTTTTTTGTCTTTTTTGTTTCTGG
>OY744531.1:45329699-45349699 GCA_963556195.1 Sepiola atlantica
AGTGGGAGGTGGTTTCGTTCACCGACCGCTAGTATGGCTGATATTAATAATGAGTGTTGTTTTTTTGTTTGTTTGTTTTTGTTTTTTAAAAGGGAGGAGTTTTTTTGAAACTGCGACAGACTTTACGAAGTCCTCCCGTTGAATGTTTTTAGCCGTGAAGAAAACAAAAAAACTATTTGATGAAATTAAATGAAATTGTTTATATTAAAAGCGATATAAAAATTTCCAGAACGAAAAATTTCATGCGTTCGTTAATCATAATAGAGAATAACGGAATTGGAATAACAGATTGAAGACGATGCTATTTACGCATGCGCAACCGGATGTTGAAAACCGGAAAGCTGAAAGCTGATTGCAAACATACAAGATCAATAGACTTTTAGTATTATATAGATTGTGAATAGGACCACTACGTACAGCGAAACAACTTCATTGCCTACTACAACTTGCGCATGACAAGCCCAGATGGCCTGGGACTAGCATGGAGGACTGATTGCAGCTGCGGGATGTCATTTGACTACCGTAGCCGCAGAACACAGTTTTTTTTTGTTTTTTTTTAAAATAATTGTGAATTTTATTATCGCTTCCATGGGTGGAATTTCTTGGGGGGGGGGGGGTCATCCTATGCAAATACGTTAGCGGTGGAATCGAAACACTTTTCGCATGCATCTATATAGTTGAACCAGCATTTCACAAAGAAAAAGAAAAAGAGACAGAGCAAGAAACGTCCGACTACGTGAGCTGAAGGTAGACATGAAGATGGTTTATCATATCTATGTTACGTTTTCAAATTTCATCCTCTTAGAACCCCAATGTTTTTAGTGTGAGAAAATTACATTATTTGGGTGCACTATTATAATATTTATTGATAACCTTACACTTAAGAAGTTTCATGATTTTGCAGTTAGTTCGAACAGATGACTGATTGACGGGTGGGGGGTCAGAATTTAACTTTTAGTTAACGGATGTCGACGAAATCGCGTGACTTCCGGGGGAGACAGAATTCGAGCTTTTCAAGGTGACACTTAAAGCAGAGAAGACGTTCCATATTTTAACCCTATTTACAACAAGGGGAGCATGACATAACCACATGAGTGTACGGCACAGACGTATCTTTCTTTCTCGTGACACGCAAGTTACTCGTCACTTTAAAGTGTTTATTTCTCTCTCTGTTTTTCTCTGTGACTGTTATTCTGTTCTGTTTAATACATTTATATATAGAATGAATTGCGATAATCGTGTAAAATACTTGAAATGCTAATCGAACCTGGGTTGAAGCTGTAGGACATTGTAACAGGCGTTTCGGTATTTTGAGAATCATAGCGGTGTTTCGCCACTACTTGTAACGTTTTCCTTCATGATTGATAGACTGGGGTTTCTTCGGGGGAGTCGGACTTTGTAGTGAAATGGGGGTCATCATTCGCATCACGGTTAGTTTCAGTCGTAACACTTCTACTGAATTTTACGACAATAGTCGATGGTTTCCTCCGTTCAGCTTCCTTTGCCCCGCAAGTTTATTTCTCCATCCGTTATCGATATATCTTCTTTTTGATCTAGATTTACGTGTATTCGACGCATGTTACTACGTCTTTTTGTCTCAATGAATTCTGTTTTCATCAGATCTCTTTATCGTAGTCAAAGCATCGATTTTTTTTAATATCAAACAATTTTGAAAAATCTTCTCTAAATTGCAATCTGTTCTTCTGTATCCGGTGTCCAAGGGGCATCTTTTGTAATTCTAACCCATGTTGTATGTAGACAATACATTTTTGCGAGGACATAATAGTTTATACGAATTCGAAATGATACTTAGTCTAAGAACTGATCAACTGCTTTAATTATATTGCGCTACTCACCGAAATAGCTTGTGATTCAATATTGCGAAGCGAAGGAATGTTGCAAGGCGTGTTGATTTGATTGAAGATGGCTGGCAATAATTGTTGTTAGAGTTCCTCTAACCAGCGACATATCGCGATCTTCATCAGTAAGATTATTTAAATTATATAAAATATTGTATATTCGCTTAATTTATTTAACTAGTGCTGGTCTAACACCGATTTTCTGGCAACTGATGCCCCAGCACCTCTTTTACCCTAACAAGAGTAAACTTGATAATCACATTGCCGCAAAACTAGTTTACGGTCGGCCCAAAGATGGCTCTGTATGTAGCACGCCATCTATTTGTTTGTTGATATTTCATCTGCTGTCCCTTTATTTTGATGTTATATCTTATTTTGTTTAGATTTAACCCGAGTTATAACTTCACAAACAAATTCAATGTCAGTCGTAATGTTAAACATAAACATCTGTGTATTTATATCAATTAAATTCATTTTATTTATTTACTTACATTTAATGCTTGTGTATATTTCTAGCAATATCTGGTGGTTTAGATACATGGTAGGTCTATAATAATGGGTTAGGGTAAGGGTTAGGGTTGATGGATTATTATTAGGGTTTAAACTGATGATCCGATGGTAAAACGTTTAATACGGCTCTGAAACAAAGGGTACCGGAAAATCGACGTTGCACCAGTACTTTAACATGTGTTTAAAATAGTGTTATTACATTATCAAGAAACAAATTAGGAAAATATTAATCTATATAATGCTAAAACTCTTATGATTTCGCTCGGTTGATTGTTGGCACACTGAATCTATTAGATAAAAGGACAGGAAATGAGACGGAAATTTGTGAGAGGAAGAGATCTATTAAACACAAAAGTATAATAATCTGAAGGCTGTGAGTTCAATCACATTACAAAGCAGTATATTTTCATTTTCTATCTTAGATCAAGCCTCAAATCAATTTAAGTGTTATATGAGGTGAGTCGAGACTATAGACAACGAAATGTTAAAGTTTTTGTTAATTATGGGAAACGTTTAAAAGTCTCACGAATAAGAATGTATTGTAAATAGTCATGTACTCTTTTAAATCTAATACATGTTTAATAAACTATCAATGAATAAATGTACTTAACATATTTATTTACTTTCACAATCAGTAAAGGACAGTAAATATATACACTACTGTACAATGTACCAACGTTAACCAAGGATACGATCTTAGTTAAAAGAAAGTGAATTTCAACATTTCCACATCACGGTTTTCTCAGTAACTTCTTGAACGAACCAATCACTAATAATATCAAAAACACTTAAATTACAGTTATATTTATTACATTCTATTATGTTATTGTTGTAATTGTTATCGGATTTATTCACATCAATATGAACAATTTTAACCAATTGATTTACTATATTAATATATCTGAATGAAATTTAACAAAGCTTCCATGTATAATGAAAGACAAAGTATAAAGGGGTGGGAATAGCAATATTACCTATCGAATGGCAAACGTGTCGACTGATTCTTTAATTCTTTGACGCCATCATGCTTCTTCTGTGTCATAGTCGTCTGCGTCGTCTTCATTTATCTATGCAGTAACAAACACGTGGCAACAACGTTTAGACGTCGCAGTACTAACGCCAAAAACAACACTCGGTTTATGATTCACATGTTTATTTCTTTTATATATCTATGGCATGAGAATTCATAAAACCGTGTTTGCTCATTTTCATATTCCTAATTTTCCCGTCCAAGTTTTCTTTTGCCTAAATAGTTTAGTATTTTTGCTTTAGTCAGACAGACATATACATTAATTTCTTTTGTTAATATATCTAGACGGAGTTTCTGTTATTCCCTGTGTATTATATAAAAATAATTACAGTGATCAAAAAACATTTGATCTAACTGTAAACATTAGAAAGCTTAGCGAAAAATATAAATAATTTAAATCCCTTCAATAATAAACTAATTCATAATAGATTATTTCAATTTAATTTATATACTATTGATTTACTTAATAAAATGTCATCGTATTATATAAAAAAAATCAGGATATAGATCTCTTAAATACTTTCTTTTAAGTCTACCATAACTTTTAACATGATTAAATAATGTCGTCATATTATTTTGTGATCTTTTGCATAAAATCTTTATCCGAAAATTCTTAATTAATATATTCATGTTTCTTTTGTCTAAATATTCTAAAGTTTTAGCTGAAGGGGCCATGTGGCAAATATCTGCAAGAGCAGGCAACCATTCAGTGAAGTTGAACGCATCCTGTCCGTAAAATCACGAGGATCACGAGATTTTGGGCGAGATTTTGAATGTTCTACGATGTAATCCTACGAACTTGTCACACGGGTAAATCCTGTTACTTTACATTTTCGTTTCGTTTTTATTCATTATCTGACAGCAAACATGGCCATCAAAATGTCCAGGAAATCGTCTGACATTATTCGAGTAAGAACTTCAAGCAACAATCCTGATAAAAAACATCTTTAAAAAATCGATATTCTTGTGTCAACTTCCATCATGATAGAAACATAAAACGTTGATAGAAGAAGACAAATATAAATATGACTTATTTTTTGTGTTCATTGTAAATAAACTTTATTCTTCTTATAATTTTTCATTTCAATGTGCAGCCCGATTTTATTGAGCTTCAACAACAATAACGTAGATGTAAAAGTATACACAGTATATTTCCCAAATAGCCTTCAACGTAACTCTACGGTTCACAAGTTTATTTCTTTTATATACAGCGAATTCATAAAACCGTGTTTATATATATATATATATATATATATATATATATATATATATATATATATATATATATATATATATATATATATATATATAAAAAGAGGGCAGTGCAGCAGTGCAGTTCCAAGGAGAGAAGAGTATATATGTAAAGGAGTAAGGCTATCAAGATTTGTAAAACGTTTTTTTCAACCTTTATTTATTATTTTGTTATTTTATAATTTTATATAACGCGTTTCAAGCCGTGGTCCGCTTTCATCAGATATGTAAATCCATTTGAAGAAATATCTTTCGATTTGAAAGAGTGTTGTTTCATTTGAGGAAACAATGAAACAACACTCTTTCAAATCGAAAGACATTTCTTCAAATGGATTTACATATCTGAATAGAGCGGACCACGGCTTGAAACGCGTTATATAAAATTATAAAATGATAAAATAACAAAACAATAAATAAATGTTGAAAAAAACTTTTACAAATGTTGGTAGCCTTACTCCTTTGCATTGTATATATATATATATATATATATATATATATATATATATATATATGTATGTGTATATATATATATATATATATATATATATATATATATATATAGTATACGTATTGTATTAGTTTCTGTAGATGTAAATCCGTTGAAACTCAAGTGTTTATAAAAAGTGGTCAATAACAAGTAGAGCTGTTCTTAAGTATACATTTTTATTTATACAAACATTATTGGTTACATATGTGCATACATGTTTCGGTTGTACTCTTCACATAGAGTACAACCGAAACATGTATGCACATATGTAACTAATAATGTTTGTATAAATAAAAAATTATACTATATATATATATATATATATATATATATATATATATATATATATATATATAGGCAGCAAATCCTTATTGATATGTGTCTAATTAATGTAATATAATTATCTTTTTTGTTATTTTGTTAATCGCTGTCTTGATTCAGCGAGCTAGTTTGTGATTTTTCCAAACCTCTCACATAGATTAGCTAAAATATTTTCTGTAAAACTATTCGATCGATTGGAAGTTGAAAATAGTAAAAATGAAACAAGGTTAGAAAAAATAAAATGGATTTTTCAAAACATAACTCAATCATCAAATTAAAACATATTTTTGTAGATATTTAGTGCTATTAAAATATTCAGAAAAAAAGCCGTGGGGAAACAAACGTTGATCGACTCAGCTTTAGTATAATAATAGATAATAATAATGGAGATTCTTGTAATCGAAACTACGTAAGTACTGACATCACAATTCGCCTAAATAAAAAAATAAAAACTTTTTAATACAAATGCTTTTATTTGTAAATTTTAATCATCAAGAAAAAAATCTGTGTAGCTTAATTGCCATAAATATATTTTCATAACTTACTATATACCTCTACTAACGCAGTGAGCACGGTTGAAGTAAATACTGAATATTGATACATACTATATTATATCTCCTTATGATATTATATGTGGATGCATGAAATAAGATATATATATATAATATTTATTAATAAATACTAAATTATATTTACCTACAGACGACGTCGTTTCGAGTTTTTTTACTCTCATCAGTGTTGGCAAGTGATAATTTCAGACGGTCATGAGGCGCAAACCCAGTTCACAGAACCACCTTTGGTTCTGCACGCTTTCAGTCTATCCTCACAGCTATAGGAAATTACCACATGATCCGGAGAATGTAAGTTATATTTATGTCGATTACAGCGTAAACATCGAGACAGGTTAGAGAACTCAAGGAACTTACTCAGAGTCTTCCTTTGTACCTAAGTGAATGCCTATTTTAAATATCTCCTACCAGTGCTCAACTTTAATTTTCGTAAAGGGTCATTAAAAATAATATTGATAAATAAATTTTACTTACAGACGACGTCGTTTTTAGCTTTTTACTCTCATCAGTGTAGGGAAGTGCTAATTTCAGCCGGTCATGAGGCGCGAACCCGCTTCACAGAGCCACCCTTGGATCCGCACGCTATCACTATATCTTCATGGCCATAGGAGATTACCAGGTGATACGGATAATTCAATACCTTTTCATATTAGAACAGTTTCTGAAAAGTCCTTTTCACATTTAAACAATTAGTATCAGTGTTGTATACCATTTGAAGTTTCTGAACCTTGTGGTGTCACACAGGCTGCATCGTTTGGTTCGACGCTCAAATGGCTGTAAGCGTTCAGGAAACTTTCATTTGATGTTGAATAGAGCGTGGGCTTCCTTCAATTCAATTCATAGACCATTGTTGCGATGGCTGTTGCGTTGTTTACTGCTTTGCCAGAAGGATGTCCTGTGCGCGCAGAGTTGTTGTTAAAAGCTACTATGCGTCAAACCGATGTAATTCCCCTCCCTTCATCATTTTATTGCCCTATACACGACGAACATAACCGAACAGTTACTATCAAAGGGGTGGTAACTCTAGGTCTGCTAGAAAATGCAGAAGATGTTTCTTTTTTCGTCTTAGATCAATGTTTTCATGAATGGAGCGCATGAGTAGCTGGTCTTAATGGTGTTACCGTTGAATACATTTTAAAGGTTGCTGTATGGAGGGAAATGTTTATATATAAACTTAAGGAATTATCATTAAACCGTCTAGCAACCGATGCACTAAGGTATAACAGAAAATGTAAAAATCTAAATACAACGGTTAATAAGAAAGTTCATTAACGCTCCGTGTAATTTCGTGTGTAACGAGTCTATATTACTACAAATCATATTTAAACATTGGGAAATACGTCACTGTATGTGGAATATTTCCTCAGAAGGCCGAATGACACATCATTCGAAACGTATTCGAAATAGAATCCTCATGCCAAAAAATGCAGACACAAATTGTAATGGCGATGTTTTCAATAAAAGGTAATAATATATAAAGTGTTATCACTCGTTTTTTCCGATGTTGCTTTAATGTTTTTGTACAAATCTAACGATAAGTATTCAGAATTGTCTAAAAGTGCAGAACAGTAGACAGAGTCAGTTTCAGAATGTAAGTAAAGAAAAGAAATAAGAATACTTAAAAGAAAAGAAATTACTGACATTACTTTTCACGTTTTCTTTCACTTTAAATTATCTTCCGCATCGTAATATATATATATATATATATATATATATATATATATATATATATATATATATATATATATATATATATATATATATATATTGCTAGAAACATTAATTTAATTGAAAACTTGAAAAACAAATACAAAGCGAAAGAAATTTGGCAAACGGAGAACTTACGGCTGCAGGCTGGAAACATACACATATATACATACTTGTATACATATACATATACATACTTGTATACATATACATATATATATATATATATATATATATATATATATATATATATATATATATATATATATATATATATACTCGTCTGCTAATGAAAATGAACAAATAATAACGTAAACGAACGTACGAACGTTTCTAAAGTGAACGATATTTTTTTTCTTAAAGCAATTTAAAAAAAAAATTATGTTTTATATTTGTAATATTTTATGATATTTTTACGGGGTAATATAGCTTTCACTAATAATTAAAGAAGACAGATGAAAAATGTACGACTTAATAAATAAATAAAAGTTTGTCTAGGACAGAAAAATATTGTAAAACCTTATTCATTTTAATTTAATGACAAAACAGAAGAACACTCGGAGTGCGTATACCTCCGCAAATTCGGAACGTAGCACAGTGTTTTAGAAAACACCGATGGAGTGGCCGTGTACCGGACTCGTTCATAGGCGTACGTGCAGGTGGCGTAAGTAGTTAGACACCAATAGAACCCAATGGTCGTCAAAGTGTACGTGTGGACCAGAATTTAACCGGGTAAAAATTAAATACGAACATGACCAGTTTCTTAAAAGATTTAAAAAATGCGTGAAACAAAAGGAAAGCACGTGGGTGCGAAGAGTTGTGAATCTATTATAAATACCGTTCATTGTAATTGTGAGACGCGTAGCCTTCAATTCCCCTTACGTAAATCACAGTTCTTACAAAGGCGTTCCTGGATGACTATATATTGCCCTTCCTTCTCGGGTTGAGCAATGTCGTTAATGATATCGCCTCATACTACTTTAGCAAAATGCAAAGCTCTTTGCAAATAAACAAATAAGGCTATGTCAAGTGGCGGTCGATGTTTATATAAAAATCTTCTATATATCATTTACCAACCGCGCCTGTCACGTGGCTTGGTGGTGAGAGCTACTTAGTACTGATTAAATGGTTTTTCGTTAGAACATCTGTTGTGATAGGCGCTGGTCTAGCCACACTGAAAAACTGTTATACAGCGAAACATTCTGTGCATGACTACATAAGTCCCCCTTCTCGGATATCGCTTGCTATTACTTTAGCACAATGCAAAACTCTTTGGAAATAAACAAATAGAGCACAGTCAAGTGGCGGTCAATGTTTATATAAACACATTCTATATATCATTTACCAACAGCGCCTGCCCCGTAGCTTGGTAGTGAGAGCTACTGATATTCGATTAGATTGTTGTTGGTTCGATCGGTCGCTGGTCTAGCAACACTGAAGAGCTGTGATAGAGCCAAAAATGCTGTCTGTTGATGACTATATAAGTCCTCCTTCTCGGGCGTAGAACTGTCGTTAATTATATCGCCTGCTACTACTTTAGCACAATGCAAATCTCTGTGTAAATAAACAAATAGAGCACTATTACTATATATATATATATATATATATATATATATATATATATATATATATATATATATATATATATATATATATATATGGGAAGAGAAGGATGAAGGTAATCCGACGTGATGGGAAAATGAAAAAGGAAAACCAAAAAAATGGATGTTTTTTATGTGTACATCAACGTTTCGTCTTTATTTATAAGACTTCATCAGGATGATGATATAGAGAAAAAATGTCATGCAAGTACAGATACATGTAGGGTAGACATATTGGGAGGAAAAATAAAATAAAATAATGGCCACTACTGGGTGGACGTCCGTACTTGTTGGAGAATAAAAATGTACGGACGTCCACCCAGTAGTGGCCAGTAGTGGCCATTATTTTATTTTATTTTTCCTCCCAATATGTCTACCCTACATGTATCTGTACTTGCATGACATTTTTTCTCTATATCATCATCCTGATGAAGTCTTATAAATAAAGACGAAACGTTGATGTACACATAAAAAACATCCATTTTTTGGTTTTCCTTTTTCATTTTCCCATATATATATATACCAGCGGACCCGTTCCCCGGCGCTGCCCGGGAAAGTCGAATAACTTGGAAAATCTGTAACTCTTGAATTATTTGGTGCTTATAATTGACCAGCGCGAACACAGACTCCTCAATGTTAATGTAAAACAGCAGCTGGAACAGTTAATGCAATACGTAAAGTAATAACTCTCTTGCCATCGTTAGTTGTTGCAACCTTGCAGTTGAGAGTAATGCTTCTCGACTGCAGCAATTTTTATTTGATGTATAAGTATTAGAGTATTAATTCGTTACAAACAAGTTAGAAGAAAAAACCCTGTAAGTAATTTAGGAGATTAAAATAGGATTTATCAATGTTTTAAATCGAACAAAATAGAGTTTTCTCTGTTTTGTGTGACTGCCCCTCCACTACGATTTTAAGTAGCGGGTTATTTGTAAAAATAAAAACCAGTTTCCCCCCCCCTCAAAAAATTAGTAAATGTGAACAAAAAGTGTGCGTGAATGTTTTCATGTTCAGTGGAGGAAATATCCTTCTAGACTGAAACCATTTTATCTCAATCCAGATTGCCCTGTTTAGTTGTAGAATGAATTTATTAACAATAACAAGCAATATTGTTTTTTTTATGTGTTGAAAATCCATCTCATGGGGAAACAAATAGAAATTGCCGCAGTCTAGAAGGATTTCTTCTTCACTGAGAGAGGAGATAAAAGAATGAGTTTAGTACATCACTGACCGAGAAGAAAATAAAGTAAGAAAAATATAGTACACTGTAAAGGTAAGTATATTTCGAAACTTACAAATGAATAAGTAAAAATAAACCAAATGAAATTAACTTTTATGTTGATTGTAGTAAGTAAATAAAGAAATGAATAGAGATACTTTTCTGTGGGGATGGGGCCAACATTATTAATTCGTACAAAAGAAGTTGAAAAGAACCCTGTAAGTAATTTAGGTGATTAAAATAGGATTTATTTTAAGTAGCGGGTTATTTGTAAAAATAAAAATCCGTTTTCCCCCTCACCAAATAGTAAATGGGAACCAAAAATATGCGTGAATATTTCCAAGTTCCGTAAAATAAAAATCCTTCTAGACGGATACAATTTTTATCCCAACCCGGAGTGGCCTTTTTGGTTGTAAAATGAATTTACTAACTATAAAAAGCAATATTGATTTTAAATGTGTTGAAAATCCATCTCCTGGGGTAAAAGATTAAAATTGCCGCAGTCTAGAAGGACTTCTTCACTGACAAAGGAGAGAAAAGAATAAGTTTAGTACATCACTGATCCAGAAGAGAATAAGTAACAGATACTACACTGTAAAGTTAATTATATTTTGAAACTTAAAAGCGAATAAGTAAAAATAAACCGAATCAAATTAACGTTTTTGGGTATTGAAGTAAGTAAATAAAGAAATAAAGAGTTTTTTGTAGGGGTGCGCCCCCAATCCATTCACTGGAGAAAAAGAAAAAAATTGACGCAGTCTAGAAGGATTTCTTCTTCACTATGAGAAAAGAAAAAAATCAATAAGTAAATAAATAAAAAAGAGAAAGTAAGACGTAGCTAGCGGATAGTTAAAATAGGTACAAGTTAAAATTGAATAAAAAGAAGAAATGATCAGAAATTAATGTGAATTAAAATTACACAAATTATCGAATTTTCCGAGTATTGTAAAAGAAAAAACTCATATGAAAGAAAATAATAATAATAATAATAATAATAATAATAATAATAATAATAATAATAATAATAATAATAATAATATATTGTGATGTTGTGTGATAGTTGCAATATTGTTCGGAAAATACGGATGGTCAAAATTTAAACAATTTACCTTTTTTTGTCTGTGTTTTTATTACTGGCCAGTTTCGTGGAAGGAAGTTATTACGGGTGTCCATACGATGTCTATGAGCAATTGGATGTTTTTTAACCGTGGATCGCTGTTCGTTTTACGCTGTGGGTTGTTTTAAATTTAGTTATAAGCCGTAAAACTGCTATGGATGAAATAGCCGAATTGTTTAAGGTATAAAAGTATAACATATAAAAAGAAAGTATACGTGTAACAATAGAAGATTCCCAACTGAAATAAATTATCTTGACGAGATTGCTAAGTACGTGACGCCATTTTAAACAACTGTTTGAAAGTATTTATACTGTTCGTTAATGTAAACCGGAAACTGGAATAAGTTTAAGTGTATGTGTAAGAGTTATAAGTAACGACGGACAATAAGAAAGTATATGTACTCATATATTCTATAATTATAAAAGAATATCAGGGAGCGTTTATTAATTGATTTAGCAGTTTTGTATATTATGTAGTAAATTATTAGAAGAATTAAATAAAATATTTACGGTGATGATTCTATAAATTATCCGATGTAATTTATTTACCGGCGTTAAGTAGGAGAGTAGGAGTAGATAAAGATTAGAGGGAAAATTTTTGCTACTATCTATATGGAGTATGTTTTTGTGAGAGTCTGAAATGACGGTCTGAAAGTAGCATATATTTTTAGATGATAAAAATAGTCATTAATTTCTTGAATCACGCTCGAATGAATAATGTGAATATAGTGCTGGGTTTAGTAGCCTATGATGCATGTCGTTATTTTGTTACTCTCGTCAAAGGTACAGCGGAAAATAGTAAACTTTATATAGAATATATATATATATATATATATATATATATATATATATATATATATATAAATATTTCTGGGTAGCTTCGATTAGATTAAAGATCTCAATGTAATTACAGAGCAAAATTGACAAACTTATATGAGAAAAATTTAAACTCATAGCTCCGTTCAGTCATGCGAGACAACGAATACCCCCTTTAAGAGGAGCTGCGCGTGTAATTGTAAAGCAAGGGTTGCACAATCCCCAAATACACCTATCATGAATCGGCACTGCTTCATTTCAGTAGCAAGAAGAAGTCTAGGATGACTGGAAACAATACCGAGATAAGTGGAGAGCACATTCAGTACCTTGTATTTCTAAATAGTCACACATTTAGTACTGACCAGGCTCAACGTTGCTTAACTTCGGTGATATAACTGGAACCGGTGTGTTAACGTAATTATGACATATAAACTCAAACTACAACGCCAGTTATCATATATATGTAATGTAATGTGAGATTTCGACGATTTGGTTTATCGTTTGCTCCATAAACAAAAGCTACATATAAAAATCTGCATTGTATGCGATTTAGGCCAATTATTGGTACGTGTTTAAAAATAATTTCGCTCGAATTCATCCATTTTATATTTTATCCAATCATCCGTTTTCTCTTTGATTACTTATTTTAGCGCGGGAGTAAAAGTGACTAACTCCTCCAACAGTACGAAGTTCTCATCCTTAAACTCATAGCATTGTAAAATAAATGTTTTAGACTTTTAGTTATTTTCATTATGGGTGTGGTAGGTGGGTCTCATACCTCTTAGTTAGTGTATAAAGGGAAAGCATGAGATTCGACATGATTCTCTGTTTCCTAGCAATATATATATATATATATATATATATATATATATATATATATATATATATATATGCGCGTGTGTGTGTGTGAGGGAGTAAATACGAAATGAAAATATCAGAAAAAATGTAAAATTGTTATGGAAATGTAGGTAAGCAAGTAACATTCCAGTAACAATAAGGACATTAATGAAGTGTTTATGTCCTTATTTATACTAGAATGTTACCTTGCTTGTCCACATTTCCATACCACATTTTACATATATATATATATGTGTGTGTAAGTGGCATGATGTAGTGATTGCAATCGTGGATTGTGAACTCATCAAGGAAAAAGAAAAACTCCAACATAGCAAAGTATTTATTTGCTTATCATGGCATTGTTTCCAGTGGCCATATATATATATATATATATATATATATATATATATATATATATATATATATATATATATATATATATATATATATATATATTAGTAGCAATAAACATCGCATTAGTTTTAAAGTTTAATACTTTTCTTTCTTTAGGGATATTGTACTGTTTCGGTCATGCTTTCCTAAATAGTAAAGTTTACAAAAAATAAATAATATGCCCAAGATACTAATTCATAATAAGTTCAATAGTTAACGATTTTACCAAGCTGATAAATATTATTGACGCTCATGCGCGTTCACGATCCTTTAAAAAGATATTATCAATATAACTCAAAATTTGATGTAGAGCAATTTATTTCTCTATTTAATTTTTCATATCTAACTTATTTGAACAGTTTTGGGGGAGCGGGTACGGTTTTATGTGGACGCATTCCCTAAATGACACAGTTTACAAATAAATAATGCGCCTATATTACCCACTGGACTATTGAGAATATTTATTTTAAAATTCATAATGATCGGTTCATAAATTCTTTAAAAAATAAAACAAAATTTGTATATATGCACCCACTAAATGTTAATATTAACAAAAAAGAATATAGCGATGTTACTCACCGTGTTACCTAGAATATATATTCCAAAATCCATAATGGTCCGTTCATTAGTTTAGGAGATTACCCTGCACACACACATAGGAGGTTGCATTACCTACTTTGAGAGTTTGAATTACCTACTAGAAAGTTTTAATTACATACTAGACACCATCCTCGATTGTCGTCGGTCTCTCTGTACAAGAGTTTGTTAGGACAACTTGACATGAGGATACTTTCACCTACACGTAAACCCTGACAAAATATTCAAAATAACAGTATTCCAAGCCCAAATCAGATCTTCTCGATACGGCTATACACCGGCTCATACGAGGAATGGTGCACCTTCTCCAAGCGACGTTACCTCAAGTAACATCACTTAGCTGGATACGCATCCAGGCTAGATGAATACTTGTCCTGGAATCCGGTAAGACCAAGAGACAACAAGACATATACTATAACATAGTAACTGGTTAATTGAGAAGAAAATTAATGTTCTAAACTTCTTTACTAACTCAACGTTTGACAGGTAAAGAAAACTTTAATGGAATATTCTAATATCTATGTGTCTCAATTAGAGATCATTTGTTAGCCCCAGGAAGGGTCCCCTTGATTTCTTGCGAATTTTGACTAAATATAAATGAAACAATATATATATATATATATATATATATATATATATATATACACATATATATATATACACATATATATATATACACATATATATATATACACACATATATATATATATACACATATATATATATATACACATATATATATATACACATATATATATATACACATATATATATATACACATATATATATACACATATATATATATATATACACATATACACATATATATATACACATATATACACATATATATATATATACACATATATACACATATATATATATACACATATATATATATATATATATATAGTAAGTTATGAAAATATATTTATGACTATTAAGCTATTAAATAAAAATACTGAAAATTGATACATAAAAAATTATATCCCCTTATAAAATATGATGTAGATACATGAAATATATATATATATATATATATATATATATATATATATATAGCCATGCCAGTGATAACATACACCTTTGGCATTATTGACTGGTCACAAAAGGACATTAACATGCTGGACACTAAAACGAGGAAAATGTTGACACTATACAGAGTAATGTACAGAAACCAGTGTCCACCAATGCTGTATCTGCACCTAAGGGCAGGGAATATGGGTCTTTCAGAAATTGACCATCAACATTGAGCAACTAGTGTGAGCACCGGCCAATATCTGATGAGCTCCCAGAACCCAAACCTTATGATGGTACATCAACATCAAGAAACAAGAACCAGTAGAACAACCTCCGCCACAACACTGGCCAAACATTTTAGACAAGACTGTCTTACAAACGAGACAGCCAAAAACAAGCCTGCCACAGATATAGCCCAAAAGAGCCGCCAACAATATATCAAGACCTTCCATTGCCAAAGACTGCAAGAATGAGCCAACCAACAACGTGCCAAATATTTTCAGGATGACCTGTTCCAAGAATATATAGGTAATGAAGGCTCTGTAGAGTGGCTCAGAAGAGGATCGCTTCACTATGACCAGGAGAGGATTCTAATGGCTGCCCAAGATCAAAGCTTGATGACCAATGCTTTTAAAAAGATGAGTGGTCTCAACAATGACAACAAGTGCAGGTTCTGCGACACAGAAGTAGAGAGTGTGAACCACCTGACATTCAGCTGCAAGGTTCTGCTAGGGGACAATGCGACACAATGGAGTGTGTAGCAGTAAGTTTTGGGAACATATATCAGAAAGAACAGTTTTAAATAAGTAATACACAATCTACTATGACTATAGAATTCCTACAGCGACATACATAGAAAACGGAGCTGTTAAACCTGACATAGTGATATGGGACAAGAGGGAGAAAGTAGCAAACCTAGTTGAAGTCAGTGTTCCTAATGATGCAGGCTTAAACAAAGCTGAGACGGAGAAGATAACGAAATACCAAAGTCTTATGCATGACATGAACAGAAACTGGAATCTTAGGAAGATCTCCATCTTTCCATTAATTATAAGAGCAACCGGACTCATGAAAAAGAATTTCAAAAACTACCTGTCGAATATACCCGGAGAACCAAGTGCAAAATAGATTTAAACAATAACATTTAAAGAGACTGTTAGAATCTTAAAAAAAGATCTCTCGGTTGGAGTGTCTCAAATAGCGAGTGAATGTCTTGCATTCGAAAGAATTCTTCATCCCCAGCAAAAAAAAAAGATAAGAAAAAAAATATCTCAATATTACTTATATAAATATATTTTTATTTTTACCTCCAGACACAAGTGGATTTTATGTTTATTCAATCTTCAGTGTAGGAGATGATAATTATTGCCGGTCAGAGGATTCGAACACAGCCACAAAGTCACCTTTAACTCGGCAGCCTGGTATTCAACCTCTCAGCCAACATGAATTTACATGGGAATGAAGAGAATCGACGACGGAAGCCAGAAATTTGCATTATGCTTATATTGACAGCTTATTATTAATTTTCTTAAAGAGGCCCAGTCTGTATTAAAAGGGGGCTATGACAATATCTTTTATATAAATATTCTTCATGCTTACGCAATCCTCAGTGTAGGAGATGATAATTACTGCCGGTTGAATGATTCGAACCCAGTCACAAAGTCACCTTTGATTCTGACACTATGTACACATGCTCAAATTATATATATATATATATATATATATATATATATATATATATATATATAAATATATATATTCTAAACTAAGAAATCAATCATTATGAATTATATAATATATATATTCTAGGAAACACAGGTAATAACGTGGCCATATAATTATGTTTAGATAAATTTAACCATTTAGGAAGTGTGTACCCAAACTCCCTCTACCAATTATTTTTTAAATAAGCGAAATACAAAACAATTAAAAGAGAAAAGAATTACTTTACATTAAATTTTGTTTTATATTATGTACTAAAATTTTAACGGTCCCTTTTGTCTGAATTAGGTACGGTTCAGTTTAGTTTTACGAGGCCATCTTCCTAGGCGTGACGAATGTTCAGGACGAATGTTGATTTATTACCTGTCGGCTTTTTTACCTGGTTAAAAAAATTAATACGAGCTCAATGGGTGACCCAACGGATCACGGCCTTTTCTGGTTTATTTATAAGAAAAAAAACACGTTGTGCACCTTTATACTTTCTATACACACACTTTTATGCGAGTGCCGCAATATTACATTATATTGCATTCTTAAAATATCGATCATAGTAAGTGCATACAGGTACTCTGATCCCTGGCAGAAATGCTGACATTTTTCATGAATAATTACGGCAGTGTTTGACGGGTACCCTTCTAGGCTATATTTATACAAGTCATTGCTTGTGTGATCAATATTCTTTATCATATAAGAAAAGTACTCGTATGCAATTAAGTTGTCTCAGCAAATGTATTTCCTTGTGACCAAAAACGGAGAGCAAGTAAGAGACGTCAATTAAACACACACAAGATTAATTTGCGGCCGACTAATATAAGTTATACTCTAAGTTAGAGTCTGTTGTTTTTGGCGTCGTTGAGCAGCAATTTGTAGCAGGAAGGGGTGATTTTCCTTGAAAACGTATCCTTTATATAGAACACAATTTGACATGAGAAATGAGTTGCAAATTCGGGACGTGTGGCTAATGGTTACTGACGTGGACGATGAAATCGGAAAGTTCCGCCGCGTGTTTTGCTTTTGCTTACACTGAAACAGGGATGGGACGGTCGTTAAGTGGTAACGACACGGACTGACAACCTGGGTGTGCTAAGTTCGATTCAAGCTCGTTCCACAGAAACACTTTCACTTAGGATGTTGACAACCTACACGTGGTTCCTCTTGTAAATACCCGGTCTTTCTAGAAAGAAGTCTAACTAGAAAGATCTCGGGAAATTCAATGCTAACAATAGGATCATATGATTCATACGAAATGAATAAATGACACCAAAACGAAGAGGTATAATAGTCCACCTAGCAAATCCATGGTTAAAATAGCAATTAGTCTCCAATAAATAGTTTACAATAGCTATTATTTATCAGTTATAACTAGCGTAATAAGTTCTGTTACTAATGAGTTTCCACTTATCAAGGCTAAAAGCCATGAGAGTTACTGAAATGGATAAATTGACAATTGAATGATGATACATATGAACAGATTGGAAAAATGAATCGAATCGAATAATTTTGATGACTTACGAAGACGGTTAATGAACATTGTTTATTGACATAAGATTTGAAGATGAGCCTGTTGTATCCCTTAGGAAAGCAGTCTTATGGCAACGTGTTTCACAGATGGGAAGTTCTGTTTGGTGTTAGACACACGGAGGAAGAAACGAAAGTTCTTTAGTGGAAGGCGTGTTTTTGTTGTGAAAGTTTCATGAGGAGAAACCAGAGATTGCAGTTTAAGCGAGCATTTCTTTGTATAAATAACGATAGAGTAGAGAAAGACTAGCAACGTCCTTTGGGTAGAATCAGATGACGATTGGTTTAAAATACATTTCTTTTACATACGAAACTAATATAGCGGCAAAACGTATGAACCCCCATTTTCCCCTTCTAAAGTCAATTGATAACTTCTGGAAGAGTCCCTATGTTATGAAGAGTGCATAGTGAAGTCAGGATTGTATTTCTCCAATTGTGACAGAGCTTAAATTCAGTAACAAACAATAAAAACTGAAAACAATCCGCCATGAAAAAGTAACTTAAACATCCTGGACGTATGAATAATAATTTAATCTACTGCTGATGGAGAAGTGGGACACCCAGTTAATGGACGAGGGCGACACCGCAAACCTATTGTTCTTGGATCTTTCCAAAGCGTTTGATTTGGTTAACCAACAGCTACTTCTCCAAAGGCTATATTCTTAAAAGATTCATGCGTCGATCATAAAATGAATTAAGTCGTCATTTTACCATCGTACCTTTCGTGTCCAAGTGGAGTATTGTATTTCCACGAAGGTGAGTGCGTGCAGTAGATTTCCGCAAGGATCTGTCCTCGGTCCGGTTCTGTTTCTCTTGTATGTTAATGATCTCCCAGATAAATTGACTGGGAAGGTACTGAAATTTGAGAACGAGTTGAAACTGGTATCACATCGATGTAACTATAGTCAACTTCAGGATAACTTGAATAAAGTGTCTTCCTAGCCTTGAAGGTGGGATTTACCGCTGAATTCTGCAAAATGCAGTCAGTTTCATATCGGCTCTCCACATACTGCCCCTAACTATCGATTTTCCACCTAAACCACTCAATATCGTCGCTTCGCTAATGCGGTTGTGGACAACTTCTTCAAACAAACGCGCTATTGTATCAAGACGGCGAACAGAGCCAGGCGGGTTCTATACCTGATCTGGAGATCTTTTCTCAACCTAACGACAGTAATTTTTCGTCCCTTATACATAAATCAGGTACGGCCTATTCATGAGTATGCAATCCAAGCAGCAATTCCTTATCTACAAAAAGATATCGTACACATGGAGCGAGTTCAACGGTTGTCAACCAGGATGGTGAGAGTACTATCCACGCTTACCTACAAAGAGCGGCTCTAAAGACTAAATCTATTTTTTTTGTCAATATCATCTACCTTTCTAGGAGTATTTTATCCTAGCGCCAAATTGTGGTCACCGCC
>OY744531.1:45357199-45412199 GCA_963556195.1 Sepiola atlantica
CATAAACAATTGTGAGTTGGGTTTTTTTTTAGTACAAATGAATATATTATATATGTATTTATTATATACCCTCTCGATTTTGGTCAAGTTGACAAGCGGCCTTTTTTAACCGCGCTTATAGGAGTCTGGTGAAGATGTTTGTTAATAATATGTACGAACTAACTTTACTTCCTACGGGTACAAATACTGAAAAGCACTGTTGTGTTTATTTCTTCACTACCGACAAACAATTGTAGCTATGGTAGGGGGTGATTTTGGGTTCATACCTTTCCCGACAATATCAGTGCGTGGTTTAACAAACTACACCCGATAGGATTTGAACTCGACATAACCGATTGTATATGCCGCGACGGTATCCATTAGAAAAAATAAAGGAACCTCTGTGTATATGAGTGTAGTTTACTGCGTGTTTACAAAGAACTCTAAAACTAGTCTTAAACGGCGGTCAATATGATACTCGTTAGAACTTCCAATGCTATGATGGCAAGTCATTTGAACTTGTATCTTCCTTACCTGACCCTAACCCGACTGATCTTTATTAATGATCTTCCAAATTTTATTCTGATATCATTTGTCGACATCTATGCAGCGAAACAACTGTTTATGGCATCACTTCGAATATCATTGATGGCCAAGATCTTGTTGAATCACTCTTATCCGATCTGGAGCACGTGGTGCAATAGTGAAATAGGGGGCTTGTTACTTTTAACACCTCTAAAACTAAGCTTATTTACTTTTACCATGGCCTTCTTCTCGAGGAAGCCCATTATTTTGATAAGCATCTAGGACTAACTTTAATCCCAGATTAAAAATGGAAGATATATCCAATGTGCTACTAAAGTTTCTGTAAAACATCATTGGATTAGACAACTGCACACGAAAATACCTGACTCTGTATGTTATCCTCTGCCTATATAAGAGTCAAAGACGTCCTAAGATGGAGTACTACTGCCACAGCTGGGGGGGGGGCGCTTATAGCACTCCTTTCTTCCTTGACAGGGTACAAAATCGATTTTGCAAGTTTGTCGGAGATTATCTCTTTTCTACAGACCCTTTCTCACAGAAGAGTTGTTGCTAGTCTCTCTTTACTCTATCGTTATTTCCATAAAAAGATACTCGACTGAACTCCAATATCGTGTAAATCCTTATAAGACATTCAAATCCCGAACTCACTTTCCTACCACAAGTGAAAATAACTTCCCTTCCTTCTTCCGTGGGTCTAATGCCAAGCAGAATTTCCATGAACACATGTTACCATGAGAGTGATTCACTGCCAACTACAACATAGTTGTCTTTAAATATAATGTCAACAAATACTTGTCATAATGCCCCTCTGAAGTAATCACGTTTTCTTCATTGCATTCAATCCTCTCATAATATTCTTCATCCTTCAACTGACAATCCAGCCACTTCATTTACTCTTATCGGTATTTGACTTTAATACGTAGTGAATCATTTATAAAAAAAAGTATTAAAAATGAATTTTTAATATCGAAAGGCGCTGAGCCCTCCGCATTTACGACGATGTGACTCTAAATAGTTAAGTAAAGGAGATGATACATACTAACACTATGTTGTCAGCATCCGTGGCAGATTAGCTCCATTCAGAAATTAACACATGAATACCAGAAATGCCGGAAAACAGATCGAGATTACGATTTTAGCGTGATTCAGAAACTGAACGCCATCAGGGTTGTGCGAATGCTTTGAAGGTTAGACCTCCATATTAGAAGGTCAAACTCTCAAGCAGTATCCCCATTATACAAAACAGGGAAAGACAGATTCAATGTTTGTTGCCTAAATGACCCTTATCTGTATAAATATTCCCAGAAAACTGGTGCCATTTTAGACCTAGCCACGAGTGTCCATGAAGCGATCTGGCCATTCAATGTTACTATAAAAGCGACCTTCAGTAATATATTACACTCGCATGGTGGTAGCTGAATAATAACTTACTCCTCGCACTCTTTGTTCGACAAACAAGAGATCTCGTGTTTCATATCTATCCACAAAGGCTTGTTAAATGTTTCCAGTTAAAAGAGATGATTATTCAGAATAGGACAACAACAAAGTAAATAATAATAATAATAATAATAATAATAATAATGATGATTATGATGATGATGATGATGATGATCATCATCATCATCATATGAATTGTCAGATGTTCGGGTGAGCCATATTGTAAGTAAATCTGAAGGTGGACTTAATCAGCGTTAAATCGTCGCAAGCCTCGGGATTCCACTTTTCATTGTTAACCGATTGACTATCTAATTCATGAAAGAGGGAACATTTTAACGTATGCAAAGTTCAACTTTTATGTCAACGTATTACAGTCATTTTCTGTTTTGCGAATTTGTTATTCTTAAATTTGAGTATGTTTTTATGTCATCTTTTATTTTTTATTCATTAAATTTGGTTATTAAATAAAGATTTTTTTTATATACATTACTGCGTCTAGGACGGATACAGCGATAGACAAAAATGCTTTTATTTTAAAAAGCTACGTAACAACTGAGTATTTAGCACATATTTATCATCCCATACTAAATAATAATAATAATAATAATAATAATAATAATAATAATAATAATAATGATGATGATGATGATGAGCACTAGAAACAATCCCAAAAACCTGGAGAAAAGACTGGGAGAAATTGGAATCAAAGGGACTATCGAAACCATACAAAAGACGGCAATGATCAAAACAGCTCCAATCTTAAGGAAAATCCTCGAATGCGGAAACTAACACGCATAAGCTACAAAGGCTAATCAGTCACAAGGAATTTACAACGGAGAAAAAAAACCACACGAAGAACAGCACAACAAGAAACTGCAAGAAACAGAACTTCATAATTCCCCCCCACCCCCAATAAATTACACCGACCTCAACTATCACTACACAAAAATGAACCAAAGAAACAGAAATTACAAGAAACACCATAAGCTGCCCCCTCTTTCCCCCCTCACCCCACCTCATAATTTTTTTTTAAATTAAAAAGAATTAAACATTATTTTTTTTTTAATAAGGAAAGAGATAAGGAAAAAATTAAGGAATTGAAAGGAAAAAAGATAACAATTTAAAAATTAAAAAAAAAAAAAATTAAAAAAAATTTAATTTAAACAAATATTATTTTATTCATTTATTTATTTATATATATTTTTTTAACTGGTGCCAGCCTAGGCTGACACCAGACAAAATATTTGTAAAGGGTCGAGGAGGATGAGAAGACCGAGGAGGGACAGCACAAACCAGACCTCAACTGGAAAAGTGCAGAGAATGCTGGAACCTTGGGGAGGCTTATTGCCACCCAAATCCCAGAGAAGACCAATTGTCCTTACCAGCAGGAAATCAATGATAAGAGGCTGTTGCGATCCCGCATCGTTATCGAAAAGAGGTGAAGAATACTGGAAATCTGGGGAGACTTTTTGTCACTCAGACTCCAGGAAATACCACTGGTTGTTGTCGGTGAGCAATCACTGACAATGATCTGTGTGAGAACTCCTAGTGAGTACAAATAATAATGAGACATGAAAAGAAGCTAATAGTCAAAAACCTGATGAATAATATGAAGATGAATAGGATGTGTTAGAAACGAGAAGAGATATAGAATTAAAGCGAGGGTAAATGCTAAAACCATTTCCTTTTGAAACATCACTTCAAAGTGCATTCTAATAGGAAGGGTCAATACCCCGGTTGGAATCGGCTCTGGCAAACAGCTTCTTGCTCGAACCTATGGCCTCTAAACAACGAAGACGAGACGGTTCTTTACGTGACACAAAGAAAGAAAAAAGAGCGCGCGGAGAGGGCAGAGGGAATGCGAGATATAATTCAAAATGGTTTGTCGTTTATCAAAGCGAGGTTAATCCAACGAGAGTAGCGAGTCGGCGGCAATCGTGTATAAAAGAGTAACAGGCACGGACAAAAGCCAGGAAGCCGACTGGGAGCGTAGCGACGGCTGCGGCGGCGGCTTGGAACAATGAGTTCTCAAGTACTTAGGAGATGGAGATAGAAAGAATGAGATAGAGAGGAAGTCAGATTAAGAATGACAGCGTGAGAAACACACAGCAGAGAGAGAGAGAGAGAAAGAGAGAGAGAGAGACAAACACACACATAAAGAGAAAGAGAGAGAGTTAATTTAGGATTTTCTCAAGTACTTTGTATAACTTAGATGGAGATAGAAAGAGCGATATATATATATATATATATATATATATATATATATATATATATATATATGAGTTTTCTTTCAGTCCCAAAAATGTAATTGTCTAGTTTGATGCTTGAGGAAACCACAAGGTTGAAATAAATTATTGCATCGACAATCATGTAATTTCGTGTTATTATATTTTATGTTATATATATATATATATATATATATATATATATATATATATATATATATATATATGTACGTAAAAATTATATATATATATATAAGTAAAGTTTGTATCCACAGGGTAAAATATTCCAGAGAATCATTACTGTGTTTATATATTAGTGCTCAATAGTAAATAGAGCTCTTTACTGCTAATAAAAACTTTATTTATAAAAACATAATTTGGCTACACATTAAAAAAATGTTTCAGTCACAGCTACAAAAAGCCAGACCTATTCAAGCCAGAGTTTCCTTTCTTTACGCTTTCATTTTCTGAGATGAGGAATATTTAATCTGTAGCAAAACTAGTTTTGTATTGATAAAAATTTTATTACCAGCATATATATATATGTGTGTGTGTAGAGAGAGAGAGGGGGGGGGAAGAGAGAGGTTGATAATGGGAAAATATAACATTGACTAAAATATATAAAAACGAGATGGAGATAGAAAGAGCGAGATAGAGAGAAAGTCAGATAGAGAATTAGACCGTGAAAATCAGAGAGAGAGAGAGAGAGAGGGAGAGAGAGAGAGAGAGAAAGTCAGATAGAGAATTAGAGCGTGAAAATCAGAGAGAGAGAGATGGAGAAACAAAGAGAGAGAGGATGAAAAGGAGATGGGGGGAGTGGGGGATTCTCAACTGAGATGGAGATAGAGATAGATAGACAGACAGAAGGAATGGTCTCTTAGAGAGATTAAAAAAGCAAATATATACAAATGTAAGCTGAATTAAGGTGTGTGTGTGTGTGAGAGAGAGAAAGAGAGAGAGAGAGAGAGAGAGAGAGAGAGAGAGAGAGAGAGAAATATATTTTGCATTATTTGGATTATTCGGACTACTATTCTCATCTTGGGCGTTATTCCCACAACGTCTCGACTGATGTAACCTCCAGCCTTCTTCGGGCCTGTCTTGCCGAACTCTGAAATTTTTGAGTCCAACTTAGGAATTTGTACGGAATTTCGAAGTGAAAACCTTTATTTAATTCACGATGTGCATTGTTCTCGTCATTACCCGGTCGATGTTTGAAGTAATTCTTAATTGTATTCTTAGTATCGCCTGTATCGACTGGACCATCAACCTCCAGACGACTGTCACTTTCAACTGATGATCACTTTACACTTAATCCGTTGCGCCACAAGTCCAGCTATAGATAGAAGTATATAGTCAACAATGCATATACAGAGTAAATGATAAATATACGTTTGAAGTGAAATATAGTTCTCCAGGTGCAATTGTAGATCCGGGATGATTGATGTAGAATGGTTCTAGGGTCAGGTAGAATACATTATGGAAAATGAAAAGTTAATTTTTCAAATCTTTTTAGATAATGATTAATAATTTGTATTATTTGGATCATTACGACTACTATTCTCATTTTGGTGATTATATTCACAACGTTTCGGCCGATGTAAGCTCCAACTTCCTTCAGGTGCATTTTTCGAACTTCGGAACCTGCTAGTCGAACTTGGGTATCTGTATAAAATTTAAAACTGAAATATTTATTTCATCCACGGGGGCAGATTGTTCTTTTTCTATGAGCTATAACCAGGTAAAGATATTAATTATATGTTATTATTATTAGTTATCATGGATTAAATGAATGGTTAAGTTCGAAACTGTTTAATACTTACGCTGCCTACATACTTCAACCGCATACTACCCCGTCCGTTTAGCTATGGAAAGTGTTCCACGGCCTGACCGCTTCATGAAGAATATCCCAGGACTTTTTGCTTTCCTCTTACCCCCCCTCCCAATTTCCCCACTCTGGTTCCTATCACGAATTGCTGTATATAAATACTTCGTGTTTCCTTGCAATATGTATCTTCAAAAAGCCTACACAATTTTTTAGGCAAAATATTGATCCATACATGTCTCCGTGTTCAGTAACACTTAGGTTGTCTTTGCTTTATCCTTTATATCAATTCTGTCGGATTTTCATCCAGGTAATTTCTCCCTATCTTTCACACACACACACACCCACCCATATATATATATATATATATATATATATATATAAGAGGTTCTTGGACCAACAAAAAGACAAGATTCATTTTAGAAGAAACATATTTTATTAATGAAACGCGAAAATAAATGAGAGAAATAGTAGACACTCGTGAATGTTTTTTCTCCAGACCCCCTTCGAAAAAAAAAGGTCAGAGAATAAGAATAATACAAACTAAGAAAATATTGAATGGGGAAATAATTGAATGATGTAAGTTTGAGATATAAAGTGAAAGGAAAATGAAAGAAAGAGTACACACACACACATTATATATATATCTCTCTCTCTCTCTCTCTCTCTCTCTCTCTCTCTATATATATATATATATATATATATATATATATATATATATATATATATATTGTTTTTTGTTGTTGTTCCCATAACGCCCGGGGACGCCAGGTAGATACTCTATTTGTCCTAACTTTCTTGTAAGCATGATATAACCTTGAATTGTGTCCATATCCTCTCCAGGCAACATACATTACCTTGTGTTTCCAAATGGTCACTTATTTATAATACTGGCCAGGCTCAACGTTAATTAAAATCGGTGATCTAACGGGAACCGGTGTGTCAACGTGATTATGCCACATACACACACCCACATATATATATATATATATATATACATATTTCAACGTGATTAGGCCGTATATATATATATATATACAGGGTGGGCAAAAATAAGGGTCCTATTTTTAAAAATTCATAACTTTTTTATTTATTGATTTTCTTTTTTTTTTTTTTAGAATAAGTAAATGACCCCTTCCGAAGCAAGCATGAGCCGTATTAGCCCTAAGGAACGTACCCTCATTTAGAAAACATTATTTTTGCTTAAAAAACTCAAAACAGTGTAAAAAACAATACTTTAGTTTTTGTAAGTTTTAAGAAGTGTTTTTCGGCTAAAATTTGTTTTGTTTATTTCAAAAAATCCCGGAAGGGTCAGTCTACACACACATAAAGTTTGGTGAGTTTAACTTTTATTTTGTGGAAGTTATTCAAATTCAAGTTATTCAAATTTAAAGATAGGACCCTTATTTTGGCCCACCCTGTATATACATATATATACATATGTGTATATATATATATGCATATATATACATATATATATATACATATATATATATATAGTGTATCAAGTTATATTGAAAAAAATCAATAAAGTGCTCGATCGCAGAAGAGTGAGAGTTGATATAAATAATTTATTTGAAAACTATATGTTACATATTTTAGAATCGTATCGTGGTTTCATCCAGATGAGCTGACTTTTTAATTTTTAAAAAAGTCTATGCGTACTGAAATGAGATAAAACACACAATGAGAAATGGCGTTTATGTACATCGTTAAAAAAAGTAGCATTACTGAAGTGTCTATTTGTAAAAAAGTATATTGGTTGGGATTCATTGAGTTTTATTTTATTCTTTTCTTATAGTTTTGTGTTTTAAAATAAGTTTTTATTTCATTCTACTAAGTGTGTTATTCAATTATTTATTTGTAGTTTTGTCTTTTTATTTTTAAGATCGTCTATAGACCGTAAGAGATTTTCGGCGTCTTGAAAAATCAAAACAGAGGGGTGGGGCGTTTGAATTCATCGTTTAAAAACGATATATTACTGAAGTCTCCTTTTGAAGAAGTTACCGGAATCAATGTTATGTGTTTGATGTGATTCATTGAATTTTATTTTGTTTTTATTATTTATTTTACCTATAGTTTTGTTTTTAAAGGGTTTTATTTTATTTGGTGTTTTATTTACTTATTTATTTTTTTGTAGTTTAAAGATCGTCCCGAAAAACAAAACAAAGGGGGATGCCATCTGAATTCATCGTTTAAAACGGTGCATTGTTGACGTGTCCCTTTTTAAGGAAGTACTGGGTCAGGGTTAAATATAATATATGGGTCTTAATCGTAATTAGCTTTTATTAAAATTAATTTCATTATTTATGATGGGTGTTGTCTGTTTTACTGCTTCAAATGTGTGTCTATTTTTAGGGATAACTGTGTGGCATAGTTTATTTATAAGGCTCTGGTGGAATTTATTAAGATTTTTATTCATTTATTTATCATTTTTTATTATTTATAGTTTGTATTTAAAAAAAAAATATATTCATAATGTTTTTTATATATAGGCGGATCTGTATTTGAGTTGATATATTGTTATGTAGTGAGTGGATGTTGACGGAGGGTATACTTTGTCAGTGAAAGGGTTCATCTAAGGGATATCTAATGTTTTAAATATCATTGTCATATGCATTCGTTTTGCGTTCATGTATTAAATACATAATATATATATATATATATATATATATATATATATATATATATATATATATATATATATAAAGAAAGATACAGAACACAATATATAGTCAACTAATACACTAAGTAAAATTACAGTAAGATAAGTGAGAAAGAAAAACTGGAGACGCCAAAGTAATGAGTGAAATGCATTTAAATCTCTCTCTCTCTCTCTCTCTCTCTCTCTCTCTCTCTCTCTCTCTCTCTATATATATATATATATATATATATATATATATATATATCATTATTTACATGAGAGAGAGAGAGAAGAGAAGAGAAAAAGAAAGAGATAGAGAAATATAGATAGAAGAAGATTGAAAGGAAGAGATAATTAGCATAAAACGAAAAGAAGGGGAGAGATACGTGAAGGAATAAAATGGGGCAAACATTAAAGAAAGAAATAGGTAGAAGGGAACTGGGGTAGAAAGGTTGGATGGAAGCTTCAGATCTCTACATTATATTGTTCGCTTTTCGCGCTAAGCAGAAAAGTCACAGAAATTGCGTCCATCTTGTAAGACAGCCGACGGCTGGAAGCCATTGGCTTTACAAAGCACGTCTGCTTATAACAGCTAAACTAAAGTAGACTAAAGTGTTGGTTTCCATCGGGATATTGAAATTTGTCAGCTTCACAATATCTACTTACAAAAGAAGAAACAAAGAAAGAAAGAAAAAGAAGAAATTGAAGAAGAAAAAGAAAATAGGTGATAGACGAAGAAGAAATAGACTTAATAGAAGAAAGAATGAGAAGAAGAAAACGTGTTTATTTAAGAAAGGAAGCAATCAATTCCACGCTAAACAAGTAAAACACGAGTTATCTCTCCTTGCGATCACTACCACTTGACTAATATAAACAAAAATAAATCACAACTGTTCTTGTATTTTCGGCAAAAACAAATGAGTGAACTTGCACATATTTGTGAAGTGCCGATTTTTGTTAATTTGGAGAGCATTTTTCAGTCCTCCTGGGAGACAAACCAGGGTCAACAATACGTGTTTTATGTAAATAACTATTAGCCCTAACTTTTGGTGGATTTTGAGAAAAAGCTAATAAAGAAAACTTAAGTAATATACTTTTATTTAAGGCTAATCTCACCATTTTAGCTCCTTCGAGCACAAACTAACCATTTCTTGTCAAAATCTGGCAGTCAGTTTTGTACGTTCATGCTCATATAACTGAATTCAAAAGTTTATGAACGACAAATAAATTAATTTTGAGAAAATAAGACGATCGGAATAACAGAATAAGGGAATAACAGAATAAGAAAAACGGAATAACAGAGTAAGGTAATATGGAATGAAATAAACAAATAACGGAATAACAGACTAATAGAATAACGGAATGACGGAATAACAGAATAACAGAAAAACAGATTGAATAACAGAATAGTATAATAACGGAATTAGGACTAACAGAATGATAGATAAGAAAATAACCGAATATTAGATTAACAGAATAAGGGAATGACAGAATAATATATTGACGGAAAAACAAATAAGGAAATAATGGAATAAAATAACGGAATAACAGATTAACGCAATAAGGTAATGATGGAATAATAAATGGAACAAGGGGAATAATGGAAATATATTAACAGAATAAAACAACGGAATCATAGACTAACGGATTAATAGAATAGCGAAATAATGGAATGACAGACCAACGGTGAGTTACAAAAAGGGAGGATTAGTTTACTTAAGAAGGCACTGTTCCATCAAACAGTTTAAAAATACGTTTGTAGTAAAATAACAAAAATGAATGTATGTGTAAGATGCGTCCATTTAATATGCGCCTTTAAAATAATAAAATTCAACCTCATTTCAGACACATATTCATATTTTAAAAACCGCAGAGTAAGCTTTATGAAAGTGAAATATAAAGATGTATCGAAAACTTAAGCATGACCCACGAATCTAAAAATAAATAGTTAACTAATAGACACTTTCATACAACGCTAACCCAAAACACAGACAGACACAGTCGCATGGAAAGAATGATTTCCACTTGAGTCAATTCGGTTATCAGTAGCGTAAAATATAAATAAATGAAAAAAAAGTTTAAAAATAAATATATATATATATACATATATATACATACATACAGGGTTTCGAATCACATGACCAGTAGTAAATAGTCATATCTCTATGCTGATGAGTCCCGATTATAAAGGACGAAACATATACATACATAGATAATAAACAAAACAAATATATATATATATATATATATATATATATATATATACGTATACATATAGTGTATTTAGCCAGCATATTTTAATTTAGGCAAACATTATTAAATAACAGAGTGTTTTTGGTTGATAAGACTTTTTTTATATTTTGAATTTTCCGAATAGTACATTTAGTATTTCGGTCAAATTGGTGAATGTAAGTTCCGTGGGTTTCTTGTTCCATTTTTCTTTCCTTTTTCGCCAGTCCTTTCGATTTGATTCGTCAAATCATCTTCAGGCGGTGTTAGTCTTAGTGACTTTACAAATATGTCTTTACCCTTGATTCTGTTTAAACGGCTAGTAATTTACACCTATATTGATTTCTCTTTTAGTAAATGGTTACCTCAGATTTACCACCAGTCTTATCCATGCTTTCTTCATCTCTCATGAAAGACTGCATTATAATTGCGATATCTGATGCGTTATCAAAGTTCTCACTCCTACCTTCTTATTATAAAGTCCACCTCATCGGTTTGGTTTGGTTTGTTTTACGACATAGTAACAATCTGTGGGTTATTTAATGCCGAATAAAGTTGTCAAACATAATTTTATAGGTAGGATAATTATTTATATTCATTGAGTACATTGCACTTTGAACACATCGCTCTAAGAATACCCTGCTCTCTAACTACCTTGCTTTTTGAATACATTGCTCTTAGAAAAATTTACTCATTGAACACATTGTTTGTTTTACGGCATATCAACCTTTTCTAGTTCATTTAATTTCGAATCAAGTTAAATTTATATATGTTTAGATCTTTATATTTTTATATATTGATCAACTGCTTTTTAAAAAGTGCATTATCGTCTCCACTTTATTTTAAAAACAGTCTATTCATTGTACTTGCTCTGTAAAACGTTTCTCTTATAGGAGCCATGATGATCCCCGTTTTAATATTTCACACTTAAGTTAAGGTCCTCTGTTTTTGTTTCACAATTAGATACTTGCATCCCCTTTTTTAATTATGAATTTTCGAACGAATGCTAAGTCTGTGATATTTTGGATTTAGTTAGTTTCTCTGAGAATTTAAACTGCATTTTCCTTTTTGTCTTTTGTTTAAAATGACTCAAAGCTTCTTTAGACACCCCCCCACACACACATATATATATAATATATATATATATTCATATGAAGTTACCTTTGTGTATATGTCAAAGATTTTTCAATTCGACTAATTCTTTTTCGTTAAAGTATGCAAGATGAGGCGGTATTGTAAAAGCGTTGTTCGCCTCCCCCATCATAGTCCAAACAGAATTTGCCTCATCTCTAGAAATCACTACAGTCAAACCCTTTTTGCGTTTAGAAACTTATCGGAGTCTGTGATGTTTTATTTATGCACTGTTTTACACGCCGTGCGGAATCTAAAGTCTTTTGTGTGGTGGTTCTTCATTGTGATTTCAATGCCCGGCGTTATTTTGCAAACATCTTTTACTGTGAAAAATAAGTTTTTATTCTTTTTTTTTCTTCCTCAATTTTCCTGTTCGCGTCCAAATTGTCTTTTTGCTTTAATAAGTTTTTAAATTGTTTCCCACCCGGATCCTTACTAGTTTCAATTTCTAGTAATTCCTCTTCAGCAATAGCTTTCGCGTAGGACTTTGAGGAGAATTTATTTGAAGTGACCAAAGTCTAATCGTTCTTTTTTTCCAGAGATTCACAAGTGGAATATAATATATCCTCGAAATCGTCTGAGAAAATGGTCGATTTGGGGGAGGTGATGTAGATTTTAGTGGTGACTTAGATGGTTTGTCTTTGATTTTGTTCCCACCTTTTGGAGCCAGGTGCTCAAGAACACTATTTTTGGAGTTGGGTGATGTCGGCCTATTTCCGAAAACGCAGGTGAATGTCAGATGCCCGACCCTTCCACAGATCCAGCAAGCGCGTCTCCTTTCAGCCACCACAACAGGCAGTTTTCTCCCCCAGCTTCTATCTAATATGGGGTATTTGTAAGTACTTCGAAGGACCACATTCTATTGAATTTGTCAACGGTGATTCCTGATATATCACCATATTTTATAAGAAAAGCACAACAGTACTTGCCCGGTACGACTCCTGGAACTTCGAAAATTGATATCGTAGTTCTTCTGCACCCCATATATTCCATTCTTAGGACGTGATCTTTAGTAATTGCTTCTTTCTTTGACATGCTGATACATTATTCTTCCGTCTTAAATAAGATGAATACCTGATTTAAGATCGAAGAAGAATGAGGTATTATATCCTTTACATTTGGTGATTCTTTCTGCTAGCATTCCCGTAGTAGCAATAAGTTTAGCCACTTGATGATCTAATAAAGTTTTTTGGTCTTCCGATCAACAACAAACATTAGAATAATCCGCTTCGCAAATTGTTTGAGTCTCGGTAGTTCGATTAAAATGTCGTTCTCCGTTACAAATTCCGAGAATTCCTTCGCCTTTACCACAAATTGTTCGACGTCGATTTTAATAGCTAGAGGCCTGCCCCTCTCCGTCATCTTGATGATAGTTGAGAATTACTCTCCCTCGTTACTTTCGAGCTCTCCGAAGGCGCACAGCTGGCAGTTGCCATGGCCGGAGAATAAAAAAACAATCCAACTCCAATAAAAGGTGTTAGGAGTAGATAAAAAATTAAACAAGTTCAGCAAGTTACAGCAATATTAATAGATAACGAATAACAATAAAAATAAAACAATGTAGAAAAATAGCAGAAACGTACCTGTCAAAATCCGACGTAAATTAGTCAATGCTGAAGTTCGTTGCGCACGACGGGTTTTTTAATCAAATGGTCGGTTATAGAAAACCTGTATGTATTTTTTTAACCGGAAGGTTCCATTCTTAATTTTACTAGGGATGTGTTGCTGTACTCTGTTGTCAAATCTCAACGTCGTTTTACTAACGTAGTCGGCACTGCAACTACATTAAACATGATAAATCAAATTAACCTGTAGATTACATCGTTAAAACTTCTTCACGTTAAACACTAGATGGTGGAATACAAAAATATGAAGATATTCTCTTTCTCTCTCTCCCTCTCTCTCTCTCTCTCTCTCTCTCTCTCTGTATATATATGTATATATATATATATGTATATATATATATATATATATATATATATATATATATATATATATATATATATATATATATATATATATATACGAGGCTTGTCTAAAATGTATTCGACCTTCGGGCAGAAAAATATTTCAAATACGTGTCGGTGTTGGGGTCCTACTTCCCTTCAAATGAGGCCCCTTGTGCTTCCACACGCTTAGCCCACCTCTGAAAGTCTTCTTTTAGAATGGTGTTCATCTCCGCCGTCGCGTTCCGCATTATCTCGTTTTTCGCACCCTCTCAACAACAGCTGCACTCCGAGCAGTTTGGGGCCTGCCAGAACGCTGGTCACTCTCCTCTGATGTGCGGCCATTTTGAATCGGTTGAACCACTCCTTAATTTGTGTTACACATCTGCATATTCCAAAAGATGACTTCCAGAGGTGTTTCTGGCAGTGGATGAATTGGTGGGATAAGGGTGTGCAAGCACAAGGGCCTACTTTGAAGGGGATTAGAGTCAAAACTCCGTCACGTATTTAAAATATTTTTTAAGCCTAAGGTCGCATACTTCTAAGAACGGGCCTCGTATATATATATATATATATATATATATATATATATATATATAGTTAGAGAGAACGATAAAATGTAGAAACATAAACATGATACTAGTCTGTATATTTATTCTCATGGTTGTGTTATTCCCCATTCTCTTCTCTTAGTATACACTGCAAAAATGCTATTTTCCTATATCTTTTTTTGCTCTTCCACAATTTCTATATATAAATATATTTATATAAATAATTTATATATTTGCATAAAAATATATGCATGGAAATACTATATACATATATATCGCTATATTATTTTTATAAGTATATCATTGTGTATATATATAAAATAATATATTTATAAAAATAATATACATATATATATATATATATATATATATATATATATATATATATATATATATATATGTGTGTGTGTGCATATACGTCTATTATATCTCATCTTCTACCTCTTTCAATGTAATTTCGAGTAGGAGCACAAAACAATTGTTATCGACATCACCATCGACCGAATGGCGCGCACCTTCGATTAAACTGGACAACTATTATATTTTCTTTTTCTCGTTCCTAAGTGAGATTGCATTCTCCTTTGTCCTTTGTCTCGCTCTTCTGTCGGAACCTGTCATGGCGGCGCCAGCGTTCTGACTTTCCCATCGTCGATTTAGTGAACAGAGTTACTTCTTCCCACTATGCCTATTTTTACATTTTTATTCGAGTTTATTTTATACTTTATTACGCTCGGATCGAACACGAATGATTACCTTCACTGAACCATTCTACCATCTGTTGGAAATACCTATTATTTCTGTTTGTTTATTATTGTAACGTAGCAACCCATAATTTCTTCTTTAAAGGCACCAAGTAAATATATATAAATATGGATTCTTATTTCTTTTCTACGGGGTTCCACATAAGTTTGTTACGTTATCTCGTAGTGTAATGTCTCTATTTACTTGCCTCTATACGAGCGCAGAGTTGGACACAAGGTTGGTTTTTAATGTGGGAAAATTCTAGCTTCCCAAAACGGGTCACCTTGGATTAGGACACAAATACAAATTGCCTTAATCTCGAATGGATTCTTCTTTCACTAACTGATGACAGAAAAGACGGAGCGTAGTATCAGAACAGATACTACACATTGGTCCAAGCCAAAAGGCTAAGGAAGTCGATTTAAATCTTCATCCGTAACGTTATTACTTATTATTATGTATCTTTATTTAGGGGATTCACTTGTAATTCGCCAAGATGCCACGTATAAAAAAGACTGGAAATCTGGACTCGTCTAGTAATTTCGGACAGCTTTTTCTCTACAAGGTTAGAACATAACGAAGACTCGGAACAACATTGATTTTACGTTGTTTAACCTATATTGCTTACTCACAAACCCATTTTCTCTATGTTCAGCGGACCCCTTGACGAAGTCCGCTGGGTGAGCAAAGCATAGAACGTCAGCGCTTTTCAAATTCAAATATAACTCTCACTCGTTTCTGATCAACTCATCGTATTGGTCAACATCTGTTTTGATTTTTACATATACTTTTCTCAACAAAATAAAACAAAACAAATGTTTATTCTAATAATTTATCTACCGGCCTTCATACTTCACAATCAATCAAAACAACCCAGTCTTGAATTCCATATGCGAACTATTGAATAGGATACCATTTACATCCGATAATCTGAAAATATGATAATGGTGGGAAATTCTAATTTACCAGATGAAGATTGGGTTAATCGTTTAGTTGTGTCTACTGGCAATTAAATTCGTCAACATTATAAAATACAAAAGGTATATTTGAATTCATTTCCAACAGAAAAATTGTATTGGTAAATAGAAGAAGATACTAGATATAAACCAGAGGGAAACAAATTACACAAAGGTATATTGAATCAGTATATTGAATATATTGTAAATCACAGAATTGGTTTCGGTTGGGCCGCCTTCACATGAAACAAAACTACCCTAAGTTCTTATACCAAATTAAAGCGAAAATCTATAACACATATGTCTTTTCTGTTGTGTTATATGGGTTTGAATGTGTCAACTGGACTGTAAAACTGTGTCAGAAAGTAGAAACTTTCCCAAACCACACCATAAGCTTTAATACTGATCATAAAAGGTCTGATAACATTAGTATCGCAGAGTTGCGAACACTCCTGATATACAATCAATGTCCCTTGTCATCAAATGTAAAGTCTTAAGATTATTTGGCGACATTACGCACTCTGGTGTGGCCTATTCAAAATAGGCGTTGAATGCATAATACAAAGAAGCCAGTCGAAAGGTAGACAAAAGAAAAGATGGATAGACAACGTCCGCAAATCGACGAACATAAACAGGAAACAAGTGAACACATTGAGCAAAGATAGTAAAGCTTGGAGGACACTCAGCCATGTTAGCAGAGTAAACGTTTAATGATGATGATAATAATAATAATAATAATAATAATAATAATAATAATAAATCAGACTTTTTAAAATCAGAGATGTAAGTTTGATCGCATCGTTAATCAAATCTAGATCATGCATATGTAATAATATTAAATGTGGATGTGTACAATAAGGTTAGAATAGTAAATTTCCATGATAGAGTTACAATTAAATAGGGTGGATGTTTCCATTAGAATTCGTGTGAGAGCGACGTGTCCCGGCAGTTACGCTATAGACATGAAGTCGCTACTCTGACGTGGTTAATGCTCAGTTCAGATCTTTCTCCTTTCACTGAATCGACGGATAGGTTGTGTTTTTAGATAACTTCTCCTTCTCTCTATAGGGATGAGTGAGCATTTTATATGTGTATACATGTATACTGTCAAGAATAAATAAAACTCCAAAGAGATCGTTTGAGTCTAAGTGTATTTGTGCTGTTACGTTTACGAGATTCTGATTATAGAAATAGAAAACAGAGAATCTGCTCTACAATTTCAAAGAACTTAATGGCAAAAAAGAAACAAATATCGATTAGAATTATAGTTCGAATAGATTTGATGTTAATGAAATACACACATTTAATCTATAATAGAAAATATTTATGAAATTATTTAAACAAATTATAAACAAGGAGATATATTAGAAGAATATTTTGGGCAATACTCTTGTAAAAGAAAGAAAAAGGAAAAAGATTCAAAAGTATTTGGAATTATACCAATTATGGTAACGCTTTAAGTAAAAAAAAATTGAATAAAAAACATTGAATACAAATGAGAAATTGAAACGTGAAAATAAGCACCGTCCACCTGACACTCATTAACCCTTATCCTCGAGTGGCCGTTGGGCCTTGATAAGTGGTGACTCATTGGTAAAAAAAGGAATACTTAATTGGAGATATAAATTTGAATTTATTAAAGCAAAAGTTAATTTAAAAATCGATTCTGATTATGCAAACAGAAAACAGAGAAGGCTGGGGTACAATTCTAGAGAATTTTGTGTCGTTGTTGTCATCGTACTCGTCGTGATCATGATCATCATCATCATCATCATCATCATCATCATCATCATCATCATCATCATCATCATCATCATCATCATCATCATCATCATCATCATCATCATCATCATCATCATCATCATCATCATCATCATCATCATCATCATCAGCAGCAGCATCATCATCATCATCATCATCAGCAGCAGCAGCAGCAGCAGCAGCAGCATCCATCTTAACTTCTTATTTTCCTTGGTTAGGGGTTTGCCGTTTTATGACAGCCTTGCAATATCAGTCTCCAAGCTTGACAGTCTTGGAGATGGCTTCAATGCGAATATTATACATTAGAATTTTAGCAATAAATTTATTATGGTTATTAGTGAAAATAAAATCTTTGGCATTTATAGTAAAAAGTAAATTTTGAAAGAGAGATTTGCATTCAGAATTCGGATTTTTGTTCTTTTATTATATAGATAAATTATTTACTTAATAATATAAATGCAGAAATAGAACTATTAATGTGTATCAGAATTTTGTCTATATATTCACGCGGTGCTACAGATAAAGGCCTTGTGTGCAATCAGTTCTAAGTGACAGAGTTCGAAAAGATGAGCCTGAAGAAAGTCAGAGGTTACATTGGTCGAGACGTTGTGAAAATAATATCTAATATGAGAATACTAGTTAGAATAATTCAAATAATAAATATTTACTAATGATGTTAACGTAATTGTTAAACTAATATGAAAAGAAACAATAAAGATCTAAATAAGTTGTCACATTGCGAAAATAGTTGAGAAGAAATTCTAATATATACAATTGTAAAGAGCAATAAATATATCGGACCCAGGGATATTAAAGCCCAGGATGTATTAAACAACAGATACATACAACTGTAAATGAAAAATGCTATTCGGGAGCTTTTTTAAATGATACACTTAAAGCCAACAATTATATTTTATCTACTGTATAAAAGGCACATTTAATGAATGGAAACACAACCGGACATGCTCATCCAAGCAAGAAGACCAATCGTGATAATTGTCAATAAGATGGAGAAAACCTGTCAAAATAATGCCAATAATCGTAGGGGCACTAGGAACAATCCGAAAAAAAAAACTTGAAAAAAAGTAGGAGAAATTTGAATCAAAGGGAAGACTGAGACTATACAACGGACAGTAATGATTAAAACAGCTGACATTTTAAGGAAAATCCTCGAATGCGGAAACCAACCCACATAAACTACGAACATGGAAATTGCAACAGAAGTAAAATAAAAAATAGAAGTAACACCACATGAACCCAAGGGAACTGAAACTGCAACACATCTTATAAACTGTGTTCTCCCCCCAAAAGACATCAGTCTCGGCTGATGCCACATAAAATAATTGTGAAGGGCCAAGGATCTAAGAGGAAACCAATGGTCGTAGCCAGCGAGAAATCAATGGCAGCGGTTGTTGCAATAACGCAAAGTTATTTTCAATGGTTATCGATATAAATGGAGAGTACTAAACATCTGGGGGATACCTTTTGTAACCCAAACTCTAGGGAACACCACCGATTATTATCAGTGAGTAATCACTGATGATGACTGGGGTGAGAACAATTAGTGGGTACTACTAATAATAAAGGGTAAAAGTAGGAAATATCGAGGAGGGGAAGCACCAACCAGACCTCCTCTGGAAGTGTGCGGAGAGTATTGGAACCGTGCGGAGACATATTACGATTCAAATACAAGTGAAGAACAAAGGTCATTGCTAACAAAAAATCAATAGTAAACGGCTGTTGCCATAACGTAAAAGTATTTGTATCCGTTATCGAAAGAGGTGGAGAGGGGTGGAAATCGATAGAAATTTGGTGTCACTCATACTACAGAGAACACCACTGGTGATCATCAGTGAGCAATCACTAATAATGACTTGTGTGAAAACTCCTAGTAAGTAAGATAATAATAATAATAATAATAATAATAATAATAATAATAATAATAGCAGAAACCTAGTAAAAGGGATAAACACATGGGATGTATCACTAATAAGATACTCTGGACCATTCATAGGCTGGACCAAAGAAGAACTCAGGCACCTTGACCAAAAGACTAGAAAACTAATGACTATGCACAATGCATTGCACCCAAAAGACGATACGGACAGACTCTACATGAAAAGAAATGAAGGAGGTAGAGGACTGGTAAGTATAGAAGACTGTGTGGAAGACACCAAAAAAGAGCTGGAGGAATATGTAACCCAGAACACGGAAAGACTGATCACCACAGCAAGAGACACCAGCCCAACAAACAACCCCGGAAGCACTGAACCCAGAAACAAAAAGACAAGAAAGGAAAAGTGGGAAGAAAAACAAGTAGATGGACGCTTTATAAGACTCACAAGCGATGAAGCCAATGAAAACAGCTGGGCATGGCTAAGAACAGGACACCTGAACAGAGAAACGGAATCTCTGCTGACGGCCGCACAGAACAATGCGATTAGGACAAACTTTATTAAAGCAAAGATAGATAAAACCCGGGAAACAGCAAATGCCGATTGTGTGGACAAAGAGACGAAACGATAAATCATATAATAAGTGAATGCAGCAAGCTAGCACAAAGGGAATACAAGAACAGACATGACAGCGTGGGGAAAGAAGTACACCGGGAAATGTGCAAACAACTGAATTTCGAATATGCAAAAAAACGGTACAAACACACACCAGAAACTGTACTAGAAGACGAAAAACACAAAATCATATTGGATATGAATGTACAAACAGACAAACCCATAACAGCAAGGAGACCGGATATGATAATAATCAACAAGAAAGAAAGATCCTGCAAAATCGTGGACTTTGCCGTTCCAGCAGACCACAGAGTGAAGATCAAAGAGACGGAAAAACGAAGCAAATATACTGAACTTGCCAGAGAATTGAAAGGAGTATGGAACATGAAGAAAGTCAGTATAACACCAATAATCATAGGAGCACTAGGAACAGTCCCCAAACACATGGAGAAAAGACTAGGAGAAATAGGAATCAAAGGGATAACTGAGACCATACAAAGGACAGTAATGATCAAAACAGCTACAATCCTGAGAAATGTCCTCGAATGCGGAAACCAACCCACATAAGCAACGAATGGAGAACAAACACATGGAAGCACAAAACAACAGAACCGGGGAAAATACAACCGCACGAGAGAGGCGCAAGCATAGGCTGACGCCACGAAAACTATGGACAGAGGGTCGAGGAGGGAAAGCGTAAACCAGATCTCCACTGGAAGAGCGCGGACAGCTCTGGGACCTTGGGAAGGCTTGTTGCCACTCGTGCCCCAAAGGGGACCAATGGCCCTTATCAGCGGGAAATCGTTGGTAGGTGGCTGTTGCGATTACCGCAAGGTCATCAGCGGTGATGAACGAAAAGAGGTGGAGCATACTGGAAGTCTGAGGAGACTTGTTGTCACTCAGACTCCAGGGAATACCACAGGTTGTCGGCAGTGGGCGATAACTGACGATGACCAGTGTGATAACTCATGGTGAGTAAATAATAATATTAATAATAATAATTAAAAGCTATCTAAAACATGAAGAACATCACTACAATACCAATAATTGAAGTCTTGAAAAACCTGGAGAAAGACTGGGGAATTAGAATCAAAGAGAAGACTGAAACCATACAACGCACTGCAATTAGTAAAACAGTCAGAATCCTAGAAAAGTCATCGGATGCGGAAGCTAACCCACATAATCAATGAACGCTAACCAGTCACAAGTATGTTGAAATAGAAATAGAAATAGAAATAAAACAAAAAACATTGAAAGACATCACATGAACCTAAGGTAACTGAAACTGAAAAAACTCTCCTAAACGCCCTCCAATAACAATAATAATAATAATAATAATGATAATAATAACAACTATAATAATAAACACCAACAATAATAAAAAATAACAGCAACAACAATAATAATAACAATAAGCATAATAAAAACAACACAATAATAATAACAAATATAATAAGAAATAACAATAATAATCACAACAATAATACCAACAACAAAATAATAATAATAATAATAATAATAATAATAATAAAATAATAATATTAATAATACTAATATCTGCTGAAAGTGTTAATTGTTCTCTTAATTACTGCACGTTTTTATCTTTTGTTCGAAGAATTGTAAAGTGCAGTTTCCATGCCAACCGACGGAAATGTGGCCAAGAGTGGATGATTGAATACATTGTAGTATTTTCTCTCATTTGGTTTCAACCTCATCGCGTTCTTCCCTTTTCGGAAAGTGTGATTTATCTCTTAACTGTTTCCTTCAGCCAAGTGTCGGCATCTTTAGATAAAAACATCCCGTAAAACAAAAAAGATACCCCCTCACTAAAATGAAACAACTCCCATAAAAAAACAACGCTTGTCTAAAACCTTAAAGAGAACAAGATTAAATGATTATAGAAAACGAATATTAAAACTCAATTGTCGGACAGACTTTAAAGCTTTCCCGTGCGGATTGCTACTTAAGCCTTTATTCCATATATCTAATAATTTAGAATAATAATAATGAAAAAAGACGATTATAAATTAGTAAAAATTAATAGCGTTCATACAGAAATGTCACATACACATACAGACACAGTGATGAGCTTTACAGTGACGGAGATGATGGTGGCCTTTAGCGTAACGCACTGCGTTTTCTATAAGAATTAAGCTCTCTATACAGTCGGTAATGCAAATAAACATAAACAAACATTATAATCTCCCTTACTTTCATGACAAATGTGATAACATTAGTGAAAGCTTTCGATAATGCTGATCAAGCGATTAGGTTTCAAATGTTAACATGAAACACCCGTCATCTATAACCACTCTGATGCGTTATGATATGACTGACTATATATATATATATATATATATATATATATATATATATATATATATATATATATATATATATATATATATAGCCGTTATATGTCAATCCTTATTCAAATCACCCACGTCTATTATTAAGCATATCTCCATATCAATCAGCCATAAAATTATCAATAACTCTTCTAATGATGAAATATTTAATAACGCTAGTAACACCTATACTACCGCATTACAAAACAGCGGCTATAATAACGCTAATATTTAATATAACAACAGAAATAATAGAAATATTAGGAAAAAAATGTAGGAACCGGAAAATTATTTGGTTTACACCCGCGCAGATCCTACAGGTTAAATTAAAAAATCGGTTTATTTCCTAAGCATTCTATGTAGGCTGATGTAATGTTCATGGTGGGATGGATAATTATCGGTTATTAGCAGGAACGATCGGCGTTGCCTAAGTCTGAATGGCGATTCTTGTGTATTCTTGTCCCAACACTGAACCACATATAATTTTAATTAATTTATTTTTAATTTCGTAAGTAAAATAAAATGTCGCATTTGCTTCTCTATCAAATAAAAACACCGTGATATTATGTAATAGAAATTATACCTAACTTTAATTCCTCGTAATATTTTACTCTAGAAAAGCTGAGTTTTATCTTGGTATAAGGCTTTGTTTTAAGTGCATTTTCAGACAGAAAGTGTGTGTACGTGGGAGAGAGAAAGAAAGAAACGGATAAAGAGACAGAATAATTTTGGATTTTATCTTAAAAATCTTTTTTAACCGGCTTGTAAACTCACTTTTCCTGATTTAAACAATTTAATCTGAGCTCACTCGGTAAGAATATATATATATATATATATATATATATATATATATATATATATATATATATATAGGTAGGTAGGTTAGTGGGAAGAAACTCTAGCAGAGTGCGCAATTATTAAGAAAATTAAAAAAATAACAGCATATTTTAATATTTTTTATATATGTACCAACGATACCGATGTTGTTCTGATCTTCTGTAATAGATATATAAAAAATTATATATATATATATATATATATATATATATATATATATAGTTTTTACCAGCTCTTTGTCTGGATTGAAAAGTACTTATTATCTCACATTGAATTCAAATCCATAAAACTATATCTGGAAAGCCCATGGGAGTTCTTCAAATGGCTTTTAATACACATCCTAAACTTTTACATTGCAACCTCTCCCAACCGGATTACCTAGGCGTTTGATTGTTTGTACTTCTCTAAAATTCAACGGATTTTACAATTTTTGACGCCAACTTTTCATGAATTTACCGCTTTTAAACCTGTTGATACAATTTTCATGACGCCCTCAACGGTGACCCTTTTCATATATTTTCAACGCCCCTTCTTTGCATTTGACTCTTCTTATACTTTCTATATTTGTATTTATATCTTTTACAATTATTACTTTTGGTAATTCCCCTAACAACTTATCTCTCTGTATTCCTCTGATGATAAGATTTCATTCTTTGAAAAGCAATGGCTTAAGGAAGAAAATATATCTCGTTTATTTTGAGCAACTGAGGACGTAATAGATATTGTATTTTTACAATCTATGTTCTCATCTTATACTTATCTCTCTCTTTCTCTCCCTCTCGCTCTTTCTCTCTCTCTCTCTCTCTCTCTCTCTATATATATATATATATATATATATACATACAAAACATGTATTAATTTATCTATCTATCAGTAATTATAAACATTTGATTTTTATAAACAAATGTTTATAGGGCAGTTGCGATCTTTTATCTGAATATTGTTAAAAAATACACACGAAGAACAAGTCAAGCATAACTTTCGGTGGAAACATCGACCAACTCATCTTTTCTTAGAGAGAGAGACAGAGAGAGAGAGAGAGAGAGAGAGAAAGAGAGAGAGAGAGAGAGAAATAGAGTAGAGCAGAGAAAAGAGCATTTAGCCATTACACGTCCGAGAAAGGAGAGTAACAGAACTCATGAGCTATCATCTAGACGCTATAGACAGTTCTTGGGGCAAAATAACAAAACCAATGTTTTGAAACGAGACAGGAATACCAAAATAAAAGGAACCATTTAATTAAAAGAAAGGGAGAAGACACACTGTATAACAATGGCAGAAACAAAACATAAAATCTGGTACAGCTAATACTATCAGCTATAAATGTTCCCCAAAATCTTCCAACAAAACTTTTAGCAAATAAAATTGAATCAGCTAGACAATGTATGAAGTCTGGTTCTGTTCAGTTTTACGAGGTTCACTTTTCCCAGGATTTACTTTATCTTTAAAAAGGGGTTAGGTTATTTCTGATCGCTTGGGGCGCCCTTACCGAAGAATACTGACGGGGCTCCTCAGGCATTTTTTACAGGCCAGAGTGCGCTTCTCAAAAGAACGCATGACCTTGTATCTAACCTCCTGGTAAGGAGGTAAATAACATACTGTTTGGATAGATGAACTCTCATATTTATTTGCAGTGGAATATGGAATGGCTGTTGCCGAATGTGTTCCAATAAGTACAACTGCCAAGGTGTGTTCTGATCCCAATATGGAGTTCATTACTTAGGCAATCTCGTAGACAGACCTGCGGGAATGTTTCTCATCATTTGATGCCATGGTGACGTTTGGATTAGTTTATTGGAAGACTTTTTCACAGAAAGAGTAATGATTTGAAAATAATTATACTGCTACCCTAGTATACATTGTGGGGATTACTGACGTGATCAATCCGATACAGCCAGATGGACCTACAGAGTTAAATGGAAATTTAATTATTGATCTGATGCAGTGATGTACAAATATTTTTTGGGGCGCAATGACTGGATCTTAAACCTTCAGATGGCTGTCACTTAGAACTGATTGTTAATCAACATACTTATCCGTTGCGCCACATATCCATAATACCTAACTAATTAACACTTCAACCCAGTCGTGGATGACTGAACGAGAACAATCTACCTCTGTGAATTAAGTAAAGCATCCAGTTCGAAATTTTGTTCCCGGATTCGACATAAAGATTCCCGAACCTGAAAACATGCACCTGAAGATGGTGGGGATGGGGGTTATATCGGCTAAAACGTTGCGAAAATAACAACCAAGATGAGAATAGTCCAAATAATACAATATTTTATTTATTTATTTAGTCGTACCATTAAGAGAGATAGAGACAGAGCGAGGAGAAAAGGAAAAGAGAGAGAAGGAGTGATAGAGAGAGAGAGAGAGAGAGAGAGAGAAAGAAAGAGAAAGAGAGAGAGAGGTAGATAGATAGATGCATACACATACATACAAACGTTTTTGGGGTCCCATATATAATTATGCATTTGAGCCGTTGCAAATATTTCGAAAAGCGTAAATAAAATATTAAAGGAATATAAAAGTCATCAAAATTGATGGTAAGAATGAAATATTGAGATTTGAATCGCATCCACTCAGGAATCTGTTGCCTCGAATCCAGTTTTTCACTTCACTAATTCAAAGATCCCATGCATAAAATGTAATTGTTTACCGAAACCCCAAAATTAATATTACTACCACTACCACCATCACTATCACCACCACCACTACTACTACTACTACTACTACTACTACTACTACTACTGATAACAATTGAAAAACACAACGCCTTTCCACAAAAGATAAATGTGCCTTGAATTGTAAACGACTGCCCAGGGCTTTCGAGATAATAACATTTCTGAGTTTTTCTCGTACATAGGATGAGATCTTGATAGTAGGGCGACATTTTTTCTCTCCCAATCAAAAAACAAGAGTTGGTCATAGGACAAAGGGGAGTGTCGATATCCATCTATTATTATAGTAAAGCTGAGTCAATCAACGCTTGTTTCGCTGAGTCGTTTTTCTTGCATATTTTTATCATACAAAATATATGTTAAAATATTCCTTGGTTTTGGGAATTGAATTATGTTTAAAACATTCATTTCAAGTATTCTAATCAGCCGTAATTTGCAATTTAATCACCAAGTAACCCATCTCTTACTAAGTTTCTGTCTATCCCTCTCACGCTCTCTCACTCTACGTTGTTTGACCCCTCAACGCTAGTATGTCATACAGTTTATATAATTCACAATTCTGTAACGGCCTCTTTGTTTATTAACAGTCGAACGTAGTAAAAAAAAGAATCAATAAAATTATTGGAATAGTCCATTATAAACAAAAGGAAATATCACTACTAGTTATGGGACGATTACAATATTGCCTCGATTCCGATACAATTACCGATTCTGTTCTAAATTCCCGATTCCGATATAATTACCGATTTCAGTTCTTTTTAAATTTCTCATATTTAGTCATAGAGTTGTTGTTTTTAACATTTTCAAATTACCGTAAAAACACTTCTAATGTAGTCATATACCTTCGCAAAAGTAAATATACACTTATCGGAGGATGCGTACATTATATGAGTAGATTTTGCAAACTATTTTTTTTCAAATATTTTCACCGTAATTAATTGAAAATACTGGTGAAACTAAAGATTTATTTCTCTTTTAAAACAAAGCCCATTTGCAGCAGTTTGACGTAAGTTGACAAAATGTAATTTGAATGTGTTCATAAATTATCTCCGGTGGGCTTTCCCGAGGCCACAACCCCTATGGACCAGGTCGTGACAAATAGATTGGTTGTGTGAGCTTATTGGCACCAAACAAGTACCCACCTTGGCCAACCCACTCTATAATCAAACCAAACATGTCATTACAAAGAAATAAAAGCAAACCTAAACCAGACACCCAACAAAAAACACTTTCGCCTCCGCCCTTCACAAATATCCGGGGACTTAGAACCAACATCAACGACGTAGAAACTTTTCTCCTGACAAACTCCCCGGATATCCTAGCTCTTAGTGAAACTAACCTTAAATCCTCAATCTCCTCACACCACTTTGACATGACTGACTACCTCCCACTCTACCGTAAAGACTCTGACAAACATATGCACGGGCTGGGGGGTTTACGTTCGGAACACCGTCCCCCTGACAAGAGAACATAGGTTAGAATCAGATGACCAAGATTACATGTGCTTTAGATTGACTTTTCATCACAGCGTCAGCTACTTATATTTCTTATACCGCTCCCCGTCGACCCAGGACTGTACTCTGCTAAACTCTGTCTCTGAAAGTATAGATAGAGCACTCTTAATTGACTCGAATGCCCAGATACATGTATTTGGGGATTTTAATGCCCACCACCGTGACTGGTTGGGATTCTCTAGCCTTACTGACGCAGCCGGCAACTCTACGTATAATTTCTCCCTAGCTCACTCCCTCTCTCAGACTGTCGATTTTCCGACCCGCATGCCCGATCGAGTAGACCAGCAAGCCTCACTTCTAGACCTCTTCTTGACCTCAATGCCCGAGGCTTGTGTAACGAAAGCTCATAGCCCACTCGGGAATGCTGATCACATTGTGCTAATGATACATATCACCCTAAAAAGTCGTCCAAAAGCTGATGAACCGTTCCTCAAAACAACAAGATACTACGAGCAGGTTGATTTCGAGTTAATCAGAGATCACATCAGTGACGCCCCATGGAGGGAAACCTTCTCACTACCTGCAAACCAGTGTGCAAACGAATTAACTGAATGGGCCAAAGCAGGCATTGAAGCCTATTTCCCCATGCGAAAATTCTTTAGCAAGCCCCACTCTCTTCAATGGTTCACTTCAGAAGGTGCAACTGCCATTTCTGTGAGGCAACAAGCATTCCGTAAATTTGGCCGCCATAAGTCAGCTACTAATAGACACACATTTATAGAGTCAAGAAATAATTGCAAGGCCGTGATAGGCGAAGCACAGAGAAGGTATAATGAGTTAACAAAAAGACGCATCCAGTCACAGAAACTAGGTACTCGCGATTTCTGGAAAATCTACAATAGTGTAGTGAATTATGGTCAATCGACGATTCCCCCACTATCAAACCACAATGATGTCGTTTGCACGGCCACTGATAAAGCTGAACTACTTGCCCAGCGTTTAGACTCAGATAGCAACCCCCTCCCTGAATTCCCTTTGCGGACCGAAGTTACACTTGATAACCTGGTCATCACCTCATCCCAGGTCAGAGACATCATAAAAAAACCTTGATACCTCTAAAGCTTGTGGGCCTGATCTTATACCTGTAATAGTAATAAAAAAATGTTCTGCTGAACTGGCCCCTGCCCTCTCCAAACTCTTCAATAAATGGCTAGCTGAATCTGGCTTCCCCGATAGCTGGAAAATTGCTTCTGTGGTACCTGTCTACACGAGTTCTGGGAATAGAACCGACACTCAGAACTACCGCCCAATCAGTCTACTGCCGATCTTTGCCAAAATCTTTGAATCCTTAATCAATCTAGCGATAGTACGGCACTTAGTTAATGTTAAACTTCTATCTGACCGCCAGTATGAATTTAGACAAGCACGATCTACTGCAGACACCATAACGGTCATCTCTGAACGCATGTATCATAAACTCGACAAGGCAGGTGAAGCTAGGGCAGTAGCGCTTGATATATCCAAGGCCTTTGACAAGGTTTGGCATAAAGGGCTTCTCCTGAAAATACGCTCATACGGTATTACTGGGCAACTACTTAATATAATTAGATCCTTCCTAAACAAAAGAAAATCCAGGTTGTCCTCGATGGCCGTTCATCTAAACAACATGACATAAATGCAGGTGTACCACAGGGATCTATCCTTGGACCTTTGTTGTTCCTGATCTACATAAACGATCTCCCTGACGACATAGAGTCGGAGATTGGTTTATTTGCTGACGACACCATGCTTTACTCTCGCCATGATGGTAAAACTGACGCGATCATATCCGAGTCAATGGCTGAATCTTTAGAAAATGACCTCCAGGCTGTAGTGGATTGGGATCATAAATAGTTGGTAACTTTTAATGCCGCAAAGACAAAGCTCCTTTCCTTCAATAACTACAAGAAACCTCTTCAACCACCGATTGCCATGGCAAATAACACCCTACCTGAGAGTTCATCATTCAAACTCCTCGACCTAACCTTCACAGGTAACATGAATTGGAACAAATACATTGAAGACATTGCCAAGGCTGCCTCAAAGAAGGTTGGCTCGCTCTACCGTGCTAATAAACTCCTCACACCTGACATTATCATGTATCTCTACAAAGTCACCGTCCGCCCATGCATGGAGTATTGTTGCCACATCTGGGCTGGTGCATCATCTACTAGTCTCTCCCTCCTTGACAAGGTCCAAAAAAGAGTCGCCAATCTAATAGGTCCCTCACTGTCAGCCAAGCTCCAGTCCCTATCCCATCGCCGCAATGTAGCATCCTTATGTTTGTTTTACAAATACTTCAATGGATTATGCTCCGATGAATTGGCTACTCTGGTGCCCCCTCGACGTAAATTCACCAGACTAACTCGACAATCAATTAAATGTCATTCATTCACTGTGGAGATCCCCAGATACCGGAGAGCCTTCTACTCAAATAGCTTCTTTCCTCGTGCTGCTGGCCTCTGGAACTCCCTCCCTGCCCCATGTTTCCCCGACAGTACTGACATGCAGAAATTTAAAACTAATGTGAACAGACATCTCGCTACGCAAATCCCAATTTAGGCTTACCCTCCCCAACTTCTCTCTTTTTCTTTTTTCTCAGTATCCCCTTAATCTATAGTGGCGGCCTGCCTTGTTTGGGGTGAACCATGTTAAAACAACAACAGACAAAAAACAATTGAAGATAGTCGACCAGGAACTTTTCTAAAAATGATAGATTAGTAAGTAAATGATTTCAAAAATGAAAATACTGCAAAGAGAAAAAAAAAAAAAAAGGGACATAAAATTATCCCTTTTTTTCTTTTCTCTTCGAAGATAACAAAATATACAGCTTTGATATTTATTTCTTACAAACACCTTGTGGAGGTGACGTAGTGCAGGGGCAGGCAACCTTCGGCCCGCGGGTCACATCCGGCCCGCGAAGGCTTAGTGTCCGGCCCGCCACCCTGCTATGCTTTATTATTGCAATCTGGCCCGCGGACCTCCCAGTAAAACTCATATCATTTTGTGACATAGACGTAACAGTAGGTTTCAATTAAGATTTACAGTGGGATAAAATGTATGAATATCAGCAAGCGATGATGCATGTATATTTCACATTTCTTTAACTATTAAGAGATCAAAATAGAAAAAGAAAAAGAGAGAGGCAAAGAAAAAAAGAGAGACGAGGAAAAGGGCATAAAACATAGAACCTATGTAGGTCTGTCAAAACGAATGCTGGATCAACTTGCTACTTCCCCGTCATTATTTTTTATGATTCCAAAATGGCTCTTCGTCGACGCCTTTTATAACATCACATATAGAAGTCTCTTGAGGAAAAATATCAGATTTGTAGAGTGTTCAATGCAATTTTTGTACAATTTATTCATGTAAACTAAATATAGTAATTCTGAGATTTCGTTTTTCACTCCAGCCCGGGATCTCCTTCCAAAAGTCTCATCTGGTCCTCACTCTGAAAAGGTGCCCGCCCCTGACGTAGTGTCTACATTACCGACACATCTAACCCTCACATCCGGTGTCATACCTTCTAATAAAATATTGAATTGTAAGTCTAACAAAATTAAATTGAACCTTTAGATTTACTGGTTTAATGCAAATGTAATTGGAAGTTCGTACCGAAGTGAAGTTATGCTAAATACTACTAGAATGAAGCCCACTTACTTCCGCCTGGCAATTCTGTAATGTTTAGGATGTGAATTTTATATGACGCTTTTTTCAACAAATTTTATGCATAAAATCACCCGTGCACATTACACAGGTACGCACATTACATACTCATTTTACGGTATTCAGCAACACATTTTAAGGTTATAAACTAAAAAAAAACTTACCTGGAGGATAGCACTTTTAAATCAGACCATTGAAAAGAAGAAGAAAACGATATAAGGGACTCCGGGCGTAGAGCACTTCCCCCAAAAACAGAACGTGATAAGACTACCGAGGCGAAATTAAGGTTTGATTGAATTTTCTGTTCTGCTGTTTCTCTTGTTTCATATTCTATCGTGTCTCCCAGACGATTCGTTGTTGATTCTCAGAGAGGCTTTTTTTGCTTCATTTACTTTCCGTAGTATCGGTTAACACACACTTGTGTGTTTACATAGAAACTATTATTTAAAGACTATTCGTTTGCAAAATATACGTCTAGAAAACACATAAATCTACAAACCAATTATATAAGAAAAATATGTACGATTTCGAGATAAACTAGCCCAACGGCAGTTGACAAGCCGTAAAACTCAACATCCAACCAACTGAATTTCAGAAACCAGAAATCTGTCATACGAATGAAAAATACACAGAGAGCAGGGAGGGAATTCCAAAGACAAGCAGTCTGATGAAAGAAGCTATTAGACTTTTCTTCTAATCGGGTGAGTCGAGAGTATTTTCGTTGAGTAGGTACAAGTGCTGTAAGTTCATCGGAGCACATTCAGTGAAAGTACTTTTAAAACAAGCACAGGGACAAAACACTGCGGCGATGTGACTGGGGCTGAAGCTTTATAGATGGTGCGGGACCCATAAGGTTAGAAAGTCTTTTTTTGCACCCTGTCGGGTTCATCAGCCCATATGTGACAACAATACTACATGTATGGACGAATGATGGCTTTATAGAAGTATAAGATGCTGGCAGGCTTGAGAAGTTTTCTAGCCAGGTAAAGGGAGCTGCCCTAAATCAGAACACGATCATTAATATTTGCTACGCAATTAAATTATAACAAGCTGATTTGTTCAAAATAGTTCGCTTACGCAGTGAGGAATATTAAAAGTCCTTGTGATGGCCACTTTATACTCATAAGTTGTTCATAGATCGTCCCAAACAAGCTGTGCTCAATCAAATATATAAAACGGATTCATTTTCTTTTTTTGTGATTAGGCAGTGTTATATTGTATGGTCCTCCTCTCCACATTCGCAGATTAATAGCTTACTTCCTACAACATCAATATTTAATTCTGTTTCGCCACTTAGTTATGGGGAACATTTTCCTATGTTCTTAAATAAATTTATTTTGAATTATCTTTTTTTAAAATAATAACATACTAAATGTCTACGATCCCTGTACAACCGGAAATTATTTTCAAGATATTTAAACTTATCAATTGACTTAATTATAATGCATTTCAAAAAGCTAACGAACTGTTTTGTCCATAATAGTTCTCTTATGTTTTAAACAAGAGCATATTAGATTTCCTGTAGTTTCCACCTTGTAACATTTAAATATAGTTGCTAAAAAAGGCCCCATATTGAAACTTTAATTACTTCAAAAACAAATATCGTCGGGAAGGTTTCTCAACGAGTTTGAATTGTTTTACGTGTGATTAATCATGTATTTAAAGTTGAGCACATTCACACAGCAGAGTATATCTTATTTGCAAGATGGTTTCACAGATCGCCGATTATGAAATCTTTAAAAATGATTGTTATCACCTTTTCATTATTGATCTAAAACAAGATGTAAGAATAGTTATTTGCATTGTCGAATGTGTTATATAAATCTTATATAAATAGAGATTTTGTCCGCCCGTCCGTTCGTCTGTCAGTCACAATTTTTTAAACGTAATACATTGCGGAATTTGTCTTATTTCGAAATATCAGAGATCTTAAGTACTTTTAGAAATGGAAAAAATTGCATTAATAGTTAATAAGACATTCTCAACAAACCAAACGGATGCCATGACCGAAAATCGAAATTGAAACCGAAACCTTGACATTTTCAGTCTGATGTTCTACCAACTGAGCTATTTGGATTTTATCATAAACATTACCTTAACAAAATAAGTATAGCTTTGGCGTGACGTCATAAATTTATAAATGACGCCATGTTTCAAAACATGAATTCAAACATAAGCGATGATAAAATATAAATAAATGAATGGGTAAACGTGATCAATAGCGTTGGAAATTCTTTTAATAGTCCCAAACAATTAATTTTGTTTTAACTACGTATTGTATGTGGTTTTTCACAATTATATAATCCGCCAAGCATAGCAAAAAATGCGACCGGAAGTAGCATATATTTACTAGTGTAATAAATTGCCTTTACAAAATAATTTCTTTAACGCTAAACACACATGGACTTCAATAAGATCACAATTGAATTTTCTTTTAAATACGTAGAAAACACCAGCCTGAAAAATACACAAATGATCAACAAGTATATGTAAATACGATATAAACATTACAGTAAATCAAAATTATGCATGAAAATGCAGCATCAGATAAAACGTAATTGAACTATATATATATGAACCGTAAGGATAGTACTCCGAAGAAAAAACAATATAAGTCATAGAGTTGTATCTTAAGTTCTACTTTTTAAGAACATTTCGTTATTCTTGCGTTTTTTTGCCAGACTAAATCATTTTCGGCTGTGCGCCTTGTTTTGTCTTGGGTTTTCAATATTACGAGTCTATATTTACAGGTGTAATTGAGTACTTACCTCGTGGGCTTATTTAAATAATTGATAGATTTTGAGTGCTAATCAATAAATATTTACTGAATATTCACCTTGGAACTAAAAAAAAAAGAAGTGATCATATTCCCTCAACGCACGCCGAATAATCAAAAGAAAACACCTAAACAGGGAAAGCAAATAAATAAAAATTATTCCACACTAAAAAAAAAGACAAAATGGGAAAACAATTTTAGAAACTTCACGCGTTTCAGTACATCGTCGGAGCCCAAATGATGAGAATTGTTATGGACGAAAAGAAAGAGTGATTGTTTATAACAAAAAGATTTGGTGATCAAGTGTAAACAAGGCCAACAAATTTGCTAAGAGTAATCTGTCTACAAAGTGTAGTAGTAAACTCAGTTAATCGGAGACGAAGAAGATACAATCACCTTTTCTATTTCCTGCACGTCTTTTCCATTTTCTTCCTTCTTCATCCACATGACGCGTTAGAAGTGATGGACGTTGTCAAAATAGTAATCGTTGTTACAGGGTCTGATGCTGGTGATCGGTCTTATAACTATTGTTGCGGCACAAAATAAAAATACCGCAATGGCAAAGAAAGAATGACAAACGCAGGAAAATGGTTTAAGAGACATAAGTAGTGTTTATTGCACTATAAGGTACAAAATGTGTGTTCGGCTGTCAGCGTCGCAAGACAAAGGTGACGTAGAGTTGTACGAGATGGGTTGTGCTTCAACATCTCTGAGAAAGAAGGGCTGGCTTGTCGGTCTGGTCAATGTGGGTGTCACTCTGCTGATGGGGAGATGGCACAGTTAAACTACGCCATCTAGGACGTCTCAGAGTGCAAGAGTGACAGATAGGTCTGTTTATTGTGGTCGTCTCTGAGGTTGAAGAGACACCTGGTGTTTGGCTACTCGATGTGAATGTCTCTAGGGTTAGAAAAATGCCTCAGATAGGTACAATCGATGCAGACTTCACGTGATGGTGGAGTAGCTACATCGACAAGTCTGGAATGGCAACTCGTTGAGTTTGATCAGGGGACGTTACCAAGGGCTACCGACGTGAAATGTTTTTTTTCTTCTCCCGATCCAGGCAGGAGTATGTCGTAATGAGTCAGATCGACAGCTGGGCAGGTCTAGTAAGGAGTTGGAGCGACAGGAGAACGTCACCAGATTTCTGGAGCGGCGAGAGATCCTAGGAAGTAGTAGTTGTTGAAAGGTTGTCCTGAAAAGGGTACTTAATACGTATTAAATAGTTTGTATTTGTATTGCTCTAAAAAGTTTATTGTGTATCGACCCCTGCAACATCATCACTGACATTGATGTTGCCAATATAGTGCCGATATTCGATTTCATAATCCTAATCATAGTCACATATGTCTTATTCTCGCATTTTGTCAGAATCTTTTACGAATACACAGGCACATAAATGCATACATAAAATAGAGTGCCGGAACACTGAGAGGAATTTAGGGTGATTAGATTGCTAGTATATAATTTGGAACCCGCACTGAAATTATGTTCACAGGAATTATGAAATTGAGTTTTCAGTCAGCAGAAATTGTTCATATTTCTAGGCTTGTGTGGGACGTTGTTTAAATTAAGATGGTCGATTGTTTTATAGTTGGCAACCTAACTGCGGAGCTGTCATAAGTTAACAAACTTCAAGAGGCAGGTTAGTTGGGTGAAAGTGGAATCTAGGCCATGATAACTACCTGGGCGCTGAAACGATGCGTTCTGATTGAATAATGCCGAAGTTACAGCTTGTAATGTCGAGAAAGAGGCCGAGTGATTGAAAAAATCAGTTCAGCTCCCGAGGTGGGCTGCTATAAACGGGAGACCAATCGGATCGATTCCTGGTTGGGGCAAGTAGCCTTCGGCAGGACGCTGCCGAGTAACCTATCGACGAAGACGCTTTGACAACACTAGTCTTATCCAAAAAGGTGCACTTCATCAGCGCTGGCGTCCCGTGAATACGAACAAAAGTCGGCGACGTCACATCAACCAACGCTGGAAATATCAGTCCGGTACACGAGAGAAAGTGTACGAGCGTGAGGTCGATAGTAACTGGTTGTTGGTAGAGATGAGTGGCTCTTTTCTTTTTGTCGTAATATTTAGATGTTGGTGTGTAGAACTGAGATTAAAATCGGAAATTTCAACGTAAGGTAAAAGTTTAAGTAGAAAATGGAAAATTGTCTAAGAAGTTAAATCTTGAGAGTTAGGCTGCCGTGCACCTATGGTTGCGTCATGGAAGAAAGTACGTAGCGGAAAAGCTTGAGAGTTCTTGTCTCTTGGAAATTAGGCGTCAAAGTGGTCGGACTTGTTTTTATGTCCTTCTCCACTATACAGGGGTTGGAGAGTTGATATGCAGTTCATCTTTATGTACTGTCTGAAAATTGCTGTAAGAAGTAAATAAAATATCAGAGAAATAAATGAAGTAATTTCTTGTTCCTGCTTCCATTATTCCCGCTACCAAGAGAAGGAAGAAGAAACGAACAACACGCGCGTAACCCCAAGTGAAACTTTCACAAACATAGTTTATTTGAAAGGGCTTCCAGTCTGTGGAACACATTACCACAAGACCGCTTCCATGCAGATTACAACATGGTCATCTCCAGATCAACTGTCAACAGATTCCTGTCATAAACCGTTCTCACAAATAATTCCAACTTGGTCATTCCATCAATCTTTTCAATCCTCTCATAAGGTTCTCCTGGGGATGACGCTGACTAAATGGTTAACGACACGGACTGACGACTTGGGTTTGTCAAGTTCGAATTCACTTTGTTCCACAAAAATAGTCACTTTCACTTAAGATGTTGACAACCTTCACGTAGTTCCTCTTTTAATTACCCAATGTCTAACTAGATAAATATTGGGGAAACTAATGCCAACAATACAATCATCTGATTCATACGAAATGAATGAAGAAGGTTCTCCATTTTTTGACTGGCAATCATTTAATCTAATCAACTCTAATACTCGAGTGGCTTTTGGCCTCGATGAATTGTGATCCAGTTGTAAAAACATCCATACGACTAATGGATCACCACGGCAGCCATTTTTATAACTAAACGTTACCAAATATTTTAAGAGAGACGTACAACTGTTTTGTGTCTACAACACAACGTCGGTCAGTTGTTTACAATGTGGATTAAAGACGCCCACATGCTATGATACATTTCGATATCGTCTATAAAGAATAATACAAGAGCGTGAAAGATTGAGCGTTAAAAATGCTCGACTGACAAAGAAACAGCAGTAAAGGTCACTTATTTATCAGTAGTAAATTTGATTTAGTGCCAAATTACCCTATAATTTTACGTTTGCCTTTTCCTATACAATTAATGCCAATTTTTCTAATGGTAAAAAGATTCTATAAAAATAATGTGACCCTTATCGACAGCCAGTTCAACAAGGCGATACATACACGGTAGACCCAAATTTGTCTACGAACTTCTGTAAAAACATCTGTAAAAAAATAATTTTCCGATTTATATGATCTGAAGTAACGATTGCAGCACGGTTTTGTTTTGAAAGCAAACATATAATAGGGATGGGGAGTGCTTCAACACACTGGGCTGGTGCGGTAGAAGTCACACATAGGCGTTAAAAGGGTGACTCAAGGTCATTGTGGTAGATCGACAGATGACAAAGTGTGAAAGGCGACATCAGCCAAAGAAAATAAAAAAGTATAACAAAAGATAAATAAAACCATTTTCTCAAAATATACATTAAGTGACGACAACTATCTCTAAATGAATAAAAAAAGGAGAAATATAAAAAGCAAGATGTTCTCTGTTGATGAAAACAACATGCTCGCCATTGGAACTTTCTTACGTAGTATACTTTTCTTCAGTGATACCGTATTCAATGCAACGTGTGTGCGTGAGAATTTTTACAAGTAGTAGACATTTTCCGACAACACCGTATTCCATGTAACAACATATCTGCCACTCAACATTAATCTCGTAGTATACTTTTCTCCAACCACATTATTTTAAATACTGATCGTTATTAGTCACTGATTTTAGCCGTTCAAGTGCTAAGCGCATTCTGTCGACATTTATTACGCCCATCTTTTATGATGGTGAAGCACTCCTGACCTATACGTACGAATACGTCAGTTTCAGCGTGTACTTGTTCTTTCTCACATCGAGATTTCACACGCTAGACGTATACGGGCCATTTCATTGCGGCGATAAAGAAAGCCAGACTACTTTCACCACACAATTCAGGTTCTGGCTGATCACGTCTGCCGTATCCTCTTTCTCAAATAAAAGAGAGTAGAAAGGGGACCTGGGGTTTATTTTCGACAGCCTCGTAACTTTCGCTCTCCTTATTTTGTCCTTTAGTCCTCACATTTTATGAGCGGTGTTTCTGATAAAGAGGGAATAATTGCTGTTTTCTAGATCAGAATCTATCCATATAACATTTACCCATGGCTAGTTTTTGACCTTGAAGTAGTATTTTTAGCTCATTACACCAAGTGGCTTCATGTCTTGTCTGGTACAATTTCCATTAAAAAAAACTTCTAAGGGATGGTTTACACATCAAAATCCGTTTTGCGACTTTACAGATATTAGCTAAGAAATATGCTTACATATTAGTACTGGAGCCAGTTCTACACTAAAACAATCCGGAAAGAAAACTAAAAAACAAATAAACAGTTGTTCGTCGTTGTTCACGTGAATGCTTTTCAAGCTTTGTTACATCAACACATTGTGGATTCCCCAGACAATCCACCTTGCAATTTCGAAGGAGAAATGTGAAAGATACAGCGTGGAATTTATGATAAATCATCAGTAGACACTGATCAGGGGGCGAGTCGTGTGTCTTACCAAATTTATCCTAAATTGATACTGTACTTTGCAGCAAAGTCAGTCTCTACAGATTAAACGATACGACGCAGGTTATACATTTTATGCTTTGTAGGGTCCATCGATGATCGCAATTTTGCGCAACGCGCCCTGTCGTGGCTTACGTAATATAGTAAACTAAGGCCGGTGCACTAAGTCAAGTTTTTATGATGATGTCATTGATAGTGGTTTTTACTTCCACTATCACTCAGGACCGGAAATGAACCGTAACTTAACGCGCATGGGTCTATCTATAATCAGACACTGACCTCCATCGGTTATTCATTCACTTGGAAATCATATTTAACTTGTTCCTGCTATTTTGACTTTATTCTCCTGCCAAGAACACGGCTATCCTCCTAAATATTATTCATTCACTTGGAAATCATTGTAAACTTTTTCCTTTTTTTCAAATGTATTTCCTTTTTTAATGATGTAAAGAGAATAAAAAATGCGACATGGCGTCCAAAAATAAAGACATTGCTTTATATTGCGATGGTAGTGATTAAAGTTCGAATTTCAAGTCAAAATCAGAATTCTATTTCAAGATATAAATACAATTTTTGACTAATTAATAGTCTGATCTAAAATCACCCCTCCCTCCAAAAATATTGACTGTTTTTATTTATAACAAATTTTTACTATATTGTAAATACACTTCGTTTTGCAGAAAAAAACAAAAACAAAAAAAACACACATTTTAATTTATTTCAATAAATGTTTTATTAATCAATTATTTTTAATTATTGATTTTGTGTTACTTTAATGAATTCGTAATCTTTCATGTTTGATTTATTTTTAAGTTAAAATTAAAAAAAACATCATTTATTATTTTTTGAAAATGAGATTGAATTATTCCAAAACAAAACAAAACAAAAAACACATTTTAATTTATTTTTAATAAATGTTCTATTAATTGATATAATTAGATATGTTCTATTAATTGATATCATTAGATATGTTCTATTAATTGATATCATTAGATATGTTCTATTAATTGATATCATTAGATATGTTCTATTAATTGATATCATTAGATATGTTCTATTAATTGATATCATTAGATATCTGCAAATATGGGAAAAACGTGTCGTATTATTTCTGCAATGTTATTATTCAATTGAAGAATTAAATTTTTATTCAAGTTATATTGATTTTACTAATATGGGATTTAGAGGCTTTTTTTCGTAATATATGAAAATATTTTTTATTGGTAACATCTACGATGCTTTATTTTCATTAAAAAGATACAATACATTCATGCGTTTTTAGCACCCCGTTTGTAAAAGTGTTATTTCTTTAAAAAATCAAGAAACATCATTTATTTTTTTCGAAAATGAGAGCAACTCTTATCAAATTATGCAGCTAAAATTAATGGTAATGAAATGTTCATATAAAGAATAAAACTCCCTAAAAAGGGATTTGTCTTCTTGTGTTTATAAACCAAGATATTTCCATGCAGTATAGCTACTACTTGTATTTTCATTCGATGTAGACCAGGTTGTCATAACAATAAACTCAAACATTAAAAATAATCTGGAAGGAACGAACTTATTTAAAGAATGATTATTAAATGAGACAAATTATTTTTCCAAGAAAAATTTTCATGTTTTAAAAATTAAAAAATTGATGACAGCACCATTTCATTATTAAGTATTAATTTAATGTTTGCTGTCTAGCCTACGTAAATATCACGAAATAATACATTTGCACTAAGACTTTTAATAAAGTAATGGGTTAATTATATTCTCTGATCGTTAATTGATAAATACTGAACATTTCATTAAAATTGGTTAATTTTCTTAAATTTGATGATGTGAAGGGAAGGATCAATATACCTATAGTCTGTTCAACAGCTCTCGTTTGTAACTATACAGCATGACGTCATTTTCCAGTTAACAGGCCCTACTTTACTATTACGATGGCCACGATGGCTACGGTCCTGTACGCATACTGGACAATTCCACCTGCTCCATAAGTATCATACGTGAATCTGTTTTAAACGCACTCCTAAACTGTATTTGAACTTAAATAAATACTATATCCAGTATGATAAAAAACAATGTATGATGAAAACCAATATACTTCGTTACCGACATGTAAAAGTTATCAAGTAAAAATGTGCCTTTTTCGAGCCGGACACAACCAATTTGACGTTATGGGGAGAAACGAGAATGAAATTAGCAAGTTAGAATTACCCCACATGAAAAACAAATCCTCCTACTCTATAATAAAAAGTAAACGGTGGGTGTTTTTTCTTTAGGTCATCAGAAATGATAATACTAATTTATATATGAAAAAATAAACTCCTGACTTAACTCATTGCACAACTCCCCACTTAAGATGTTCCCTAATAAATCTGGCCCCTAATTCACAATAGCTTCTCACGTATCGGTCGCACTGTGCCTTGTTCAAGGTTAATTGAAAGAAAAAATAAAGCAATTAGGTCAGACCAAAAATTATACATGATGTTAAGGTATTTGAGAACATATTTCATTTTTAATAAACAATTGTCTCTGGAAAAAAAAGTATAGAGTGTAAATCGAGTACTTGAGGGCAATTTTTATTTTATTTCAAAAAAACAAGTGTATCTGAGCGAAAACAAAATATACATGATGTCTCCGGTATTTGAGGTTTAGGAACTGTTCAGTAGAATCATCTAGTGTAATTCTACTACAAAAGCATGAGTTTTTTTCTTTGGTAATTTTTACAGCATTAAACGATGACCTCTATGAGACACATGGCAATATAAAGCGTTGAAGATAAAACATTTTATAAGTAAGAACTCAATATAAAATAAAATTACAAATAGAATATTCTTAATATCATATGACTTGCTTAAATTTATATCACATACAAGGTTGTAACTTTTCTCAAAGCGTTATTTATAAAATAAAACCCACTTAAATCTTGTACAATTAGTATAGTTTACCTATTAGAAATACAAATAACAATACAAGAAAATTGAAATGTGTTCTTCGGAATTGTCTGATCTATCCCCTGATTCACTTCTCGTTATAATACAGCTTCTTATTCTCGTAGCGTATTTTCTAAGAACTCATGGTTTGTGGAACTTTCTCCCTGCTGACTGTTTTCCTCTCACGTCTTTTTTAAGACTAAGGTCAATAGGCATCTCGTGTTTTTGCGATAACCATCTTTCATTCTTGTCAACTCCTTACATCAAGTGCCTTCATGATTTGTCTTGAGTGATTTCCTTAGAAAAATGAATAAGCATGCTTGAAGTTCGGTTCAAGACCGGTTCGATTCTATTGTTTACACAGTTCTTTCTAGAATCAAGTACTTACAGGAGGAATCACGCGACCGTTTCCAACATACATACTAAGTGATGCCATGGAACCGTTAGGAGTCGAACTTGACACCCTAGATTACCAGTTAACGTCGGTGCCTTCCCGCCACCCTACAGGAATGCGAATAACAATTGTTGTGTTGTCATATTTTTCTTTGTCGAATCTGTGAGGTGATTCTTTTGTCGTTACGCCACTGATTCAAATCTTGTAGTCAATTTGTTCTTGCCGTCGTGTCGTCTCTGGTGTTTGGTCTTGTTATTGTGCATATAACTTTTTCATTGGGTTAGAGTAAGAATAATTGAGAGAGGACATAGTTTCGGAAATAAAGGTTAAAGAAATCACAAGTTCAATTTACAATTAATTAAGTATGAAAGATACAGATATCTTAACCCACATAACTATTGGTAAGCCAGATAAATAGATAGATAGACGGACGAAGAGACATATAGACACACATCAGCGCTCATCACCACCTGCGAGACTGAGCAGTTATCTCGTCATTAAGACATTGTCCAGCGTAAAATCCAAACCCTGTTTCGGAAATGGAGGTTTATTGAGAGAAAAAGGTTAAAGAAACCACAAGTACAATTTACAGTCAATTAAATATAAGGGAGACAAAGATCCTACCTGGGTAGCTATTGGAAAATCAGATAGATAGATAGACAAATAGATAGACACATGAACAAACATCAGCGCCGCGTGCAAGACTTAATGGTTATATCGTTAGTAAGACATTGTTCAAGCGATCCGGTCGCGTCAAACTCAAAATGGGTACACATTCAAAATCCAATCGTTCTTTTTCGCTTTGATCCCACGTAACGTCACATCCGTGGGATTTCACACGCATATCGCTTTGAGTGTTGCCCGTCTGACTTCACCCGTCGATCCCCCGCCACTGGTGTTAGGTTATTCTTAATACATTCTTTCGACTTTCTACGTTCCACACACGGGAAAAGTCGCCTGGACTAGTACTCATTCGATATGCAAAAATCTGTACTAGCAAACGTAGACACCCGTTTATTAAACACAATCGCATTGACTGATGAAATATGTAAAGGATCATGAAACACGCCGGGGGTTTACTTTAGTTTTGCAATTTGTACTAAAACGTAAATTCATAAAAATCAGTATGGTACGACTTTTACGACCGGTTCTATATCCACTTCACCAGAATTGTTACCACGAATAAAATATATTTATTTATTTATTTATTATGCCTATTTGGGAATTTCTTATTTCAATCAATAATTTCACTTTAACTTAAAAAAAAATCTCATAGAATATATAATGTAGATATAGTGATCAAATTCGCTTAGAAAAACATTGATGTATTCACCACGCGGGGAAATGTGTCAGATTAGATTGATGCTGAATTTCACGTTTTTATTCTGTTGTTTTAAACTAGCAGAGATGCCCGGCGTTGCCCGGCGCCATAAATAACAAAATAGAAGAGGTCAAAAAGTATGTAGCATCTAAAAAAAACAAACTTCTTCTTCTCTACCTCTCTCTACCACTCTGTCTCTATGTCTATCTCTGCCCCTTACCTCGTACCCCTGTCCATTCCTCTCTTGTTTTAATGCATTAAAATTAATAAGTCAAAGAAAGCCTCACCTTCTTTCTTTTTTATTATTATTATCAGTTATTATTAAGATTAAGCCTCAACTTCTTTGTTCATAAAATTTGCATACGTTATTATTTTTAAATTTCTTTCTTTATTATCAATTATTATGCAGATTAACATTAAGCCTCCATTCCTTTGCTCATAAACATACATTTTCATACATGATTATTGAAGTGAGCCGGACACACGTACGTTCAATGTTATTATATAGATTACTTTTCGTCCGTCTTTATTTTTTCTTCCCTTGATTCTTTTTTTTGCTGCCGGCCGAATTAAATTTGAGAGGCTGGAGAAGAGGCTACGACATAGGGCCAATAACAAAGACGTCTAGTTGCGTCGGACCTCTTCGTAATTAAATATATCTGCCTCTATCAGTAACTGAAAGATATACACCCAAAATTAGCAAGCACTCAATGTTGGATTCGACCCGTATGCTCTCTCCAGGGGTTAACCATTTTAGAGCTAATATCAATATAAATCATCATTAATTTTACCTTGGCACAGATTGGGACAGATTAAAATTGCAGACACAGTATACACCTCGAAAGGTTAGTCATGCACGATATTGGGTTGGACATATTTATGAATATTTATAGCTCAGTGATATTGGAAACTTAGCAGGGATTGGCGTTCTGAGAAAAGTGATTTTTGTACCATCCTCGGGCTATCAAGTGCGTCGTAACTAAAGCGCGTCGGTGTAGTATTTGAAATATAAGCCGGAATCAAATCAGTTTTCAGTCACCGTTCGAGCACAAAGGTGAGACTGCAAGAATCTAACCAGTTTTAAATGTCACTCGTTATCGTGCCGATCTCTCAGTTAATTTTATGTGAGTAATAGTTTTTTTTTTCACTGTCGGAAGAGTTTATACATTCAGATTATTAATTAATTAGCTGATTTATGTGTCTACGTTGGGAAAGAACTAATGATTGTGAAGATAAACATTTTGAAAAAGAGAAGGAAGAACCGACGCTTTTGCATAAGTCGTCACCGATGTAAGGGAAATAACTTCGTTTGACTAAGATCTTTTAAAAAGAGAATTTGGGATGCTGAAATTTAGGCGATTCCAACACACACACACCCACACCCACACACACAAACAGTCGTCGGAGTTTTATTTATTAAAAATTACAATTCCTATGCAACTATCGTCGCATTTTCTTTCTTTTTTGATCTTAACATTTTTTTATTAATATGTTATAAACTTCGTTAAACAAAAACAGTCGTCGCAGTTTTCTTCATTAAGAATTACATTAAAAAAAGTACAATATTGGATACGCCTAATTTATAAGTTGCGTAGGTAAAACATAAACTTCATGGTAACAAATAAACGTTTTATTAAATGTTGATGAGTACAGCGTTCTGAAAACGCTAATAATTTAGTTTAGTAGATATATTTCGAATGACATGGCTTTTTAAATACTGATGAGTCACCGCTTATCAATACCAAATGCCACTTGAGAATAAGTGAGATTTTCAGTTGGCGATGAATGTATTATTACGATGGTTGACGAGAATAAGGACAAAATGCAGAGTGAGTACTAATGTCCCTTACGGTCAAGCTAACAATATTTATATCTGTATTGTGTTAAAGTCTCTTTGGTATCTTCTAACATAGGAGCGTTCCGTAGCTATGCACGCGAGCAAAGCGAGGTAATTTGGATTGCACCACAATGAACACTATATGGAGAGGATTAAAAACGATGTGTTAAATGGTCAGAATTAGTTGACGGCTCGACAAGAATTTGTTAACTTGGGCTTGAAAACGACCATGGTGTACTCAACTCGGAAAGAACGCCGCGGTATTTTATCACGCAGAAGGGCAGTTCTTGGAAAGAAACTTTGTTCATGTTTGTTCTGTTTCGTTTTAGGTACACAGGGGAAAGTTTATTATAGTGGTTGACGCTAGACGAGTGTTTGCTGGAAATGTTTTGGCTGAAATAGAGATAATCTCCATTTATATAAAGTTAGGTATGCGTATATGTTTATATATTTGTATGCACAGAATTCATTCCTAAACTAATTTACTGATCATTATGAATTTTAGAACACAGCTAATAAGCGTAATTGTGGACAATGTGGGCTATATTTTGTTGTATATTGTTTCTTCTAAAGGGGCCAAAGATGGGGTGGAAACCCGTCGTGAAAATTCCGATATCGGTGATTTATGTGAACTCAATAAATAAATATTTCCCAAAATTTCAGTTTCTTTTGAGTATTTTAAAGAGTTTGACACTTTCTAGAATCAAAGTAATTTAATGAATTGCGATAAAAATTAGAATGAGGATTCAAGGATTTAGTAACGTTATATGTTGATTTTAATCTTCGTAAGGGATATATAAGTGGTGCAAAACTGTTATGTTCGAGAAATTAACTTTGCCCGTCATAGGATGGATACTCTTCTCTTCTTCTCTCTCTCTCTATATATATATACAAATATAAAACAGAATATATTTTATTATTCCGACGAGATCGTAGCTTATTAAAGTTAAAAATCGAAACAGTTCTATACATGTGTAGCTTTTGATATGTTTGTATAAATAAAAATATTAATATACAAAGCCTTGTGATTCTCGTCTGAATCTACGAACTGCGTTCGATCCCATACGACCGCTTGCAACTGCCACTCCTGCACTGATCATGGTAAAACACCCGAAACGATATCGTCTGTAAGTACAAAAACACATTAATATTTAAAAATATTTACAGTATATATATATATATATATATATATATATATATATATATATATATATATATACGTGTAAGTGTTTATGGGAATCAATGATAATCGGACGTAAGACAGAAAAGAACGAATACAATTATTGGATTAGTCTTTTATAAATTAAAGGAAATAAACGCCTTATTAACATTTCTATTATGATTTTTAAGTTTCTATAACAAATTCTAAAATAGATAATAGATAAAATGGAGGTCAAACACGAACACAGACCTCACGATAATATTGTACTTTTTCGATCAAAATAAAACATACTTATCGAAGTACTCGGGTCATGTAGTTTAAGAATATACAGTTATGTGGGTCTATTTTCAAAATCATAGGAGGAGTTATGAACAGACAGAAACTACGACTTTATATATAGATTTGCAGGGCCACTTGGGATTTAACGAGGGATCCTTTTTGTGCCGAGCCGATAAAATAATGTTACTATTTTTTACGAATGCGTCACCGCTTATCAAGGCGCGTAGGCTACTCGAGGTTAAGGGTTTAAGAGATTGTTAGATAGACGATAATCGTATTGGGAAGAATGAGTGGAATGGGCAGAAGATCACTTAAAGGGAATTAATTATCTAGGAGGATGGCTCACTAAGTATTTGTATACATTAGACTTGAAGACGACCACGTTGTAGTTGGTTGGGAAGCAGCTTCGTGGTATTTTGTTCCACAGATCTATCTTTTTTGGAAATAAACTTTCTTCATGGAAGTTCCGTTTGATTTTTGGTTCAGAGAAAGAAAAGGGAAACTTCTTTGCTATGGTTGTAGCTGGGCGAGTTTTTGCTGTGAATCTTTACACGGGGGGTAGGGGCATGGATTTGGGCTGATTCGAGCATCTACCATGAACATAATGATACAGTAGAGAGAGGCCAGCAACATCTTTTCTGTAAGAAAGAGACTGTAGGTAAGATAAGAGATCATCCCCACTAGATTGCGAAGTCAGGTTTGTACTCTGTCACGACAAGAAAGAGTGCTCAGATATGACAACAGTTGTCCATCTTAGAACGTATCTGGCTCTTATAGAGGTAGAGGTTGCGTCGGCAGTAAGGTACTTTCTAGCGCGATAGAACGATCCAACACTTTTTTCCAGCGACCGTCGCACAGATTTGATGAGAGTTTTCCATTTCAGGTCTAGTGTGAAAGTCAAACCTTGAAGCTTACCTTTTCATTCTTATGTTTTTATTTTATAAACTTACATTTATACGGTTAATTCAGAAGATATATCCAGCGTGGATAAGGCCGAGAGAATGTGTGAGTAAATTAACATTACTTGAAATAAACTTCGGTAAATTTATAGCCTTTTATTCTCTTGAGGCACACCCGGCGCTTACCTGAGGAATCAAAGAGAATACCTCGGCACTTCTGATCCGAGATCTGAATCACTCATAAATAATTCTATTCTTATTTTTTATTTTCTATAATTTTCAATTTATAAATAAAGTAAAACGCTTTATTCCCTTTTTATTGATGTCAAGTGCGGACGCAGACCCCACGATCATTTAGACTCGATTTTATCAAACTGAAATATACCAATCCAAGTATTCAAGGTATTGTAGTTATAGATATGGTTATGGGGCACTATCTCCATTTTAAAGTTATAAATAAAATAATGTTTCCGACGAACAAGCATCTTACGATTTGTCTTTGATTAAAATAATATATACATATCAAAGTCCCCTGGTTAACGTAGTTTCAATATATATTAAGGGAGGCGCGATAGCGCTCTATCCCTTAATAGACTTCAAAACGACCTATGCTAGAAATCTCATTTCCTTGATCAGTCATAACTCAAAAACCAATAAACTAAATTATTTAAAACTTTGCACACAATTTTAATTTGATATGTTCTATAAGTGTGTAGAATTTCAGCATAATTAGTCAAGGCAACCCAGAGATCCAGAAAGGTCAGAAGTGATTTTGTGTTATCCGTGTGTACGTACGTACGTACGTGTATGCCACCCTGTATCTCATCAACTATTTGATGGATTCCGCTGATTTTTGGCAGAGATAGAGGTTCTAGGGTCTAGTTGATGGCATTTTAATTTCAGTTTACCATATACCTCAGTTTTCCAGAAAATTAAAAAAAACTTAAAAATGACCATTGTATTGACGCATAGCCTTTACAAAAGTAGTAAGATTCCATGATAAATGCCAGTATACTGAAATCATGTGCCCTTAATACGGTAAGATGAAAATTCATATACACTAAATGTACAAAAGCAAGGAAATTCCCAATTTTTTACACTTTTATTGTCATTAAGGGTATGACTACATATCAACCAAACCATTTCATTATCACATCACTACAGTATAAATTTCTATGCATGAGTGGATGAAGTGTGTGAGGTGCGCTGAAGAAAAATTTCTACCAGTAAAATACATAGTCCTGTTGTGCTCGCATACCCTTAATGACAATAAAAGTGTAAAAATTTGGGAATTTCCTGCTTTTGTACATTTAGTGTATATGAATTTTAACCTTAACCCTATTAAGGGCACATTCAGTATACTGGCATTTTTCATAGAATATATATATATATATTTAAAAAAAATATTAAAGTACTTTTTCACCTATAGATGACGTCGTGTCGGGCTCTCTTAGCCTCATCAGTGTAGGAGTAGCGGTTGCAGGCGGTCGCATGGGCTCGAACGTAGTTCGTAGGTTCAGGCTAGAATTACGAGACAAACGCTCGTGGCCACACGGCCGTGATAAATCGACACAAACAGTAATTGAAATTAATATACACTTACCCGGGAGGCGGGGGAAGTGTCTTGTCGTCTACAGTGTTCACGCTTAAGCGGAACTTGCTTATATATATATATATATATATATATATATATATATATATATATATATATATATATATATATATATATATATATATACATTATTTGCTACAAAACTATACGTTACATATTTCCGAAATGTACCATGGTTTTATTGACATGGATAAACCTTTACTGTTCACAAAAAAGGGATTTCAATCCATCTGAAATTCTTGGCGACTCACAAAATAAAAACAGTTCGAAAAGTGAAATTGGGTGGTCACCAGTTTAATTATTTAGTGAATTCTTGAGTCGCCGAAGATTTGTAGATTGATTGTCTGAACAGTAAAGGTCAATTCATGTCACTGAAACAAGGGTACATCTTTTCAATATGTAGCGTAATGTTTTTAAATAAATAATTCGTATTGAGTATTTTATTGATTTATTCTCAACATTCTCCGACGAACTTTATATATTATTCACACAGTGTATGTATCAAATCGTGAAATTCTGGGGCTTGTCATTAATTCAGTTTAACTCCAAACTTCCTGCGGTTTTTTGCACTATAATTAACTTGCCCCAAGCCTTTTAAAACATAAAAAAAATAAAATTTGGTCCAATAAAAAAATTTATTCAAAATATGTGAGGTCATCAATCTATAGGATAACGGCCTCAATTGTCTTTGGATCACCATAACTTTTTAATTTAAAACAAATATTTATTTTGTTTATACCAAACATGTAGAAAACATCACAAATAATCTAAAAATATAGAAATCACGAAAAGAATTTAAGATCTGGAAGGGTTGAGCAGCTTAAACTGACAAAAATGCCTATTGAGTAACGCTCTTCGTGCCCTTTAACTCGACATACCTTTTAAAATTATGAATATAATTTAATGATGGCAACATTTAAAGATAAAACTCGATGAGCTTATTCGAAATATGTTAGGGGCCATAGAAACCGAGCTGTGTGATTTTTAATAAAAAGAATTGAAAAAAGTAATAATTGACTCATGAAGCCAAATTTTTCAGGAAAAAAAGCCCATAAAGGCCAAATTGGAAACTGAAGCCAGACTTTAAGAAAGAAAGCCCCAAAATGCTAAATTGAAAATTCAGTTTATTAATAAAGAAAATGAATAAAAATTGGCTATATTGAAGATATTAATGCTTGGGTATGTTGAAGATGTTAACTTTCGATTCCTTAGTACACCAGAGGCGCGCCCGTAAACTTTCAATTCTTTTGTGTACCAGAGGTGTGGTCGTAAAATTTCGATTCTTTTGTACACCAGAGGCACCTATTTAAACTTTCGATTTTTTTGTACACCAAGGATGCGTCTATAAACTTTATATCGTTTTGCACACCAGAGGTGCGTCCGTAAAAAGTTGATTCTTTTTTACATCAGAGTCGCGTCCGGAAAATTAGATTATTTTGTACACCAGAGGTGTGGTCGTAAACTTTCGATTCTTTTTGTACACTGAAGGCGCGTATGTAATGTTTGGATTCTTTTGTACACCAGAGGGACGGCCGTAAACTTTCAATTATTTTGTACATCAGAGGCGCGTCTGTAAACTTTCGATTTTTTGGTACACGAGAGGCGGGTCCGTAAAACTATGATTTTTTTACATCAGAGAGGCGTACGGAAACTTTTGATTCTTATATACACTAGAGGCGCTTCTGTAAATTTTCGATTCTTTAGTACACCAGAGGTGCGCCCGTAACCTTTCATTTTTTGTACACCAGAAGCGTGCCTGTAAACTTTCAATTTTATTTTACACAATAGGCGCGTTCGGAAACTTTCGATTAAACTTTCGATTGTTTTGTACACACGAGCCGCGTCTCTGGACTTTCATTTTTTTTGTTCACCAGAGGCGCGTCCGTAAACTTTCGATTCTTTTGTACACCAGAGGCGTGCCCGTAAATTTTCGATTCTTTTTGTACACCAGAGACGCGTCCGTAAACTTTTAATTCTTCTGTGCACCAGAGGCGCGTACTTACACTTTCGATTCTTTTGTACACTTTAAAAATAAACTAACATTTGATATTAAATCCTATTAGTTGCACACAGACATTTAAAAATAGTTACTTTCAACAACAACTACTTTGATTAAATACTGTGATACTTGTTCAGTAAATACTGAGAATTATGTAACTTTAAAAAATTGAATTCAATAATGATTTCAAATAACTAGTCATCTTAATTAATAGATTTTTGATTAATGATGAAAGAGAACAAATAATTGTGATATTATGAAGTTCAGTTCTAAAAAGCAGCAAATATATAGAACTAAGTTTACATTAAAAGCTGCCATTCTTCATGAGGGACCATCATCTATGGCAATTTATTATCAAGAAAAACACAGTAAATTTCCTCCCAAATTACCCAATGTGGTTGTATTATTCGTGAAAAAATATAAACTTAGTATTGTAAAATATATTTTAAAATTTATTCTCAAAATACAATTTATATTGAAGTTAATAATAATATAATTTTACTGAAATAAGAATATTAGAGTTTATTCTGATATTTTAAGAATGATTTTTGAAATATAGAATTTTTCTTATATTTTTAATTTTTAATAATTTTTTAATAATTGTTTTTAACTTAATAGAAACTTTGAAAATTAAATTTTATTTTGAAATTAATAATTGATTTTGAAACCATTTACTTATTATTTGGAAATTTCTTTTTAATTTTTCTAAAATCATTTACAAGTTTGTTTAACTTACTTGAAACACAGAAATTAAATTTATTATTATTATTCTGAAACTTATTCTGAACTTATTCTGAAAATCAAAGTTTTCTGAATTTATTGAATATTTCAAATTCAAATATTCAAAATATGTTTGTCTTATTTTACTTTATTCTGAAAATTTCGCTTCTAAAATAGAGTTTATACTGAAGGTAATACTAAATCGCTAATAATATTTGAATTTATTCTGAAATAATTACAAATTTTAAAAACTTATTGTAAACTAAGGAATTGGAATTTATTCTTATTATTCTGAAACTTATTCCACCTTATTCTGAAAATCAGAGAGTTCTGAATTTATTACTATTTGAATTGAACATATTTTTGTCTTATTTTAATTTATTCTGAAAATTCCAATTCTGAAAATATAATTCATACTAAAGTCAATAATAATTGATTTATGATATTAGAATTCATTATAAAATAATTATTAATCCTTTGAACGTATTTGAAACTCAGAAATTAAAATTTATTTTTATTATTCTGAAACTTATTCTGAAAATCAAAGTTTTTCTGAATTTATAAATATTTTAATTTCACATATTCAACATAATCTATATCTTATTTTACTTTCATCTAAAAATTACAACTCTAAAAGCTTTGAAAATTTTGAAAATCATTTGATTTGAATTGGAATATAGAATTATTAATTAAAAAAACCCTGAAATTATTAAATATAACTAATATAAAAAATGCATTTTATTATTTAAAGATATAATGTTTAAATAGAAGAAATATTATTATTTTTGATAATTATATACTTATTAATGATTGAATTTCTATTAATTAAAAAGAAGAAATGTTATTTAAAAGAAAAACAAAATAACCACAAAAAAAGAATTACATAATAATTAGACAATTTTGGGGAATTTTAGAGGCTTAAAAGAGAGGGTATAAGTTCGAAGTTACCCCATTATTTATTTTGTTTGTTGATTTATTTGTAATAACTTCACTTATTTAAGTAAAACTCTAAATTATTTAATAGAATATTGCCATTTGTGACTTTGTCTCTATAGGCAGTACTGAATCATGTAGTATGGTTGTCCAGAAAAGACTGTCCTTTTTTATAACATTCTAAACATATATTTTTATAAATTTTATAAGTAAAGATATTTTTATTTTTTCTAATTATTATTTCTACATAACTTAATTTTAAAATTTAAACTCAAAATTTATTACTAAAGTATAGTCAATTGTGATTTTGTCTCTGTGCAGTACTGAATCATGTAGTATGGCTGCTCAGAAAAGGCAAATGTTTAAATTGACTATATTCTAATTATGTACTTAAAAATCTAAACTAGTAAAGTTATTTGTAATTACAAGCTTTATTAAGAAGTTTATTATAACTTCTCTGGTAAAATTTAAATTTTTAATGATTTGGGGTATAGTCATTTGTGCTTTGTCTTTATTGGCAGTACTGAATTATAAGGTAACGGTAAAGGTCGCATAGCCTGGATGCGCACGAGTGTCGTTGTCGACATTGCACACTGCCCATGGCCGTAGCGGCGGTGATTTGTTAGGGCACAGCATATGGAAGGCGGAGCCCATCCCTCTCCTTCCGCTGCCTTGAACCTTCCCTGAGTTTTAGTCAGGTACGCATTTACAGCTGGGTGGACAGGGGGAGTTTTCAGACCCGAAAATTTGCATGCCGTGAGTGGGATCGAACCCGGGTCGTCCAGCCCAAAGACAAGTGCTATAACCACTCGTCCCTAAATTATATAGTATGGCTGTTTTGAAAAAGCAAATGTTTCATTTGATTATATTCAATTAACAACTATTTTGTTTCAAAATATACAAGTGACGTTATTACAGTTTCTTACTTACTGTTTAAAGTCAAATTCAAATTTATTACACTATAATTTGTTGTGACTTTGCCTCTATGCGCATTACTGAATCATGTAGTAGGCAAATGCTTTAAATAATTAAACTAAATATACTATATTTTTATAAATTATAATAATGAAGTTAGTTAGAATTTCTTCTTATTGTTTTTAGGCAGATAACAAAGGTACGTTTGAATGAATTAAGTTTTTTGCGGATAAGAGTAATAAATGCAAGGCTAGTTCACAAGTGAATTAGATGCTTTCATTATTATGATCTCATAAGGATTATTGGTTCAACTCAATTAGCAATTGTTAGTAATATTTCCACAAACTCAAAGTTTCAATGACTCAAGGTGAACCTGGGCACTTGTGTTTTGGGGCCTTATTTGTTCCCTTTAAGAATTATAATAAAAAATACATCCTCACACTTAAAAAACTGGACTAGACTGAAAAATGCGGACGCATGTGTATTAATATTCTTAAATATTAACTTGGAAAAGTACAGGACAAATATAATTAACTCTTAAAATATTGAAGCTTGAATTGAGATTTGAAGAATTGAATGTAGAGTAAAATTAGCAATGAAAAGAAAATAATAAACTATAATGAATTAGGCGATTAATTAAATAAAGTTTAATTTGCTTAAAGCATCATTCAAAATGTGAAAAATCCATGAGAGATTGCTTTTACCACATTACCTCGAGTGAAGTGGATTCTGTGGCTGATTCTTCTTAGCTATGGAATCTGCCTGTATTTAACAATGTATCCATACTTCACAGGTCAGAAAATTTTGAATTTTTTTTGTGCTTTTTGTTTAAAAAAATGAAACCTTACTTTGCCATAATTGACTTACATTCAACCTTTCCTAAGAGTTAACTCTCTCTAATTGT
>OY744531.1:45417199-45599699 GCA_963556195.1 Sepiola atlantica
TGTAATAAATGTGAGAAGATGATGGCGTCGCGCCACCATCTTCTCACATTTATTACGTGCTATTAATTCAACAACACTATATCAGAAGATCGACGATCTATTCGGCTATTGATTGCCCAGTAGGCAGCTCAAACATTTTAAGACGTGTCAAAAATGTTTTCTGTTTTCATCATGACGCCAGATTTATCTAAGCAAATATATTTTAGTTAAATTCATATTAGCAAACATACCCACCCATATTTTGTAAGCATATTTTAGCCAAAACGCAATCTCGACAATCATCCGAAGAAACTCAACTGAACGAGCGTCAAGAACTCTAGAAGTATCAACTGACATTGAAGTAAAAATAAATCCGCTTGCAAGAGAATAATACATATTTTTAAACTTCTGTTCAATTGAGAGTCAGCGTATACTTGAAAATGTTTCCCCTACAAGCACTATTCAACATCAACGATTTTTCCTTTAAAAGAAAATGCCATCTATATAATAATACGCTAAGGCACCTTATGTTCATACTATGTTATCACTTTCACACACATTAAAAGAATGAGATCATCATATTAGTGATTAATGCTGATTGGTGAGTAATATCATGTCGCTAAGGTAAAAAATCCGACTTTGCCTATTTTAAAATTAATTGTTTCAAAATCAAATTATTTCGTTCCGTACAATTTTAAATAAATACATTTCAAAATGTGGCATCCGTTTCATTCATTTAAAGAATATTTAGCTGACAATTGTAAAAATACATACTATTAATTGTTTTAAAAATAATTAAATTGCTATAATTTTAAATAAATATAGAAGAGACATATTCGTTCTTTTATTTAAATGATACTAAACTGACAGTGACAGTTATTATTACGGAAGAAGAAAGACATTCATTATTTCGAAAGGGATATTATTATTAACAGTAAATTATACAGACTGATGTAGAAAGCACCGTGGAATTTTAAATTAAATGTGTTTAATATAACACCAACATGCGATTCTATTATAACACAGTACAAAATCGACTTCGAAATCTAGTGGGAGATGTCCTCTTCTCTTCCATACAGTCTCTCTTTCTCACAGAAGAGACCTATCTAGTTTTTCTCTACTCGATCGTTATTTTTATGGTAGGTGCTCGACTGAACTCCAATCTTTTATTACCCCAGTGAAACATTCACAGCAAACACTCGTCTAGCAACAACTACTGTAAATAATTTCCCTTTCTTCCTCTATGTACCTAAAAATAAACGGAACTTCCATGAGCAAAGTTTCTTTCCAAGAACAACCTGTCTGTATAACACAAAACCACGGGACTGTTTCCCAGCTGACTAAGACATTGTCGTTTTGTAAGTGCGATGTTATCAAATTCTTTTCAAGCTGTTCCCTTTAAATAATGTAATTTGCCCAAGTTTTAACTACCATCCCCAGTCCTCAAAGTGTTATCTCACCGTCCACTTGAAAAACTCATTAACCCTTAACCTCTAGTTGTCTTTGGGTTTTGATAAGCGACGACTCGTTAACAAAAAACAAACAAAAAAAAACATATTTCCAGTTCTACTCCTTCTCCCATACATGAGTAAAGCTCATTAAGCTTTGTTTATTTTTCATTTTTCAACGTTAAATTTCAACAGCCAGTTCCATTCTTTTAATATCGCCAGGCAAAGAAAGAACAGCGGGATTGGCTGGACGTCTTTGTTATTCTATCATTTGTTTCGGTGTCTCAGCGCCATCTTGTAATAGTCGTAATCTAACTTCCTATCTTGTAGACGCCTTCGTTTAATATTAGACTATACCTTTTTATCGTCTATCCGAATTGCCTCCAAACGCGCGCATACTCGAGATAAGGTCGTACGCCCATGTATGCAAGTACGCGTGCGCAGACGCACACAGGACTCGACAAATAGATTGCGGCGCGGAAGCTTTCAAACTATTGGTCGATTATTATTTTTTTTTAACACATCAACGTTTGCAAAACTACTCGAAAAGATAAGAGATTGCGATCTCGCAAGAACATATAATTTTGTATTTGTTGGAGAATACAGACGTACATAGATGGAAAGATAAAAAAGCTGGAAGAATAAATAAAGAAAGAGAGAGAGAGAGAGAGAGAGAGAGAGAGAGAGAGAGAGAGAGAGAGAGAGAACGCAATTGACGACGTACCGAATAAGAGAGGGTGTGGTCAAACAGCATACAGTGACAGAAGGGGAAAGTGATAGATAGAAAGTTAGTAAGAGAGATAGAGATAGATAGAGATAGATAGAGATAGATAGAGAGATAGATAGATAGATAGATAGATAGATAGATAGATAGATATAGATATAGAGATAGAGATAGAGATAGAGATAGAGATAGAGATAGAGAGATAGAGATAAAGATAGAGAGAGATAGATATAGATATAGATAGAAAGATAGATAGATAGAGAGAGAGAGAGAGAGAGAGAGTAGAAATATTTAAAGACCAGTCTGTCTGCGTTTTTAGTGCCAATATCTCACAAGCCAAAAGTGCTAGCTCTTACTATCGCAAATTATTTTTTGTTGTGACAGATATTTCTTACAAAAACACAAAAACAAACCAAAAACAAACCAAATCTATTCTAATTTTTCTGCCACTTTAAGTCCTCGTTGATAATTAGTACTAGTGTACACCCTCCCTAAAAAATGACGGAATAAATTATGCTTCGCCAGTGTTCGCACTTGCTATTTATCTAGAAAAAACATTCATATAAAAATTCATATAAAATCCTAGAATTACGTCAGTTATTTAATTTTTCATATATAAATTATTTTCATCATTTCTGATGATCTAAAGTGAAAACAACTGAATGTTGACTTTTTATTATAGAGTCTACAATTTTTATTCCAAATTTGATCAAAATCCATTACATGATTTTATTTCTAAAAAAGTCTAAACTTTAAGGCTTAAACTTAAACAATTTTTAAGAACGAATTGAAATTCATTGGATTTTGTTTAATTGGTTTCTAATGACTATGTATAAAATATAATGTAAATCTGAAATATTTGAATTTTCAAATGGGGTTGTGCCCATCTTACGATCTGTCTAATACTTATTGTTAAAATTTAACAAAAATCGGAGGTACCTAAATTTTTATATAGGACGAAAAGCTTCCATCCCCTCTTTGTCTCCTTTATATAAAACTAAATTAAACTACATATAGCCCACACTACCTCCCCTTACGCCTAACAGTTGTTTCCAATATTGATTATAATCGAATAATTAGTTTAAGAGTGAATAATCTATATAAAAATGTATAACATATACACATACCTAACCTGTTAGCTAATAAACGTAGTAAGACTAAACATTTGAAACACTAATAGGTTTAAGCCTCTCAAAACTCATACTTGAAATACCCACATAAACCTGTGACACAACGGATAAAAGTGCTACTGATAATAGTTCAAGTGACAGTTTTCTTGAAGTTGAAAGTTGAATCCTTAGTACAGGCGGTACTGGGATAATGATTAAGAATCAATTAAAAGTTCTACCTGGTCTTAGCTGATGGAACGAGAAAAATGTACCCTATGAATTATATAAAGGGTTCCGTTTAAAGTTCCGTATAGATTCTCGAGTTTGACAAGAAGTATATGAAGAAGGTCGAACGTTAAATCGGCCTAAATGTTGAGAATAACAACCATTCTTGAACAGTAGTCCGAATAGTTCAAATATAATCTAAAACATTCCGAAACATATCATAAAAAATTAGAATAATTAAACAGAATATCCTGATTCCAGTAAATTCTGGTCGGAATTTTCAGACACACTCTGGAATTCCACCGTCCACCAAATCCTAATAAACTATTCTGTCCTCTGTGCATCGAAATTCCTAACCCATTTAAGTTTTAATATATTTTCTTTATAGTTCCGAGTCTTGTGTCCTTCATCAGTAAACTTTTGACTAAATTACCTCTACTATTCCATCGTGTTACAAAGCATATTGAAGTATGTAAATCAATCATTTAGGGTGGGAGGTGACGGTGGCTACGTGGTTAACAACCTGGGTGTGTCAAGTTGGAATCCAGTTCGTTCCACGGAAACACTTCACTTAGGATGTTGGCTACCTTTAAGTACCCGATGTCTTTCTATAAGAAATTCGAACTATAAATATATAGGAGAAACCAATGCCAACAACAGAAATATCTGATTCATTTAGGGTTAGGGTTCTTGTTCATACTTAATATTAACCTTAAAAAGTGATAATCCGACAGCTAACCTTTCTACTAAAATTATTTACATTTTCCATATGACATTTTTATCGCGATTTTTCCTGTTTCTTTTACTTGAATTCGTTTTGATAACTAATTTTCCGCGATCTAAATGCTAATTTAATATCAACATATCTCGGGTATAATTGTCGATTGTTGTTTAAAATCACGATAAAATGGTGTTAAAATGTGTTTTCTCTGATACTCTTGAGGAAAACCCGAAATCAAAAAGACATAAAATATGTAAATTCGGTTTAAAAGCTGAACTAAAATAAGCATAAAATATGTAAATTCTGTTTATAAGAACCACATGGAAGCTTAAATAATTGGAAATGTGCCTGAGATATGACAGGAAGTGTCACTTGGTGCGATGAATTCGTTGACAACTGTTTTTAATAATAGTAACAGCAAAGCCCATAAAAAGTGTGTTTTAGCGATAAAGCTTAAAAAGACTGGGAAATAAGAGGCGCTGGCTTTTCAGTAGAATGGAAATACTTGAGTGAAATATAATAACTGTAGAAAGTAAAACTGCACCCGGGAAACGTGCAATATAACGTAAACACGAAATGAAGGCAAAATAAAACAAAAGCAGCGGAAAGAAAAAAGAATAAGCAATCAAGCAAATTAGGGAGGTGGCAATAGTGAAGTGAATATCAGTGTAAAATGATGACTCGACGTGCGGTGTTCGAATCCAGTCGGATCCATAGCATCACTTTCACTATGTATTTTGGCAACCGCCACGGTGTCTTTCCTGTGATAATTATCTAAATAAAAGAAGAATGGAGGAAACCGATGTAAACAAAAAAAGCAAAAGCGATCAAAGCTTGTTCTTTAAATTCGGTAATACCTGGGCGGCATCCGGCTTCCGCTGACAAAGAAAGTTTCTAGGGAGTATCAAATTCATATGTAGTCCCCAGGAGAGTTGAGCTGAAACTCCAGTTCATGACAAGGTTGATAGGTTTAGCGCCAAGCAGTATTAGGGTCACAAACTTGCTAACAGGGCTCTGGTGAACATACAGGAGGAGTCGGCATGAAGACCCATCATCTCCTGGTCGTCTCTGCCTCTGTGTGTGGCAAGCAAAAGCGTGACTTTTGGGCCATTTCTTTGTATGTTCTTAGGAAAACCTTCCCCAACTTCGCATGCACCCATCAATCCTTGCTGCTCTCGGTATCGGGGGTGAACAACCTGCAATTATACTGGTTAACGAATAGCTGCGAGTAATGAGGAGGACTTCATGCAGACCAGGAAATCCTGAGGCACGATCTTCGTGAACTCTATGAGGAAGTAAGACTCACTTAACAAACAAACAACAACCAACCCAAAAACAGACTCAGCCAAGGAAACAAAAGCAGCATGCATCATAAAGCTAAACATGTAATCATAACAGAACAACATCAGCATGCATCATAAAGCTAAACATGTAATCACAACAGAACAAAAGCAGCATGCATCATAAAGCTAAACATGTAATCACAACAGAACAAAAGCAGCATGCACCATAAAGCTAAACATGTAATCATAGCAGAACAAAAGCAGCATGCATCATAACGCTAAACATGTAATCACAACAGAACAAAAGCAGCATGCACCATAAAGCTAAACATGTAATCACAGCAGAACAAAAGCAGCATGCATCATAAAGCTAAACATGTAATCATAGCAGAACAAAAGCAGCATGCATCATAAAGCTAAACATGTAATCATAGCAGAACAAAAGCAGCATGCACCATAAAGCTAAACATGTAATCATAGCAGAACAAAAGCAGCATGCATCATAAAGCTAAACATGTAATCATAGCAGAACAAAAGCAGCATGCACCATAAAGCTAAACATGTAATCACAGCAGAACAAAAGCAGCATGCATCATAAAGCTAAACATGTAATCATAGCAGAACAAAAGCAGCATGCATCATAAAGCTAAACATGTAATCATAGCAGAACAAAAGCAGCATGCACCATAAAGCTAAACATGTAATCATAGCAGAACAAAAGCAGCATGCACCATAAAGCTAAACATGTAATCACAGCAGAACAAAAGCAGCATGCATCATAAAGCTAAACATGTAATCATAGCAGAACAAAAGCAGCATGCATCATAAAGCTAAACATGTAATCATAGCAGAACAAAAGCTGCATGCATCATAAAGCTAAACATGTAATCATAGCAGAACAAAAGCAGCATGCACCATAAAGCTAAACATGTAATCACAGCAGAACAAAAGCAGCATGCATCATAAAGCTAAACATGTAATCATAGCAGAACAAAAGCAGCATGCATCATAAAGCTAAACATGTAATCATAGCAGAACAAAAGCAGCATGCACCATAAAGCTAAACATGTAATCACAGCAGAACAAAAGCAGCATGCATCATAAAGCTAAACATGTAATCATAGCAGAACAAAAGCAGCATGCACCATAAAGCTAAACATGTAATCACAGCAGAACAAAAGCAGCATGCATCATAAAGCTAAACATGTAATCATAGCAGAACAAAAGCAGCATGCATCATAAAGCTAAACATGTAATCATAGCAGAACAAAAGCAGCATGCATCATAAAGCTAAACATGTAATCACAGCAGAACAAAAGCAGCATGCATCATAAAGCTAAACGTGTAATCACAACAGAACAAAAGCAGCATGCATCATAAAGCTAAACATGTAATCACAACAGAACAAAAGCTGAATAAACGGTTTTGTTGTGGAAAGAAAATTACATACAACTTTGCATAAAATGTAAAAAAAAATCTGATGCTTTAAAATCATTATAATGTTCAACGTTAAACATTGGACTAGTTTAAACTCGTGGTCCTTGTGCTGCACGCACCTAGGGCGGATTGAGCCGGCTTCTTCTGAAGAAGGAAGTTTTTAGGGAATATTAAATTTACAATGGTCTCATTTCGGATGTGTCTCCCGCTCAGGTGAGATAATTTTAATGACATTAATTTTTGCATTTTTCCTTTTTCGGTGAGGTGTCACTGTCCTCTCACGTACAGCGCCTGGTGGTCTCAAATAGTCACCCATCTGGTACTGACCAGACTCAACGTCACTTAACTTTGATGATATAATGAGAACCGGTGTGTCAACGTGATTATACGATATATAAGACTATAAAACGAAGGTTAATTATACATATTTTTTAATTTCATTTAATGTGATCTGTGTTTTTAGTAATTTCTTTCCCACGGCGGGAATATTAGACGCAAGGTCAGCAAAGTGGGATTTGAAAATCCAGCGCCCTAGAGAAAGCGCACTCTGGCCGAACAAAAATTGCTTGGCCATCCCTGTCGCATTCCCCGGTAGGGGCGCCTCAGGAGATTAGCCATGAACTAACCCCTTCTCTAAAGGCGAGAAAGTAAAGCCTGAGAATATCGGATTATACCTCAGACAGACAGAAAAAGCTACTTCCAACAATAGCCTATACTCTGCTAGTCTCATTTAGGCATGTACTGACCGCGAATACGGGAATTAAAATCGAATTTCCATTTCTTTCTTTAGGTAGATACGCTTTTACGAGGGACAGATTCAAGTGTATGCACACATAACCCTCATACGGTGAATGTAACATTCATTCTTTTATGTTTAATCGTCTCTATAAATAAAAAAAAAAGTCGGTGTCATTACCACCTTTCTTCTGGGTTGTACAGCATTCGGTTTGCGACAATAGCAATACTATCAAATCGCCAGACAACAATATCACCAGATAAAAGCAAAGCAAAAGAAGAGGAAATGAAGTAGAGAAAATGAAGTGTGACAATACCGATATTATCACATGTTTAAAAGACAACATCATCAGACAAGAATTATAAAAGACTGAACCCATTCAAAACGTTTTTTATACAATACAATACAATACAGTACAATACAATACAATACAATAAGTGACAATAGGAATATTACCAAATGTTCCGAAGGCAACATCACCGTAAAAGAACCAGAAACGATTAAAGTATGCAAAACCAGGGAAACATATGTATAAAATACAATGTGATAATAGCAATATTCTGTATGTTCAGAAGACAATATAACCGTACAAAAATCAGAAAAGATTGAAGTATGTGAAACTAGGTAGAAATAGTTATAAAATACAATGTGACAATAGTAATATTACGAAATGTTCAGAAGACAATACCACCGTAAAATTATTAGAAAAGATTGTAGTATGCAAAACAAGGTAGTAATAGGTATAAAATACAGTGTGACAATAGCAATATTACGAAATGTTCAGAAGACAATACCACCGTAAAATTATTAGAAAAGATTGTAGTATGCAAAACAAGGTAGTAATAGGTATAAAATACAGTGTGACAATAGCAATATTACGAAATGTTCAGAAGACAATACCACCGTAAAATTATTAGAAAAGATTGTAGTATGCAAAACAAGGTAGTAATAGGTATAAAATACAGTGTGACAATAGCAATATTACGAAATGTTCAGAAGACAATACCACCGTAAAATTATTAGAAAAGATTGTAGTATGCAAAACAAGGTAGTAATAGGTATAAAATACAGTGTGACAATAGCAATATTACGAAATGTTCAGAAGACAATACCACCGTAAAATTATTAGAAAAGATTGTAGTATGCAAAACAAGGTAGTAATAGGTATAAAATACAGTGTGACAATAGCAATATTATGAAATGTTCAGAAGACAATATAACCGGACAAGAACTAGAAAAAACCGACACATATAAAACAAGATAGATATGGGGATACACAATACAATCATTGACAATAGTAATATCATCCAATGTGTAGAAGACAACATGACCAGGGAAGAATTAAGAAATACCAAAGTAAACGCTACGAGCTAGATATGATTATATTAGAGATACACCAGCCTTCTTATGACATGTTAAACAAAGAAACCAAAAGATAATAGCAGGTTAATGTGTATCACCTCTTTATTATATAGAAGAAATAAAATAGTAAACTGTGTTACCAAATTATGATGCAACAACCGACCGGTTAATGATTGTTGTACATACAGTAATATAAAAAATGTTTTTGTCTTTTGTGGTGATTTATCTCATGCATATTTTAGGCGCCCAGACGATACAACATTAAGAAAACCCGAAAGCTACGCAGGCGGAAAGACTTTGGAAAATATTTTTGTTCGTGCCATGACCAGTATGAACTGTGGATGTTATTTTTAACAAATAGAACGAATATTGAATCCACATAGAATATGGCTAGGAGATAACTAAATGAATTAGCTAAAATAAAAGAAACAAAGACACAACTTAAAACTAACGCAAGTAAAAACAAATTTTACATACTCATACACTTGGAAATAAAACAATTAGTTATACACTTGCTAGAAAAACAAGAACAATAGAGCTTAGGAAGTGAAACAATATAACCTATAAAAATAATTACATAGAATATATATATATATATATATATATATATATATATATATATATATATATATATCTGGTTGAACAGGAGTGTCAACTTCTGTTTATTCTTTATTTGATCCAATCTTTCTATTCGTCGAACAATAGATCTTATACTATCAACCATGGAGTGTAGGAAATCTCCATATTTCACGCAAACGTTTTCGACCTTCATTGGTCGTCTTCAGGCGGATGATTGATCAATGCAAAATAAAATTGGTGAATTTATTTAAGAAGACGTTTCCATGTGATTAAAATCATTAAAAACATTCAACAGCATTTCAACACGCCTTCGCACCCCTGATAACGAGCATTGTTGATGTTGGGCCTTTTTAATTGAATGAGCAATGCTTACATATATATATATATATATATATATATATATATATATATATATATATATATATATATATATATATATATATCGACTTGAAAAATACTCGTCCTAGGACGAGTAAAATGAATTCCCCCCCTCCTAAGAAAAAAGAACAGATTTTCACAGCTTTTATGTGCCCATACGAAGAATACATCAATATATAATAATACTAAGCCTTATATCTACAACCCTTCTTCCAAATTTTATCAAAATCAATTACATCATTTTGAAATTCAGGAAATCTTGCTTTATTGGTGTCTAATGAATATGTATAAAATTTAATGCCAATCTGAAATATTTTAATTTTCAGATGAGAGCATGTGCCCATACTAGACTCTCAAACCCCTTTAGAATACGACAAAGGAACTAAAATTTTATGAATATTTATAAATTGAGGTCTAATATTGATGGTTAAAAATACATTGGAGGTATCAGAATTTTCAGAAAGGTGCATGTGATTAAAACTAAATTAAACTAAATATAACCCATATTACACACCCTTACGCCTAGCAGTTGTGTTCCAAAATTAATAATGATCGGTTAATTAGTTTAGGAGTAAATCCTGTGCATTTATAAACATATACACATACCAAACTTTACATAAATTTATATATGAAGGGAGGTGCGAGAGGGCTCTATCCCTTAATAGACTCCAAAAACGGCCTATGCTTAAAATCTCATTTCTTTGATCAATCATAACTCAAAAACCAATAAACCAAATTAGTTAAAACTTTGCACACAATTTTTATTTGATAGGTTCTATAAGTGTGTAGAATTTCAGCATCATTAGTCATGGTAACCCAGAGATCCAGAAAGATCTGGCATGATTTTGTGTTATCCGTGTGTATGTACGTACGTACGTACGTACGTACGTACGTACGTACGTATGTGCCACCCTGTATCTCATCAACTATTTGATGGATTCAGCTGATTTTTAGCAGAGATAGAGGTTCTAGGGTCTAGTTGATAGCATTTTGATTTCAGTTTCCCATATACCTTAGTGTTCCAGAAAATTCCATAAAACTTTATGAGAAGGCATTGTATTGAGGCATAGCCTTTACAAAGGTAGTGATATTCCATGAAAAATGCCGGTATACAGAAATCATATGCCCTTAATAGGTGTAAGATGAAAATTCATATACACTAAATGTACAAAAGCAAGGAAATTCCCAAATTTTTACACTTTTATACTCATTAAGGGTATGCGAGCACAATAAGCCTATGTATTTTACTGGTAGGAATTTTTCTTCAGCGCACCTCACACACTTCATCCACTCATGCATAGAGATTTATACTGTAGTGATGTGATAATGAAATGGTTTGATTGATATGTAGTCATACCCTTAATGACAATAAAAGTGTAAAAATTTGGGAATTTCCTTGCTTTTGTACATTTAGTGTATATGAATTTTTATCTTAACCCTATTAAGGGCATATGATTTCAGTATACTGGCATTTATCATGGAATATATATATGAAAGGCAGTTTTAACAATGAAATTATTCGCACGGTTTCTCTTTTTCTCACAAACCTGACGCCAACCACATAACGCAATCAAAATACGTACACGAGCTGAAATAAAAGAAAAAAATACCTTGCATATTAACTTGGAAATAATACAAACCTCCGCACCTGCTTACAAACCAATTTCATAAAGGTGTCTTCTTTGTTACATCGAAGCCGGGCGCACCCGGTAACCTCGGATCCAGTAGGTTTACAAAAGAGCAATAGTGATTGACACTCCAGCTTTGCCAATTTAAAATGATTGAAGCGTGGCAAAGGGAGATTTTAATCTGGACAGAGAAGAGTGACGCTAATAGTTTCCCGTTGGTGGGCCGTTTGGCCCACTACTGAAATATCAGTGTTTACCTGCACCCAACAGTGGCACGGTTAGTCACAAGGTCAGTCTACAGTTACAGTCTAGCTCCCCAGAAGGGAATTTCGCAGACTCCTACAAAGAATGAAGGTGTGAAATGGAAACAAACAGCTGATTACAGATGAGTAATGAAACAGAACACATGTGAAACACGTCAGACAGGATGGTGCGTCCAACGGGGGGGGGGGGAATTAGAAAAGTACAAAAATGTAGTAATACAATATTAGAAGGAATATATAACAATAAGCTGCTAGCTGATGGCTTTCGCCAGTCCCTAGCGATGGCGGAGAGGATGTGGCAAAACTCCAAATTGCCCCAGTCAAGAAGGATTCTCGCCCTCGCTCGGATGAGGAGAAATCCTTCTTGACTGTGGCTTTTAAAAATTTTTGTTCCATTCAGAGTACCCTTTTTGAGGGAGCTGGATATCCCCACATAAAAACGACCTTGTGTTTCACTTTGCCATCGTGGGAAGGCAAGTAAGTAGGGACTCATCTTGGCCTTTTGGCTAAGATCAAAGTGTAGTATCTGTTCCGATGGACACTGCACCCCCATATACTGGTATTATCTTGGCCTTTGGAGCTTGATTTACACCGGTTTATTGGTCTGCCTTGTGCAGTTCTAGGAGGTCCACCCTCCCAGGCTTCACCTCCCCTCTTTTGGAAGGAGTAAGTTTATTACTTACTGCCTGAGGCGCCCCTACCGGGGAATGCCGACGGGGCTGCCCAGGCAATTTTTAAACTCCACTTTCCCGACCAACCTTGGGCCACATCTGACTTATGGGAGTAAGATAAAAACTGGCCTTGTGCCTAACTCCTGGAGAGAAGTAAATCAATACTCTGATGCTGATGTCGTAAACCTTGGTGGTGACACTCATCTCGAAAGTAAATCCAACCATATGCCAAACCGGCAGGTAATTCAAAGATCACCTCAGGATTTTAGTCAACAGAACACAACTAATGTCTAATGCTATGTAATTCTGAACCTATTGTCAGAGGACATCGCTTAGAAACCATCGTCGTCACAAAGATGCGATTCTCAGTGTTTTGGTTCCCGAGGAAGTCTAACGACGGAGAAAATTGCTCTGCTTGCTTATAACGTAACTTGCGTATATTCTTCGCTTTTATAGTCTTGAGGATTCCACAATCTGATCGTCTCTATATTGAAGAAGAATCCATTAGGAATCCTCTAATTGTATCCACATGACGCACTAACTACTCCACAGTGTCATGAAGAAAAGTGCCTTTATATTAAGTATTAAATAAACTAGCGGAAAACAGTAAAAGTTCAACATAGCTTTCTACCTCAATCAGTATAATTTACTGTCAATAATGTTGTTTCTTTTCAAATAATAAATGTATGTCAATACTATTAACAAAAAATGACTCTTTCTTCATACGTAAAAATAATTGACATTGCCAGGTAAATATTATTGAAATAAATAACACGAATATGTCTCTTCTTAATGTATTTATTTAAAATTGTAGCAATGTAATTCTTTGTAAAACGATAAAGATTCACTGCCTGATTACCGTAAAAATAATTGTTAAACAAATATTCTTAGAATTAATAAAATAAATGTCACTTTTGTAAATGTATTTATTTAAAATTGAACTGTTTAAGTCGACGGGACGACATGATGCGATTTTTGAATAACCTATTTTAAAATGGCTAAAGGCGGATTAAAAAAAAGATTAGCAACATCAGATTAATCATCAATCAACATCTTTGCTGATCGGACGACCTACATTTTAATGTGTGTGAAAGGTGATAATGTACGAACGAAAATAATTGCCTAAGCCTATTATTTTATAGATAAATGTACGTTGCACAAACTAATGAACACTAACAATGTTTGGTATATTGAACACAGCGGCTTCAAAAGGTTTTAGCAAAATTCATCAACAGACAACCGAACATTCTAAATTTCAAAACCAAGGTTTAGTGATGTTCTAGAGAGATATATACAAAGAAATAAGAAGAGATAAAGAAGTCGCAAGAAGAATTGGACTAACAATCTTTACGTCTGCTTTTATTAAAAATAATGTATACGAACGTATAAATATTAGTAGTAAAATAGATAGATAGGCATTTCGTAAAAATCCGTATTTTGTACTCAGTATATTCAGAAATATTAGCTAATATTCTAATCAAATAACAAAATGAAAAAAACGTATGTTTTATTTGCTATTTTCAGAAATATTAACAAATATTCCAATAAAAAAATAATGTTTGATTTATTATTTTCATAAATATTACCAAATATTCTAATCGAATAATAATAAAAAAGCAACATATGTTTAATTTAGTATTATCAGAAATATTACAAACTATTCCAATCGAATAACAATTGAAAACGTATGTTTTATTTAGTATTTTCAGAAATATTACTAAATATTCCAATCAAATAAAAATAAAAACGTATGTTTTATTTACTATTTTCAGAAATATTATAAAATATTCCAATCAAATAAAAATTAAAAACGTATGTTTTATTTAGTATTTTCAGAAAAATTATAAAATATTCCAATCAAATAAAAATTAAAAACGTATGTTTTATTTACTATTTTCAGAAATATTATAAATTATTCCAATCAAATAAAAATTAAAAACGTATGTTTTATTTAGTATTTTCAGAAAAATTATAAAATATTCCAATCAAATAAAAATAAAAACGTATGTTTTATTTACTATTTTCAGAAATATTATAAAATATTCCAATCAAATAAAAATTAAAAAACGTATGCTTTATTTAGTATTTTCAGAAAAATTACAAAATATTTGTAGGTGAAGGTAGTGTATTATCTATTCTGTTGTCATGATATAATGATCCCAGCCATTAACTCCTACTTTTTGTGTTCGTTTGTCATGATATTATAGTCTTAGTTATTACCTCCTTCTTTGGGATCAGTGTATGTAGTTAGTTCATCATGGTATCCTCCTCTAAGCTTAACAAAGATATGCGACCAAAGGGAGGATATATTTTCTAGTATATATATAAAGCTGTGAGTATTATTTATATCTTTATAAGGACGTGTATGCGTATGTATACCGCTGCGCGTTTATATGTATAATCGGATTAAAATAATTTTAGTTACTGAAGTGAAGTAAGAGAGTTGAACCCCACTTTCGCAACTCTGAAAGGGAATATGACATTTAAATCTGGTCCGATTCTGGGTTACTTCAACTCCTTATCTACATTGAGTAGTTACGTCAAGCTGACTGCCGCCTCGACGATGTTGGAAATACCATTGGCACTAATGCTTTAGAGGTTCCATTGCTTTTCGCCTGCATTCCTTATACGAGTCTGGTGTTGACGACAAACTAAACGATGGCTGAATTGAGGGAAATATTTCATTCAATAATCTACTTGAAAATAAACACCACGTCTAAGAGTCGCTGTCATAGATAAGTGAATTTATTAAATGAAAATAAATGTCTAGACGTTATAAAATTGACAACCGGATCAGATAGGTTGGTGTTTATATGATTAGATCTGTTGCAATTTTATCGGGTTTGTGTATGCTAAGAGACACATAAATAAATATTAGACAAAGTTTTAAAAATAAAGATAAGGCCATTAAAACTGTGCTTTTAGCTACTTATATAGGAGGGGACACGTATCGACCCGAATGTTTTATATTGTGCTTTACAGAACTGACCGCCAATGGCAGAGTTGTCGCCGAACAGTCAATTAGTACTGACATTAGATGAAACACCTTTTTACCTTTTCCCTGACTTTAGGTTAGGGTCAATTACCGCACTCATTCGTGTTAAGAATGATTTTAATAATTTTCTTCAAATTAGTATGTGAATCAACTTTCTTTTTTTTTCTAGTTTTTTTTGTATGGTTTTTACACTTTATTTTTTTCGAGGGGGGGGGTCTAAAATGTTGAACCCACACCTTAACCTAACCCACACCATGACCAAAAGGGTTAATTTTTGTTTGCATTAGTTGCAACATATTCTAGCGTCGTCTGCTCCTTTAAATTTTTGCACAGCTTTCAAATCGTAAACGGCTATTTCCGGTATGTGCCATTAATCGCAATCGGAAATATTCGGGTCGATATGGGTCACTTTATAGAAGCACTGCGTTTTACGATAAAAATGCTATTTTCAAATTAAGTGTGACTTACTGAATGATCGACAGACGTACAGAGCCTTTTATAGAGACGTGTGGACGAATCAAATTTCAAACTTAAGTGTAACGTACCAAGTGACGGGCGGACATAGCTTCTTATAACGATGCGTGGGCAACTTAAAGTTCTATTTCAGAGTCAAGCGCGACATAACGACGAACATGCAATTTCAAACGTAAGCGTGACTGACCGGCTAACAACGAACCAATATAGTCTTATAGAAATGCATGAACGCATCTAAGAGAAGATACGTCCTAAGATGAAATATTGCTGCCACATCTGAGGAGGTGTCGCTCAGAATATTCTTTCCTGCAAAGTACAAACCGACTTCGAAATCCAATAAAACGTGATCTCTTCTCTTCTCTACTACCCTTTTCTAAGCGACTATACATTGCTAGTCTCTCTCTACTCTATCGTTTTTTTTCCATGAAACGTTCCCAACTGAGCTTTAATCTGGCCCTTTCTTGTAAGACATTCGCAGCAAAAACTCATGTTCTACCACAACGGAAAGTAAGTTTCCTTTCTTTCTCCGTATGTCTAGAGTCAGGCGTAAGTTCCACGCACAGATCGTTTTTGGAAAGGTTTCCTGTCCGTGGAGCCCATTACCGTGCGACTGCTTCCCTACAGATTACAAAATAGTCGCCTTCAAATCCAAAAGTAAACAAATAAATCCACCCATACGTAATCAAACTTAATACCATTGATTGTTCTTTATCTCACGGCTGGCATTATTTCCATCTCATAAGCATTTATGCTCGAGTGGCTCTTGGTCTTGATAAATGGTGAGCCAACAGTAACAAAATATGCTTCCATTCAATCTGTGTGTTTAGCGATAAAAAAAACTATTTTAAATTTAAGCGTGAAAGATTGACCGACAACGCGATTTATAAAGATGCGTCTACTAATATAAACAAATAAACAAAACCGTATAAAATTATAGCTAAAATCAACGTTTCTTATCAATTCTACCAATGCTTGTATCTTTTCGAGCGGAACATTTTAGTGCTGCTTGACATCACATGAACGTTTTGAATGTTTTAAAATCATTCTGATGTTATTTTATTGAAAATTATCAAGTGAAAATAGCTATATTAAAAATAACTTTAACTGCATTAATAATTTTTATTACTTGAATTATTCGGACTACTATTCTCATTTTGGATGTTATTCTCACAACGTTTCGGCCGATGTAACCTCTGACTCTCTTCAGACACATTTTGTCGAACTCGCCAATCTTTGTAAAACTCGTGATTCAACACGAACGAAATGAAAACAATATACCTTCGTGGATCCTGTACAACTCTCATTTTTCACTTTGTCGTAGATTAAATTAATCCTTAGTTTAATAATATTAACCACTAAAACATTAGCATAACAAAGCATATATATATATATATATATATATATATATATATATATATATATATATATATATATATATATATATATATATATATATGGGCGGGGGTGGAGAAATAGTTGGAATACAAAATATGAAATAAATTCGCGAGAAAAAGCAAGAATGTGGAAATTAACTACCGATGAAAATAAGCGTTTAAAAGATTTAATTGAATAAATCTAATAAAAACGTTTAAAATGCAAAGTTTTAGAGGGGAAAAACAGAAATGGGCCAACTAACTTTCCCCAAAGAGAATCAACGACTTTACGAAATTCTTCTCCTTGCTAAAAGAAAGCTTACAAATAAACGATTCCAAAGCCGAACAAGAGATATAACACGAGGAACCAGGTCTACCCTGTCTAATTTTGGATGGAATATGCTGCTTATTCTGGCCACTAAATGCAATTTCGTCACCCATATAACTAGCATCGACCTGCCATTTAAAAGTCGGTTAGTACTTTGATTATTTTTGCGAATGTTTTTATAATTGTTAATATTGTTACTGTTGTCGTTATTTCTATTTGTTATGTACATACTGTTAACGGACTCACTCTATTTGTATGTAGTGCCAGCTTTGTTAAAAAAAAGTGATTTTTTTTTCTCCTGTTATCTTTTTGATGACTTGTGTTATTTCAGGGTTTCGGCGACGGGGACTCCTTGCCACCTTTCACAAAACCCTAAAGAAATGGAGAACAACAAGAGGGCGTTCAGAGTTTCACCCTCCCCAAATACCGTATGGAGTAAACCTCTCAAAGTTAGTATAAATGTACTAGAGTTTATGGAACGTGAAATAAAGTGATTCCACTTAGTAACCGAAAAAAGCCTGAATAGATTTACCACGACTGGAAGACATTTCTAAAAGGACCCTCCAAATGTTCGTCGAACGAAAAACCAAAAAAGTTATAGAAGCTAAAAGTGACATCGTCACTAAATTAATATTAACAACAGGACACCGACCTCTACGGATAATTACATGTCGAGGCTATCACACCTGGAATACTTTATTTTCAACAGCTGAGGAATGTCTGTCGCTGTCTCAGACGGAAATAATTATGCAAGATTATATTCTTCGGATGGAGTACTTGGGACGCCGAAGGACCCCCATCTCCTTATTTAACGTGTCATTCCATGTGGACGGGGAACACATTGCAGCTTTCCTTATGATATACAGACACATTATGTCCATTATCTGCGACGAACATTTATCTGTTTAGGACATTCGAGATTCCGCTAGATAAAAAGGCTTTTTACGAGATCTCCTATTACCTGGAAATAGGGGAGGAAAGCATCCCGGTAATTGTCGCAAGTAGGAGACTTTCGTGTTGGTCCCGTGTACAACCTCACTATTGAATGTCCCAAGAGAGATAAGAAAAGCAGGTCAAACGGTGAACACCAAGAACAGGGTAAGGGCTCACCTGGGTTCCAAGGTTGAGGAGACAATTACAACCAGATTTGGGCCACCTATAAAACCCGACAACGAATCATCATCCGAAGACGAGCTCTCCGGTCTCCCCGACCTATGTTGGTGCGAAGAGGAGAGGAAACAAAATAAGTGGGTCCTGGTTCAGGGTAAGAATACACATGGCATAGTTACCCTTTACCAGATACGAGAAGAAGAGGAGAAAATAAAAATGTCTTTAGACTCAGAAAAGGACAGATTCGTGAAAGTGGTTCAAGTCAGAGAGGTTCAGACTTGAAAGAACCCTCAGCCCTTCGCTCTCCTCCAAAGACACCCACCACAAGAGTTCCGCCGGAGATTCTTCCACTGACATAATCCCGCCCTCTCCCGAAGCGAATGACACCACCTGTAACTGCTCTTATAGAGGTAAAATAAGGTAAGATGACCCAACTGAATCCTCCCAAAAAGAAAAGCAACTACACCTTAAGACCTTCCTTTTTTGTTTCACCAGCACACACTTCCCAAATCACACCTAGCCCCCTTCAAAGTCTCAAACTCTCCCCCTTCCTTCCACTTTATTGGAAAGCTAGCCTAAAGCCACACACCCCACTCCCGAATAAGAACAGGCATTTTCTATCCCCATCCTACTCCAACTTCCAGTCAAAAAAGCGAAAGCAGCCCTTCAGTTGAAATGAAGAAAAAAAAACATACTCAACTGTATCTACCTGGACAAGACATTTGCAGGATAAGTGCGAATATATGTGAGAGAGCAAAAGGCCACAAGCTCAGTGACCTGCACAAACTGTTGGCTGTCACATAGGTGGTGGGAAAGTCAGTGGAGGACTCTGAAAATTTCCCCAATGCACACCGGATCCTCACATTTATAAGACCCCGAGACGACGCGAAGGCAGTTTGGCGGATTCTAGAGGAAGCAAACCTATCCTTTGACACCACACCTCCACTAGCCATATTTAAAGAACCTTGGTTTAGAATATTGCGAAAATCTTGTTTTGTGACAGTCCCCATACAGCTTCACCAATCCCTTTATAGTCCAGCAAAGTTAAGATTCCTTTTGGATGTCGGTGGTGTTTCCACGGATGGTCTCATCAGTATTACGATAGGTGAAGATTCCATGGGCCGTGCCATCAGTACCCTGTCAACATTAATGTTCGTTAGAGAAACTTAACCTTAAGATACCACAATGGCACTCCTTCTAACAAGCGTGAATGTCCGAGGTAGTAGGGCCGGTTCTCGAAAATTTCGATTATGGCAGGACCTTCAAAGCCTTGGAGTGAATGTATGCTGTATTCAGGAAACCCACTTTATTCAAGGCTATTATTTAAGTGCGTTGTCTAAGGATTTTTTTATGTCTATACAGCGTACTTCAATTCTAACTCTCGGGGGGTTTCTTGGCTAGTAAAGCGAACTTTAAATGCGTTGCATGACCCTTGTTTCATGGATCTGCAAAGAAGGCTTTGCGTTCTGGATGTTACAATAAAAGATAAGGCGTTTCGATTTATTGGGGTTTATGTGCTCAATAATCAGGCTGAGCTGCTCCCTTTTTTCGGCGAAGCGAGCAGTTCATAAACACACCTTGTCTGATTATTTTAGCGGGGAACTAGAATGCGGTCCTGGATCTCGATTTAGATCGCATAGGTAATATGTCTAGGAGTACTAACACAGATCGGGATGCTAAAACATTTCGCGAATTTTTAAATAAGTTTGATTTTATCGATAAATTCCGAAATGAGAAGCCCCGTGATATAGTATGGACTTGGACATCTAGACACGGCTCCGGTTCGGTACAGTTTTCGACTTACATTGACCAGTCGACGTAGTATTATAAGAATGTTCAAGTTTTTATAATATAGTTTACTCGGACCATAGACGTGTTCGTGTACGTGTAAACTTAGACTCGCTGGTTACTGGAGACTTAAGACTTCGTTGTTCGATGTGAAGCGTTACCGTGAACAGCTTGTACTAATATATCAGCGGGAAATGATTGGGGCTATAATTGGGAATAGGTTGTGGGTGAAATTTAAGAAAATTATTAAGTCCTTTTCTGCTGACTTTAGCCGACGACTGAAACTAGAAAGTAGGGCAGCAAAACCAATACTAGAATCGAGTTTAGATCGGGCGGTGGTAGCGGGAGATAGTACTAATGTTACTATAATTAAGGCAAAGGTCGCCTGTTTGACTACCAAGGAGAACGAAGCTTCTTTAATTACGGCTAGGTTAAAGAGAATCAAGAGGTGAAAAATATGGCAGCTGAATTGTCTGTAGAGGAGCGTCGACGTGCTACCGATCGATATATCGCATGTGTCACATTACTGGACGGACGACTTGTGATCATAAACGAATATATTTTGGTGGCGTTTCGTTTTCACTTCCAGGATCTTTTCACCAGAGAGCCCGGTTTGTCTTTAACACATTCGATCCCTTATTTAGCTGACCCTTCTCGCCTCAGGGCGACCTAAGTGGCTAGGTTCGAAGGTTATATAACAGAGGATGAAGTCATGGAAGCCCTAAAGCGGGTCGGCCATAAAAGATCTGGGATCGATAGTTTGCCGTACGAGCTGTATTTGAGGTTGCCACCCATTTTTGTACATTTGCTGACAGTTTTATTAAACTTGGTTTAGGACGGGTCAATACCTCAATACTTTACTAGGGGGATTGTGAAATTGTTACGCAAGAGAAAAAATGGTAGTGATGGGATAAATAATTTTCGGCTCTTAACTATGCTAAACACAGTGTTAAAGATTTTTGCCAAGGTTTTAGCAACTCACCTGCAGATTGTTTTGGCTGGTCTGATTAGCCCCGAAATGACTTGCTCTGTGAAGGGTAGGACCATTCAAGATAATTTGCACGCGATACGCTTAATCATTGAGAAAGTCAACACAGAAACCGCGCTAATCAATTTGAATCAGTCCAAATGATTCGATAGGGTAGACCATCGTTACTTAGAGGCTGTTTTGTGATTGGCCGGTTTGGCCCCACAGTTTCGCTACTGAATGCCCCTCTTTTAGGCAAACCTTGGTGTGCTGGATGAAGTGAATGGTTTGAGGCCCGATCCCTTAAGATTATCCAGATGTATTCGTCAGGGTTGTTCGCTTTCACCAATGCTCTATGCGCTTGTGTAGGAGCCTTTCTGTCACATGCTTAGGGTGAACCCGGTAATACGCAGGGTTACTTTGCCAGTTGCTTGCACCATATTGAAGTACTGTTCCTATGCCGACGACGTAACAGTGCTTGTAACGAGCAGTGTCGAGATTAGTGTAGTCGACAGAAATCAGAATGTTTGAAACGGTAACAGGGTCCAAAATCAACTGCGACAAGTCGGTGGGCTTGTTTTTAAATATTTTTCTATTCTTTTCGAAAGTACCTGAAAGAGTGTATGCCTAGAGGAACTCTTCAGCTAGACTTACGTGCATTGCAAGCTACTCAGTATCTAGTTTGGTCTTGATCTGCAGCTGTAGAAACATTTGTTTGAAGTATAAAGCGATTCGGGCCGCAGCTGGTCTGTGGATCCGAAAAAATCTTTCATAAATAGGGAGATCGGAAGTATGTGTTTCACACCTTTACCCGATCATCTTATATCGTCTATCGGTGCTTCCACTCTCGTCGGATACACTGCTAGCATTGCAGTGGACCCTTTTCAAGGTTTTATCGCTTGATATGTTTTCTAAGGTTCGTCGCGAGATCAGTTATCTATATCTTTCTGAGGGCGGTCGTTGTATTCCAAGAGTTGAGATTCGTCAACACGCTTCGGCTATACTACCTGGATCGAATGTGTACACCGGTTGAGGGAAACGGTGGCGTTTAGATATAAGACACTAAGAAAGCTTTTCCGGCTGTGAAAAGTGAACTTGGATAGGGGGAATCACATAGGTCGCTCCGAGGCGAGTGCTCCTTTTATCGCGAGTGTCAACGGGCCTTACGGATGAAAGGGTGGAAGAAAGCCTCTCTGATACCCATCTTTTGTCCCGAAAGGCATTATATCGGGCTATGGTGAGGAGATCTGTTCGAGATGATAGGACTGAGGGGCTTGTTTTGACGAGCGGGGGCTTCGCTTAATCGTGCCTTTGGCGCATTGGCTAAAGTGCTTCGATAATAACGGAGCATCGCTACCCTGGGTCGGCAAGAAGCTTCATTCAGCTGGCTTGGTAGCTCACCTATCGTTGTAGTGACAGAAAAAAGACTGTGAGCCACTCCTTTGTTTATTGCCGCATTGTCGTGCCGCTGATTAAGTTGGTACAGGTCTCATTGTCCACATACTGAACGTAACGTCTTTCGACCTAGAACCTATTAATGTATGTAGCAAATGGGCTCCGACAAATGATAAGCAAAGGCGTTTTGTGTTTTACTGCTTACTAGCAATGTTAAGCAGTGTGATATGGCAGACACGTATGAAAGTAGTCTTCGAATGTGAGAACTTCGCTGCTCCCGACCTCATTCGAATTTTCAAATAATGAGAAGGCTAAACTCCATTCGGCAGATTTCAGTAAAAGGTGGGTCACAATTGCACGATTGTGTCGAGTGAGAGGTGCTAGACTTGAATTGTTCTTCGACGTACCTGAGGCAAAGTATTTTGAGTTGCTCCAACGAACGTTAATTATGCACCATTTAATGCTAGTTTAGTAGACCTGTTTTGGTCATTATTCAGAACTTAACTAGTGTATGAATGATTTCATTAAACCCCCGCTTTATTTTTGTCCTTGCCCCTTCCATCCTTTTTAGTATTTTGTCCCAAATTAAGTTTTTTAATTCCCCAACCCCTTCTTTAATTAGGTGACAGATAGCTTGATTTGCTGGATATGCGGGTCACCTTTCGAGATTTTCGAAAGGGGTGATAGTAATAAAGCGTTTGAGCATCTTTTTTATTCGACTCGTAAATCTGCATATCTAACACAGTTTAGAAATGGTGGATCCTTTTACTAACACTTGCTTTTTCATTGTACATAATTGTCAAATTTTTATATTATTTTTTATCACCCAAATCCTCCATTGCATATTATATAATTAATGGGTTTTAAGTAAAATAATCATGGTACGATTTCGTTTGGTGCATGAATCTAGTATAGAATGTGGTATTTTGGTGAATGATGGCCACAAATGAAACTAGCCAAGTTAGATCAGTCAGTATATGTTAGTGATGACCGATCTTACCCCACCCAGCTTGTCCAGCAGCTTCAGCCTTATAATTATGAGCAAAGACAGGAATTTGCTTTAAGACTTCAGGATTTGGTAGTCAGTGTCAGTGACTTTTTGGACACCCTGTATATGAGGATAACGTATATAGCACCGCTTTTTATCACCTTGTCGAAATGGAAATCCGAACTCTCAAACAAAACTACGAAGATACAAAACACATTATTCACAGCAAAATTCTACAACTTCTTGGTGCAGACCGAGATTAAGTCTTCCGGATAACCGTTGCTGATAAGGATTTCCCTTATCTTATCCAATTCCGAGTGAAGTCTGTTGGGATTATGAGAGCTCGGTGCACTAAGGTATAAATTAATCCTAACTTTTTAGATTTTGGTGTAAAACAGCACCAACTCAAGTAGAGAACACTGAATGTGGGTTTGCGATAGACGCTAGTTAGGAACCCTCTCCTCGGTCGCCCAATAAAGACATCCCAAAACGGGAGGCAATTATCCTTCTCAACTTCAATAGTGCAACTTAAAGCATTATGAAGCAAATTAAGCTTTTTATAGAAAAGCATAGCTTCACTATGAGAGGAGAAAGTAACAACAGTATTGTCAACATACCTCACCTAGAAAGTGGGCTAAGGAACCGAGTTGAACAATATGCCCTCATGTAGCCAATAAAAAATGTCTGCTAATGCCGGGCTAAAGGACTCCCCATTGACACTCCATCAATCTGGCTATACATGATGTTGTTATATATATATATATATATATATATATATATATATATATATATATATATATATATATATATATATATATATCTTTTATTTATCATTTAAGCAAAAATGTTCTGTTGTGAAAGTTGCCTGCAAATAATGTGTTTTGTATCTTCGTCGTTTTGTTTGAAAGTTCGGATTTCCATTTCGACAAGGTGATAAAAAGCGGTGCTATATACATTATCCTCATATACAGGGTGTCCAAAAAGTCATTGACACTGACTACCAAATCCTGAAGTCTTAAAGCAAATTCCAGTCTTTGCTCATAATTCTGAGGCTGAAGCTGCTGGACAAGCTGAATTTTGTATGGAAACATGTCCATGTCATCTAACACCCTATGTAAGGAGGATCGTGAAACTACAAACTGTCGGGATCTTCTTCTGAATGAAACTGTTGGATCCTCTTCCAGACTTCGCTTCAATCTTCCTCAATTGTTTTCAGTTACTGAACGAGACCTTCCGGATCTCGAGAGATCACATACTGCACCTTGTTTTTGAAAACGGCTTATTATAGCGTTAATATCATTTACACTTGGCGCATCTCTAGTGTTAAAATGTCGTTGGTAAAACCACTGTGTTTCTGAATTTGACCCATGTGTCTCATGGGTTCGTTCTTCAATATTGTATTTACTCATGATAACGTCGGAAGAATAGGTTTAACTACTTGAAAAAAGAAAAGAAAAACATTTAAAAAACAAAGAAGTTATGGATTATTTTCAAGTGACAGTGACTTATATATATATATATATATATATATATATATATATATATATATATATATAAAGTGAAATATTTTGAAAATCAACAATCGTGCAATTAAAATGTAAAATTCATTTTTTTTTTTTGGTAAGCTTTCGTTGTAGAACAACTTTGTCAGGCGAGACTGTCTTAGAGTTTTTTTTCTTCTTTTCTTCCTCCTCATTTTGTTGGTATAAATCCCGGGGGGTCGAATCACGATATGAGCAGAAAGAGACGTCAAGTTCTTAAGACGTTAGGATAAGTGTAGTCCTGGCGATATTATGCGCAGATTGGCGCTTTTTTAAGTAAGGAAATTGACAACATCTTTGAAGCACGGATTAGAATGGATTAAAGTGAAATATTTGATTTTCAAAATATTTCACTTTAATACATTCTAATCCGTGCTTCAAAGATGTTGTCAATTTCCTTACACACACACACACACACACACACACACACATATATATATATATATATATATATATATATATATATATATATATATATATATATTCATTTACTCTTATAGTGTATCCTAATATTACGGCAATTAAAGAATATTTTTATGTCTCGCCAAAATAGATATGTACGATAAAATTGCTCACACTTTCTTCCTTTCCATATATTAATATCCTGATTCTACAACAACATATCATTTAAAAGTAAATTTAATAGCAGATAAATCTAGCGGTTCTCCCGTCCCTTTACAATGTCAAAGAAAACCAACATATTTAAATAAGTATTTATTAAACAAAAAATGACTGGAACATTTCTAATAATATAAAAGCCGGCATTAATTTCCTATAAATTCTCTAAAGATATTATTCAAGTAAAACCATCTGAAACATGAAGGAAAGGGGGAGATCATTTTAAACTGTGTCAATATCAAATAAATTATCCCAGTAAAGAAAATCATTTTTAATTTTATACCGATTAGCTTTCGAATGAAACTCATCTCTAAGAAAAAAGAAGATATCTAAATCATTTGAAATGCGTTTCTTTTATGCCATCCCTTCCAATTTTACTGTTGTTTATTTTCTCTCTTAATAGTGTTCTATAATTTCATTAACGTATATACACACTCCGTCGAAAATGACCGAAAATTATTCTTTGCCAGTGTTCGTACTAATGTTCATGTTCATATAAAATTACGTCTCACTCGGTGAAGTTAAAAACGCAATATGAAAAAAACCCGAAAGAAAACAGGGTGCTCTTTCAATATGTGATCTACCGAATGTTTTCTAACCGTAACTAAATAACCCACACTCTAACCCTAACTAACTACTTCTAAACCTAACACTCGGCAACACATATACTGAAAGGCACTGAAAGAGCACCGAAAACATGAAGTAAAAAGAAAAAAAAACCCGTATCAATCAGTATAGAAAGAAGAAAGAAACACGAAAGATAACGTCTCATTATGGAAATAGAGTGGATGATTATTTATTATAGAGTGGACTATTCTTCATGCGGATCACAGCTTTATCTCGTCAGCATGTGCTTGCTTGAATATGATGTGTTGACTGATCGTCTGTTCGGTAGTTCTAGATGTGTGTGTGTGGTCGTGGGGAGGGAGAGGAAAACATTTTTTCCGTTGGTTTGAATAAAACTTCTTGAAGCTATGAACTAAAGGTTATGTCATTGTTAATTATGATAAACTCGGCTGATTTTAAATTAATGTGTTATGTTATTACACCATTTAAACTTTGCCGGGGCATGGCGAAGGAGAAAGAGAGAGAGGGAGAGAGAGAGAGAGAGAGAGAGAGAGAGAGGGAGAGAGCTTCAGCTTCTACATTGCTACACGAGTCTTCTCTCGTTCACATCCAACGGGTTCTACTAAGAATTCTCATCTGCTAATCGTCAGGTGTCCCCTTCGGTTTTTCGATTTCCGGCCACGCTATTCCTATGCATGCCAGATTTGACCAATGAACCCTTTGACAACCAATATCAGCTGACAATATCCTAATGGTCACCCAATATACAACTATACATTTTATATAATAGAAATCATGATTGAAAATGATTACTGTTATTAATATCTCGTTTTTTTTCTCTTCATACGCTTACTTTTATCCGATTGTTAGAGTTTACGCTGCAGTTTCTAATATCGAAAAGAGTTAAAACGTAACGAAAGATATGGACAGCTGTATACTTATTTAGATCTGAAAGCTCTTCCCTGGAAAGTATGACTAGTTGCGATAAAAGGTGACATTAGAGCGAAAGAAACATGAATCCAATTGATGATGATGTGATGATGAGTAGTAGTAGTAGTAGTAGTAGTAGTACTGGTAGTAGAAGTAGCCCAATAGAAGCCTATTATTATAAGTCAAATGCAAGTATGTTATTATTAGTCATACGTAAGAATATCATTATTATTGTCATAATTAACACAATAGCAGGACATTATTATAATGATAATGTAGATGATCGTGTGTACGCTTGTAATCGAGACTTTTTAATAAAACAAAAAGAAAAATGAAGAAGACGACGAAGGGAAAAATAAAATAAATAAAATTGAAATTAAGGTCAAACAAAATAAATAAGATTTACGTTAAGTTCAAGTAAGGGAAAGGGGAGAGAAAAATAATATTAAGAGCGGAAGAAGAAGAAAAGGAGAAAAGAAAAAGAAAAGGAAAAAAGTTAAAAGAAAATGGAAAAATGAAAAAAAAAAAAAGAAGAAATTACGATACATTTTAAATAAAAAGCTGTTGAAGATGGAAATCTCATTTATTTATGATTTAAAAAAATAAATGTATTCGTTGCATAATATTTTTCTAAAAATGAAAACTATTTTTCAAGGATACTCAACAAAGATTTTAATATATTTTCCAAACACACACACACACACACACATATATGTATATATATATAAAATATCAATTAAATTTTTTTTTAGAATGTGGGTATTTTCTAAATTTTATTGTCTAAAACTGATTTTAAAGTTAAAAATATTATGATTTAAAACGTATATTAAAGATTAAATGTACGAGGCCTGCCCTTCATGCACATGTGTGAATTTTATCATCGCCTTCCTGCGCGTTAGTCGCTGCCTGTCAGTCGCAGAGTGAAGTGCTACACAACGTGTTCGTCAGATTACCGATTCTCCCAAGATGACTAAACGTGTTGAGTAAAGGTACTGCATCAAACTTTGTCAAAAGCTTGGGAATTCGCAAAGCAAAACAATTCGTAAGATTCAACAGGTGTTAGGAGAAGATGTGATGGGTGTAACACAAATTAAATAGCGGTTCAACCGATTAAAACATGTCAGCACATCAGCGTAGAGTGACCAGCGTCCTGGCAGGCCAAAACTGTTCGAAGTGCAGCTGTTATTTAGAGTGTGCAAAATTTGGTGATGGAAGATCGTTGTTCAACCATGCGGGAGATCGCCCAAGAGGTCAGAGTGAGTAAAGATTCCGCACATGCAATTTTACGTGATGATTTGAACATGCACAGAGTGGCTGCGATATTTGTGCCTAACTTGTTGTCACAAGAACAAAAGGACCTCCATTTTAAAGTTGCACAGGACATTCTGGAAACCGCCAACACCGTGATAACTTGAAATGAGTCATGGGTGTACGGGTACGACCCAGAAATAAAAGGACAATGATCGCAATAAAAGCATCCCGAGTATCCAAGACCAAAAAAAGCGCCACATCCGCTTGTCTCGGTCAGCTGACCTTTCTCTGCAAAGCGTGTCTCGGTCAGTGCAGCTATTTCAATGTTGTACCAGCCAAGTTCTTTGGCTACCAAGGCAGTTTGTCTCCCTTGTCGGTCCCTTTTTAGGGTTGTCGAGAAGAGTTCTGACATTCCATGTTGCAATAGTTAGTGTGTCAGACTTCTTGTTTGTGTTTTTTCTTACTTTCCGACCGCTTGAAAGTGATCCCCGCCAGCCGCGGTAAGCTGGCTAGGGTCGTGTGAGACAGGCTACGTTTAGGGCACCGTTTTTAGCCCCGTCATTGTGTTAGGGGGCGAGCAGAGCGATCCTGAAGAGGGCTGCTCGGTCACTTATAATGCTGCCGGACCCCACTGCTATTCTCAATTCAGTGAGGAACGACCACTTGTCCTGATTCGCTTGTGTGCAGGTTCATGTCTACAGCTGCCATTGGCTTCGCATCTGCTGATCCGCCATTTCCCCATCGCCACAAGACTAGTTGTTGAAGACGATGCGATGCCGTCGTTGTCGATTTGACATGCACAGTATTTGGATTATAGTGAGGGAGACGTGTGCAGAATAAACCTCACTCTCTCGTCCTGGCGTATCTGGTCCAGTGGCAAGACGAAGTCGAGACGACTGGAGACACGTCAGGATGCATGAATTGCTGGAATATGACAAGTATTCCATTCATCCGCCTTGGGGATTCAGACTCCAAATTTGTATAGGGTTTACTCCCATAGCCTTTCCCTTTCTGGACGGTTTCCACAAGGCAGTGAGTGTGGATGGTATTAGTCTTGAACTCTCCTCAGTGACCTTCCCATCCTGAGTAGCCCTTTCAGGAGCACTGGGCTCCGGACGGTATAGCTCGTCAGATCATTGAGCCCACGCAAGCTTCTTCACCGCGTCAGGGGTCCATCCCCATGTGTATATATATATATATATATATATATATATATATATATATATATATATATATATATATATATGTAATAACTAACTGGTATTATAGGGGAAATGCTTGAAAACCATTGTAGTAGTTATATAATTAAACAAAATAAAATGATTTGCCTGACGTTTTAATTTAGAAAAGGGGAACATTTTGATACTCTTCTATCTATACTTATATGAGAAACTTGTTTTATTTCTGTATATCTGTTTGTTCGTCTGCTAACTATTGACAGGCTATTGACCTTACGGACTTGGTATTTCATAGGAATAAACCTCTATCCATGCAGATTTACTTTATTTTATGGAGTCCTTGCTTGAGTGTGGCATTTCTCTGTAAGGTTTAATTATATTGAAACCATAATTAAAGTGCACAAAATAAAAAAAATCACCCTCAAAATTCTATCCAATACCATCTGAACACACGTGCATACCCAGGGGTTTCACCACATGCTTTAGAACAAAATTCAACCCAGTGGTCCATGTTTTGGCATCACATGTGTGGATTAGCATATTATACTGAAGCATTTGCTAAAGGAATATTCAGGGCTTGATAAATACACGGTTTGCCTAACATGTATAATTTACACTTACATGTATAATTTCCGCTTACTAGAAAATTGCCCCTTTTCGTTGTCAAAGATGGTCATCTGCCGAAGCATTCGTTTGTCGATGGTCGCCACATGAACTACAACTAAGAATAGAGAGACTTAAAGTTTACTCTTCTGGGCCCACAGTGTTCTTTCTATGTCCATGCATATTAACAAGTCAACTTCGTGAAGGATGTGACCTTTAACCACGTATGTATGGCCATTCGAACCTAATAGATCACAAACTGTCTACCATGCCCAGTCTGTAGAGGTACCATAGATGCTGGAATATTTTATACTCTGATAGTTTCTTTCTTCAGAACGCTTGACTCTGGAATTCGCTCCCTGCTCCTCGTTTTCTCGACAGTACCAGCATACAGAAATTTAAATGTAATGTGAAAAAACATTTTGCTGCCCAACTTCCCACCCAGGTTGCCCCCTATAAATTTGGCCCTATACAATAGCTCTTTACGCTTCAGTAGAAATATGCCTGACTTGGGGTGAATAAAAATAAAACCTCACTATGGAAGGGTGCATTATGTGCACCACATAGTGCAAGTATGCATGGATGTCAGTCGAGGATGCTTTTAATTGGGTGTGCGATTTGCTTACATTTGGTCGAGTATCTGGAGAAGCCTCATCATGTCAGCCGCTTAATCGTTCAGCATATTTGTAGAGAAAAGAATGGTTATCATGGATGAAATTATCCTTAATCTGAACGTGTTGAAGTCGGAGAAGGAATTGCAGAAATTCATTTTTTGTGCTACGGCGACTGACGCAAGACAGGGGTTGTTATCGGTGCTTGATTCAGCCGAACAAATGTACGCGTACTTCTCTCTCGAAGGCACGGATCGTTAATTAGTAGATGAGATGATTCTAGAATAGAGATATTCGGAGGAGGGGTAATGGAAGCTCTTGCAAATTTAGCTGCTGGTATGCGGGGTACTTTTGTTAGCATCTCGGGGCCCTTTGAAACTCCTGCACCAGAATGTCCGGTTGCTGAGGCTTATTCATTAAGTACTGGCAAATTTACTACTCTTCCACTAACCTTTTAGCATATTCTGATCATTTGTGACAAAGTATTCGAGGCCCCATGGGGATCGGGCACCCTGGTGACGCGCTAGTATGCATCTTGGTGGTGATGCTATGCCGACTGAGAGCCCTGCGTCGAGACAAAGTGGAGATATAAAACTAGTATATATTGACGTAGAAACGAACTTATTCAAACGACAGGAACGGGACGCCAGCTAGTCTCGGTGGGTCGTGTTTGATAGTCAGAATCCATTTCCGCCTAAGGCAAGGAGACAGTAGCCAGATGGGAGGTAAAGATTGTGAAATTCCATAATCTTAAATTTAATTCTGAATTATCAATAAAGCGATATTATTGTTTTGGGTGAATGGCGCGTTTTGGAATCACGATTCTGTGAAGGCAGTTTTAACTTGGCAGAGATTTATTTGGTCCTGTCATCGTTAATTACGAGCCCGGTCACAGATCGCCCCCGGCTGTGTGACAGAATGAGAAAGCGTTTGTTTTGGCAGATAACGCCAGGCTAAGAAGAAGATCCCATTTATATTAGGGAGGGGGAGTGAGGCGCACGTCCCCACCCTCCCTGAGAGAGGAAGACACGCAGGAAGAAAGATGTCGAAGAAGGGGATGTACGACGATAGACATCTTCAATAAAAGAATGTGCGTTTTTCACAGTAGAGTACAGAGGCAGTTAGAGTTGGATTGAGACAGAGTTGGACGGTCGCCCAGCGCGCGCCGATGATGACGTGCGTCGAAGAAAACAAACAGGACGAAATTCTCGCCATCGCCATCGCCATCGCCATCGCCATCGCCATCGCCATCGCCATCGCCATCGCCATCGCCAGTTAATTTGTGATTTGTGTAAAGAATTCGCGCACACAGAGAACAAGCGAAATAACTTAGAGAAAACACAACCTTTGCTAAAGACATTTACGAGTACGGTAGACATTAATCCAATGTAAAATCAATTCTTTTCTTTTATTAATAATTACTCTTTTATACAAAACAAAACCCGACCGAGTTGTTGAACATGGTTCTTTTCCTTTTGTTCTGCTTTGAATGATCTTTCGCCCCATAAAGCCGACCGGTTGCTGTTCGGCCAGTGATCTCTCGCTAATATAAACAGTTTCAACGTGGGAGTGTGTTTGTAGCTGGACGAGACAACAAGATCGGCGACGTCATTATCATAATCGTCGCCATCCCGGCCTAGAGGAATTTTGATCTATATATATTTTTATTGCCACTACGACGATCGGCACGAGTGGGGGTCACAATCTGGCACCGCGACCAGGATATCACACCTGTGCGGTTGACCAGACCATCGGCACAACGAATATGGTTCACACATTTCAAGACCCTATAAACCTGTTAGTCTACTCTGATCATTTCAAGACCCTATAAACATTTTAGCCTTTTATCATCATTTCAAGACCCTATAAACCTTTTGGCATATTCTGGCTATTTCAAGACCCTATAAATTTTTTAGCCGATTTTAATCATTTCAAGACCCTATAAACCTTTTAGCATATTGTGGCTATTTCAAACCTCTAAAAATCAACTAAACTTTTAACTCCACAAAATAGCAGTCATGTAATCTCTATTTGTACCATAGATTTTCGTTAATTTGAAATATTTTGGAGATTGGTATCTTGTACTTTTTAAGAGGGTTTCTGTGAAAAATCACACTCTCATCCCAACACACTGAACTTCGTCTTACTTCTAATTCCAACGAGAGTTAAACCATAAGTAAAAGACAAATTTATATCGATTCGATACGAAATTCTGATCATTGTAACATCTACAAAAGAAATTTCAAAATTAAAACATCATAAAAACTATAACCATAACTTAAGTTGTGTAATGCTTATTTTCTAACACTTGTTACTGTTGCGGGCCCTATTAAATCAGTAGAAAAAAATTAAAAAGTACAACGATCATCATCAACGTAAAGAATAGTATTTATTTACGAGAAGAAAAGTGTTGTGATGTGTTGTGACTGCGGGTGCGTGCGTATATGACGTGTACACTAAACTTGAAACAAAAAGGGATAAATTAGATATAGGTTTAAACAGTTATTATATAGTTTTGTAGGAATTATATTCCATGTCTTTCGCGAGAATAACAGGTTATAGGAAAGTATAGAAGTCCTCTTTAAATGCTGTTTGCATGTTGATGCTGCGATGATGATGACCATGATGATGTTGACATGATGACGAGAACGATGACGATTATGTTTATGATGCTACGATGAAAGATGCTGCTGCCATGATGATGACGGCGACAACGACGATGCTGCCATGACGATGACGGCCGTGATGATGATGATTATGATTATGATGACACTGCTGCCATTATGATGATGATGATTATAGAGTTTGTGTTCCGCATGGCATAACATAACCGTAGCGTTGTTGTGCTGTTGTTATAGAAGGGAGGATTAGGGTAGTTGCTTGTCTTTGGTGTTTGAATTGATCGTGCATCGTTTGGTCGGATGGATGGAAAATTGGTTAAGATATAGGTGTTTTTATCGGCGTGAAAGTGTCAGTAAGGGATGTCGTAGCTTCGTGTAGCAGTGTAATCATCTTGGCCCGATATGACTCTTTTTCTATCTCTTCAAACGAGTGCTTTTATAGAGCTTTGTAGAAAGTTCTAGACTCGATTGTTTCTTGGCGCGCACGTATTTGATTGGTAAATGTGTATATATGGTTAAGTCCCACATGTGCACTTCATTCGAATTGAATCAATAAATCAATAAATCCATCAATTTTATTGGCAGAAAATATCCAAGTGCAGAAAGGTATGTAAAAATAAAAAAATAAATTGCATCTATATACCGTCTGAATGTTTGTTCAAGGCAAATTTAAACCTGGATATGGTAAGCATCATCACGACGTCCTCTAGCAGGCTATTTCAGCAAACAGAAACATGGACAGAGAATGCTGCCTTTTTCTGTTGAGACAAAAGCGACGATTGTACATCTTCTGCAGATGTTCGAGGATTTTTCACCCCAACGCCTAGTCGTGGTGATTAAGCGTTGGGGTGAAAAAATCCTCTAAAGGTAGATTTATATTCCCGTTGATAATGCTGTATGTCAGAATTAAGTCCCCTCGCATCCTTCGCTGCACAAGTGAGGACATATTTAGTCTGTGAAGTCGTTCTGTGTAGGTAAGCGTAGAAGTAGTCACCAGCTTGGTTACAAACCGTTGAACACGCTCCAGGTGTACGATATCTTTTTGAAAATAGAAATCTGCTGGTTGGATGGCATACTCAAGAATGAGCCGTATCAGAGTTATGTATAAGGGAAGGAAAGCGCCTGCTGTTAGGTTTAGAAAGGATTTTAAGATCAAGTATTGAAGCCGCCTGGCTTTGGTCGCCATCTCGATACATTTACGTGTTGGTTTGAAGGAGTTGTTCACAACTGTACCAAGGTTATTTTGCATTAGCGACGATATTGAGTTGTTGAAGTGGAAAACCGATGCTAAGGGGGGAGGGGGAGTAGTAGGCAGAGAGCGAACTAATGGAGGCGCGAGAGAGCTCTATCCCGTAATAGACTCCACGAATGGCCTATGCTGGAAATCTCATTTATTTGATCAATCATAACTCAAAAACCAATAAACTAAATTAGTTAAAACTTTGCACACATTTTTTATTTGATAGGTTCTATAAGTGTGTAGAATTTCAGCATCATTAGTCAAGGCAACCCAGTGATCCAGAAAGTTCAATCATGAAATCATGTTATCTGTTTGTACTACGTACGTAGTACGTATGTACGTACGTACGTATGTGCCACCCTGTATCTCATAAACTATTTGATGGATTCAGCTGATTTTTGGCAGAGATAGAGGTTCTAGGGTCTAGTTGATGGCATTTTAATTTCAGTTTACCATATACCTTAGTTTTCCAGAAGATTCCAAAAAAAAAAACATATGAGAAGGCATTGTATTGAGGCATAGCCTTTACAAAAGTAGTGACATTCCAATAAGTGTGTCAGATTCTAATATAATTGAAGCCAATTTAAAGCATTTTTACATTTTTATTTGTCATTAAGGGTATGACTACATATGAACCAAACCATTTCATTATCACATCACTACAGTATAAATCTCTATGCATGAGTGCATGAAGTGTGTGAGGTGCGCTGAAGAAAAATTCCTACCAGTAAAATACATAGCCCTGTTGTGCTCGCATACCCTTAATGACAATAAAAGTGTAAACATTTTGGAATTTCCTTTCTTTTGTACATTTAGTTTATATGAATTTTCATCTTAACCCTTTTAAGGGCATATGATTTCAGTATACTTGCATTTTTTATGGAATAGAAATATGACTGCATTTTGCATAGTTCAGAGGCAAATCTCAGTTTGAAGACCATATGAAAATAGTTTGTTATATAATTTAGGAAATACGTGAGTACTGACATTACCGTATCAATATGCTTTAAACTGGCTTCAATTATATTAGAACCTGACACACTTATTCAAGTTTATAAGTGTCTAATTATTATAAACCTGTCCTAGTACGAGTATCCTCGCTAGTGATACTATATTAACTAAATAGATGCTTTTGAACCACAAGTAATTTGTCTGCCAAACGGATTTTTGCTTCTGCACTTATTTGTCCCGCCAGCTAGCAGATAAGTGATTCGGCTCACTACTTGCGCCGATGAAAGAAAGACACCTCACTTAACCAATAATGGCCGAACTATTCACTAAAACCACTCCGCGTCAATTAGCCGACAAATAATAAGAAGTTTGCGTATTTTCTTTGCTTCTACTTCTTCTTCTTCAATTTCCTACATCTCGGTAATATTTGAGAGTGGATAGATCTCACTGAATGGATGTTTCGTCCATTATGCTTCCTGTCTCGGCCCTTCACCGAAAGCCGCCAACCGCTTTTAGCATTGTTAACGACCAGGCGAGTGACGTTATTCTTGGTTTATTAGTTAAGTGGCTCTATATTGATTACGGAGAGTTCGCTGAGCAGAAGGCCAGCAGGCGAAAAGCAAGCAAACAAAAGAAAAACAGAAAAAATACGAACAAACAAAAAATATGAAAAAAAAAGCATACAAACAAAAACAACTAACTAAATAAATAAACACGCCCAAAGATAAAGACGACACCAACAAGAGAATTGTATTACTCTGTAGGCCATTGTCCAAAATATTGATACTTGTAGCGCAATTTCGTTCGCTAACTAAACATTCAAGGACCTACTGATAATGATAAATACGAACACACACCCACACACACACACCCACCCACCCACACACACACACACGAAAATAAGCTGGCGTTGTCCGGTAGTAATCATTTCTCAATTTAAAAGTTTAGGCATTTATTTATCACATCTTTTTTTACTTATTTTTAAGGAATAATATTTTTGCAACATTTGAAAGAGTATCATGATTTTATATCTACATTTGGAGATTTAAGCGTTTGCTGTTCTATAGCAAATAAATTTAAAAAATCTTATAAATATATATATATAGTTAGTACTTTTTGTTTATATGATCTTTTTCATATTTTTTGTTTGTTTGCTTTTTTCTGTTTACTTTTGTTCTTGTCCCACCATATATGAAATTTATCAACGTGTTTTCTTGTATCTGTTCGAGTCTTGTTTTTATCCTTGTGCATTTTTATATGTTCTATCCCCATTTATTCTTCCCCCTCTCTCTTTCTTTCTATCTCTTTCTTACTCTCCTCTCTCTCTCATATATATATATATATATATATATATATATATATATATATATATATATATATATATATATATATATATAATAAATAAATGCAACTTGCTAAAGAACTGAAAGGAATATAGGACATGTAGAAAATTAGAAATTAGTAATTCCAATAATTGTAAAACCACTAGAAACATTTAAAAATAAATCTGGAACAAAAACTACGAGAACTTGGACACAAAGAGAGGATTGACACTACACAAAGGACGGCATTGAGCAAAACAGACGAAATATTCAAGAAACCCATCCGGTGCGGAAACCAAGCTACATAACCAATGAATCCCAACCTGCCGCATGTATTATTTACTTCCACTTTAGAAGGTTTGGCACAAGGTCAGGTAAGGTTTTGAAAAGCCAGTGCTCTAGAAGAAGCGCATCTTGGCCTACCATAAATGCCCGAGCAGCACCATCGGCATTCCTCGTAAGAGGAGCCTCATGCGATCAGCAGTAAATCATGTGGAAGGCGGACTTCTAAGAACTGCACAGAACCATACCTCAGCCTGACAGATTGTCGAGGACGTATCCCCACTTAGTATGATCAAAACCTATTCAAGCTATGCAAAGCTACATGTAAACCGGAATTGAAATAGATACAAAATAAAGAAAAATATTACACGTGCTCAAAGAAAAACAAAACTGCCAGAAATCTCAAACTGCCCCCCCCCAAAATAACACACACACATACGTAGTGATTCTACAACGAACGCTTGCAAAAAAAAAAATAATTAAATAAATGATTTTTTCATTTAAATTGCACGATGTGTTTATTTTCAAAAATATTTCACTTAAATACATTTTCATTCGTGCTTAAAAGATGCCAATTGTTTTATTAAAAAAGCGCGAATGCGTATAACATCGACCGGACTCTACTTATCCTAACGTCTTCTAGAACTTGACGTGCTCTTCTGCCTTTACCGTGATTCGACCCCTCGGAGTTAATACCATCAAAATGAGAAAAAAGAAAAAGAAAAAAACTATAAGACAGTCTCGCCTGATAAAGTTTTTCTACAACGAAATCTTGCAAAAAAATTAAATAAATGATTTTTTCAATTAAATTGCACGATGTGTTGATTTTCAAAAATATTTCACTTAAATATATATATATATATATATATATATATAGATATATTGACTTTATATTATATTATGTGTTTGATTTTAAACGGTCCCAAATCTAACCACGTGACTTTCCAAATTTTAATTCAAATTTCTTTTCTATTCTCTCCATTTCATTCTTTCCAAATATAATCTACGATTTTAATCACCTAAATATTTAATGTATTTTTACATATTTCTAGACAGGGCGTCTTAGCCTGATGGTAAAACGCTGGACTATAGACAACAATATCGAAGGTTCGATCCTTGTCTAAGTTAACCATGCTGATGACGGCTGTGAGCCAGAAAAACGTTTCCAGTGATTATTTTATGTACGTATAAAATAAATAAATAATATATATTAACGAAAATACGTCCTATAAAGTTAAAGGCGACTAATAATGTAATTTTTTGCATCTTAATCACTTAGGAAGTGAAACAGTCGAAGTAGTAGTGATCAACAGAACAACGAACGCTGCAATCACCAATACAAATAATTATATAAAAACACATAAATATTTAAGTGATTAAAATCGTTCATATTTCTAGACAGGGCGTCTTGGTCCGAGAGTAAAACGCTGGAGTATAGACATCAATATCGAAGGTTCGAATCTTGCCTTAGTTAGCTATGCTGATGACGGCTGTGAGCCAGAAACACGTGTTTATGGATTACTTTTATGTACGTATTAAATACATTATATATATATATATATATATATATATATATATATATATATACATATCAGAATTATTATCTGTGGAGTATTTATTTACTTCTGCCATCCTCATCGCTCTACCTTTCTCTCTCTCTCTCTCTCTCTCTCTCTCTATATATATATATATATATATATATAGAGAGAGAGAGAGAGAGAGAGAGAGTAGAGGGAAATGCAGCAACAGTGTAGTTCCAACGAGAGAAAATGTATATTTAAAGAAGTAAGGCTACCAACATTTGTAAAAAACATTTTTCAACCATTTTTTGTTATTTTATTATTTTATCATTTCATAATTTTGTTATTTTTTTTAACGCGTTTCGAGCTTTTCTTGCTTGCTCTCTTCAGATATATATTCCATTTAAAAATGTTTTATTTTTAACAGTTTGATGTTTCTGCGCATTTGCGCGCGTATATGTGTGTGTGTGTTCGTGGGTGCATGTGTCTTTCATAGTTTTTGCTTCTCATGGTCAAAGTTATTTGTTTTTATCTAAAGTATGTGTTATTTTGACTTTTATCTTTCCAGCCATCTTCGTGTACGGTGGTTGAGTACAGTTTGTTCAGAATGCTTAAAGTTGGTCTTCAAATTTTATGACTTTGTCGTCACTGTGTCTGCTTGCGTGTGTGCATGGCTAGCTATGATTCGCGGCTCGTGCGTACATATGTGCGTCTGCCTCCGTCTATATATACATAGACTCACACACACAAACGCACACACGCACACACGCACGCACGCACACACGCACACACATACATATACACATATATATCTACATATACACACACATATATATATATATATATATATATATATATATATATATAGAGAGAGAGAGAGAGAGAGAGAGAGAGAGAGCGGAAATAAAGGTCAGGGTGGACACAAATAGAGGGATAGACTGATAAGTAGGTAAGTAAATAGATAGAGAGATACATAGACATATAGATAGATCGATAGACAGAGTAGAATTGGTTAGTGTATGGATTGATAGATAGACAGATAAGTAGATAAGTAGATAGATTGATAGATAGGTAGGTAGTATAGTAGATAGATACATTGATAGATATATAGTAGATGGATAGATATACAAATGGATAGATATATGGATGGATGGATAGATAGATAAATAGATAGATAGATAGATAGAATATGATTGATAGGTGTATGGATCGATATATAGACAGATACGTATGTGGATAGATAGATAGGTAGAAGAGTGGATAGATAGATCGATAAGTTAGTACATATATAGATATATAAGTAGGTAAGTATATAGGTAGTTAGATGGATAGACAAATGGGTAGATATATGGATGGATAAATGGATAGATGGATAGATGGATAGATGGATGGGTAGATGGATGGATAGATGGATAGATAGATGGATAGATGGATTGATAGCTCGATAAATAGATAAATGATGAATGGACACACTGATGAGACTTTATGAGATGAAACACCTGTCTGCGGATATAAAGCATGTAAAATTAAATAAATAAAAATAATAAAATATTGTAACACAGACACAAATATATATATATATATATATATATATATATATATATATATATATATATATATATATATATATGTGTGTGTGTGTGTGTGTGTGTTATAATACTTTATTATTTTTAATTGCCGCTCTTTCGCATAAATAGAACTTAAATTCCCTTCGTGAATGTGGTAATGTCCTGTGGCCTAATGGTTACAGCGCTTGCTTACGAAGTCTAGGTGATTCTGTGGCAGGGGTTAGAACGGTGCGACCGTCCAAGATTTTCCTCCCTGCACTGATGAGAGCAAAAGCTCGAAACGCTAATGTTATTTATTTAAAATTAATATATATATATATATATATATATATATATATATATATATATATATATATATATATGTATATATATATATATATATATATATATTGTGACGTGTGTTATTTAAAATCTACATAATTCTTTCTAACTCTCTCACCGACAGAACGTGTACCCTTTTCATTTTATAGTTTTTTTTTGTAACTCTTCTCTAAAAAGTTCAATAAAACAGGCTCGTTTTCCCACATGTTCGTGGGAGGGGGGATAAGATTATGGGATTTTTAGTGGTTTCACTATCTTTGAATTCGTGCAATGTTCTTTCTATATGTTTCTTCTATTTCTATTTTAACAATTCGTTAGTCTGTGTTACCTGGTTATGTGGGTTGGTTTATCCACTCCAGGATTTTTCTTTAATATCTGAACTGTTTTCATCAGTGACATGCGTTATGTGTTGACTCAAATTTCTCCTCGTCTTTTTTCCAATCGTTTTGGAACTGTACCGAACGCAACGAATTCTAGTAAAAGCTAATATTAATAAATTTTACACCGAGATATATTTACCAAAGGTCAACAGAGGTCGTATAGGCGACCGAGTTTCACTCGATATAACAATCATAGTGCATATCACTCATTAATGTCCGTTTCTCAGGTAAATAGGTGGGAAGACGGGTAAACGCCTATCATTCCCCAAGAATCACGTGAGAAGTGAGAAAGATAGACACAGACTATCAACCGCTAAGCATGGGCGATGTGAGAGATCTTGTTGCCGGAACAAAATAATGTTGGAGGAAAGTGCGATACCTCTATTCCCTCATGGTCTTTTTTTTACTGAAAAGTCATTTCAATAAAACCACGGGGAAAAGTAAAGACAATCACACACATAAAAAAAGAAAGAAACATGAGAGTCCTTGATACTTGGATAACATATTGCAGTTTTTCGAAGCGTACTGTGTGTTTAAAAAAATTCTCTACGCTGATATATGAACAATAACAAACATTTATTGGAACACAGCTGTGTAACAATAATAAAAATGAAAAAGCTATGTTGCTCTTGTTGGAGATAGAAGAGAAGCTGAGGTATCTTACTGGCGCTACCTCTTATTTAGAAGACTTGAAATTAACTCCGTGCGTGTGTCTCTTATAGAAGGTAAAATTTGTGAAAGAATTCTTCTTAATCTTCTGAATTTTTATTTTCGATCGATCATCGATTTTGGACACTCTCTGCCTCTGTCTGTTTGTCTCTTGTACTGATCGACTCTCTTTTTAGACCTGGAAATACAATCTTTCAAAATTATGATTTTCACATTACCTGTTTAGCTTTCGTTATTTATAATCAAAACCGTTGCTTTTGGTTGTCACTCAAATGCACAGTATATGAATTTTTGAATTTATCGTACTTCTAACGACATTTGGCGATACTTTCCTCCCCTAAATGTACTGACTTGCAAATTCTTTTAATTAATAATTAATAATTAATTTAACTGCATTAATCAATTAATAATACAGTAAAACTCCGCATCGTGTTACACGAAGTATTAAACTTAAAGTGCTATTTTACCCATATCTGTGGACGGAGTGGCTGGTTTAGACCTTTTACAGGAATACTAGTCAATAAATTACCACAGTAGTTGCGTTAGGATTTGAAACCGGCATAGACGATTCTATAGGCCACAATTGTATCTATTATCACAATCATACACGCCGACACATTCATCATGCACTCTGATCGATCGTGTTTTCCCGGTTTCCTTTGAGTCATAGAGTCGATACTTTCTTCAAACAAAAACGTTGACCCGATGAAATGAACTATGTTGGAATTAAGATATCAGATTACAATATCAGACTTTTTTGAAAATGATGCTTACTTTTTTCTACTCTTTGTCGAATTACGAACTAAAATCATATTGATCTTGTCTATTTTTTTATATCCTATCAAAATCAAATTATATCAAATCCGGATATATATACGTATTATATATATATATATATATATATATATATATATATATATATATAATTTATTTGAAAACTAAATGTTACATATTTCAGAATCGTACTGCGGTTTTTACATTTTAAAAGGTCTTTACCCAAGGGACTCGTCAGTGTATTGAATGAGGTCGAAGCACAATGAAAACACGGTCATTTCTCTTCTGCGATCGAGCACTTTATTGTATTCTTTTCAATATAAATTTACACTACATATATATATATATATATATATATATATATATATATATATATATATATATATATATATAATGTATTTTTATGTAATTATTTTTATTGGTGATTGTAGCGTTCGTTGTTATTTTGCTTACTATCATTTCAATTGTCTCACTTTCCTAAGTGATTAAGATGCAGAAAATTGCATTATTAATCGCCCTTAACTTCATAGGACGTATTTTTTCCGTTAATATATATTTTTATTTATTTTATACGTACATAAAAGTAATCCATGGACACGTGTTTCTGGCTCACAGCCGTTATCATATATATATACACAAATTATATAAACAATCAAAATGGTCAACATCAATACATTTATTTCAGTACTCAATGTACCTCGTCGGGACGAAACTTCATGTATATTAATATTTATATTAATGCAATGCATTTGAACTTGTTTAATATATATATATATAGATTTATATATATATATATATACACACACACACACACATATATATATATATGTGTGTGTGTGTGTGTTTAGCTCCACTTTCAACAAGGGCGAGTCTTCTTTAAGAGAATTAATACTGAGCTGTCAATCTAAGCGTAAGACAAAGTTCTGGCTTCCGCTGTATAACACTGTTATAGCTGAGCAGCTTAAGTCAAAAATGATGAAGAATCGTGCATTTTGGTAAGCAAGCATGAAACTTGGCACGATTGCTCACAATGGTCTACTCTTCCGAAAAAACTTTTGGGCCACTCAAAAAATCCAAGATGGCCGCCATTTTTCAAGATGGCCGCCACGGATGGTAAAATTTATCATTTTGTGAACTAAATGCTTCATTTTTGACCGATTTCCACATATTATATATCAATTTATATGTTTCTGATGTCAACAAAGCCATTTCTGACGACAAAATAAAGATTTAACACCATTTGAGTGTAATAAAGGCTATATTTTACACACTTATGTCAGTTTATCCCGCATTTTTCTCTTCTTGTTCTTGTGTTTTCATCAGGATTCACACATTCAACACTCGCAATTGCAGCTGCATAAATTTGTACATGGAAGGCCGAATTTATAGCATTTGCATCTTCCAAAGCATTGTGTCATGCATCCGCATTTTGTTAGTTCCTTGCAGCTTTCTGCAACTGGCGGAAGTGTTGTCCAAAATATCTTCCATGTATTGCCGTGGTTCTTCCACCCCCACTCGCCAGGACTATCAATTTCCATGTGACAGCATGTTGCTTGACTCCAAATGCACCCTGCTTGATATGTTGCACGCTTTGTGTGTTCAGTTAAAGCTGCTTTAGTTGGAGGTATGGAGTCATAGGGTCTCTGTTTACGAGCAAACATGTCCAATCTTACAGCATCTATTCTTGTGAGGGAGGTAGATCTGTCATACATTGTGATGACAAACTGGTCAATAACTGCTTGGTCCTCACTTGTTATGACTGGTGGATGACTGCTCAGCTTGACAAATACGTCCGTCACGTCAGGTAAAACATTCCATGTCTGAAATGCTGTCTTTTTAGCTTTATATCGAAAGGCTGACACATTGTCACAACCAGTAAAGGCATGGAAAAAGGACAAGCCTTTAACTTTTTCAGGGCCAAGTACGCTGATGTCTTCATGTACTGGAATAAACCTTGTGTCATTTCCTTGACCAAATTCAATGAACATTGCCTCCAGGCCCAACTCTTTCAAGACTGGAAATACAGTGATGGCAATGACAAGGACATCTGTGTCATTAGCTTTCAGCAGTACTGTTTTGTAACCATGATTAACTGCATGTTTTGCGTGTACAAACATCCTTGTGTCTGATTCCTCATGGTTGCAAGGTGCTAGTCCTTCAGATGAACTGATAGCCATCTTGCATAGTTGTAGTTATTGTTGGCAAAGAAGTATGGTATCAGCTCCATCAGTGTTTCGACATAAAGTCTGAAGTCAGCTTCCCTGAAAGAACGTATCAGAGATAGTATGGTCAGTTCCATTGAAAGCACTAGATACCAGTAACTGAATTGCGGGCTCTCTGCTTTTCGCTTCTCACACCACTCATCAAAGCTTAAGATAACTGACGCATCTTGCTCGAAAGAAGTATCTGCAATGTAATACTCGTATGCTTTTTTCATCAGTGTGTAGAGACTACATGCAGTAATCTGGTGAGCGTATCGTGTCCTAGTAACACTTGAAGCAGTGATGAAAGATTCTGCAATACCAGACGAAGCTATATCTGCTTCTACAATGGCTTCTATCCAACCACTTTCTTTTAGAAGCGACCCAATTGACTTCAGTGCAGCCATTTCAACATGCAAGCCGCCAAACATGATGACGAACTTATTTTCACCATATTGCTGAGGCCAGTGCCATTGTATTTGCTTGGTCAATGCATAAAGTGGCTGATCAGCAGTTATGACTGGAATTTGCCCTGGGTTGAGGAACGCTATTGTCTCTCTAATCCTCTCCATAACATGTCGTATTGTGGCAACTGAGTGGGCTTGTTCTCGGAGGAGAGGTAGAATTGATGTAATGCTCACTTTGAAATCTAAACCTCTCTTCTCAGAAGCATGGTGTGCCGACCAGGTTATGTTAACGTCATCATCAATGCTTTGTGTCAGATGAACCTTTTCTAGCCACTGAAATTCATTTGCTAACAAAAGCCTGGGAAAGTCAATATCGACACTTGTTGGATATTCGAACTCTGGAGGCGACGGAGTCTTGTTCTTTAGATATGCAGGATGAATGTTTGTGAAAGAATCTGGAAGTTCAGGCACCCGTTTTATACTATGATTTTTGATCATAAGTGGCTCACGCAGTTCACCATCACTGTCAGACGTTGGATGTTGAAATAGTGAGATACTGGTACCATGAAAGGATGTTGTAGCTGTTGTTGCAGACGGATTGTGATCTATATTGTCCATAGCTGATGTGGTGAAAAGACCTTTCCTAAGTTCTGTAGGGCACACAACACCCTCTTCAGTGTACCTGTCAACAACGGCATCACCCAATTGAGCAGATATTTCAAGCACCCTGTCATATGAAATGCTTAGTCCATGGTCATGTAACAGTTCCACAAGTCCTCGTTTTCGTGTTTTCCCATACAAAGATAGGCCCATAAAGATGGGAAAGGGAGTCTCACGATTGTGTGAATGTCTGAATGTGGATGAATTGCTTTTGTGACTGTAGCAGTTGTACTGCAGGAGCTGAGCTACAGCCAAGTCTGTCTTTGATGAACCTAATTCCAGTTGCGACTTGATATCGACGCCGTGCTCCACCATACAAACAAATTGTTGTAGTGATTGAGGAATAGAATTTCCCACTGAGTCTGCACGGAATCTACCATTAAATTTCCATTCATGAGCAAGCATGTGTCTTCGCAAAATACTAGCAGCTTTATTGAGTATAACAGCATCAGAAAATTCTGAAGCTTTTGACAAGATTGACCCTGTATCCTCTGTAAAGGACAAGATAACATCTCTCCCACTCTTGTGAGCTTCAAGTGCTGGTATATCTGACAAAAGCTTCTCTTTCAGTCTTGTTGAGTGAACATATGAGGCAAGTTCATGCAGTTCCAACTGTTCAAGTCGTTGCTTATACAGTGTGATGAGATCTGCAAGTTTAAACACAACTGGTGCATCACTGTTCGTATTAGTTTCAACTATATAAGCAAGAAGCTCTGAATATACCAATGGATGGATTCCTTTTTTCTGAGAATCTTCATTTTCCTGTTTTTGTAGAGCAGCAAGGTGACATCTTTCCCTGTTGTAAAGAGTTGTTAAACAATCTTTATGATACTTCAACTCTTGTGCAATGGCATCACCAGCACTCAATCGGGCAAGAATTTTACATTCACCTAGAGTTGTGGCACATTCATTGAGCCTACTGCTGAGCCCCATTGTCATGACTTCACGTCTTTGTCCATCATCTAGAAATTCTTTGTCGCAGATGAAACATTGTTCTGGCTTTAAACTCACTCTTCGAGTCTTTGAACAACTCTTGTCAGTATGTTCCTGAGCGTCAGATGCCCTTTTCCTGGCCCGATCAAGTTTGGTATTTTTGCACAAAGCACGACAACTCTGATGGTACTGAGCATTGTTTTGCCGCAATGTATCTTCAATACCATCACCTTCATCGAGCCTAGCAGGATTAATAATCATGGGCATCTGACAGAGTTCTTGAAAAAGAGGAATATTTGTAGCCAGCATTGAATATCCTTCTGATTTACTGCGACCTGGAATGGGACTACTGAGATCCTCTCCGGTTTTATCTGTCTGACATAGGCAGCATTTGCTCCAATCAGTTTTCACATTTGACGTCTTCTCAATAGACATTCTGTAAATGTTATAGGCTTCAGGCCGAGGGTTTATCCTTTTACCCCTATAACCACAGTTACCGAATATATTTTGACACATTCAGATATGGGATACAACTAGGTTCAGAAAGGTAGGTTCCCTACACCTAGCCCGATCGTTCATCCAGTATCATTTAAGTCCCGTGCGATCTGTACACCATCCAGGTAACTATAGCCCCGTTACCTTTGGCTCGGCTCTCCCGCGCTGGCATATCCTGTCAATTCAGGTGCGGCTATCTAACAGACTGAACATTATTTTGTCCATGGGGCTTATTAGACAGCATTTGGGACACTGAAACATGAACAGTGTGTCCGTAATCAGTTGATACTGGACCCCATGCTGAGTTTCACAGCAGTGATGTCACCGTTATGCCCTGGTTGTGTCATGACAATCACTCTCTTACATATGACATATTATAAGAATGAGCTGAAAGGATTAATTTTTATAACTAATACATTCAGCTCACTTGGGGAATTGAATATCAAGTCAATGATTCGGTTTAATGGCAATAAAAGGCAAAAATTGATCCCCTAAAACATATAATTTGACTCAAAAATTGTGAAAATCGGTTAGATACTTTGTAAACTAGCAATATTGGATTTCAGAATGGCGACCATCTTGAAAATGGCGGCCATCTTGGATTTTTGAGTGGCCCAAAAGTTTTTTCGGAAGAGTAGACCATTGTGAGCAATCGTGCCAAGTTTCATGCTTGCTTACCAAAATGAACGATTTTTCCTTAATCTGCTCAGCTATTATGACTAGCTTACTGTTTATATCTGCCGACTTGACATTACATAGAATTTAATTCTTTTATTTTCTATGGTAATTCATGGTGGCCGTAGAGTCAATGCTGACATTGTTTATGTATTCGAATCATTCGACCGGCAGTAATTATCATCTCCTACACTGAAGATTGCGTAAGCATGAAACCCATGTCTCTGTAGGTAAGAATAAAAACAAATTTATATTTAAAATATTATATATATATGTATATATCTAGGCAGCATCCTGTTTTAAATTTTACGGACAAATTCTGTTTACTTATCTTTTACTTTGGTCCTTTCCAAATTACTTATTAGTTTTCGAGTTTCGGGTTGGAACTGGCCGATGTATTTGCCGTACTCGTTGCATACCCTAGTACTTTCGGTTTCTTCCAGATGCATCTTCTGGGTTAGGTATTAAGTAAAGAACATGAACTTTAAAAATGTTAAGTGATTATTTATTAGTGGTAGTATGGAGAGAGTATTAGTATTATTTAAAAAAAAACATATTTCACCCCAAACAAAGCAGGCTGCCACTGTAGAATTAGGGCGTAGGTTTTAGGTGTCATCCTAAATTGGAAGCTGTGCAGCAAGATGTCTGTTTACATTAGTTTTAAACCTCTGCATGTCAATACTGTCGGGGAAACAGGTGGCATTTCAAGATATTTTCACTATTATTGAAATTAATTTTGTTACTGGATGGCTTTTCAGGTTTTATGTGCAAGGCTTCTAATATATGTGGTTTTAGTTTGTTAGTTACGTGTTCTAATATAAGTTTCTGCAAGGATTTTTTCGAGTTGAGAGTGAGGGTAAGACTGATTAGCTTTTAGGTGTCAAATTAGTGCATAGTGGCACGCCTCGACGTTGTTGTTGGTGTAAGCCTATGTATATGTTTTTTCTTCATTGTTGGAGACATAGTCTCCAAAACGAGATTTAAACCTATATTCTACGTTTGCCATATCAAAACCCTGTTCAAGGGGGAAGAATTGTTGGTGATGATGAGGTTTCTTATTTTAGATTTGCTATGATAAATAATAAGTTTTATTTTTTATTTGAATCGATGGGGAGTTCATTTTATTAATTATATGTTTTAATATATGTTCATCTACTTTATAATTATGATGTAGCTAATTTCCATAAAATATCAGACGGTTCCAGCTAAAACCATTAAATATTAAAAATAATACATGTTCATTACTCAATACTAACAACTGAAGATGGCTCCGGGAGGAACCGAAAATATTAGGGTACACAACGAGTACAGCAAATATATCGTCCAGTTACATATATAGGTCGGTTATGGTGTACCTCATCCTCTCGTGACGTCCCAAAGGTTGGCCGTTCCTGGTTTTCGGTTGGTCACTCGGTACCTTTTTGCGGAAGAAGTTGTTGTACTGATGAAAACCATCGGTGTTGAAAGGTCCTTCAATTACCACTCTCCCTACGTTGTGATTAGATCAAGATGGTAATCTTCCGGCGCTGGTCTTCAAAGTTTGTACCTCTGAGGAGCGATGGCAATTTCAAGCAAAAAATAAGGGACAACTTTCGATGTGTGTTTTTGTGTGAAAAATAAGTATTACGGTAAAATGTTCAAGACAATATTTGCTCAAAAACTTCTAACTTTTCACTCTTAAAGTCTGTGTTTTGGACCGGCAATATTAATAAGTTCTGGGCAATTTTGATTTTGCCGATTACAACCCTAAGTCCGAGGTTCGTCTCTGAACGACATGGATTGGATGGGCGAGAAAAGTGGAGTCTCTGAGCGTCTGTTACGCGTTCCTTATATTGGTAATTAGGTGTGTTGTGATTGGGAGTAACTTTGCCCCCTCTTCCAACAGAATTCAATTCAACAACAACAAAATTATTCTCATTATCATTACTGTTTATATTGGGAATTTTCAATTCAGTTTTCCAACTCAGGAATGGTGAATTGTATGTTTAATCCACTTCCTCGTCTTCTTCATCTGTTTCCATCTTCCACTGTTACCCTAGACGGGGAAGATTCACCCCTTCTTTTAAACTTGTTCACATAAGAGAAAAATGTATTTATCATTACTGGACGCATGTAATCTCAACCTACGTCCATTCAATACCAAGTCTGTCATCAGCTCGATATCCACGTATGTGACACAGTAACCACATGGCCACGTTGTTCCTATATAAATTCTCTCGCTAGAGAAAATAAAATTCTCGTTCTTATCGACCATTGAATGCTTTTTCTTCTCGTCCAAAACACTTTTCAATTCTTTTGGCATTAACAATTTAAGAAAACCTTTCGTTTTTATGCTATCTCTGTCTATCCGACAATATCTTCATGAGTCGCCACTAACATATGCGACATATGAAAGCTAGGTGGCCTAGTGACTGTTGTCATTGAATTATTGGGGATTTTTTAATCTCCTCAAAATATCAATAAGAGAAAACCATCTGACAGTGATGGATTATATTCTCTCTATCTCCACTAATTCTTTCGATCGCCTCCCAATTCCCAAGGGAGTAAATTATTTTTCTCTTTCTTATCGGATTCGGTTTCTCTTCTAGTTAATAACAACAAAAATAATTTAGAATTCCTCAAAAGCAAAAAAGAGCCCCGAGTTCGAATCAACCCGACGGTGATATCCGCCATTATTACTGGGTGATCAGCATTCCCGAGTAGGCTACGGGCTTCTTTCACAGAAGCCTCAAGCAGTGTTGTCAGCAATAAGTCGAGGTGAGACTTGCTGATCCTAATGAGCTGGAAGGCGGGTCGAGAAGTGATGGTTTCTGTAAAAGAATGAGCAATCGAGAAGCTACGCGTGATATTACCAGCTGGGTCTGCGGAGCTCGAGAACTGAGCCAATCGCTATGGTGGACATTGAAGTCTTTAAATACAGGGATTTTCCTCTGATACGAGAAAAGTGCTGTGTCAATACTACCGGAGACGTAGTCAATTAGGGTACAGTCCTGTGTCGAAGGGCAACGGTAAAGGAAATATAGGTACTCTACACTGCGTTGTAAGGTTACTCGAAATCACATGCAGGCTTGATCCTTAGATTCTAGACTAAGTTCTTTAGTTTACGGCGGCTGTTACGTATATCGAAACTGAACCCGTGAATGTGTTTGTCCAATTCTTTCCGGCAAAGTGGGAAATATCCTGCCAGATCCAAATAATTAGGTATTGAGGAGTTTGCTCCAATTTCGAGTAGTATCTATTAAACAATCACCATACACAATTGAACATTCCCGCCTTTTTCATTCACAGAGAATAATTAATATTTCTGGGTGATTGTTGTGGTGAAGGTGATACTGACATGGACTAGCGACCCAAATTCACAAACTTTGAATTCTCTTTGTTCAATATCACCACTTTCACTATGGATGTTGTCAACCATCACGTTATCTATCCTGTAAGTACTAGAAACTCTGGGGATTTTACATGGAAGGAGGATTTTTCATCGTCAAGGTTACTTCTTAGTACCCGGATATTTGGGAAGAAGAGACTCAAGGGAGAAAACAAATAAAGAATATTTAACTGACAGATATTGTCTACGATAAAAAGAAAGAAACTATTTATTTTAAAAAGGATTTAAATCGTTTAATGAATACATTACAAGATTAAAACGTTTATTTTATTTATTTAAAATAATTATTTACCTGAAAAGTACTTTTACGATCAGAATATTTATTGTTTTAAAAATATAAAAATTATTACAACATTACATAAATAAATAAGAGACATATTTGTTTTATTTATTTCTAGAAATATTTGACTGGCTATTAAAATTATTTTTCCGCAAGAAGAAAGAAGCAATTTTTTCATAGTATTATTAAACTATACATAGATTTCCTTTTACTTATTTCAAGAGAAATAGTATTGTATTGTATTTACTTTCTCTCAAGGAGGGTTAGACCCAAGGTCAAGTGTGGGGTTGAAAAGCCAGCGCCCTAGGATTAGCGAGCTTTTGCCTACAATAAATTCCTGAGAAACTCCGTCGGCATTTAAGCAATACACTAACCCTTTCTCAAAGAGAAGGTAAAGCCTAGGAAGGTGAACAACTTGAGACTTAACATAATCATACCTCAGTCTGACAGAGCTGAGCCAGAAAGATGCCACAACGACTAACCTTCTATCGGGCTGATGGTCCAGGACATATCCCCGACTGGTACGAGTACCTACTCAAACTGTGCCGGGTAAGTAGTTAAAGAGATATAGTATTATTAATAATACATTATACACATTTATTAAGAAAGCTACCGTGGAATGTCTACAACGTTCCGCTAGAACTCTCTTAATGTAATATTCTATCGTTGCGAATATTACAATTATGTCCTAAATATCAAGAGACGGTAACATTTGATACGTGCTTAGATGATTTAACATAAGATCATAATTTAAACTTTGTACAAATGTAAAGGGTTATGGTTATATGGTTTGTGCAAATATTAAGTTTGGGTCATCTGTGTCGGATTTACGCCTGCACGCACCTGCACACACACTGGCACAAGACGCACGGGACGGCGGTAAAATGCGGATTGATCTATGGTCAGCGATAAGCGGCAACGGCGGCCAAGAAGCTGGCTCCGAGGATTTGATTGATATGTGGGCGGTAGTTCAGGCCAATCAGTTTTCGCAATTTTCCTTTACAGAAGAAAGAGAGAGAGAGAGAGAGGGAGAGAGAGAGAGAGAGGGGGGGGAAATAAAGAGAGATAGATGGGATATATATATTCATATATATATATATATATATATATATATATATATATATATATATATATATGTGTGTGTATAGATTATAAGTAGATAAAGAGAGAGAGAGAGAGAGAGAGAGAGAGAAAGAGAGAGAGAGAAGTAATATGTTATACAAAGAGACTGATTGTATGACGAGGGGCGAGATGAAAATAAGAAAAAGAGAAAAGGGGGTTGAGAGGGTGGAAGAAAAAAAGTGAGAAATACAATATAAAATAGATGAAACAATCAGAATAGTACAAAAAGTGATTGAGTTAAAATGTTAAAAATAGACGTTGACTTGAGTGTGTGAAGAATATATATGTTACTAGCAGGACCCGTTACCCGGCGCCACCCGGGAGTAATATAAAAGAATAGATTAAACAGCCGACCGAACGCAAATAGGTCACATAGGATATTTTTAATTTTTACACAAAGAGTCGGCTTTTAATAATTGATAATGTATGTACCGACGAAAAGGAGCACTTGCTATTGGAACAAAAGTAGAAATTGCCATAGTTTCCTAAAAATGTCTACTAAATTTGTGTGGTCGAGTTTTAACTTCGGCGTTTTACCTGCATGACGCAACTGGCTGTGATTTATGTGTTTTCTACTTCTAACTAATTTGAACTGAATTGTTTTCTGTATTACCCTAACCGTAAACTAAGCATAATCTAATGTTTATTTCGGCAAAAATCGGTTATTTTACCGTGGCCGTAGTTAGGTCCGGTTCAAATTCTGTAGAAGCGCTTTGCTTTAGGTCAAAAGTCACTCGAACCCTAATCTAAGTTTTATTTGGTCAAAACTCGGCTACTAACCTAGGTCAAAAGTCACTGGAAGTCTAATCTAAGTTGTATATCAGCAAAAGTAAGTTATGTCACGGTATACGCGGTTAGGTCCGGTTTAAATTCTGTAAAATCACTTTTTTGTTTTGAGGATTTAATTTTGAATTTAAATTATTTTCAATAGAATTTTCAAATTTTGAATTATTTTACGTCAATGTCAATAAATATTCGATTACTAATACGAAATAATAAAATAATGTAAATCACGTAGAAATTGTTAAATATATTATTAAAAAAAGGAATATTCAACTCTTTTGTACAATAGGGGTGCCTTCGAAAAATAATGTTTTTCTTTGGTTTAAGAGCCCAAATAAATCAAAATAATAGTTAAAGTTAGATTCAAACTAGATTATTTTTTGGGGAGGGGACACCCGGACTTAGGGTTAGAGGTTGTGGTAGGCATAACAAAGTGTTTTGCAATGCCAACATCGTTATCAGGGCACTCGAAAAACGGTAAATTCGTAGATTAACACCCTCAGCTAAACAACCACATCCTCCAAATCATATTTTACTTCTTTTTGGCGATTACATGTAAACGCCCTAAAAGGTTTGGTTGAAAAGCAAAAACAAAAAAACAATAATTTTCGAATTTAGAGTGTGGCATCTATTTTGTATATAAATTTTACGTAAAATGATCTCCCCATTTCCAGACTATTCTAACGTTTTAGGGCAATGAATGTTTTTACCATTCACTATAAGTTCAAGTGATAGTGTTGTAAATCCATACGTTATCGCACCCAAAATTCCACTCTCCCAAACCGCACTGACTATATCTCCCATATAAGAAAATATAAAAGTAACAATTTTGGTTAACTGACTTAAAACGCTAGAATAGGTCGGAAATGAGGGATCATTTTACGTAAAATTCATGCGCGAAGCTAATCTCTAATAATTGTCTTTTTAAAAATTATTTTTCCCTTTCTGCGAAGTTTATCAGGGTGTTTACTGTTTACACGTAAGCGCCTAAAAAAGTAGAATCCCATTGACAAATAAATTTGGTTCAATATTAGTATAGGGACCGTTTGAATATCTCGCGTATTTCGCTTTTTTTTCTTCTGAGTTGTAAAAAGTGTAATTAAATAATTTAGTTCAATTCAGCTTATAAAAACGTTAATTACTAAAATATAATAAAACAGATATGTCTAATAATAATGTTAACACAACAATGCGTAAATTTTGGAGGCAAGTTTAGTAATTTTCGTTGTTGTTAAAAGTCCCCGGAAAAGAAAGAAAATAAAATAAATGTTGGTGTTTAATTATTGGATTATATATAAGAATTAGAAGTAACGTACATAAGTGGATGTTAACAATATAAGTGTAATACGAAAAGAAAAATAATATTTATATGTTGAATTGTTTGTTTGTTAAAGTTTTATTTTCGTGTAAAATTTAACGTTGTGTTGTGGCGAACGATTTCATGAGTAATGTCTATAAAAGCGTAGCTCTGATTGGCTGTTTTACAAATTCTGACACGGTTCCACTTGAGCGCATTTCTTTGTGAAATAATTGCCAAACAGTGTTTGAAGAAGGTAAGAGTTATTAATTCATAGAGAGAAATTAGCCTGCTACCTTATCTTCAAAGTATGCAGTCAGGAGAGTTAGTCGTATGCGATAAAAATACGAATTAATGCTAGATGTTAAAAATGTGTGTAAGTTGCTAGAAACACAGTCGAGATAAGGGTGTATTGGTAGTGTTGATTTTCGATATGTTTGATGCATTAGTTTTCTTGCCTACTCTAACTGATTTTGAAGGGGAAAATCAAGTCCACTTAATATAGTAGATATAGTATATATATAGCAAGGAAGCAACGGTATAACAGAGGCTCTGACTGGCTAAGTGTTCAGTAAAAGAGAGTTTATCTTGAAATAGTTTATTGTTAATTAGCAGTTACTGAAAGGGGGTATAAGTAGTCGGTGGGCTGTGAGTTATTCTTGATGGTCAACTGGAAAATGATGGAAACCTTCTGAGGAATTTATGACGCAACCACTTAACTTGACCAGTGTTTAAGGTTTGAACGCATCAATAATATGAATATTCACTGTTGTACGGGTTCATTCATTCATCTGAAGCTATATGGTCAAAACACTCCGTAAGTGAAGAGAAGATAGCTATAAAAAGATTATTCTCTCTCTCTTTCTCTCCTCTCTCTCTCTCTCTCTCTATATATATATATATATATATATAGAGAGAGAGAGAGAGAATGAGAGATAGAGAGAGAGAGAGAGAGAGAGAGGTGTATGGTGGTAGTTTATTAACCACATGCATTAAACAATACGAACGTTGTCTGTGAAAATGTACAAAAGTAAGTCGTTGCTTGCATATCTGAAAATTCATCATCATAAGATTCAGACGTTGTAATTATCAATGCTCTGATTGTGTAGCTTTGAAGAAACGGTCGTTATTCATTAATTAAATCCATTTTGCTTGATACGAGATTTTCTTTTTTTTCGGTACTCTTCATACACACACATTATATATATATATATATATATATATATATATATATATATGTATGTGTGTGTGTGTGTGCAGCCGCACAACATGAAACTGATACCTTGAATTTCAGAGTTAACTTAAATAAGCGACAAATTGCCATAGCCCAAGATACTATTACATCTCTGAAATTCACAATATATCAGTTTCAATGCTCCATGGGAGAATGTATCTCCGACAATAACAATGTGTTTGCCTATATATATATATATATATATATATATATATATATATATATATATATATATATATATATATATATATGAGGATAAAATACATGATATATCATAAAATAAAAGCTGTGGAGACAGAATGTGTCAAAAACAAAAAAGGAAAGACAAATCAAACACAGGAATAAATCATGAAAGATAAGAGATTTACCGGTTTCGTTCAGATCAACGAACGTCTTCGAAAAAAGATAAGATTTTAAATTTATTGATATATCGGCAAAAATATAGAAAAAAGAAGAAGCACGCCGGGATGTTTTAGGCACGTGTGTACCTATTTGAAAAATAAAAAGAATATGTAGCGCATGTGTCAAATACGTTAAAATGGGAAAAGGGGCGAAGAAAAAAAAATAAAAAAGTAGAAAACGAAAAAAATGTAAATGTTCCATTAAAAAAAAAGAAATTTTTTCTGAAGACGTTCGTTGATCCGAACGATACCAGCAAAGCTCTCGTTTTTGATAATTTATTCCTGTGTTTAATTTTTTTGTTCACACACACAGCTTACAATTTATTTACAATCTATTTTTCGTTTCTGCACACGACGGCAGGTTTTTTGTTTAATCTTTCTCCATTCAGATTCAAACGTTGCGGGATGACGTTATACTGGACAAAGCGTTGCCTCGGATAATAACTCGGGAGTAGGGAATTTGGAGGACTGGAACTGAAAGACTGACCAAATCGATACTTTTGAAAATTGGATAAAAATAATATAAGCAGAAATACAAGCTGTAACGAAAGTCAAAGTTTCCACTTTGCGCAATCTGTGAAAGCAAAGTCACATCCGTAGCTATTTAAACACTTTGCTTGATAACAAGTGCACTAGTAACAATTTGTAAAAGTCTTCCAACGGTGAATAATTGACCTCATGGATACCGCCTCATCCTACAGAATCAGCTATGTGAGTTCAAATCTGATCGGGTCTATTGTGCCCATTTGCGCCCCAATATTCTTGGGAAAATGTATTAACTTATGATTTCCACCAGTTATGGGTAAAATGACAACTTGCGTTGTATTAAGCGTATACAAAGAAACTGTACAATGAAAGAAAAAGAGTGTATACTTTCTCTTTTGTTTTGTCTGTAAAACGAAGAGGACGTCTTTCGAAAAACTCTTTCCTCCCTCGACGGGGACGAGTCAGAGGAAGAGTGATACTGTATAATGTAATGCAAAAATAATACTATTAAACCGTAAAATATATGAGTTGTTGTTATTATATGCTGGCCATTTAGTTACGCATGGAAGATTCGTCCGCTATGGTACGACCCAATGCAAAGATAGAAGTCTAATTGGTTGGTTTATTCATGTGACTTGAGTGATAGGATTTGAATGGTATCAAAATATTGTTTCCTACACAATATATTGATGCGTGACATTGAGAATGCATTTAATTAGAACCCGTGTGGAATAGATATCTTTGAAGTGAAACTCGCTAACACTGCCTGTGGCATTTCTTAAATAAAAGAGAAAAAGTAGGGTGTGTGCAGGCCGTTCCCCTTTTTACTGAAACTGGGGAAGTACAGATTGGGAAGGAGTATGGAGAAAAAATCCTGAAGCGAAGGATGAGGTTTGTTATTTAATTACTTAAAGGGCATGCGGCAAGCTTTGTTCATTGCATGCTTCTCCATTTTCTAATGCAGGTCACCGGCGTTTCTTTCTCGGCAATAGCGTGTTATATTGAAAGTGACAAGCAAGGGAATATTGCAGATGTTCTTGACACAGTCAGAGGATAACGGTATATCTTAAGAATATCGAAATTATATATATATACATATATATATATATATATATATATATATATATATATATATATATATATATATATGTGTGTGTATACATTATATATATACATATATATATACATATATATATATATATATATATATATATATATATATATATATATAATTTCAAATACAAATAAATATAACCCTTTATTCGTGGCGTTTCATGTTTGGTACTGGAATAAGTGGTATTTAGATGTAAAACAAACCCTTGTTATCCATAAGAATATAATGGTAACCAAAAGAGTCGTACATTTCAAATTCAATCACAAGTTTAACGATATTTGTTTCGGATAAAGCTATACCAACGAGATGTCAATTATTTATATTTTATAAACATTTATAAACATAAGTTTATTTGTTGTGATACTGAGTCCCAAACATAGTTTCACACACACACGCACACGCACACGCACACACACACACACACACACACACACACACACACACACACACATATATATTATATTCATATATTTTAAAGTGTACTAAATATAGAAGAGTTTGAATTACCTACATAAGAGTTTCAATTATCTACAGAAGAGTTTAAATTACCTACCAGGCACTATCTGTACAAAGGTTTATCAGTACAAACTAATGTTAGGATAGTTCCCCCTACATATAAACCCTTACCAAATATTCAAAATAACATAGTATTCGGAGCCCAAATAAGATCCCCTCGACACGGCTATAGACTGGATAATATGAGGAATGGTGCAGCTTCTCCTAATTATGTTACTACAAGTAACAGCACTTAGCTGGATACTCCACCAGATTCGATGAATTCTTGTCTTGGAATCTGGTGAGACCAATACCCCACAAGAAAAATATACTATAACATAGTTTACTGGTCAATTGGAGAGAGAAAATTAATGTTCTTCACTTTTTTAATTACTCAATGTTTAAGAGGTAAAGGAGAACTTTAGTTGAACATATAGATATAAAGTGTTAACCCCAGGAACGGGCCCCTTGATTTCTGACACTTTACACTGAAGTAAAATGTAAAAATAAAATAAATAGTATATTTATATATTTTTAAAGTCTGCTCAATTATGTTTGTAACAGCAAAATATAATTGTTCTGTATAGCGTAAAATAAATCCCTTAGTATTTATCTCCCTTTGCCAGCCCTTTTTTCTTAAGAGATTTCTCTAGCCCTGACACGTTCCTTTAGCGGCCTTTCACCCGATCCTCATGGATAGTTTTAAACTCTTTTTATATCAGCTACTTTCTGAGCATATCCGGTAAGAAATATTGCTTTACTTCTCTCTAAGAATACAATTAAATAATGCTAGTATCATTTTCTTTTTATATTTCTTTTATCTAAGCAAACTGTGTTTACCTTTTTCATCACGTGGGAACCTCTATTTACCGCGTTTAACATGCGTATTGCCTAGCATAATTGTATTCTTTTCTTTTTCTAGTATTATCTTTTATGCTCAAAATATTTTTCATTCTGTAAATTTATAAACTTACTGCTCTATTAGACTTTCATCAACTCCTCGGACTGCTTCGTCTTCATTTTTGTATTCACATGTTTCTGAACAAATGTTTTCGTTATGTTTTACAGTTTTACCTTTGTCGAAGTGCAATAAACCTGTGTCTAAAATATACTATGACTAAGAGTCTTGCTTGTCGATAGGAGTTTATGCTAGCTGTCCGAGGGTTGTACGTTTCTACAGAACAAATGCATCCACATTATTCCCGCTCGCCCCCACTCCTCCTCTTTTTTCACTCAGAACTATCCACATTTATTTTATTCCATGCTACTGACTTCACCAAGCTCGGACCCTGGTTCTACTGCTCCCAGCAGTGGCTACTACGTCTTCCCATCAACCCATCATGTACACCCAATATTTTCATGTACTTGCATGACATTTTCTTTATATTATCATCCTGAAGAAGTCTTAAAAATAAAGACGAAACGTTGATGAATATATAAAAAAACATCCTTTTTGGTTTTTCCTTTTTCATTTCCCATCACGTCGGATTACCTTCATCCTTCCTTTCTGATATATATATATATATATATATATATATATATATATATATATATATATATATATACATGTAATCACTTACACCCACACATATACATATAATAACTATATGTTTTTATTGTCAAGTATTAATTACATATACAAATTATAAAAATATATTTTACGAGGGGAATTTAGATTATTTATGTCGAGTCATTTTTATTATAATTTATTAAATTAAGCTGTGTTTATATGATATTATTCTTTTATTATTTTATTTTTCTATCCTATTTTCGATTAATTTTATATATACGAAAAATCTTTAATTATCATTAAATTTACATCTAACAATATCTAGTAATTACGTTTATCATAAAAACTTACTTTTTATTATTAATTTTGGGATATGAAACTTATTATTTTTAATATCACCTATTAGTTACTTTTATCCAATTTCTTTATGATTATGTATTATATTTCGAAGGAATTTTATATTATGTATCTTTCTATATTTACTTACCTATTACTAATTGAGCGCTGAGTGAAACGAACCTTCAATCCTCAATCTCCTCTCACCACTTTGACATGACTGATTACTTTCCACTCTACTGTAAGGACTCTGACAAACATATGCATGAGCTAGGAGTTTATGTTCGGAACACCCTCCCCTTGACTAGAGAACGTAGGTCAGACTCAAATGACCAAGCCTACATGTGCTTTAGATTGACCTTACACCACAGAGTTACTTACTTATATTCCTTATACACGTTTCCTTCGACCCAGGACTGTACCCTGCTTGACTCTTTCTCTGAAAACTTCGATAGAACACTCTCACTCGACTCGAATGCCCAAATACATGTATTTGGGATTTTAATGCACACCACCGTGACTGGTTGGGATTCTCCAGCGTTACTGATGCAGCTGGCAACTCTACTTTTAATTTCTCCGCAGCCCACAACCTCTCACAGAGTGTTACTTTTCCGAATCGCCTTCCTGATCGTGCGGACCAGCGAGCCGCACTTCTCGACCTGTTCTTTACCTCACTACCCGTGGCTTGTGTGGCGAATACCCATAGCCCGCTCGGAAACTCTGATCACGTTGTGATAATGATACTTATCACCTTAAAAACTATTCCAAAAGCTGAAGAGCTGTTGCTCAAAACGACGAGAACCTATGAGCAGGCTGATGTTGAATATCTCAGATATAACATCAGCGACGCTCCATGGGGTGAGACCTTCTCACTCCCTGTTGATCAGTGTGCAAATGAGTTAATCAAATGGGTCGAAGCAGGCATTGATGCTTATGTCCCCACGCGAAAATTCTTCAGCAAACCCCACTCTCTTCAATGGTCTACCTCAGAATGTGCATCTGCTATTGCTGAGAGTCAGAACGCATTCCGAAAATTCGGCCGCCATAAGTCAACTGCGAATAGACAACAACTTATAGAGGCAGGAAATGATTGCAAAGTAATGATAGATGAAGAAAAAAAGGTATACAGAAACGAGATACTCGTGATTTCTGGAAAATCTACAATAGTGTGATAAACAATGGACAATCGACAATCCCACCGCTATCAAATCACAGCGATGTTGTTTGCACGGCAACTGATAAGGCTGAACTACTTGCCCATCGTTTCGCCGTAAACTCCACTTTAGACTCAGCAAACCACCCTCTCCCTAAATTCCCATTGCGGACTGAGGGCACACTTGAGGACCTGGTCATCACCCCATCCCAAGTCTAAGAAATCATAAAAAACCTTGACACATCCAAAGCCTGTGCGCCTGATCTTATACCAGTAATAGTAATAAAGAAATGCTCTGCTGAGCTGGCCTCTGCCCTCTCCAAACTATACAACATATGCTTTGCTGAATCTTGTTTTCTCTGATAGTTGGAAAATTGCCTCTGTGGTACCAGTCTTACATAACTTAGAGATAGAACTGATCCTCTGAACTACCGCTCAATCAGTCTACTCCCGATCTTTGCTTAAATCTTTGAATCATTAACCAATCTAGCGATAGTCCGGCACCTAGTCAATGCTAAACTTCTTTCCGATCATCAATACGGATTTAGACGAGCACGATTTACTGCAGATATCCTAACAGTCATCTCTGAACACATATACCATATACTTGGCGAGGCAGGTGAAGCTAGCGCGGTAGCGCTCGATATATCAAAAGCCTTTGACAAGTTCTAGCATGAAGAGCTTCTCCTAAAACTGCACTCATATGGTATTACTGGACAAATATTTAGTATAATTAAATACTTCCTAACAAAAAGAAAGATCCAGCTTGCCCTCGATGTCCGTTTATCTAGGCAACATGATATAAATGCTGGTGTATTACAGGGATCCATCATTGGACATCTACTGTTCCTGATTTTTATAAATGACCTCCCTGATGTCACTGAGACTGAGATAGGAATATTTGCTGATGGCTCTACTCTCGTCATGTGGGCAAAACCGATGCGCACATATCTGAGGCAATGGCTGAATCTTTAGAAAATGACCTCCAGTTTGTAGTGGATTGGGGTAAAAAAATGAATGGTAACTTTTAATGCTGCAAAGACAAAGCTACTTTCCTTTAATAACTACAAGAAACCTCTTCAACCATCGATTGTCATGGCAAATAACACCCTACCTGAGAGTCCAACGTTCAAATACCTCGGCCTAATTTTCACAGATAACATGAATTGGAATAAATACATTGAAGACATTGCCAAGGCTGCTGCAAAGAAGGTGGGCTCCCTCTACCGTGCCAGTAAACTTCTCACACCTAACATTATCCTATATCTCTACAAATCACCATCCGCCCATGCATGGAGTATTGTTGCCACATCTGGGCTGGTGCATCATCTACTAGTCTCTTCCTCTTAGATAAGGTTAAAAAAAGAGTCTCCAACTTAATAGGTCCCTCACTATCCACCAAGATCCAGCCCCTGTCCCATCGCCGCAATGTTGCTTCCTTGTGCCTGTTTTACAAGTACTTAAATGGATTGTGCCCTGATGAGCTTGCTGCTCCGGTACTCACATGACGTAAATTCACTAGACCAACCCGACAATTTGCCAGATCCCATCCATTCACTGTGGAGGTCCCCAGATGCCGAAGAGTTTTCTACTCCAAAAGCTTCTTTCCTCGTGCTGTTGGACTCTAGAACTCCATCCATGCTCTCTATTTTCCTGACGGTACTGACATGCAGAAATTTAAAACTAATGTAAACAGACATCTCGCTGCGCAGCTCCCAATTTAGGTTGACCCTCAAACTTTCATTCTTTTTCTAAGTAACCCATTACGTCTACAGTGGCGGCTTGCCTTGTTTGGGGTGAACTATGTTAAAAAAAATGAAAATAATTTAGAACAAAAAAGAAGCTGACAAAAAGCGTCTAGTACAGAAAAGAGAAACCAATGATAAGATTGAAGTATTAATGCAAACAAGATCGGTCAGGGGTCAAAGTAACGAAAACGATAATGTTTTCTAGCAGAATGCCGTTTGGAGTGCAATTGATAATTTTACTTATCTTCCAGATTAGGATAAACACTTTGCTTCGTACTTTAGAATATATAGATTGTAAAAATTTGGCAGACTCTGAAAAGATTCACCTACTGCTCTGAAAAGTAGGCACCACCGAACATACTAAGTTCGCGGACTTCATGTTGCCCCGAAAAACAAGCGATTTGACTTTTGCTGAAGCTGTTAATCTTCGAATGGAATTATTTAGCCCCAAGACTTCTTTGTTTTACAAACGCTGGAAGTGTTTGAATCTGATCATATAAGACAACGAAGATTATTCAACGTTCACATCAATCGTCAATAAACACTGACGATTTAAAATTAGCCGAACTTAGTGCTGGTAATTCCAAATGCTTAATTTTCGTGCAAGCAATGGTATCAGGAAAAGACGCTGAGATCATACGGAGAGTTCTAAATAAATTAGATAGTGAACCGAACTTAACACTACGGGAATTAGCTGAAGACTGCCAGAGATTTATCAGTGTTAAACAAGATTCGAAGGACATCGATAGGTCGGACATTGCACACATTAGAAAAGTACGTTAAAAATAGAAATTCAACTCTTCCTCAAAAACAAAAAGCCAGCCCTATAAATGAGGATAAATTACTTCCGAGCCCTTGTTTCCGGTGTGGAAGCTCTCATTAGGTAAGAGATTCGCAATATCGTTTCAAAACGTGTCCAACTTGTAGAAAAAAAATCCGACATAAGAGTTCACATTGCAGAACAAATGAAGGAAAAAAATCGAACAAACATGGTGGCAGAATTATAAGAAAATATGTTCAGGTTAAAATCCTAAATAAAAATGTACAATTACAATTGGATTCGTGTTCAGACGTATCAATTATCAGCATGCATACATAGAGGAGATTGAGAAAACCGACATGCTCAGAACCAATCAAATAGTTAGAACAGTGACTGGTAAAAAATAAAATTCGAGGATGAAATGATTGCCGATATTACTATAAACAGAACTAAAAAACAAGTAAAAATGTTCATACTAAAAACACCAATAATTTATTTGGCACAGAACCATTGCAGCTATTCAATTTCTGGGTGTTACTAACCAAGATTTTTAACCAGAAAATAAAAAATCCGTCGATCGAGTCAGAAAAAAACAGAAAAAAGGCATTTGTTTTAACCATTAACAATCGTATGAAATTGTCTCAAAATAAATTGTCGACAGAAATTAAAGCACATGAGGACACAAAATTCACGCTGCAAATAGCTAATACTAAACTGAAAGAATTTAAGTCGCATTCTTTGGATAACTAATTGAAGGTTAAAGTGAGTGAATTCATGGTTTCAAAGCTCGAATCGCTAAAGTTTCAACTAAACGAGGTTTTAGAAAAGCTAAAGACTATGAAAGATAAGGTGACTTATCTTGAAGTTGAATGTCAAAGCAAAGAAGACATTTTGTTTAATTTAAAGATGGGCTCCAAAATCAGAAGTCTAGAATAAAAAAAAGCTGGAGGATATCAAATCTGGATTTGACAGAGGCCCTCAGTTCTCTCATAAGAGACACCCAAACCACATTAGGAAACGACTATCGGAAGACACCGACAGCACGTCACAGGAAGAAGCTATGGTTACCAGATACACCACTTTCGACATACATCTCCCTCAATCAGTCTTAGAATAGCGTCAATCCAAATAGGAAACGATACTATTGACTTCTAGGGAGGTAAGGCTTGGGAGGGGAGTGTTATAATACCTTACCTATAAATAACTTATGACTCTTCCATTCACAATAAATACTGGGAGAAATTGCTCTTCATTGTTGAATCAACCCCAATCTATACGTACCACCATTCTTGTTTCTCTGTTTTCATTCCGGCCCCTTTACAGGGCCACAACAGTTTTGTAAATAACGATCAAATAAAATATATGTTTGTTATCGAATACAAATAAACAAATTTTAAACAGTAAAATTATATCATACCTCATGTTTTAACAATTTACCACAAGTGCCCTTATGAGACAGACGACACTTCATCCAATATCGTCTGTTGTCGTCTTTTGATGACTATCTCTTTGTGGGATGTTTTCTTGCCCTGGATAAAAGTTTGAAACAACAACACAAATAAAAATAACTAGATCCCGAATTTGGCGAAAGGTCATTTATATTAGGCTGCTGACGTTGCTTTCCTCTCTGCTAGCGGCGGGGAGAAGAAATGTCGAGCTTACAGATTTCGGAGGCTTTTCTCCTTCGTTTGTAATCAATTCTGAAGACATTTCTTATCACGTTTCATAGCTTCAAGCTTCCAAATCAGCCCTTCGCTCTTCGCGCCTACCATATCTAGTGCGACGAAGAAACAATGACCCTCAAAGGCCAGCTCCTGGATTTTTACTTCCTATTTACGCGCTAACGTTTAACGTGCAGATTTAAATAAACAAATAAGTACTTGCAAACGCACACTTACTACTTGACAATAGATATGATTTAATTTGAACTTAGCATAACAGATTCCACTGTTCGCGACGGTTTCCGCACTTCTATTATAGCAGACAAGTATTTAAATGTTTACATGTTAAGTTGTAACTTAAATAGAATGTAATAGCGTCACATAAAGAAGGCTTATTTATAGATATGTCAAGTGACAACAAGAAATACGGAAGAGGGTAAGAAAAGAAAACGGGGAAGAAGTAGATTCATGTTGAAGAGTAGGATGGAGAGATGAAGGAGAGTAAAGGTAATTATATCGGTTATTTTGGTTATCATCTTCGTAAATTCATTCAGACCTCTGCTCTCTTTTGCAAATGCCCACTTGCTCCTAACTATATTCCCTGTTTTTCACCCCTAAAACTGACCGGTACAATTAAATGTCTACTTATTGGTACGATCGGTCATTCCACTTGATGGACGACCTGCGTTGCCATTGTCATCTAACGATAATCCAATGTTAGCAGACCTTGTAAATTCCGTATGAGTGAACGTATATATTCGATAAATTGATTTATCCACAAGGTTTAAATCGTGTGACTTGTTACTAAACAAACAGAAGAGATCAATAAGGTCCTTTCTCTAGCAAGAGAACACTCCTGCTATTTGTCCGAAAGAGCGCCTGGGATCGGGAACTAAGGACGTAGGGGTTGGGAGAGAAGGCTCCGTGAGTTGATTGACACAGTTTACGGTCGATTTTACTTCTGGAAGCGTTTTCCATAAATAAAAGTCAAGACGGTATTTAATCATAGAAGCTTCATTGGTAAGGGGATATGATTTAGTAGGATTTAGAACTTTAGTTTATATTATTCCTAAAATAAATACTCACCTAAGGACACTACCACACACAAACTAATCTGACAGAAATGACTGGATTACGGATGTTCCCAGGAGTTACGAACGTTTCCAGGATTACATATGGAACACGTATTCATTTTTTTGATTTTGACATAAAAAGATTATTAGAAAAATAAAAAATAAAAATGGCATAACTAAACTAAAAATTCTGTTATGCTAAACACTTTTTGCATAAATGAAAGAATACTGCTTAAATATACACACAATTGATATAACACAACTTCCATGCATTCTAGCAGGACGATTATCTACGGAGATGAAAGCAAACACCTCTGTGTAGCTTAATTGCCATAAATATATTTTCATAACTTACTATCTCTCTCTCTCTCTCTCTCTCTCTCTCTCTCTATATATATATATATATATATATATATATATATATATATATATATATATATATATATATATATATATATATAACAATAGATAAAATAAGGTGCGAATCAAATTTCCCGCCTGGATAACTTTTTTCGTTTTCGGACCACCATTCACCACTTGAATTATTTTTTAATCAACCTCTTTGATATATTGCTTGGGGCTATTTTTAACTTATTGACTTGGATGAACTGTATAGGGCTACAAAAAAGTATGTTTTGGGCCGATATATTTTATGTTTTATATACCTTTATGTATTTATATATATATATATATTTTTAATATATTTTCAAAGTTTAATTTTCATTACCTGCAGTAATGTCATTGCGGTAATGGTCCTCTGAAGAGAAGATTTTTTTTTGAAAACTTATGAGTTAAGGACTTTAAAGAACTTTGCCTGAACATTGAACTGTAATAACATCTGATTCGCACCTTATTTTATTCTTTCACTTCATCTATTGCTATTAATACTCTATCCAGTATATTGAGCTTTATTTTTATTCGGGTGTTCACTAATTAAATATATTAGTTGCCTCTTATATCTTTTGTTGTATCAACCTTATATATATATATATATATATATATATATATATAGAGAGAGAGAGAGAGAGAGAGAGATAGAGAGAGAGGGATGGAAAGAGCGAGGGAGCGATAGATAGAGAGACATAAAATGATAGTCCTGTTTGGACCACATAGAGACCGTTAAGAATTATCGGCTTTTTAATCAGTGGGCAGAAAAACTGACAGACCAAGATGTTTATCAGTTCATCTGGTCAGAACTTTGGGTACTACGACAGAGAATGCGCCTAATTTCCGTGACTGCTCGGCCGCAGCGATTGGGCAGGTCGCGGAAGCGCCCGAGAGCTGCCGAGTCGAAAACGAGGCTGTCGAGACGAAAACAAGGCTGTATAAACAAAACCGAAAATCGTGAAAATGGAAGGTTGGCAGACGACAATATAAGACGATGAATACGGAAAGAAAAAATGCATATATTTTTATAAAAACTGAAAGGAATGAACAAACCATAGCTGAAGAACTATAAATACACTTAAAAAAAAATTGTTTTAGTAGGAAAAATGAACCATTTTTTTATTTTTTTTTACAATTAGGCAAGTTTTTTGTTATATATATTTTTTGGGGTGGGTGGGTGGGTGGGTGGGTGGGTGGGAATTCGCTTCCTTCCACATCCTCTCGACGTGGTTGGTGCAAGGACCCGTTGTCGGGTCCACGAAGTTCTCGCTGTGGTTTACCGTAAGGTGCTGATACCCCTCCTCTCCTAACCTGTTATACGCCCTCCAACAATCGGATACTACCGTGTGGTCCCAGGTACGACGTACTGTTTGACTATTGGAAGGGTTAGAGTTTCGGCATTCCTCTTAGGCACTGTCACCAGGAAATCCTCCTTCTCTGCGGGGTCGTATCTCCCGAAGACTCAGACAAGCGGCTGGAGAACACGTCCAACATTGTTTTTACGGCGGTTAAATAGAGACTCGTCTATTTCCACCGTATGCCCTGGGCCTCCAAGTCGCCGAGGCTTGCACGACAGATGTTCCATGCAGACCTCCCTCCCGCAATTCTTCCAGTCCACTTGTGTGGTTGGAGACAGTACGCCGCATTCCTTGCGTAGGTTCTTCCCTGTTGCCATATCCTGGGACCACAGGTAGATTAGTTTTAGTATGGTTGATATTTCCATCCTGGATCGCGAAAAGAATGTCCCTACTGCTGGAAATTCATTTTTTTCGTTTTGCTTAGCGATTCCTTCCAATTATTATCGGCTGCTTGCTATAAACTGCTTTGCAGCAACCTATTTGGTAATTTTTTTCCAGTTTTGTTTACAGCCTCGTTTTCGACTCGGCAGCTCTCGCGCGCTTCTGCAACCTGCCCGATCGCTGCGGCCGAGCAGTCACGGAAATTAGGCGCATTCTCTGGAGTAGTACCGAACTTTGGTAGAATTTCAAATGCCTTTTTCTAAGCTAAATATTTTCTCCTTGCAAGTATACTGTTTGTAGCATGTATATATGCATAGTACTAGACTTGCAGCATTTTGCATGTTTACACATGTACAGAATGAAAAAAAATGTTATGTCTTTGTATATTAACTTATGTTAATCGCGGTCATTTCTGTGAAAAAGGACTGATGAAACAAAGTAAACGATGATTTTATGAATGAAATAATTTTACTATTCTAGTACAAGAATAGAAAGACATAGCGAAGAAGAAAAAGGAAACAGAAAGGCTTGCAGTTAACTATTTCTGTATAACTTGTTTGAATGTGTACTAGTCGTTCGTCATAATCACGTTGAAACACCGGTTCTCATTAGATAAAGGAAGGTTAAGCAACGCTGAGCCTGGTCAATACCAGATAAGTGACCATTTTGTAATACTAGACGTTGTATGTAGTAGGACGGCCACACATCCATGTAAAAATCGCAAAAACTAACGTCGACAAAGTTATCTCTCTTTCACCGCTTGTGAATTTCTTATTTCCAAAAAAAAATCATTTTTCGGAGTATGCTGGCTGAATCCGCCCAGGGTGTCTGCTGCCCTCGGGCAGATGAGGTGTTCTCTGCGGTTAATATTTTGTGAGGATACGTGTTGCCCCCAAATATATAACCTGATGGTTTTGCTTTTCTTAATCTGTTTATTTTGTCACTGGATTATTCGGAAAAGTGTCAGTGGGAACACTAGGATGAGGTTAATGCTTCGTAAAAGTCAATTAGGCTATAACAGAGTGCTTTCCAGAGACTTCTAGCATCTAAAGACGTCATTATGTGGTCACTGGAAGAGAAAGGCCAAGACCAAATGAGGAGGGGATGAAATTTTAAGTGCATGGTGGCGATGTCTAGTCGGCCTTATTTTCTTTAACATGGTAGCTTGCGATTAAAACCTTGTTATATTATGTATTGCATTATTTCCTGGATCTTGCATTTCGTTGGATTATGGTTTGTGGTAGTGTACCATATTTAGGAAATATTTAGATAATATTTTACTAGCTAATCTTAGAGTTTAGGTTTTATAACCGGTTATTAAATTTTACGAAATGGTAGATAAGCTATGTTAGGGTATTGGGTGGGAGAGGGGGTATAGCGAGACTTGATGGAGCCATGTGTTATTATGACATCACACTTACGGGGACTGAAACAGCATATTTTTATTCGGCGTTTGATTTCGACCTAACCCCCACTCTATTCCGGGGATGCATGAGTATATAAAGATATGTACGATAATGACCACAATAATGGTCCTCAGTAGAAATAAAACGATCTGAAACATACACTTTTGTCTGTGATTATTTTGTACCAATAAGACAGTCACCACTTGGGAAGCAGTTAAACATGGCTGACCAGAAATCGGAAGAACACCTCAATAAAGTGATTGCAAACCTTTGGTTGGAAATCTATATAGATTTTCGCACACGTTGCAACTTTTATTGTGGGATAGATTTTCGTTGTAAAAAAAATTCTCAACAGAACTAAAGATACTATTTATGAAATATCTAATGTTTAAAATTAATTCCCTAAAACACAGTTTTGCGTCACTTTTATGTCCCCTCACGAAGATTCAAATCAAGATATGATGCTACTAAACCTTATGTCTATATTCCTTATTCCACTTTTGATCAAAATCAATTACATAATTTTGATCCTAGAAAATGTTATAAATTTAAGGCTTAATCTGGGAAGTTTTTCCCATATGATGAGGACATTGAACCCGGGAATATCGCTTAATTGGTGTCTAATTACTATGGATTAAATTTAGAACAAATATGAAGTACTTGAATTTTCAAATGGAAAGTTGTGCCCATATTAAGAGTCGTAAGAACAATTTAAAATAGTCTAGAGAAACAGAAATTTGGGGAATATTTAATTATTGATATCTAATACATAGTGTAAACATTGCACAATCATCAGAGTTATCTGAATTTTCATAGAGGTTTTCTCTGCACAAAATAAATTAAACTATATATAGCTAACATTAGCAATCTTTATGCCTAGCATCTGTGTTCCGAAATGGGCGGTTAATTAGTTTCGAAGTGAATTCTATGCATAGAAATATATAAACATATCCACATCCTCAACTTTGTATAGATAGAGATATAGGTACAAGAATTGAACGTTGGAAAGATGAACATAAGAGCCACAAGCATGTTAGTTGGTGGGAGTTGAAGTAAGCGTAGCGCACATGAGGGGGTAGATATCTCCAACCAGCGTCTCAATATACATAGAAGCGTATCATGTTCCGATGTTGATCGGATTTCGTCCAGCTCCTATCGCCTCGATGTGCTCTCTGAGGGAAAAGGTTTCCGAATTAATTAGCTACTTTGACACCGGAGATCAACTGTGTGTCAGCCAACAGGGTTATGTAAATGATTTCTATAGTTATGTATAAGATATTGATAAGCCGGATTTTACCATTGCACACAGGAGAAGGAGAGGAAGAAGAAAAAGAAAGGAGAGGAAGAATAAGGAGAATAAGAAAAAACCCTTTATTTAATAAAGGAAGCGATGCAAATTATACAATGGACATTACATGAGAAATATCTTCTTCCGCGAAACTCTCTTACAATATATATATATATATATATATATATATATATATATATATATATAAGTATTTCATGTATCCACATACAATTTTATAAGGAGATATCATTTTTTTATGTATCAATTTTCAGTATTTACTTCAACAGTGCTCGATACGTAAGTAGAGCTAGGTAGTGAGCTATGAAAATATATTTATGGCAATTAAGCTACACAGAAGCATTCGCGTTTAAAGACCCCCGAAATCTATTAAACTATAGAAGTGAGATAGCAAACAGCTGCTTACACATGAATAGATTTACATTAGGCTAACGATGAATAAATAAATAAACAAATAAGTAAAAAAAAACTAAACTAAACCGAAAAATTTACAATTTAAAAATTAAAATCTAAAATAGAAATATTAGGACCCACGTGTTAAAAAAATCACCCATTATACTAACACAACAAAGGAAACAGGATATAGGCCAATCTATAGAAAACAGAACAATGGAACAGGATATAGGAAGTAACACTAACAATACTTTTGTTCGTGGGAAGCCCAACAATTGGCTGAGAGAACAACAAAGAATTTGATTGGTTAACTAGCTAGCCGTGTATATCAAAACACCCAGCAAAAATATCTCCATGCATTTTAGCCTAAAGATTCCCCCGGATGAAACGCGGAAGCCTCTGTGTATCCTAATGCCATAAATGTGTGTTCATAGCTTACTATATATATATAATATTTATAAATAAATATTAAATTATTTATACCTACAGACGCTAGCGTTTCAAGCTTATTGCTCTCATCTGTGCAGGGAAGTAACAATTTCAGACGGTCGGGAGGCGCGAACCCGGTACACAGAGTCAGCCATATCCACTCGTCCCACGGAAACTGTCACGTAATTTAGCGAAATTAAGATCTATATGTACCTAGAAGCGGGCACAGATAGAAGACTAGTCGAGAGTGTTCGACGAACGTATTCGGAACTATGCATTAGAGCTGATTGACAGTCTATTTTTAACTTCCCCGAGAGTGCTCAACTTTAATTTCTTAAAGGGGCTTAGTATAATATTTATAAATAAATATTAAATTATTTATACCTACAGACGCTAGCGTTTCAAGCTTATTGCTCTCATCAGTGCAGGAAAGTAACAATTTCAGACGGTCGGGAGGCGCGAACCCGGTACACAGAGTCAGCCATATCCACTCGGCCCACGGAAACTGTCACATAATTTAGGGAAATTAAGATCTATATGTACCTAGAAGCGGGCACAGATAGAAGACTAGTCGAGAATGTTCGACGAACGTATTCGGAACTATGCATTAGAGCTTATTGACAGTCTATTTTTAACTTCCCCGAGAGTGCTCAACTTTAATTTCTTAAAGGGGCTTAGTATAATATTTATAAATAAATATTAAATTATTTATACCTACAGACGCTAGCATTTCAAGCTTATTGCTCTCATCAGTGCAGGAAAGTAACAATTTCAGACGGTCGGGAGGCGCGAACCCGGTACACAGAGTCAGCCATATCCACTCGTCCCACGGAAACTGTCACGTAATTTAGCGAAATTAAGATCTATATGTACCTAGAAGCGGGCACAGATAGAAGACTAGTCGAGAGTGTTCGACGAACGTATTCGGAACTATGCATTAGAGCTTATTGACAGTCTATTTTTAACTTCCCCGAGAGTGCTCAACTTTAATTTCTTAAAGGGGCTTAGTATAGTATTTATAAATAAATATTAAATTATTTATACCTACAGACGCTAGCGTTTCAAGCTTATTGCTCTCATCAGTGCAGGAAAGTAACAATTTCAGACGGTCGGGAGGCGCGAACCCGGTACACAGAGTCAGCCATATCCACTCGGCCCACGGAAACTGTCACATAATTTAGGGAAATTAAGATCTATATGTACCTAGAAGCGGGCACAGATAGAAGACTAGTCGAGAATGTTCGACGAACGTATTCGGAACTATGCATTAGAGTTTATTGACAGTCTATTTTTAACTTCCCCGAAGGTGCTCAACTTTAATTTCTTAAAGGGGCTTAGTATAATATTTATAAATAAATATTAAATTATTTATACCTACAGACGCTAGCGTTTCAAGCTTATTGCTCTCATCAGTGCAGGGAAGTAACACTTTCAGACGGTTGGGAGGCGCGAACCCGATACACAGAGTCAGCCATATCCACTCGGCCCACGGAAACTGTCACGTAATTTAGGGAAATTAAGATCTATATGTACCTAGAAGCGGGCACAGATAGAAGACTAGTCGAGAGTGTTCGACGAACGTATTCGGAACTATGCATTAGAGCTTATTGACAGTCTATTTTTAACTTCCCCGAGAGTACTCAACTTTAATTTGGGTATAATCAGTCGATGGAAAATCATAAGCCATTATAGGGGGTGAAAATAATAATAAACCAAATATAATTGAGTAACTTACTTCTTCGTACTGAGTTGTTTGGACAATTTTAGAATCAAGGTCAATCACAATTTCTTTTTTTGTTTTTCTTTTCTGCTAGGATATTCTATATAACATAATTTTCGGGAAAAAGTCTCATATATATATATATATATATATATATATATATATATATATATATATATATATATATATATATATATATATATATATACCAGCATATATATACCAGCAGGGCTACCCTGCGATGCCGGGGTGCAGAATCAAAAAGCAATGTTTATATACTCAATTGGTTGGCAGATTAAGTTATCACTTTGATCACTGATCTCACATCACTTGCTTTCATACTCTTAAAAATTCTTATCACTTAATATTTGCAATAGTAGAGGTAGTGCCCACATGAAAAAGTAGATTACAATCTCATAGCTCAATAGTATAGCTTGTTTTATGTGCAGATGAGGGATTATCTATACATGGTTTCCCAAGACGAATGAAACCAGGTAAAGTAAATAACTTTATTTTAGCTCCTTTTCTTTAAACCACAAAAACATAATTTTCGATTTTATTATTTTATTTTTTATCACATGGTGTGTTACAGCTTTAATCCTTCAGAGGATAATTCCTATAATTTTTTTATTTTAGTGTACATTTTTAAAACATGCTTCCAGTGAACACAACCAAATATACAAGTGAATAAAATGCATAATTATCATATGCTGTTTATGAAAAAATATTTCATAAGTATGAGTTTGAAACTGATATCGAAAGTTTCAAAACTTTAAATAAAGTTTAAGGAAATACAAACTACAGTCATTTAATAATAATCAGAAAATCATCTGGCATTAAGATTGAAAATCTCTTCATAAACAATGTCTTTTGTTTTATTTTGATAAAGATTTGTTTTTGCACCTACACGTGATGCTCTTACATAAAGCTGACAATGTGAAAAACATAGTTCTATAAGTTGCAATTCGGCAACTTTTAGTGTTTGGCCTAGACTTTTACTGACGGACATAGCGAAACAAAGTCGTACAGGAAACTGCAACCGCCTAAAGTGAAAGGGTATATTTGATCGTATAATTGGTATCCTCGGAATAAAAACAGTTTCAACTTTGCCACAACCAGTGAGAATGATTGCCTCAATACAGTGTATCATCAATTTACATTTTATTTTTAAAGATTTGGAAATCAAACTTTAATGCAATGACCCATACAATTTTTGATGCAAGACACCACCGAAAAGTACAAACGGTCACTGTCAATTCTTGATTTCTTTTCCGCCTCCATTTCAACTCGTAAAGCATGTTCGTTTATGTATCGTCACTATTATATAAAATCATGTTCTTCTATGTAGCGCCCCTGTCATATGAAAGAACTCATAAAGCATGTTCATTTATGTAACCGATATATAAAAAGACTCATAGCAATTATGAGTTGGCGATTTTTTTACATAGTAGATAGTGACGTGCATTCGTGGGAAGTGGCAGATATTAGCAGGCTGTGGTTGGCATCGTCTACTAAAATGTAAAATTATTAAAATACAGATTAATTTCCTGCTTTTAATTATGAGTTGGCGATTTCTTTAAATGGCGGACACTGGCGAACACAGGCGGACACTGCCAGGTAGTGGCAGGCAGTGTCTACTGAAATGTAAAATATAAAAAATGCTGAATCCTTTTCTGTTTTGAATTGAGTTTGCTATTTCTTCATAGAGCTGACAATGACGAACAGTGGCGGACAGTGGCGGGCACTGGAAGGCCCTTACGGACAGTCTCCACTAAAATCTAAAATACAATAAATACTGACCTGTTTCCGGTTTTAAAGTATGAGTTCGCTATTTCTTTATAGGGCTGACAATGGCGGACAGTGGCGTGCAGTATGGACACTGGCGGGCAGTGCCCACTAAAATGTAAAATCTAATAAATGCTGACTCATTTCTGGTTTTGAAATATGAGTGTGCTTTTTTATAGGGCTGACAATAGCGGACAATGGCGGACAGTAACGGACACTGGCGGGCACTGGCTGACAGTATCAACTAAAATCTAAAATCTAATAAATGCTGACCTATTTCCAGTTTTAAAATATGAGTTGGCTATTTCTTTATAGGGCTGATAATGGCGGACATTGGCAGACAATGACGGACAGAGGCGGGCACTGGCGGGTAATGCCCACTAAAATGTGCAGTCTAAAAATGCTAACTCATTTCGTGTTTTATGAGTTGGCGATTTCTTTATAGGCCTGACAATGGCGGACCCTGGCGGGCACTGGCGGGCACTGGTGGGTATTGGCGGGCACTGGCGGGCACTGGCGGGCAGTGTCCACTAAAATGTAAAATCTTATAAATGCTGACTCATTTCCTGTTTTGAAATATGAGTTGGCCATTTCTTTATAGGGCTGACAATGGCAGATTGTGGTAGACACTAGCGGACACTGGCAGGCACTGGCAAACTGTGGCGGACACTGGCGGGCAGTGTCCACTAAAATGTAAAATCTGATAATGCTGACTCATTTACTGTTATTAATTATGAGTTTGCTATTTCTTTATAGGGCTTACACCTGCGGACAGTGGCGGGCAGTGGCGAGAAGTGGCGGACACTAACGGGCGCTGGCGGACAGTGTCCACTAACATGTAAAATCTTATAATGCTGACTAATTTCGTGTTATTAATTATTAGTTTGCTATTTCTTTATAAGGCTGACAATAGCGGACAATGGCGGACAATGGCGGACAGTGGCGGATAGTGGCGTACAGGGTCGGGCACTGGAGCGCACTGGCAAATGCTATTTCATTTTGTGTTTTTAATTATGAATTGGCGATTTCTTTATAAGACTTCCAATAGTGGATACTTGCGGACACTGGTTGGCGCTGACAGGCAATGTCAACTAAAATGTAAAATCTAAAAATTCATACTCATTTACTGTTTTGAAGTATGAGTTGGCAATTTCTTTATAGGGCTGACAATGGCGGACAATGGTGGGCACTGGCGAAAAGTGTCCACTAAAATGTAAAATAAAAATAATGCGGACTCATACAGTGTTATTAAATATCAGTTGTTTATTTCTTTATAGTGCTGACAGTAGCAGACAGTAGCGGACAGTGGCAGGCACTGGCTGACACTGGCGGACACTGGTTTACAGTGTCGGACACTGGTTTACAGTGGCGGACACTTGCGGGCAGTGTCCACTAAAATGTTACTTCTAATAAATACTGACTTATTTCTGGTTTTTAAGTATGGGTGTGCTATTTTATTATAGGGCTGACTCATTTTGTTTTTTGAATTATGATTTAACAATGGCGGACAGTAGCGGGCAGTGGCGAACACTGGCGGGCAGTGCACACTAAAATGTAACATCTAATAAATGCTGACTTATTTCTTGTTTTGAAGTATGAGTCGGCGATTTATTTATAAGGCTTTAAATGGCGGACAATGGCGAGCACTGGCGGGAAGTGTTCACTAAAATGTAAAATATAAACATGCGGACTCATTCGGTGTTATCAATTATCACTTGTTTATTTCACTATAGGGCTGACAGTGGCGAACAGTGGCGGACAGTGGCGGACAGTGGCAGGCACTAGCGGACACTAGCGGACACTGGTGGACACGGGCGGACACTGGCAAACACTAGCCGACACTGGTGGACACGGGCGGACACTGGCGGGCACTGGCGAGTACTGGTTGACAGTGGTGGACACTGGCGGGTAGTGTCCACTAAAATGTAAAATCTAAAAAATGAAAGCCTGGGTGAGTGGTGAGTCACCATCCTTCCTAGAATTATCGGATTAGAATTTTGAATTACCCGGCCCCTCCACATTGCGTTCTCCCTATGATGTCATATCCGGTTGAATTTTAGAAAATTTCTTGCAGTTTATTTGGGAATGACTTAATTCTATTAAAAATAATACATAATTAAATTGAAATTAAGCTGAAAATACCTGAAATAATCAACCCCCGAGAAAATCTACAACATATGTCCCTTAAGAGTGAATTTAGAGATTCGTGAATACGCCGATTAAATTCCTCGGTGAATTTTACATTAGAATACACTTTTAGATTTTATCTAGACTCGCTAACTTTTTTCTATAGTGCACACACACACGCGCACACACATACATACAGTATATATATATATATATATATATATATATATATATATATATATATATATATATATATAGTGTTAGAGGGAAACAAATTCCAGAAGGAAATCTGGGTATGATAGCTTAATGTAATAAACAGAGCAAGAATAAAATAAAATAAAGTAACACGTAATCACATAATCACCGGTGCAATAATTTATTTCGACCCTACGGCCTTTTCAAACATACATGCGAGGTGATTACATTTTTGAAAATGAAAAAAAAGAGAAACTCACACTCACCATCTCAATACACATATAGAGAGAGCGTCAACATATTTCATACATATCTTAAGAGAGGGGAAATGAACTATTTAAGACGTATATTGACGGTGAGAGAGTGACAACATATTTAATATATAGAGAGAGGGGAGAGATTGCACGATTTATAATGAAATTTTCCCCTCTCTCCTTATATGCATAGCTCTCTTTCCCCCTCACTGTATTGCCTTCCGTTATAAATCGTGCAATCCCCCCTCTCTCTCTCTCTATATATATATATATTAAATATGTTGTCACTGCCCCCTCAATATACGCCTTTAATAGTTCATTTCGTCTCTCGTAAGATATGTATTAAATATGTTGTCGCTCTCTATATATGTGTATTGAGATGATGAGTGTGAGTTTCTCTTTTTTAATTTTCAAAAATGTAATCACCCCGCCTGGATGCTTGAAAAGGCCGTAGGGTCGAAATAAATTATTGCACCGGTGATTATGTGATTCTGTGTTACTTTATTTTATATATATATATATATATATATATATATATATATATATATATATATATAATTACAACTGAATTAAAATTTAAAGATACATGATCTATTTTTAAATAATAATCTATCATGATAATAGAAAGTTCAATATATTAGATAGAGCAATAAATTCCGAAAATGAATGATGAATATTAAATTTGTACAATTGCAATATTTATTAAATCATCAGAAGTTCAAAAACAAGGTTGGATTATATATATATATATATATAAGCTTTATACAATGAAAGAAAAAATCCGACAAATCTATAGAAAAATAAAATGGAAAAGTGGACAGACCACAAGATATATAAGACATATCATATCGACGTCACCATGTAGAGACTAATATTTCGTTTATTATTTTTTTCTGATAAAGTTTCTGTAAAAACGAAACGAAATATTAGTTTTTTTTATGGCACCTCCGATGTGATGTTGCTAACTATTTGGTAATATATTGAAATAACTTTCTTAATAATTATTTTTTTAATGTGAAAAACAGAGATTTTCCTCCTTTTCAACAAAAGCTAGCTAAAGTGATGTTCCTTTTTATTATTAAGTTTTTGAAAAAAAATAATATTGCGAATTTTCGTGTATTCTAAATTTTTCTTTTGGACTTTGGATAATATACACTTTAATGTCGAATTAATTGTAATTATTAATGGTTTTAATCGAGGTATTTGTCAATGGATCTTTTCTTGTGATTTTTATTTTGTTTGTGGTGGAATTTGTAACTTTCTCTTGGACATTACTGTTGATTCTATATTTTTGTTCCACATACAAAAACTTTGTTCTAACGATATGTAAAAATATTATGTTTCATTGTATGACTTAAAATCAACATTGCCTTGAAACAGCTGTAAACAACTATAATACCTTTGTGCATTATTTGGAACTTTATTTGGAAAATGATTTAAATCGCCAAAATACACACATACATATGTATATAATATAAAATTATATTTTAATATTTTACCTACATACGACGTCGTTTTGAGCTTTCGGCTCTCCTCAGTGTAGGGAAATTAAGCTTAATAAGGTATACAAAAGTGGTTGAAATGTATCAGTTAAAATTTAAAATGGGGAAAAAATTAAAAATATCTCCATACAAGTTCCGTGATTCAATGTTTATTAAGAACGTATATTAGGCCGTTAATGTTTTAAAGCAAATAACGTATCCAAACGAGAGTGATACGTGAATTCACATTTCTGTAACAGGTGACAGCATAAGCTGAAGCGAGCCGGATGGTTAAATCCTTCTGAGCTTGAAACCGACGGTACTAATGTTGTACTAATCTTTCTGTACAAAAAATAAATGATTCTCAATTAATCGAGTACTTTGCTGGGATTTTTCCCAGCATATTCCAAAAGATATATATATATATATATATATATATATATATATATATATATATATATATATATATATATATATATATATAGACATCCGTTTCGTTATTTAGGCTAGACTTTACCAACTTAGCTTCGAAGCTAATAGTCGCAGTGGGAGTATTTACATCGTATTTAAAATGAAGGTATTCATTTATTTATACATCTGAATAACGCTACTGACAATCGAAGGTACTAACTTCTTTTTACGAGAGAATAATGCTGTAACACTAAGTGGAAATTGTGTGTGTGCGTGTGTGTGTTTAGACTTAGTGGTTATGTTTTTCTTCGGTCAGATATGGCTTCCAGGTTATTAAAACAGTCATAAACAGCTGCGCTCATATGAAAAACAAAACAAAATCAAACAAAAAAGAACAAAAAAAACTGTAATCCCCCCAAATAAAATGTTAATGTCTATTTCGATTTGTTGATAGCAAATAGGAATTAAATCATAAAAGTGGAAAGAAATAGGAAGATGATAAATGAAAGAATTGTTGAAGGGTAATCTTAGAGACGATCTAAGAAAGGAAATGCCAAAGAATTGCAGAAATAATTGGTTGGAAACGAGGAAATGGCAACTGAGAATCGACAAAAGAAGGACGACCGAATGAAATATTGCGAAACGGGTGAAACAAGTGATGGGTTAAAATGTATGATGGACGAATTACTTTAAATAGGGAGAGAGTGGGAGAGGATAGTATTAAAGGGGTAAAGTGTGTGTGTGCGTATGTGTGTGTGAGAGAGCGAGAGAGAGAGAGAGAAAGAGAGAGAGAGAGAGAGAGAGAGGAGAGAGAGAAAATGAGTGAATAAGAAAATAAATTTAAAGACAGGGAAAGATGTATATATATTTAGTAGATTCGTTTGTAAGTTGATGTATATTTGCACTGAACAGACTGTGGGTAGTTTTATTAAAAAGGCAGATTATACACATAAAGAATAAATACTCTATCGTAAGACAGATATAGAGAGTGGGGGTTAGAGAAGAAGAGGGGAGGGAAAGGAGAGACGGACAACGAGAGAGAAAGAGAGAGGGAGAGGGGGAAATGAGAGAAAAGCGGATAGAAAGAGAGACTAACAAAATTTGCTTGTTATAATGTTTATTCATTTTATATATAAAGCAGAGTTAAAATGTTCCCTGCACAGTTGAAGGGTATAACTTTCCAAGCTAAAACTACATTTAGAAATATGCTTTATAAACAATTTAGGCCCATTATTGCTTTCAAAAACAAAAAAAAAGAATTACTTTCGCTCAAATTCATCGCATTTTATTTTTTTATCAAATCAGTCGTTTTCCATTTTCTTATTAAGTAAATCACAGGAGTAGAGGTAACTACCCCCACAGTACGATCACACAGTAAAGAAATACGAAAAAATCTAAATAGAGTCACTTTTTCGTATTACACCGTGCGTTCATTCAATTTTTATTAATCATTATGTCTACTAGCGCTTACACAACTAATTATTGAAAATCAGGTCATGGAATAGTGGATGAGCAATGACCATGCTAGTAGAAATAAGGACACAAAGGCATGATTAAAGCTGAACCAAGATATTATGAACGAGTCGACCGAAATATCTTGGTCCAGCTTTAATGATGTGTTTGTGTCTTTATTTCTACTAGAATATTCGCTTGCTTATCCACTATTCCATAAACTGATTTTCCATTTTGTCTGAAATTTTTATTTCATATTTACTCCCTCACGACTAATTATAAGAATATGATAAAGTTAAGTTTTTCGGTTACAAACACTACAAAAACACATTAAAATCTTCTCTCGTAAGAAGTTTTTAGAATATTGATAACAAAAGAGCCATTAGATTTCTTTGTTTGAAACTTAATAAACCGTGTGCACTATTTGTCAAGTCCGACAACATAAGTGCATCGGGTTTACTGTCTAGCCTACGCGAATACACGAAATAATGCATTTGTACTAAGATTTTTAATAAAGTAATCGGTTAGTTATATTCCGTGATCGTTAATTAATAAATATTGAAAATGTCATTAAAATTGGTTAATTTCCCGAATTTGGTGAATTTTAAGTGACGAGAGGGGTCAAAATGCCCATAGCTTGACTCTTCGACAGATCTTGGTTATTACTTTAGAGCATGACGTCATTTACCAGCGCTAAGGTCTTCTTTATTACGATGGCTGTGGCTGTGACGACCTGGACAGGTCACGCTAATTCGTATTTTTTAGTCGACTTAAGGCGGTATTCATTGGAGAGTCCTTGGACGATATAAGAGTCCGCGAAAATAGTTCCCGTCTGTATTCTTACAACGTTCTAGGTGACCAACGACCGGGTGAAACCACACAGAAACCGTGCAGTAACCAGAGGAGCAGTGACTTGGTTTCGGAATACGCCGAAACTTTATTTTCTCATTTCAGACATATTTTGCGGAATAAGTACCGCGACGAAAACGCACGCCGGGAATTTGACTGCCAGAGGTAATATCAGCTATTATAAAGGGTCAACTTTTATTAGAATATACTAGCAAATATATACTCCCTCCGGTCGCATATTTTTGCTAGTTGTTTTATTTAATTGCTCAGTAAAATATGTTTTTTTACAAAAAAAAAGAAAGAAAATAATCCCATCTTTTATTTAAATAAATAAAATACGGAATAATGAAAACATAGCTTTTAAACAAAATTTACCCGTTACAGCGTAAAATGTAAAGCAGAATATCAAGGAAAATATTTTAAATACATCTGGAAATCTAAAAAAAAAAACAATCATAAGTGTATATTTGCGAATATTAATTTATTAGAAGCTTTAAAACAAATTAATTATGTAAATTTGACAGACGCGTGATGTTTGGAGAAGTTTTGGAATGTGTATATATAGGAGCTGAAAGTAGATATAAAAACAGAGCGATCAAAACTAATAATATAGTTTAGTACAATTAATAGAAGTAATAGTATAGTTCTGTGCTTTAGACAGACAGATACCAAATCTCCATTAGTAATAGAAGTATAATAGTACAATTAATAGAAGTAATAAAATAGTTTCGGCTTCAGATAGTTACCACATCTCCATTAGTAATACTAGCAAATATATGCTCCCTCCGGTCGCATATTTTTGCTAGTTGTTATATTTAATTGCTTAGTAAATTTTTTGTTTTTTTACAAAAAAAAAAAAATCAAAAAAATCACCCCATCCATTATTTTAACAAATAGAACACGGAATAATGAAAACTATTTTGAAACAAAATTTACCCTTTATGGGGTAAAATGTAAAACAAAAAATCCTAAACTCACTTAAGGTCGTAAAAAGATGACAATATTTGAAGTTTTTCAAATTGAAAAGAAAGTGTACCTGAAATTATATCAACAATCAAAAATAAATAAAATACAGTTATTTAATTACTCAGTAAAATGTGTTAAGTTTTTTCTTACAAAAATAGAAATTTTTTAATCAATTATTTTTTACATTAAATAATTTGATTCAATAAATTTGTGCTTTAAAACATAATTTCTAATATATAAAAAAAAAACCTAAACGTTTTAATGAAGAAATTGAAGTAAATATATCATTTTTGAGCGACTCGTACGATAAATTTCTAGAGAATCTGTTGTTTACATGTTATTAATCAAATAACGCGCCCCTGTCTTGACATATAACTTTCTGTGCGTTCGAAATAGAACATTATACTTAATAATCAAAGGGCAGGTAAGACATATACTACATTAACCACCCCCTCAAAAAAGGAAAAGGTATTGCCCAGGAGGATAGTATAATGACAACAGAACAGATACTACACTACCTCCACACCTCTCAAAAAAGGAGGTGATGCCTGAGAAGATGGTATCATGTCAACAGAACAGATACTACACTACCTCCACACCTCTCAAAAAAGGAGGTGATGCCTGAGAAGATGGTATCATGACAACAGAACAGATACTACACTACCTCTACACCTCTAAAAAAGGAGGACGTAATGCCTGGGATAATGATATAATGCAAACAGAACCGATAATACACTACCTCGCTTTCTGTATTCTTTTCTCGTTTACTTTCTATTTCTGTATTATTTTCTCTCTTTCTATATCTGTATTTATTTGTCTCTTTCTCTCTCTTTCTTTCTCTCTCTTTCTTTTTCTCTCTCTCTTTCTGTATTATATTCTCTCTTTCTATCTCTGTTTTTTTCACTTTCTCTTCTCTCTCTTTAGACACGCACATGAATCTGTGAGTGTGTGTCAAGACAGAAAAAAGACAGATAGATATATACAATATAAAGATATATAGATGTAAAGAATAGAATATATATAGCGAAACTAATAAAAAAAGTGCAATAAAACAGAAAAAGACCGCAAACAGCCTAAAAACTATGTCATATAAAGTTAATAGAATAACACAAATTGGTAGGAAATCAATTTATTTATGGTAAATCTTGCCTCTGATGGATGCGGATGTCATTGGCCCTAAACGAATGATGGGTGCTTTAAACTATTCTAGCTGGTTAATGTGTGTTTATAGGGCATTTAGGACACCGCTTGATAGCGGAGTAATTATGCTAATGTCAAGATTTGGTAGACACTCGATAAACAGTCAGCGCACCTCACCGTTGCCTTAAAAGCAAATTGACTTGCGCGATTTCAATAAGTACCTGTTTATTTATTTATTTATTAATTTTTGTTTTATGGTTTTTCTTGGTTTTGATTAAAATTCTGTCCTTTTTCTTTTTATCTTGTTTGTAGAAGTAATTTTTATGTTTTTATGATAGTTTTTTTAGTGTTATCATTTCTATTTTGGTACATTTTGAAATAATTATAGTTTCCTTATACACTTGTGTCGTCTTTTGTAGACTCATCACTGTGACTTAACACAGCTAACGCATCGACTTCAAGGTTTGAACCCTAGATCTTTAGTCATCATTGCCTCGAAAGTCTAACGTCCTAGCCATAACGGCCAAATTTTCTGATAGAAGAAATATACCGCTTTATTTACGATGATCGGTTTCTTGAGCAGATTCAATACATTTTGTGAAAGAAGCATGCGTATTAGCTAAGTGGAAACTGTCATTTACCACAGAGCGAATATAATATATATATATATATATATATATATATATATATATATAATGAAAACAAGTGAATGACGAGAATAAAATTGTGCAAAAATACAATATCTATTAAGCTATCAGTTGTTAAAAACAAGATATTTAAAAAAAGACATTTTATTATTACTTCTTTAAAACATGGCTTTTCAAAAAATGATATATTTATATCTTTATGTATGTTTTCTGGGCTCTCCAAATCCTTATGGTTTTATATAGACAAACAGTTCTCTTTAACAGCGCTGAGTCGACTTTAATACTTATTGGTTAATGCTTTTTTGAGCACAGCCCCTATTTTCTCGTATTTATTTAGACGTTGTCCCAACCACATAAAAATCGGATTCCTATTTTTGAACATGACGCATTTGATGTCATCGCTCTTTTTTGGAGCAAAAACTGTAAAATAAAAGAGGGAAGGTTCGTTAGTAGATGCATGATTATTTGACGTCACAGACCAACGTTACCATGTACACATAACCCTCGTTTCATGAGGTCAGCGTGTGCACTTAGATGTCACCTCAACTTAATGTAGCTAGAAGCGGACGTGACGTCCCATGGTTTAAAGAGAGAGGGAGCAAGAGAAGTAAGCAGTTTGATCGGAAGCCTAGAGGTGCGAACACGTGGATTTTGAAATATTCCTTAAAATAAGTGATTAACAAGAAAGTATAAACTCCCCTCTCTCTCCCGCTCTACTGGTCAGTTATTTCGAACAGACAATCCATGCGAATAAACATGTTTTTGTCTTCAACCGTTGTTGCGACCTGGACATTTTTCGGGGTAGCTTGTTTCTAGGCGACGTTTTCTGAGTCTAGCAGGGTCACAAAAAATGCGTACAATTACGAGCGGCTAACCAGGTATGTTTATGAACTTACGTGTATTACACAGGGTTGAAAAGTAACAAAAACATTTCGTTTTTTTCTGAGCTACGTATTTTTAGTATGTACTTTTTAAAAGCAAAATATATCCCGTTGGCGAACATTCTAGTGCGTTTGACCCTCTCCAGTTCATGCTCAAATGTTATAACTGCTTCATTATAATATAAGGAACCAAAAAGAAAAGACTATAACACGAAGGACAAAATAAAAATAATCAGCAATTGACTGTTTGAAATGATTTCAGTGTTACTCATTGAACAACGACTAGTCCCATTCTTCTTTGCGTGTCTTTGAAGCATGTGATCATACAACAGTGTCTTTAAAGCATGTAGTAAAATAACTTTCCAGCTTTTTTACGTAGTCCTTTGCATTATTTTTGTACTCTGCAAGATATTTTCAGTTGCACTGGTTGGGCAGTAGAGAGCAGACAAGCCAGTGTTGCATCGTATGGTCTGCCTCTCCACATTCACAGATGGTTGGGTCAGTTTTGTATCCGCATATACTCATATCAACTTTTGATCGCCCCATTCTCGTTTTCAGGAGGTCGAGTGTTTACCACTGGAGCCAAAATACCTCTAAACCGGGGAGGAGGGCTTCAGAAGAAGGATTCCCATGTCAGTAGGAGTAGGCCACTCTCCAGCCGTCTGGTCCACATCTGTTGTTTGGTCTCTTCCTTAGATGTTATTAGGGGTTCGACAGGGCTGAGGAAGCTTCTTATTGACTTGTCGTTGGATCGTTGGTTCACGTCCATGCAGATGGTGTCCATCACTGATAATCTCTGTGATCTCTACTGGACTGGTACCTTCCCGTCTCACATCTGAAGAGGCCATCCCAGTAAGGAGATGCATGTTGTTCAGGTTGGTAGGTTCAGGCGACCAGTGATCAAGCGGCAGGTGTTGCTCAATGCTGAGCTTAGCTTTTTGGCATGCGCTGATCTCTCCCAAATAGGACAAGCATACTCCGCAGATGAATAGTACAGGGCTAATGCAGTACATCTTGCCGTGTGTGCTGGGGCTCTCCACTTGTAGTTGATCAGTTTCCGGAGAAAACTGTTGCGGGAGATGACTTTTTTGTCTTCTTTACATGTTCCCTGAATGAGAGGGTGCGGCTCAGGGTTACGCCACGGTAGACAGAGTTGGTGCGATTCTCAAGTTATATTCCAGACCACGTGATTTTTAGGGATTGATTGGGCTCCCAGTTCCTGGTATGAAACGAGCAGACTTGAGTTTTTGCAGGGTTTACATACAGGTGGTAGCTCTCGTAGTAGAGGAGTAGCTCATCTAAGGCTGAGTTGAGGTTTGTTTCTACTAATTCAAACGTACTTTCTTATGATGTTACACAAAGGTCGTCAGAATAGATGAACCGCTCATTGGTTGATCATTAGTGTAGATGTCTTATAGTACTAGCGCCAGAAGATTATCTTGAAGAAAAACATTATTTTCTCGGTGCCAGCGACTTTTGTTTTCGTTTAGGGTAACATAAAAGCGCTTGTCTTTTAGGATGGTTCCGATTAGGTCTGTGAGTGCCAGGTCTTTTGTAAGCTCCAATATCTTTTTCAAGAGGAGGCGATGGTCTACAGTGTCATACGTGGCAGACAAATTGACGAAGACGGCTTCCGTTACCAGTCCTTTCGGAAACCCATTTTCGATGTGCTTAATGAGAATCAGGAGCTTGCTTCTTGTGGATTTGTCAGGCAAGACTCCTGTGTGTTGGGGATGATGGCTGGTTCAGCAACCGAGGCTAACCTGTTGAGGCGCTAAATCAGCTTAAACAAGGAAATCGGGCGGAAACTCTTTGCATGCGCAAGATCGATGATTTTGTTTTTTCTCCAAATCTTTGGGATGTTTCTTGTTAGCACACAGTTGTTCATCAACTCAAGGATCCATTTTCGTGTCAAAAGCTCCAAATTGCTTGATCTGCTATGTGTAAATATAATCTAGGCCGATGAGTTTACCAGCCTTCAGGACATTGATGGCAATATCGAGCTCTTTAAGTAAGAACGGCCCAGTCAGTTCAGTACTCTGTGAATATTGAAATCGGCAGTGATGGTGTACTGCTGTTTCGTTGGAGTTGATGGATCGTTGCTGATTTTCCGGATTAGACTTCATGCCCTTTTCTATTCTTGGTCATATTAGTTTTCTCCAACAGATTTTTCCATTTGCGTTGACGACCTTCTGATAGGAAGGTTATGGGTCTCCCACCTACTTCAATGGTACGTTCAGCAAAGGTGTCAGATTCATAGAGTTGCTTGTATTGCTTATATAATTTGCTGCTTTGGGCATCGGGTTTAGGTATGTATTGAGTGCAGCTACCTCTTGGGATGTTCTTCCGGGTTGCTTGGCGCACAAATCTGGTGAATATGTCATAGTTTTTTGGGCCTGCTGTGAGATGGGCAATCTCTGTTCAGTATCTACTTGGAAGCCAGGTCAATTCGCTTTCTCAAAATTGAATCTTATTCGAAATGTAACTGTGGCAGGAGTGATTTCAGCGTTGATTATGATGCTAATTGGACGGTGTTGCGTTTTGGGCAGTGGCCCAAGCATAAGCTTTTGCTCAGTCCTGTGATGCTCGGACTGACAAACACAATATCTGGATTGTACCCTGCTTTCCATCGTCCGCTGTTGAAGGATTTTGGTTGCTTTGCATCGTGGATAACATTAAGCTGGTTGGTTTCGGCCCATGCAACCACTGCATCTCTATCCGAATTTTTAGCATATCCCCATTGGGTGCTATGGTTGTTTAAGTCGCCAATCACAATCTTTGGTTTCCTAATTGGTGATGGCATATCTGGCATCACAAGTGGTGTGGGTGGTGGCTTATATACTGGGATGATGGTGATTCTAATGAGCTCAGCTGTTAGGACTTCAATGTTATTTTCATCGATCTTTGCTGTTGATTCGATGATTGCCCCATTTTTTGCAAGTATGATTCTTCCATGTTTCTCATGTGGTCTTTCTGTGATAGTGGTCATTTTGTTCCACATGAAGGCGGGGATGTTTAGGTTCAGCGTGGCTTTCTTGTAGGCAGAGAATATCACATTGATGCTCTCTGAAGAGTTTTGAAATAAGTTCTTTTTTGGTTGAGGATTTTCCTTCAATGTTTAATGATATGATAGTCCGTACTGGTTTTTGAGGCTGTCACTGGCCTTTCATTATATTTAGGACTGATAATCTACTGACATTTGTTTAACTTATTGACATCGCTCGTCTTATTGGCTCGTATTTAGGCTTACTTCAAAGTGTTTTATAGAATTCGCAGGTAATAGTAAGTATTACTTGACAGGGATCGCGACGTGAACGCTTCTACATGTAACAACTACTAAAAATAAAATAAAATTTTCTTGACACCACCTCATACAATAATTTGGTATCTATATTTATTTGCATAAAATATATAAATGCGACACAGCGCCTAAAAAGTGGCGCGGGAAAAGGTCGACCTTATCTAACATTAATTAAGCTAGTCGAATTCATCCATTTCCATCAATAAACGGTTATACCCATTTAATAACTATACCAACATCGCTCAATGAATAACCTACTTAGAGAACATATATTACCACATGCAGTGGGGAGCTGGGAGATAAACATTTAATGTACAATAATACAATTAAATTATTTACATTAAAGAGAAAACTCTCGGTATTCGTTTAAGAAACCCTCAATTTCTAATTGTGACAGATCAACAAATTTGCCAGTCGAAAAGTTGATACAGCTCCAAAAAGCTTTATTCTGTACACCTTATTCGAAATTCCGAAATTAGACCTATGTGACAATATTGTGAATCGGATGTCGGTGAGATTCGAACTCGAGACCTTGGTTTTGCTTTGGAAAACAGTGAGAGATGAAGACGGATGAAAAGAAGACGAAGGAGGGGGTGATCGTTAAACGTACACTTGGCCATTTCTGAGTTATAATAGTGAATTGAAAAATCCCTAATATGGAAAGTAATGCTAATGAGGATATTGTTTTTTTCGTTATTGAATTGAATTCAGTTGGAGGAGGGGGGGGGGCGAGGTCCCGCCCAGTCTCAACACACCTAATTCTCAATAAAATGAAATTGTAACAGACATTCAAAGACTCTGCTTTGCTGCCCATCGAATTCACGTTGGTGGGAAACGGACCTGCCCTGGACTTGACGTTTGTGTCGCCAGATCATAATGGCCAAAACTTAATAATGCAGCCAGTCTAAAACACATACATTAGAAGTTAAAAGTTAGAAGTTTTTGAGCAAATATAGTCTAGTATTTTACCATAATAATTATTATTTTATATAAAAGCACACATCCAAATTTACCCTTTATGTTTTTGCTTGAAATTGTCTTCGATCCTAAGAGGTACATACTTTGGAGACCAGCACCAGCCGATTACCCTCTTAATCAAATCACAACGTTGGGAGAGTGGTAATCGAAGGACCTTTAAACACCGACGGTGTTTATCAGTACAACACATTTCTGAAGACTGGTACCGATTGATCAACCGCAAACTAAGAACGGCCGACTTCGGGGACGTCACGAGAGGCGGGGGTACATTTTAATGTCCTCACGACCAGGAGTGGGGCGTTTTAATGGTGCCCATCAGAAATAGGTACAGTTTAGTGGTACCGTGCATATGTACACTGCATCTCTGGTAAATCAGGCAATCTGTCACCTAAATATGGAAGAGAAAAGGGTAATAAACAAAAGACAAGTTAGGGAAAAAAGAGGGTAAAGACAAAATAAAATGTTGGGGATATATGATACCATGCGTACTCAAATTAAGTTTGTAAAAATGGGGGAATACAAAAATAGAAACTTACATTAGTCAACTCGGGTGTTCCAAATTTGGTATTTGATGAACCGAATGAATATGCGAGTATTTGTCATAAATTTTGGCATCATATCTTTTTTTAAGGAAATCACTCCAGACAAAGCATGAATCCACTTGATGTAAGGAGCTAACAAGAGAGAAAGATGATTATCGCAAATACAGGATTTGCTTATTAGCCTTAGTCTTGAAAAATCAAAGGCTATAGGAAGGAGGAAAACAGTCAGCAGGAAGAGAGTTCCACAACCCTGCAGTTCTTGGAAAAAAGCTACTGGAATAGGAAGCTGTATTACAATGAGGTATCCAAAACAGCGAATTGATGGAGACCACGAGACCAACGAGTCAAACGAGCTGGAACAAGGGAAGCAGGGAATAGATCACATAATTCTGAAGAACACATGCCATCATAGTATTTATAGAAAATACCTCGACTAGCTACATCATGTCTGTGGGTGAGAGAGATGGTGCAGAGAAGAAGAAAGCGCGGGGCCAATCAAATTATAGATACGTTTTTGCACATTAAATGGGATAGAGATTCACCAACCTAAATAGGACAACAGTACTCCATACATAGTCTGATTGTAGATTTTAAGAGATAGAGAATAGCTTCAGGTATGAGAAAATGTTTGGAGCGATACAGAGAACCGACTTTATGAGAAGCAGAAAAAGCAATGGATCTAATGTATGAACTCTAAGAAAGATTTAATGAGAGAGAACTACCAAGAAGCTTCAGAGTCGATTTCTACGCAAGAGCAGAGCCATCCATGAGAATCCAAGGAAGAAAATTAACAAACCTACGATTAAAAGACACGAGCTGAGTCTTAACAGGATTACACGAAAGAAGCCATTTCGTACCACAATCCACAACTGAACCTAGGTCAACTGTTAGACAAGATGGATATTTCAACTTATCCCAGGGAGATGGGCGAGAAGCAGCACCAGAATAGAGAGTAGCATGATCAGCATAGATGTTAATTTTCTTAATAATATCCTCTGGACGATAATTGATATGGGGAACAAACAGTGTTGGGCCTAGAATAGCGCCCTGATGAACACCAGTATTGATGAGAAAGGAGAATTTATAGACCCCGACCAAAGTAACTTACACGCTTCTTTCAGAAAGAACATACCTAATAATTACAACCAGCTCACCACCAATACCATAACCCTGAAGTGTTGATAAAAGACCAGAATACCACACTCTGTCGAACGCCTTGGAAATGTCAAATCAATGGTCCTACCCTTTTCTGAATTATCCATAAACCAACAGATATTGAATCGGAATATCTGAGGTTTGAAAGTGTATCTTTGATAGTTTGCGAGTTTTAGTTCTGCATCTGAGCAAGATTATGACTTCCTTTTTTTTTTCAAAAGAACATATTTTATGAATAGATCATTATGAATTTTGGAATATATATTCTTGGCAACCCGGTGAATAACACGGACACACTATTATTTTTTGTAAACTTTACCATTTAGTCGCACCCAAAACCTTTTATCTCCTAAACTAATGAATGAATTATTGTGAATTTTGGAATATATATCTTACAAAATACAGTGAGTAACATTAGCCTATTATTTTTTTGTAAATTATAACATTTAGGGGATGCATATATATCAAGTTTAAAAAAATTCTTTAATCATTTATTTTTATATGAATCGATCATTATGAAGTTTGGAATATATATTCATGGCTATCCGGTGAGTAACATGGGCACATACATTTTTTGTAAACTTTACCAGTTAGAAGGTGCGTCCACCAAAACTCGCATACTCCTTCCAAAAATGACTTTTATGATATAAGTAAGATACAAAAAAATTATTAGAGAAAAGAATTGCTCCACATCAAATTTTGAGATATTAAGTAATGCATTTAAAAAAAGAATCGGTTCACGTGTGTGATGGGCAATAATATATATGTGCTAAATAAATCACAAACTATTGAACTAATCATTATGAATTATGGAATATGTATTTTCGGCAACAAGGTGAGTAACGTGGACACATTAGTAAGTATTTTTGATAACTTTTACTGCTTAGGGAAGTGTCACCGAAACCATACTGTACCTTCCAAAGTAAGAAAAAACATGAAGAAATAATATTAATGCTATTTGTCTTGCTTCAACCCGTCCTGGAACAAGTTACACACAGTTACTCCCCTTCTCTTTCCCCAGCCGCTCAAAATCCATGCTACACCTCACCACGACAAACACTCCAGCACCCCCTCCCCTCTCTTCCACCCTAAGACACATTCACTAACACTTCTACCCCTCCCCTTTTTCACTCAGATCCATCCACATTCCTTTCACTCCCTGCCACTGACTTCTCTCAGCCCGGACCTTAGTCCAGTGCTGTCAGCAGCCACGGCTACTACTTTTTCTCATCGACCCATCATGTCTACCCAATATTTCGATGTACTTGCATGACATTTTTCTTAAAATTATCATCCTGAGGAAGTCTTACACACAAAGACGAAACGTTGATGAATATATAAAAAAAAATCTCTTGGTTTTTCCTTTTTCATTTCCCATTACGTCGGATTATTCTCATCCTTCTATACTCATATATATATATATATATATATATATATATATATATATATATATATATATATATATATATATATGTGTGTGTGTGTGTGTGTATTATACTAATTAAGAAATCTACTCATTTTAATTCTTTTAATTAGTGTTTAATTAAAAGTAAACAATATGTATTATACATCAATTAATAAAGACTTCCCATATTTCAGTTTCTAGTGGCTGCTTTAAAGTTTTTAAGGGACATAAAAAGGCCAAATCTCACATTTGAAAAATCAAATATCTGAGATTTGCATTAAATTTGATTTATAGTCACTAGACACAAATTAAGAAAGATTCCCTGAATTTCAAGTATTTCTTAAGCCCCCTTAAGCTTAAGCCTTACATTTAAGACATTTTCTAGAATCAAAATTATGTAATTAATTTTGATCAAAATTAGAATAAGTATTTTAGACAGATGGTTTAGTGTCATTATATCTTGATCTTCATCTTAGGGGGAATAAATGTAGTGCACAACTGCTCTATTCGAAGTAATTACTATAAATATATATATATATATATATATATATATATATATATGTGTGTGTGTGTGTCTGTGAAAAAAGACAAACGGAAAACAGGTTAAAATGCAGGAGAAAAACAAAAACAAGAGATTTGACCGGTTTCGTTCGTATTAACGAACGTCATTTCATTTTCATGACTTACCGTGCATTCACACACGACAGTGTGTGAATAATATGCTTATGGTCAACATTTACTAAATCGTGATCAATTTTTGGGCTTCTCATTTATTTAATTTTCATCCAAACTTGATGCGGTTTTTGCATTAAAATTGGCTAGCCCCAAGCCTTTTTTGAACATAAAAAATTAAAATTTAGTCCAGTAGACAAAAGTAATTCAAAATATGTGTGGTCACTAGCGTGTAGGATAACGCCCCATTGACTTTGAATAGCCATAAAGTTTTTTTTTTATTTCATACAAATATTTATTTTTTATACCCGAAATGCAGTAAACAGCACATGGAATCTAAAAATATAAATATATCGGATGGAGTTTAAAATATAGAAGGGGTAAGCAGCTTAAATTGACAAAATTGCCAATTGAGTAACGCTCCTCATGCTTTTTAAATCGACATACCTTTTTAAATTATGAATATAATTTAAGGATGGACAAATAGCAAGATAGAACCCGATGAGCTGATTCTAAATATGTAAGTATTACAAACATTGGGGCTATAGAGACAGAGCTGTGTGACTTTTAGTAGAAAAATAGAAAAATATGATAATTTACTTTTGAAGCTAAATTTTTCAGGAAAAAAGGCCAAAAGAGACCAAACTGAAAACTAAAACCACACTTTTAGATACAAGAAAGCCAAAAAAAAAATGCCAAATTGAAAAATTCTCTTTATTAGTGAAGAACATGAAAAATTGGCTATATTGAAGATATTTACTCTTGGGTATATTGAAAATGTAAACCCCCAAATATTTGTATCTTTTTTCTATGAGTTTCGTATTGTTTTCTTAGCAGTGAAAGCAAAGTAGTTCCATATAAAAGTGAAATTGTGGCCTTTTTATATATGCTTTTTTGTGCACAAACAAATATTTATATAATTATTGCGTTAAATAAAAATTACTTTTTTACAGTATAAATATTAATTTTTATATCGTACTGGAAGAACATAAAGAATATTTGGACATATTAAATTTAAATAAGTGTTGATAAATTTTTAGATAGATACCCTCAGCCCCCTCCCCTTAACAAAAATTAGATTATTTTTGGGACACCACGTGCAACACGATGTCGTTAAATATTTTTTTTTTAATAAATCTAAAATGATAATTCACTTGTCGTCGTTGACGCATGAATGTGTACTCAGCAGCGTAAGAAATTCATTTTTTTAAATTTTGAAACATTGGAAGAATTGAAAAACAGGAACCGACCGAAAATAATTATTTTAAAAAGTGGTCTAAATTTTACTAACAATTAATTTCAAATGTATGGTAGGGCAAAAGTATAATGAACTATTAAACAAACGGGATGTTCACCGCCACACACTATCCACTATACGACGTCATCGAAGTTTTACTTACAGAAAATCATTCAGTTGCCAATTTCACTTTCGAAGAATGAAATATAATTTTCACAATTAAAGTTCATATTTTTTTTATTAAAATAAAATAAGAAAGTTAAAAATAAAACATATTCGTCAATATTTAAAGAATTTTAATATCATTTTAAAATTAGATAGGGAAATAAAATCTTATTGAGACCAATAAAAACTGTAAAAGTAACTTTTTAATAAGAATAGATTAACTGTTTATTCTAATTAAGCTATAAATAAACTAGAGAAAAAATATTAGAAAACCATCTGACAGATGGTTTTCTTATAATGTTCTATTACAAATCCATACCTTCTATATAAAATTAAAAATACAGTGTCTTAAGATCTTTGAAATAGTTACAGCAAAGTGATATTTATATTTCAAAAGATAAGCAAAAGAAAGTTTCTTGAAACTTAAAAGTTTACTGAATTTCTTTGTTATTAACCTATAGTGAGAACAGTTTTCATTTTAAAAGTTTTTGACACGTAGTAATAGTTTTTTAGATTAACTTTAGGCTTTTACCGTTCGAACATGATCACATTTTATTTTCAACAATTAAATAGATATAATGAAAATGAGTTTAAAATGAATTGAATTATGATATTTTAATTCATTCTGAAATAATTATAAATTATTTGAACTTATTGGAAACTCAGAAATTGAGATTTTTTATTATTTTGAAACTTATTCTGAAAATCAGTGTTTCTGAATTTATTATTATTTAAATTTAAAATATTCAACACATTTTTTTATCTTACTTTACTGTAATCTAAAAATTAAAATACTGAAAATTTTGAAAATTTTGAAAATCTTTGCAAATCATTTAATTATAATTGGAGTATGGAATTAGTATTTTGAAAATGAAAAACACCCTAATATTATTAACAATAACTAATAATGGGCAGTAATGAATAATGTTGTAAGGCTCTCCAAAAAGGTAACTGTTTTAAATAATTATACAAAATATACTCATTTTTTGCTAAATTATGATAATGAAGTTAGATAAAATTTCTTATTATTGTGTTTATGAAGATTACAGAGTAAAGTTTGAAATAATAATTTTTTCAGCGAATAATAAAGTAATAAATCCAAGGCTTTTCACTAATTAATTAGATGCTTTCATTATTGTGATGTCATAATTATTATTGGTTCAACTCAATTAGCAATTGTTACTAATATTTCTACCAACTCAAAGTATAGGTGACTCAATATGAACCTGGTCACTGGTGCTTTGGGGTCTTGCTATTTGTTCCTTTTTTAAATTATAATAAAAAATACGTTGTACATTCTCAAACTGCAATACTTTTTAACTAGACTGAAAAATGTGAACGCATGTGTATTTATATTCGTACATATAAACCTGGAAAAGTACTGAAACAGGAATTGAGATGTGAAGATTTAAATGTAGAGTATAATTAGCAACGTAAAAAGAATAATACACAAGAATGAATTAGATGATTCATTAAATAAAGTTAAATTTACTTACAGCATAATTCAAAATGTGAAGAATCCATAAGCGATTGCTCTTTACCACATTACCTTGAGTGGAGTGTATTATGTAGCTGACTCTTATCAGCTATACAATCTGCCTGTATTTAAAAATATATCCATACTGCACCGATCAGGAAATTTTGATTTTTTTGTGTTACATGCAAAGCACATGTGTTTTATTATTTTAATAAAAAATGTAACCAAACTTTGACATAATTAACTTAAATTTAACTCTTCCTAATAGTTTACCTTTTCTAATTGTCAGCACCATTTTTTGCATTTCTTTCAAGTGACAAATAATTTCTTTTTTAATTTCAAAATTTTCCCATAAATTTCCAACTTCATTTGAAAAAGATAATTTTAAAAGTTAGTTATAAAGTGATCAAGTTTAGTGATTAAGTCACTAAATCTTTGAATCACTAAGTCAAGTCACACATCAAGTGTGATTAAGTGTACATTTAATTCTTCAAATCTCAATTCCAGCTTCAATATTTTAAGAGTTAATTCCACTTGTCCTGCACTTTTCCAGTTTATATTTAAGAATATTAATACACATGCGGCTGTATTCTTCACTCTTTTAGATTATCTATCTATCTATCTATCTATCTATCTATCTATCTATCTATCTATCTATCTATCTATCTATCTATCTATCTATCTATCTCCCCCCTCTCTCTCTATACACATATATATATATATATATATATATATATATATATATATATATATTTAAAAACATATAGTCCATGTAAGTGTACTCTACATAGTAAAATCAAGTTAATCCTTATTAGTTTCTATAGAAGAACCCCAATTATAAATAGAGCTGTTTATTAGATATAAAACCTTTCATTTATACAAACACTAGCGGGGCTACCCGGCGTTGCTCGGGGTCATAAAAACATATAATTGAAGAGAAATCGCGTGTGTAACATCTTTATATTCAAACTTCTATTTCCCCCCTCCTCTATAGCCGTCTCTTTATCTTTCTACCTTTCTCTTCCCTGGTCGCCCCATTTCACCGCTACTTTCTCATTTTGCATTTTGCGAAAGCTGCTTCTTCCCCACCATTTCTCCTACGTTTTCCAGGGCAATAGTATGACATATTTCTATAAAAAGTACCACCTCTATCTGCGCTTTCTATATAGGTACTTATCTCCGCTCCGGTATTCATACTATATACGTATGTATCGCCACAATGGTGCGCAGACTATATACGTACCTACTGTCGCCCCAGTGCACATACTATATACGTACCTATTGCCGCCCCGGTGCATATACTATAAAAGTACCTATTGCCGCCCCGGTATGCATGCTATATACGTACCTATCGCTGCCCCAGTGTGAATGATACTTACGTACCTATCGCAGCCCAAGTGCGAATGCGAAATACGCATCTATCACCGGCCCAGTGCAAATACTATACCGCAGAAGCCTCGTGGTCCTATACCGCAGAAGCACCCAACCCCTGGTTGCTATACCGCAGAAGCATCGTAATTCTATACTGCAGAAGCACCCCTCTGGGTGCCATACCGCAGAAGCAACCCCCTGGGTGCCATACTGCAGAAGCACCCCCAGGGTGCCATACCACAGAAGCAGCCTCCTGGTTGCCATACCGCAGAAGCCTCAGGTTCCTATTCTGCAAAAACACCCCCCGAGTGCCATACAAAAAGAAGCACCCCCTCCCCCCCGTTGCTATACCAGAGAAACCCCCCCTCCCCCGGTTGCTATACTGCAGAAGCCCTGTGGTCCTATACTGAGGAAGCACCCCCACCAGGTGCTATACCGCATAAACCTCGTGGTCCTATACCGCAGAAGCACCCTACCTTTAGCTGCTATACCGCAGAAGCTTCAAGTTCCTATACTGCAGAAGCAACCCCCCGGGTGCTATACCATAGAAGCACACCCCTATACCGCAGAAGAACCCCCTGGGTGCCATACCGCTGAAGCCTCAGTCTCCTATACCGCAGAAGCACCACCCTCCGGTTGCTATACCACAGAAGTACCCACCAGTTGCTATACTGCAGAAGCAACCCCCCCCCGGTTTCTATACCACAGAAGCACCCCCCGGGTGGCATACCGCAGAAGCACACCCTGGGTGCCATACCGCAAATACCTCAGGTTTCTATACCGCAGAAGCACCCCTCCCCCGCCTGCCATACTGCAGAAGCCTCAAGTTCCTATACCGCAGAAGAACTCCTCTGGTCCCCTACCGCAGAAGCCGCAGGTTCCTATACCGCAGAAGCACTCCCCAGGTTCAATACCGCAGAAGCTACTACTGAAATAACCCTTACTGCCCCCCACTCGTTTTCATCTGCAAAATAGTCAAAAAAGGAAAGAAGATGGTGTTAAAATATTTTCCAAACCTATCACTACAGTAGCTCTATCTACGATATTGCGCACTTTTCTCCCAGACAACGCCGAGTACTTTGAAAATAAAGGAGGCCTCCTGAGCACTACTGAAATCACTTAGGTAATCTCCCTCCTTTTTATCTGCAAAATAGTCCAAAGGGAAACGAAGATGGTGTTAAAATATTTTCCAAACATATCACTACAGTAGCTCTATCTAGGATATTGAGCACTTTTCTCCCGGACAACGTCAAATACTTTGAAAATCAAGGAAGCCTCCTGAGCACTACTGAAATCACTTAGGAATCCTCCCTTCTTTTTTATCTGCAAAATAGTCCAAAGAGTAACGAAGATGGTGTTAAAATATTTACCAAACCTATCACTACAGTAGCTCTATCTAGGATATTCAGCACTTTTCTCCCGGACAACGCCGAGTAATTTAAAAATCAAGGGGCCTCCTGAGGACTACTGAAATTACTCTTATCGATTTCCCCTATCCTTTTCAGCGTAGATACTGTTAAAATATTATCCAAACCTATCACTACGGTAGCTCTATCTAGGACATTGAGCACTTTTCTCCCGGACAACGCCGAGTCATTTGAAAATCAAGGAAGCCTCCTGAGAACTACTGAAATCATTTAGGTATCCTCCCTTCTTTTTCATCTGCAAAATAGTCCAAAGGGGAACAAAGATAGCGTTAAAATATTTTCCAAACCTGTCACTACAGTAGCGCTATCTAGGATATTGTACACTTTTCTCCCGGACAACGCCGAATACTTTGAAAATCAAGGAGGCCTCCTGAGCACTACGTAAATCACTCTTATCGATTCCATATCCTTTTCAGCGTAGATGCTGTTAAAATATTATCCAACCCTATCACTATAGTAGCTCTATCTAGGACATTGAGCACTTTTATCCCGGACAATGTAGAGTACTTTGACAATTAAGAAAGCCTCCTGAGCACTACTAAAATCACTTAGGTATCCTCCCTCCTTTTCATCTGCAAAATATTCCAAAGTGGAACGAAGATGGCGTTAAAATATTTTCAAAACCTATCACTACAGTAGCTCTATCTAGGATATTGAGCACTTGTCTCCTGGACAACGCCGAACAGCCTTGTGATTCTATACCGCAGAAGCACCCGCCGTAAGTGCCATACGGCAGAAGCACCCCCTGGGTGCCATACCACCTCATGGTTCCCTATTGCAGAACCACCCTCCGGTTGATATACCACAGAAGTAGCCCCCTGGTTGCTATATTGCAGAAGAACCCCCCTGGTTTCTATACCACAGAAGCACCCCTCGGGTGCCATACCGCAGAAGCACTCCCCGGGTGCCATAGTGCAGAAACCCGAGGTTCCTATATCGCAGAAGCACCCCCCCCCCCAGTTTCTATACCGCAATAGCACCCCTGATGCCATACCGCAGAAGCCTCAAGCTTCTATCCCGCAGAAGCACTCCCCTGGTGCCATACTGCAGAAGCCTCAGGTTCCTATACCGCAGAAGACCTCCCCGAGTGCAATACCGCAGAAGTCACTCTTACTGACCCCTTCTCCTTTTCATCTGCAAAATAGATTCTGTTAAAATATTATCCAAACCTATCACTACAGTAACTCTATCTAGGACATTGAGCAATTTTCTCCCGGACAACGCCGAGTAATTTGAAAATCAAGGAGGCCTCCTGAGCACTACTGAAATCACTCTTATGGATTCCCCCATCCTTTTAAGCGTAGATGCTGTTAAAATATTATCCAAACCTATCACTACAGTAGCTCTATCTAGGACATTGAGCAATTTTCTCCCAAACAACTCCGAGTACTTTTAAAATCAAAGAGGCCTCCTGAGCACTACTGAATTCCTTTAGGTATCCTGTCTCCTTCTGATCTGCCAAATAGTCCAAAGTGGAACAGAAGATGGCGTTAAAATATTTTCCAAACCTATCACTACAGTAGCTCTATCTAGGACATTGAGCACTTTTCTCCCGGACAACGCCGAGTACTTTGATAATCAAGGAAGCCTCCTGAGCACTACTGAAATTACTTAGGTATCCACCCTTCTTTTCATCTGCCAAATAGTCCAAAGGGGAATGAAGATGGCATTTAAAAAAATTTCAAAACCTATCACTACAGTAGCTCTATTATGGATATTGAGCACTTTTCTTCCGGACAACGCTGAGTACTTTGAAAATCAAGAAAGCGTCCTGAGCACGACTGAAATCACTCTTATCGATGATCCCATCCTTTTCAGCGTAGATGCTTTTAAAATATTATCCAAACCTGTCACTACAGTAACTCTATCTAGGACATTGAGAAATTTTCTCCCGGACAACGCCGAGTTCTTTGAAAATCAAAGAGGCCTCCTGAGCACTACTGAAATTACATCGATTTCCCCATCCTTTTCAGCGTAGATGCTGTTAAAATATCATCAAAACCTATCACTACAGTAACTCTATCTAGGACATTGAGCACTTTTCTCCCGGACAACGCCAAGTAATTTGAAAATCAAGGAGGCCTCCTGAGCACTACTGAAATTACTTAGGTATCCTCCCTCCTTTTTATCTGCAAAATAGTCCAAAGGGTAACGAAGAGGGCGTTAAAATATTTTCCAAACCTATCACTACAGTAGCTCTATCTAGGATATTGAGCACTTTTCTCCCGGACAACGCCGAGTACTTTTAAAATCAAGGAGGCCTCCTGAGCACTACTGAAATTACTTAGGTATCCTCCCTCCTTTTTATCTGCAAAATAGTCCAAAGGGTAACGAAGAGGGCGTTAAAATATTTTCCAAACCTATCACTACAGTAGCTCTATCTAGGATATTGAGCACTTTTCTCCCGGACAACGCCGAGTACTTTAAAAATCAAGGAGGCCTCCTGAGCACTACTGAAATTACTTAGGTATCCTCCATCCTTTTCATCTGCAAAATAGTCCAAAGGGGAACGAAGATGGCGTTAAAATATTTTCAAAACCTATCACAACAGTAGCTCTATCTAGGATATTGAGCACTTTTCTCCCGGACAACGCCGAGTACTTTGAAAATCAAGGAGGTCTACTGAGCACTACGTAAATTACTTAGGTATCCTCCCTCCTTTTCATCTGCAAAATAGTCCAAAGGGGAACGAAGATGGTGTTAAAATATTTTCAAAACCTATCACTACAGTAGCTCTATCTAGGATATTAAGCACTTTTCTCCCGGACAACGGCGAGTACTTTAAAAATCAAGGAGGCCTCCTGAGCACTACTGAAATTACTTAGGTATCCTCCCTCCTTTTCATCTGCAAAATAGTCCAAAGGGGAACGAAGATGGCGTTAAAATATTTTCCAAACCTATCACTACAGTAGCTCTATCTAGGACATTGAGCACTTTTCTCTCGAACAACACCGAGTACTTTAAAAATCAAGAGGGCCCTCTGAGCACTACTGAAATAACTTAGGTATTCTCCCTCCTTTTCATCTGCAAAATAGTCCAAAGCGGATAAAGATGGCGTTAAAATATTTTCCAAACCTATCACTACAGTAGCTCTATCTAGGATATTGAGCACTTTTCTCCCGGACAACGCCGAGTACTTTGAAAATCAAGGAGGCCTCCTGAGCACTACTGAAATTACTTAGGTATCCTCCCTCCTTTTTATCTGCAAAATAGTCCAAAGGGCAACGAAGATGGCGTTAAAATATTTTCCAAACCTATGACTACAGTAGCTCTATCTAGGATATCGAGCACTTTTCTCCCGGACAACGCCGAGTACTTTGAAAATCAAGGAGGCCTCCTGAGCACTACGTAAATTACTTAGGTATCCTCCCTCGTTTTTATCTGCAAAATAGCCCAAAGGGTAACGAAGATGGCGTTAAAATATTTTCCAAACCTATCACTAAAGTAGCTCTATCTAGGATATTGAGCACCTTTCTCCCGGACAACGCCGAATACTTTGAAAATCAAGGAGGCCTCCTGAGCACTACTGAAATTACTTAGGTATCCTCCCTCCTTTTCATCTGCAAAATAGTCCAAAGGGGAACGAAGATGGCGTTAAAATATTTTCCAAACCTATCACTACAGTAGCTCTATCTAGGATATTAAGCACTTTTCTCCCAGACAACGCCGAGTACTTTGAAAATCAAGGAGGCCTCCTGAGCACTACTGAAATTACTTAGGTATTCTCCCTCCTTTTTATCTGCAAAATAGTCCAAAGGGGATCAAAGATGGCGTTAAAATATTTTCCAAACCTATCACTACAGTAGCTCTATCTAGGACATTGAGCACTTTTCTCCCGGACAACGCCGAGTACTTTAAAAATCAAGGAGGTCTCCTGAGCACTACTGAAATCACTTAGGTATCCTCCCTCCTTTTCATCTGCAAAATAGTCCAAAGGGGAACGAAGATGGCGTTAAAATATTTTCCAAACCTATCACTACAGTAGCTCTATCTAGGACATTGAGCACTTGTCTCCCGGACAACGCCGAGTACTTTGAAAATCAAGGAGGTCTACTGAGCACTACGTAAATTACTTAGGTATCCTCCCTCCTCATCATCTGCAAAATAGTCCAAAGGGGAACGAAGATGGCGTTAAAATATTTTCCAAACCTATCACTACAGTAGCTCTATCTAGGATATTGAGCACTTTTCTCCCGGACAACGCCGAGTACTTTGAAAATCAGGGAGGCCTCCTGAGCACTACGTAAATTACTTAGGTATCCTCCCTCCTTTTCATCTGCAAAATAGTCCAAAGGGGAACGAAGATGGCGTTAAAATATTTTCCAAACCTATCACTACAGTAGCTCTATCTAGGATATTGAGCACTTTTCTCCCGGACAACGCCGAGTACTTTTAAAATCAAGGAGGCCCTCTGAGCACTACTGAAATAACTTAGGTATCCTCCCTCGTTTTTATCTGCAAAATAGTCCAAAGGGGAACGAAGATGGCGTTAAAATATTTTCCAAACCTATCACTACAGTAGCTCTATCTATCTAGGATATTGAGCACTTTTCTCCCGGACAACGCCGAGTACTTTGAAAATCAAGGAGGCCTCCTGAGCACTACGTAAATTACTTAGGTATCCTCCCTCCTTTTCATCTGCAAAATAGTCCAAAGGGGAACGAAGATGGCGTTAAAATATTTTCCAAACCTATCACTACAGTAGCTCTATCTAGGATATTGAGCACTTTTCTCCCGGACAACGCCGAGTACTTTTAAAATCAAGGAGGCCCTCTGAGCACTACTTAAATAACTTAGGTATCCTCCCTCGTTTTTATCTGCAAAATAGTCCAAAGGGGAACGAAGATGGCGTTAAAATATTTTCCAAACCTATCACTACAGTAGCTCTATCTATCTAGGATATTGAGCACTTTTCTCCCGGACAACGCCGAGTACTTTGAAAATCAAGGAGGCCTCATGAGCACTACTGAAATTACTTAGGTATCCTCCCTCCTTTTCATCTGCAAAATAGTCCAAAGGGGAACGAAGATGTGAATTTTACATAAGAATACGCTTTTATATGTTATGTATATTCTCTAACCTTGTTTTAAAAACCTAAATTGTGTTTTTAAACGTGAGTTATCGCTCTTCCTTAGCTATTCTCTAACAAATAAATTCAAGTTGGACTTGTAAAGCTAGCGCCCGAGAAGGTTAGCAATCTGGCCATTAAAAATTGCCTGGGCCGCCCCGTCGGGATTCCCCTGGTAGAGGCGCCTCAGTAAGCAATAAACTTACTCCTCCCCAAAGAGGGGAGACAAAGCCTGGGAGTGTGGACCTCCTAGAACTGCACAGGACAGACCCATAGACCGGCGGAATGAAGCCCCGAAGGCCAAGACGATACCAGTCTATGGAGTGCAGTATCCATCGGAACAGATACTACACCTTGATCTTAGCCAAAAGAAGTGAATTAATGTAATTTTCGGTTAAAAAAAATGGCGTCTAAAAGCTATGTTGAATTAGAGAAAAACGGCCTGGGGGAGTCTAAAATTATTTTTTGATATTCAAAATTCATGTAATAAGTTGTTAAATAGTATTATACAATGTTTGTTGAAAGAAAATCATATTTATTATTACTTGTTAATTTATTAATGTAATTTAAACAGTGTATAAGTAGATAGACCGCTGTGCTGTCGTAGATTCGTTATAAATACTGATAGAAATCTCTCGCAAAAATTTCAATTTCGGATCCTTTCTCAGCCTTTTGGCTAAGATCAGAGTGTAGTATCTCGTCTTCCCAAAGACTAGGGATCCCGCTACCGGGCCCGTTGGCTAGGTTTAAAGCGTTTTCTTTGACCAAGCCCCCTTTTGGGGCTTTTGTCACTTTTTTCCTCCCCCTTTTGGGGATTTTTTCTCTTTTTTATCTATGATCTTTGTAGTTCCTCCCCCGTTGGGGAGGCAGCTCCCACTTGGTTTTAGAGCTAATTTCTCACTTTTCTCTATCTAGTTCCTCCCCCGTTGGGGAGGCAGCTCCCAGTTGGTTTTAGAGCTAAGTTTCTTACTTTTCTCTTTCTTGTAGCCACTTTTTTGGCAATTAATATTAATTAATTCTTTTTTCAGAGTCTGACTGCTTGTCCCAACTTAAGCAGCCGGCAGGTTCGGGGAAGACTCACGTGCCTTTTGGCGACGGTCTCCCTGATTCCGAATCGGCGGGTTGTGGTCGGCAGACAGACAGACACAGATGGAGGCCACCTGGGTCTCAAAAGCCAGAGCTGTCTTGGCTAAAGACAGCGAGAGGGGTGTGGCCGCGAAGGGCACCCCTGTGATAGTGGGCAGCACGGACGTGTGCGCCCCAGTTGCGAGTTCGGGGAGTGTCGCGACGAGCGACACTCCGGTCGGTGGGGGGAGACACGTTCGAGTGCTCCCCAGGAGGTGTTGCCCCGCAGGGCACCTCTGGAGCTTTATTGGGGAGTGTCGTGCCGTGCGATACTCCAGTTCGGTCGGGGGGAGACACGCTCGAGTGCTCCCCAGGAGGTGTTGCCCCGCAGGGCACCTCTGGAGCTTTGTTGGGGAGTGTCGTGCCGTGCGACACTCCAGTCCGGTCGGGGGAAGACACGCTCGAGTGCTCCCAAGGAGGTGTTGCCCCGCAGGGCACCTCTGGAGCTTTGTTGGGGAGTGTCGTGCCGGGCGACACTCCAGTCCGGTCGGGGGATGGCACACCCGAGGGCTCCCAAATCTCTTCGGTTCTCGATTCGGGGATTACCACAGCCGGTGGCGCCCCAGTTTCAGGTTCCGTGACTGATAGCGACCCAGAATTGCTTTTCGGGGATTTCGAAGGGATCCCAAGAGTGGCCATTTCTCGTGAAGAGTTTTTTGCCCATTACGACAACGCTCCTTTTGAATACAATCAAAGAGACAAACTAACCAGGAGCCATTCTCTAGATTTAGAGGTGGCTCAAAATGTAGGGTGCTCCTCGGATGATTCATCATCAGACGCTTCTGAGAGGGAAGTACACCAACGATCAAAACATAGAGGGAAAGAGAGGAGGGAGGCCTCTAAAACAACAAAAGAGGCATGGCCAGCACTAAGCAGCTCTGGGTCTCCAATCCCTGCTGGTCAGAGGCCTCCAACGAAGACGGCTCCCAAGGCCCCCGGAAATTCAGCAGGATGGGGACCCCAGACTCAAAAGACCCCAGAGGAGTATCGTCAGCTCTTCAGGGAGAAATACGAGCCTTATACCGAGGGGAACAAAATCAAACTTGTTCCCGGTACCCTGGAGAGTCTGAGACTGCGTATAGTCTCATTGATAACGTTGGACGCCAAGTTTAACGGTCTGACTGGGGTCAAACAGGACATCATGTACAACTTGCTGGGTGACCTGAAGATCCCTGCTACGTACATCATGCGAAGATCCTACGCCATGTGGGACATTTTGCTCCCGACCAAGGAGGAGGCCGAGAAAGTGTCAATGAGTGACAGGACCTGGAGAAATATCCGAATAAAACCGGAATACATGGCGCAAAGACGGACAACCGTTACAATTCTCGGCGTCCCATGCTGTATTGGTGCTGAACATTTGGGAGCGATCATGTCACAATATGGTGACGTCGAGGCGGTTCTACCGGTCCGTGGCCCCCGGAACATCTTGACGGGGGAATTTAAATTCCAGATGAGGGTCACCCATGCAAACTTCCTGAAAATCCCTGCACAGCTGCAATGTGAGACCTGGTCCATGTCTATCATTGTGGAAGGACGAAGGCCACATTGTTGGCACTGCCAGACGCCGGGACATATGTCAAAGGACTGCCCTAAAAGGAAAACAGCAAAACCCCCGGCGGCTGTGCCAAAAACCCCTAAAGTGACGGAGAAGACGTCAAAACCCCCGGCGGCTGTGCCGAAAACATCCAAGGAGCCTGAGAAGACATCAGCGCCAGCACCAGAGGCAGCAGCAGCCGCTGAAGTGGAGACTCCCACAAGTGATGGTTTCCAGGTGGTTTCCAGAAAAGGGAAGAAACCAGCTTCCAACCCTAACCCGAACACACCATCGATGTCGGTAAAGAGGAAGCTCCCGGAAAACTCATCGGAGTCCGAGGAAGACAAAAAAACAGAGGAGGAGAAGAGGGCCGTGGAGGGAGTCGAGAAGCAGAAGGAAAAAGAGAAGGACCCAAAGGCCAAGAAAGTTAAAGAAAACAAAGAGGAAGAAAAGAGGGAAGAAGAGGGGGAAAAAATGGACAGCCTTGACAGTGACATTGCCCGACCGCCCTCAGAATCGGTCGAGCAAACCCCCGCTCCCCTTTTGAATACCCCGGAAGAGAGTTTGGTGGCCGCAGCGGAAAAGACTACGGAGAAGACCGAACTCGCGGCACCTATTGTTGAGGAGCTGGAAGAAGCTCCCACCAAAGAGCAAAAACCTACTCCTCCACCGGTCGTCAGACAAGACAAGTCCAAAAAGTACCCTTTCAAGCCCGGCGAGAGGATATGCGAAGCGAACGCCTCGCAAGTCTATTCCGACCTCAACGGGAGGCAAAAAAAGTACCTTCGACAGCTGGAGGCTTTTAGCCATGTAAGGGGTAAACGCGTCGACAATCCCCAAAGCTTCAAGGAAGCCCCTATGATCATCACCTTTGTTCGCCAAGATAAGGGCAGCAGGGCGAGGGCCCTTTGGAGAATGTTGGAGGCTGGCAAGGGGGCAATTCCCGGGATGAAGCTAATTGATGAGGAGCACCCGTCATTGACTAAATTAAATTTTAAATGTCCAGGGAGGGACCCCATTTATGTTCACCCCTCATTTTTTCGGGCATTAAAACTTACTTTCCCCTTGGACGTGGGAGGTCTGGCAAGAGACGGACGTTTTTCGTCCGAACTGCTGACCGGCAGTCTCGGTCAGGCCTTCGGCGTCCTCACTCCCGAGGACTTTGGCCCCGTGTGTGACACTAGCTGATGGGGATCACAAATTTAAACTTGGCTTGTTGGAATGTGAGGGGCATGAGATCCCGAAGCAGAGCTGCTCGCGTGCTGAGGGATCTCGTGGCCCGTGAGGTAGATGTAGCTGCGATTGAAGAGACCCACTTCGGTTCGTATGGGGATTGTGATGTGCTGACTGACGACTATGACGTCTACTCAGCATATGGCGATGCTCATAGTTGTGGCATCTCTTTGTTAGTGAGACGCACCCTGCCTGCGGCGGTGAGCGTTGTTCATGCGGATGCGGTGGGACGACTGGTCGTGGTCGATGTTGCCGTTGAAAACAGCAAGTTTCGGATCGTTGCGGTTTATGCGCCCAACATTGCTGGCGAGAGGGTTTCCTTTTTTCGACGATTGGAGGCGTTCCTCGGGGGTCCGGAGCGAGTAGTTTTAATGGGGGACTGGAATGCCATCCTAGACCCCAAGATAGATAAGGTCGGTGGGAATAGAGGGTCGGCGAGGTGGGAAAGCAGTCTGTCTGACCTGATGGCCTCATGCGATCTTGTCGACAGATTTCGCGTTGATCACCCAGGGCGGGAGATGTGGACGTGGCATACTAGCGCGGCCTTCTGTCCGAGTACTTACTTGGACAGAATGTTAGTTAGAAGAGGCGACGTAGATTTCATATCTTGTCCCACGTTCACTTGGTTAGGACATTCGGACCATAAATTAGTTACGGCCCGGTTGAACTTAAGTGATAGGCCTAGGTTGGCTGGGTACTGGAAGTTTAATACCTCCTTACTGGAGATACGAGACTTCCGGGAACAGCTAACGTTACTACTCCAGCGGGGATTAGTGGGGGTGGTTATCGGGAGTAGGTACTGGGTTAAAACTAAGGCTCAGGTTAGAAACTTTTGTGTCCGCTACAGCCAGCGCCTCGCTCAAGATAGGGCTAGGACGCAAAAGCGAGTAGAGGATAAGATGACCCGGGCGGTGGCTGGGGGGGATCCCCTAGAGATAGCATTAATTACGGGGGACCTCAATCGCTTGGCTAGCGAGCGATACGAAGGTCAAGTAGTTAGAGCTAGGTTAAAGAAAGTCTCTAACGAAGCCGTGAACGTTGACGCTGTTGAGCGTAAGGCTGCTTTACGTCGTGGTTCGGATGGGTACATTCGGAAGGTGAAAAACCTGGAAGGACATACCCTGGTATCGTCCCGTGAGATCTGTGAGGGGTTCCGTGAGCATTTGGAGGAACGCTTCACCCAACTGCCCAGACTCCGCGGCCAGGAGTTTGACAGCTATTTGGCTGACTCGCCCCGCCTTGAGGCGGCTCGAGCAGCTGGCTGTGATGGCAGGATTACGGAGGGCGAGATCGTTACTGCGTTGAAGCAGGTCAGCTTGAACAAATCTCCAGGACTCGATGGTCTGCCGTACGAAATGTATTTGAGGCTGTCGCCCATGTTTGTCCCAATTCTGAAGGATGTGTTTAATCACTGGTTTGTTCAGGAGTCAATCCCTGGACAGGTAACCAAAGGAGTGGTCACATTACTGAAGAAGAGGGACCAACCTGGTGGGGGAAATTTAGACGACTACAGGCCCATAACTCTGCTAAACACAGAGTTAAAGATTTTGGCCCGCGTTCTTGCGAACCGCCTGCAGGTTGTTATCAGTGATTTGATCGAGCCTGAGCAGAACTTTGCTGTGAAGGGGAGGTCGATTCAGAACAACTTGCATTTGATTCGCATGATCATAGAGGGGACAGAAGACGACGCTGAAGCCGCGCTGATCAATTTAGATCAGTCCAAGGCTTTCGATAGGGTCGACCATGGTTTCCTGAAAGCTGTTTTAGCGGCTGCCGGTTTTGGTCCGGACTTCCGCAGGTGGATCTCTATTCTGTATGACTCGCCGACGGCAGTGGTGCAAGTCAATGGAAAGAGGTCGGAATCGTTCGTTGTTTCTCGGTCGGTACGTCAGGGTTGTCCGCTGTCGCCCATGCTCTACATCCTGGCGTTGGAACCCTTCCTTCGCAAATTAAGGGATGAGGCGACAACACCAGTCCTGCGCGGGATCGCTATCCCTCCTCGCAAAGCGCGAGTCAGGGTTTCCGCGTTTGCCGATGATGTCACCGTTTTCGTGTCGAGCCGTACTGACATTCGAACGGTGATTAAGGCGCTCGCTCGGTACGAAGAAGTGACAGGGGCCATTGTCAACCGCAGCAAGTCCAATGGCCTGCGGTTGGCTGCCTGGAGCGGAGAGACCGCACTTCCAGGTGACTTCAACTGGACCGATGGCCCGGTTCGGATCCTTGGCGTTTGGTTCGGACCGGGTCTCCAGCTGGAGAAGAATTGGTCGGAAGTACAGGCAAAGGTCGAATCGTCTGTGAGGACTTGGATTCGAAGGAAACTTTCCTTGAAGGGGAGAGCGGAGGCGTGCGCCACTTACGTCTTTCCTCTCATCCTTTACCGACTGTCTGTACTCCCGCTGCCTGCGGACCGCCTTCTTGCTTTCACGCGCTTGCTCTTTTCACTTCTGTGGAATGGGCGGAAAGCATACGTCCGCAGACAGGTCTGTACGCAACGTCCGTGTGATGGAGGCTTGGGGATGCCTGACTTGGCAAGTCATAGACATGCTGAGAGACTGGCTTTCCTGAGTCGTACTTTGACGGAAGAAGCTCCGTGGGTCCCTGCGGTTGAGGACGCCTTTCCCAACCTCATACCCGACCACTCGGTCGAAGGTCGACGTAGGCCAAGAGGAGAGTCGCTGTTCGTCACCGAATGCCGAGCCGCGCTTAAGGCGTTGCCGGGGTCCAGTGACCTTGCCCGGTCTAGGAAGAGACTGTATCGGGATCTAGTGGAGGGGTCCGCTTCGGATCCACTTGGGAGACGGCTTGGATTGTCGACGGAGGAGGCTCGCTCCCAGTGGAGTTGGGCGCCAGGCCAGAGTTATCTCAACAATTCTGAGTACTCTCTGACCTGGCGACTTGTTCGGAACGCACTGCCCCTCTATGGCAGATTATGCAGGGATGGCATAAGGGACGTCCCCTTGTGCCCGCGCTGTGAGGACAATGAGGAAGAAACGGCCGAGCACGCCTTCTTCACTTGCAGAAAATTACGTCTTCTCTGGGAGTATGTCAGAGAGGTAACGGCTCGCATCGACGCCGAGCAGCCGCTGGTCCTGGATGTAGCATTCGTCATCAACAACGTAGCGCCGCCGTGGTCTAGAGAGAAGCGAATGGTGTTTCTTGTGATCCTGGCCGTAGCTAGGTTAGTGACGTGGGTTACACGTCTAGATGAGGTTCATGGGGTTGGGTCTGTTTCGGATCGTGATCTGGTTGTTTACTTTAAGCATCAGCTTAAAGTGAAAATCAGATGCGATTGGAAACGACTACATCGCATGGAGTTCAATAGAAGATGGGTGCACAACACTAGTTTGTGCATTCGACGAGGGTCCAGGTTTGAATACGTTTTCCCGCCTTAGCATGGCGCAGACGGTACTGGGTCCTACGGAACCCAGCCCAGTATAAAACAAAATTATTTTTTATTAGCCTAGTCGAACTATAAGCTAGTAGGAGTAAATGATGTCCTGTCCCAACTTTGTTTTTTCTGCAGGCACTAGAGAGCTTCCAAAGATGCCCACTCCATATATTTATTTTGTCCCCGGCTGATGAAACCCTTGGCAATATTATCTTGGAAGACGCCATCCATTCCCGCACCCAGATCCCGATTAATTTATTTTCAGAACGCCCCGCTTTATTCCCACTCCCATTTAGGGGTCGACCTGCTTGTTTTCGGCTTTGAGCCGGAAAACAGTGGGCGGTCCGCACTTAGCAAGAGGGTAGGGAAGGGTCCTACTAACCACCCCTTATCATTTTATTTGGTTCTTTATTTTTCTTTCTTTTTGGGTGTTTTTAATGTGTATCCCAATCCCACGTTATTTCATAGTTTCATGTATCATTTTGGGGATATTTTAAGTAGGGTTAAGCCATAGAGTGACTGTGAATTTTTTAGTGTGAATGTCTAGCTTAGGGTAGATTAGGTTTTTGTCATTGTGCATTTTCTTTGCTTTTTGTCAAATAAAAAATGTCTTTGTTTTGTCTTTGTTTGAAATAAAAAATGTCAAACTGTTGTTTTTTAAATGTCACAATGACCCCCGACCCCCACCTTCCCCCCTTCCACAGTGGGCTTTTATGCCTAAGGTGGTATGCATTCTGGGAATGTAATCTTAACTCTAGGAGTTAATGTTTTCCAGGATGCATCCATCTAAATAAATTCTCAGCCTTTTGGCTAAGATCAAAGTGTAGTATCTGTTCTCGGCAATTTGCCTTGAGATCAAGTGTATTATCCGATAGGTGTCGGTTTTACACTGTCGAATCAAAAATCAGATTATCATTTTATTTTTTAATCCCTTTTCCTTTTGGGAATTTCATCTCCCCTAAAGTACAGGCTAATACCCTCGTTCGGGATCTCACCGACGATTACTTATACTCCTCCCCCTCCCCTGAATTTCACCTGGGGCGTTCACACCGGCGAATGCTGACACTCCACCTCCCCAAGTTTCGCCTGAGGCGCTCATACCGGCGAATGCCGACATTCCTCCTTCCCAGATTTGGCCTGAGGCGCTCATACCGGCGAATGCCGACATTCCTCCTCCCCAGATTTGGCCTAGGGCGCTCATACCGGCGAATACCGACATTCCCCCTCCCCAGATTTGGCCTGAGGCACCCCACCGCCGAATGCCGACATTCCCCCTCCGCAGATTTGGCCTGTGGCGCTCACATCGGTGAATGCTGACATTCCCCCTCCTACCCCCATTTGGCCTGAAAGGAGGAGGTAATGCCTGGGAGTATTATATCAGGATAACAGAACGGCCATAGTGAGGAAGGGAGGGGGGAAGAAATATTAGCGTCTATTAATAATTAAGAAAGAAAGGGTGGGAGTGAGAGGGAAAGAAGAAAGAAAGTAAAAAAATGGTTGTAGTGTGAGTGAATTTCCTCCCGCCACTCCCTTACTCTGACGTCATATCTAGTTTATCGTGACTTTGCATTATTTTTCTTCTCAAATTAGTATAAATAACGTTGAAAAATGGAGTTAAAAGCCACCCCCCATTGGAGAAAAGTGCTCAGTCGACCCCGGAAGAGTCAATTTTTTTTTCCGGTTCCGAGGTATTAGACGCGCCTGGGCTGGCCGGTTGGAATGATGTCACCCGTGTGACCGTTTGTTGGGTACTTTCGGAGGAGAAGCTTTACATACATACATACATACATACATACATACATACATACATACAGACAGGTGGGATTTATATAATAGATTACTTGCCTGCAAATAGAAAACAGTTTGACCTGAAAAGATCTAACTAATTCATAGCTTTGACCAAAATATGTGTAGTTAAATTATCTCTTTATAAATAAAGTTTTAGATCTGATATATATATATATATATATATATATATATATATATATATATATATATATATATATATATATATATATATATATATATATATATATATATATATATAAGTATGTTCGACATTATTCGCTTTTATGTGAACGCTTTCTGTTGTCGTTCCATTAGAACAGTTCTATTGATTCAGCCAATCTGATGCATTGTGAGGCGCTCCAGTGTTATTTGAGTAAAACACACATTGTGTTTGTTTATTTTTTTTTTTTACAGAAAGCCATTCTAATGGAAATAGAAGAATCAATTGAGATTTAACATAACCAATCAAAGCGGACATCATGGACTCAATATGGTAAACGCGAATAAATGAAAAGAATTTACCACTCAATTTTTTTCCTATTTACTCAAAAACGGGACAAAAATACGAAAGAACTGAAAACAGAGACTGAATATGCAAAATCATTCCATTAGTTAATGTGCTAGGAACTATGGAAGAAGACGAACGATCTACTGTGTACATTTCAGGAGCATCTGTGCAGTGTGCAACTTTTTAATAACGACATCCTTTATTTGCAATCCATATTTGGACAGATATGACGGCGATGTGGAAGTACATCTAGTTAGACCGGATATGCAATATTAAAGGTTTTATTGCCAGAAAAAACTGATTTGAATGTAAATTGTTTGAATATAAGTCATGTGCGTTGGGGAACAAACGGCTGAGCCTGTGGATACAATACACGTAGAAGTGTTTAGTTTTCGAGACTGTATTATTCCCGTCTCTTTGCAGTTCATAATTATCAACCCTAGCAACATGTTCTAAAAGGAATCCCCTATGATATATCTTTATTAAGCCGACATAGAAATACACCTGGTTAGAATAGACTTATTTGAATATAAGCTGTTGTAGTAGTTGTCATGTGCACTGAGGAATAAACGGCTGATTCTAAAGATTAGTAGCACTATAGGGAACATCAGTAAACAGAGAATATTACGCAGAGAAGTAGTTCTTATACAGTTTTCAAGATTGTATGATCTGCTACTCTCTCCAGTTTATATTAATCAACGTTTAGGGACGAAAATGGAAAATTCCATGATATTACTTATTGTCCAAAGCTTCAGGAGACCTTTTTTTACTAACGATTCACCGCTCGTCAAGCCCCAAAGGAAAATTATTTACAGTGGTTTTAGCGAAACAAGTTTTTGCTTAACTAAACATTCATTCAAGAATCAGTTCCTGTTCGCATATTATAGTACAATGTTGGTTTCATAGATTGCACTGATAGATGGGAAGCATAATGTCGTCGATCGTCCATGAAGCAAAAGATTCTTTGCCGATGAAACTCTTTGATGGAAAATCAACATCTGTAAATAATCTTGCAAAAATAGTCGAAACAAGCCAACAACTTGGAAATTATTTTGATTTATCTATCATCTATATAATTTCCATTTTAATGTCATATATGAATAAAGAGTGCCACTGCTTACACCGAGGTTTGAACTTGGATCTCAGGATAAAGAGATGGACCACCACCATCTTTTTTATAAAACAGTATCTTTGCGTGTGCCTCGAACAGAATATGGACACATTTTTTTTTGTTAAATTCATTTCTTTTTGGGATCAACAGAAACAACATTATTAAGAGTGAAGTCGATATTTGGAGCGATGTTTCCATCGACCTTTGGTGTGAAATAGTATTTGTAGTAAGAGATGAGTACTAATAAAAAAGTGCTAATAGAAATGGATGTAGGGGAAGGGAGAAGGGGAGAGGAGAGACGTATGGGAGAGTTAGGGTGCAGAGATAGATAGAGAGGAGAATTGAGAGAGAGAGAGGTAGATAGAGAGAAATAGGTTTAAAAAGAAATATGTTACACACACCAGGTAGATATGCTAGTTTACTATATCGTGTTACTGACTGTGCGTTCATAACGGATTGTACTATTGGACTAACCAGTGTATTAAAGTCGAGTACCACCTATTCCAGGACGATTTAGTACACTTATTACTTCCTAGTTTGTTTGTTTGTTTAGTTTTACGGCATATCAACCCTTTTCTGTTTATTAAATACCGAATCTGGTCATTTTGGTAACAGTTTTAATGCTTCAACTTATTTCTATCTTCAAATATTTATTCATAGTGTTTTGTTTGGGTGTTTTATTTTACGACATATCAACCCTTTCGGATTATTTAATGCCGAATCCGGTCATTTTGGTAAACGTTTTTATAGTTCAAGTTCTTTATACCTTCAAATATTTGGTTTGGTTGTTTTGTTTTACGGCATATCAACCCTTTTCGGGTTATGTAATGCCAAATCCGGTTATTTTGGTAAAAGATTTATGCTTCGAGTTCTTTACACATTCACATATTTATTTATTATGTTTGGTTTGGTTGTTGTAGAAGACATTGTTGTTTTTGTTTTTGGCTCTACGAAACATGATTGAGTTTTACAAATGGTAAGGGAAAACAACAATAACATCAATGTTTGGTGCATTTTTGGTCATAAAGTCGGTATCTTCAGAGAGCCTGATAGTACGTCCTAGTAACTCTACGCATAAGGTGTATTAACTGATAAGTAACTGATAATAGTTTTCGTTGTATAATGTATCTTAATTGCATATTCTAATTAAATACTTATTATTCTATATTGGAGTTCGCTTATGCCAGTGTTACTATGCAAACTAAAATTGACTCTTAATATACAGACAAGCTATTATTTTAGCATGCTTTGACAGTAAAATTGCCCATGAAAAATCTGATTATAATTTATTGTGTGACAGACAGACAAACAAACGTGTGATAATAATTACTTGCTTGGTAAAGATAAAAGTGGCAGCACATGAGGGATTTTGAATGGGACTTTTTGAATGAAATAAAGGAAAAAAGTCAATAATCGATTGGATCGACTTGAAATACAAATTGGTTGGCGTTCTTGTAGAATAATTGCAAAGATGGCGTAACACAGGAAACAGCAACAAGGGAATAAGAAGAGGAAAAGAAAGCAGAATAGATTGTGTTGGGTGAAAAGAAATGAGATGGGAGGGCATTCAATCGCAAACAAATTAGTTCAGGTAACAGAGCAATGACAGAAGTTATTCGACGAGTTGGTTGGTGACCTTATATTAGAAAGGTACCTTTTTCAAACCTTATAGAGTGAAATATATTATTATTATTATTATTATTATTATTATTATTATTATTATTATTATTATTATTATTATTTGTATTCACTAGGAGTTCTCACAAAGGTAATAATCAGAAATTACTCGCTGATAATAACCGGTGGTGTTTCCTAGAGTCTGGGAGACAACAAGTCTCTCCAGATAACCTTTGCAAAACTCTTTGCGTTATCGCAATAGTCGCTAACCATTTATTTCTCACTGACAATAGCCATTGGTCTTCACTGGAATTTATGTGGCAATAAACTTCCCAAAGGTCTCAGCACACTTCGCACTCATCCAGTCAGTGTTTGGTTAGTGTTCTCCGTCCTCGGTTTTTCCATCCTCCTTGACCCTTCGCGACTATTTTCTGGTGTATCAGCGTAAACTGATACCCTTTCTTGAGGGATATGCACCATTTTAAACACCGGACGGTGAGAAACTAACAATTCGAAGGTGAATTGGTGTGTCGTTTAATCATCGCTTTCCTTGGTATAAAACCGTTGGTATGACAAAATTCACTATGTAACTATCTTATTTTTAAATTGTATATATATATATATATATATATATATATATATATATATATATATATATATATGAATCCATCACACTTTAATAAACACCAATGTATGTTTATTTGTATATACACAAATATAATTCCGTTTAGTCACAACATTAAACGAGTAAAAAGCGTGCCCTCTTTCTATCCCCCGGACGAAACCATTTCAAGTGTTGAGGGGGAACCGAGAAAGCCAATAGCAACTCAGAACATCGCCGCCTTAAATAAATTGATGAAGAAATTAACCACCGACTTATCATAAGAAGTCAATGTGTGGTGTTTATTTTTTTAGGTCACCAGAAATGTGAATGTTGGTGAAAAATAATCTTTTTAGTCATTTCTGACACTAGTATATATTTTCATAGGACTTAATCCAGTAAATCTTTCATAATATATTTATTTAGTTTAACTTTTTATTTATACGTACATTTTGGTTGCACATTTACATGCATATTTCGAACTTCAGATGTAAAGTAGCTGTGTTTGCTCAGACCAAATTCTTAATATGAAGGGAGGGGGGCAAATGAAAGAAATCATTCACAAGTATCATTATTACATGACATAGCTTTAATTAACTTTTTAATATAACAATTGAATACGAACGGCAAAACAAAGATGGGTAGGTTACCTTTCGAGATGTACAGGCAACAGGTGAACATATAGGGCGACTGAATGGACCCGGAGGCAATGACAAAGACATAGAGGAAGGCCAAAAAACCCGGTGGAGAGACGACCTCGACAGCCGATTGGGTCCTACTTGGCCACGCCTAGGTAGGGAGAACACGAGGTGGAAGGAAACAAGGGAGGGGGTTCCTTCTCCAGGTGTGTCCAAAACCACAAATGATAACGATGATGATGATCTTACCGTCATCGGATGAAAATGACTAGTTAGGACAGAGTACTTGACACGTTTTCTTCTTCTTCTTCTTCTTCTTCTTCTTCTTATTATTATTATTATTATTATTATCATTATTAGTGTACACTCACCCTCCGTCAAAAATGTCAGAAAAACAACGCTTCGCCAGTGTTCGCACTAATATTTACACAAGCTCATATAATTACGTCAGTTGATGACACAAAGAAAAACACACCTACCGTTGACTTTTTATTTAGAGTGAAGGATATCTTTTCGAATTGATTTCAGGCGGCGGAAGTTCCATGACTTGCTATTTGCATTCTCGCTTCCCTTAACAACTTGAAATAGTTTCGTCCGGGTTCTAGAAAAAATGCAAGTCGCTAACTTGTGCGTGGCGGAATGGATTTGTATCTATTGATATACAAAAAATAACACATTGTCTTTTATTATAGAGTGGAGGATTGTTATACAGAAATCGAATCACCTGGCGTAGTTCCGAAGGATACGTTTCTCGTCGAGTAGAATATCATAGAAATGAAGTAATAAAAAAATGTTTGGTTGGTTTGGAAGATGATAAGCATGCAATTTGAACGGCCAATCAGTGTGCTTTTACCATTTTGATCTTGCAGAATAATAACAAAGACTTAGACGCGAGAATAATATCTCCGATCTGTTGCTAAGGTTGCTGGGAAAAATGGTTGGATTATTTTAATTCTACAGAAGGAATTTGACTCCTGATGCAATCCTATACTTATGTATAAGCCAGATAGCCTTAAGATGGAGGACCGCTGACACATCTCGTGACGTTCCACCTAAAGCCTTCTTTATTGCCTTGACAGACTTGGAACTCATCTTCGCAATCTAGTCGGAAATGATCTCTTCGATTCTCGTATAGCCCCTTTCTCACAGAAGAGACGTTGCTAATCTTTCTATACTCTATCGTTATTTTCATGGTAGGTGCTCGATTAAGTTCCAATCTTTGCCCCCCCCCCCTTCTGTAAAAGATTCACAACAAAATATTTTCCATTTACCCCCATTGTCAAATAACTTTCTTTTCTTCCATATGTGTTGCTAAAACCAAACCGAACTTCCATGTACACACCTTCTTTCCAATAACTCTTCATTTGTGGAACATAATACCACGGCACTGCGTTCCTGCTGACTACAAGACGGCTGTCTTCAAGTCGAATGTTACGAAATATATGTCAAGCCGCCTTCTGAAGTAATAAAATCCCGCCCTTTCCGCTCATATCACAGTGCTGTTCATCGTCTTTTGGACAATCTCATTAACCCTCATCTTCGAGTGGTTTTTAGCCTCGGTAGGTGATGCCTAAATAGTTAATAAAATGTGACTTACATCAAAGGGAATCACAATAAAGAGATGTTCTTTCCCAAACTTTCAATCTGCGGAACACGTTGCCACAAAATTGCTTCCTTGAGGGCTACAACATGACAATCTTAAAATCTAATGTCATTAAACACTTGTTATAAATTACCCTCACAGGTCATCAAATTGTATTCATTTTATTCATTAATTTTAATTTTTTCATAATATTAATCATCATATAACTGTCAATTTACCCATCTCATTAACCATTATATTCGAATGGCTTTTAGCCTTGATAAGAGGTGAATATTTCGTAAAAAAACAAAAATAGACAAAGGACATGAAAAAAAAGTGTCTTATGTGAAAATAGTTGGAATGGATTGTTCAAATCGCAAACAAATTAGTAGCGAGTTGACAGAATAAAAGAGACGCGTTATTGGTCTAATCGATACCATAATTGCATATGGAATTGGTCATGCCGAGCTCAAGTTCCATTGCGTCTATTGTATTCAATTACACACTAATGACACTGGGAAAGGTATGAACCCACAATTTCCCACAAGCTATGTGCAAACTAACAACTTGCGTTCACTTGTATAGAATGAATCAATTATAACAGCTCACTACTATTAAGCTATTCACACTTACATGTCACGGTCACACATAGTTCGACTATAGTTAAACACACTTACGCCTTACTATGGATAGCTGCAACCACATATCAGGTTCATCGCACTCCAAAATAATGAACATACTTTTATCATCGCACGGAATTCACAACAACACAATTTACTTTCTTCCAAGTATATATAAGAATGTTTGAATATATATTAAAAAAAATTAATTCTTACATCTTTATTTCGTATTCCCTTACTGTTTCTGTATTTAATTAACATTGTCGAAACATATCATTTCGACTCTCAACATACACTTTCATAGAATGTATTATAGTAGCTAGAATACAAGTCATGTGAATGGTTCATTATAATGAGAGACACTTGAAACCATTAATAAGTGAGAGAGGCAATCTCCCAAATACTTCAAAGCAATTAAAACATAGTGTTATACTAAAACATGTGTAAAAATAGAGATTACAGAACTGAAGTTATGGACTTAACAATTTTAGTCATGTAGAGTTAAGATTTCGATTAGGGGGGTCTTACAATGAGAGACATGTTCTAAAATCGTTAGGATCTTTATAGTTATGTGTCTTTAACTTATGGTCTAAATCTCATTAAAATCCGGGCCCCTATAATGCAAGAGATCGAGTTCAAAAATATTGTTATGGCGAAAACTGTGTGAAAATTGAGCTTACATAACTAAAGTTATGGTCTTAGAATAGTTTTAATTTTGTAAAGTTAAAACCAATTACAGGATATGAAAATTATTAATTTTGTTAACACTCATCACATGGTTTTTAATTATTTATTTTGTTAAATTTACACCCATTACAAGATCTTTAACTTATTAATTTTGTTAACATATTAACATTATTGGTTTTGTTAAGTTAACACCCATTGCAGGTTTCTTAACATTATTAATTTTGTTAAGTTAAGAGTGTCCCCTGGATCTGCTAACAGTTTTATAACGAGATATACGCGGATCAAATTTTGCTTTCTTCATCTTGGCTCAATTTAAATGAAGTAGCAGCAAATATTAAAAGAAAAACTACGAATGAACTAACGGTCGACGCACACGCGCTCCCCTTTAACACATGATAGTTTAATTTCATACAAAGAAAAAAAAATAAAATGCATGATAAAATGTAAAACTAAATACAATTATTCTGTAACCGGAGCCCATGCTGTTCAATCTCAAGACGTGTAAACCCCTTCGTGCAGTTTTTATATAAAGGCTTTCTTCTTCATGCTGAGTATGAAAATGGTTGGTCTATATCCAACCGTTCCCAAAATATTGCAAAATTTCTGCCAATATATTATAAACCCTTGCGGGCCCAAGATGTTCAATATAAAGTTGGAGTATGATCTCTGCACTCTGTACAGGCAAATATTTGGCGCGAATCCAAACCGTCCTTAGAATGGTATTCTCGCTAGCCTGTTATCTCAATGGAACAGAAGAAACAAGTTTATCTTATAAAACTACTCGACTTTTGTTCAACTAGAGGGAGAGAAAAAATGCCTCTTTATCAAGAAAACGTTCGTTATATAGAAATCAAGAGATAGACACGACACACATTATGTAATTAATTAAAAATAGTTCATACTTGTTTCTTGAGCGATGTTGGTACAGTACCTAGGTATGTAAATTTTCATCGTTACATAAGTTTCTACCGTTATATAGCTAGTACGAAGAAAATCATTTGGGAAAATTCGTGATATAATACGCTATTTGTATTTGCATAAGAGAGTAAGTAACTACGATGAATGTATTTATGTATTGTTTTTATAAGCACAAAACATAAAAAATAATCAACTTTTTCTTTGCAGATTATGAGGAAAAGATTACTTAGTTTAAAAATATTGTTGCAATGTTTTTATGTTTTATGTTATGTTAATTTCTTTAAATTTATGAAACATATATTTAGTTTAGAACACTTGTTTAGACTTACGTGAGATTTAAACTCGGGTATTGACATTGTAAAACCTACTGCTTAGTAATATGTACTGTGTCTATTTTTTTGTCAACTAACCACGTGTTTCTGTTTGCGTGCGAACATACACACTCCAAAACACAATACAATTTGATATATTTGTATATATATATTTATATACAGGGTGGGCCAAAATAAGGGTCCTATCTTTAAATTTGAATAACTTGAATTTGAATAACTTCCACAAAATAAAAGTTAAACTCACCAAACTGTATGTGTGTGTAGACTGACCCTTCCGAGATTTTTTGAAATAAACAAAACAAATTTTAGCCGAAAAACACTTCTTAAAACTTACAAAAACTAAAGTATTGTTTTTTACACTGTTTTGAGTTTTTTAAGCAAAAATAATGTTTTCTAAATGAGGGTACGTTCCTTAGGGCTAATACGGCTCATGCTTGCTTCGGAAGGGGTCCTTTACTTATTCTAAAAAAAAAATTTTTTTTAAATCAATAAATAAAAAAGTTATGAATTTTTAAAAATAGGACCCTTATTTTTGCCCACCCTGTATATAGATGTATACATAAGACACACACACACGTGTTCACAGAAATTATCTTTCTCACCCCCAACATATTTTAAGTACAAGTAAATAATACTAGCACAAATATGCGTCGCCAAGTTCATATATTTGCTAGTTCAATGGATTGTAACAAATATATATATATATACAAAGATTATAGATACTTTTTAAATATTTTTTAATGACTTTCTTACTATACAAAGCTAATGTAGACTAGCTATTCTATAAGCATTATAATGTTTTTTTAAGACAGAAAGGAAATTAAATTCGATATAGATTTTAATGAAGTTTTTATACATAAAGTTAGTATAAATCGAACAGATATCCTGCGTGTATTTTAATGAGTTCTAACTCTTAAATTCTTTTTGTTTCAACACATTCAAACAAAATGCCTATTTAATATAATATTAAACGAAAATGTGTTAAACTGCAACTTGTTTCACATCTACAACGAGCCTGTGGGCAATTGTGAGTAGGTATTAGTATAATGTTGCATCAGCACACTCACTAAATCGATAATCAATATCTTCGATGTCAAAACAATATTATAAAAGCTTTTAAGTGTTAAGGCACAAAAGAAAATTAAATTCGATACACAAGATATATTTTAATAGGATTTTATATACAAAAGTTTATGCAATTAGATACCAGATATGCATTTTAATGGTTTTCTTACACACAGCGTAAATATAAATTAGACATCATATATACATTTTAATGGTTTTTAAGACACAAATAAAATTAAATTAGATGTACTCTATACGTTTAATGTTTTTTTCCTGCACAAAATTAATGTGAATTAGAAATACTTTATACGAACATTTTAATGACCTTTTCTTACACAAAAGTAAATACTATATACATGTTAATGGATTTCTTATAAAGGAAGCTGATATAAATTTGATATACTATGCATATTTAATTGCTTTTAATCCACAAATGTGATGCCAATTAGATATATTACATATATTTGAATGGCTTTTATACACAATGTAATAAAAACTAGATACATTCTATATATTTTCATAGGTATAATATATATACTTTAATGGCTTTTATACACAATGTAATATAAACTAGAAACTCTATATACATTTTCATAGTTATACTATATATAATTTAATGGCTTTCCTTTATAGAAACCTAATGTGAATAAGATATGTACATATAAATGGCTTTATAGTACAAAATGCCAATTATATATATATATATATATATACATATATATATACATATATATATATCTATATATATATATATATATATATATATATATATATATATATATATATATATATATATATATATATATATATATATATATATATATATATATATATATATATATATATATATATACACACACACACACAATCACGTTGACACACCAGTTTCCGTTAGATCACCGAAGTTAAGCGACGTCGAGCCTGGCCAGTACTAAAATGGGTGACCATTTGGGAATACCAGGTGCTGTATGTACTCTCTGCTTATCTCGGCATTGTTTCCAGTCGTCTTGAATTGCTTGCCATTGGAATCAAGCAGTGCAGACTAAGGAGAAGTGTTGTTAGGATTGCGCAACCCTTGCTTCACAATTACAGGCGCAGCCAGCCCCTTACAGGGGTGTCTATAGTCTCTCTAGACTGAACGGAGGGCTTAGACTTCGATATATACAATTTAATAGCCTTTTCATATAGAAAGGTAATGTGAATTGAATATGCTATATAATTTTAATGGCTTTTTCATAGATACAGCTAATGTAAAGTAAATGTATCATATAAATTTGAATGGCTTACACATGGAATACACAAAACCAATGTCAATTAGATTTATTATATACATCTTAATAGCTTTGCATGTACTAAGTTACTTTAAATTACACATACTAAATACATATGAATGTTTGGTTTATTCACAAATCTAATATGAATTATTTATTTATATAGAATTTAAGACATGTTAATACTCAAAGTATATGTAAATAATATTTATCATTTTCTTCTGGAGGATCATGAATTTGCACCTGGAAAAATTGTTTAACCTCTGATTTTAATTATATTTCAACGATGATTAAGTTAGACTAAACTTATTGGTGCGGTATATTTATAGGGTATTAAAACAACAGAATGTATAGGTAAAATGAAGTAAGGAAATAAGCAAAACGATAGACAAATTTGAACAAAGTGAGATTAAAACATTACTTGATTCAAGAGTGTCTTTTCAAGCCATATTAATTGTCATTTAGGCACTAGTAGTATTGCGTTTCCATCCCCGTGTCATACATGAAAGTTTATTATCTTACTTGGTTAGTTGCACCTTTTTAGTGATCTTTCCAGACTGAGGAAACGCCGCCTGCAAATAAGTTCTTTAATACCTAAAAAATGAATACCAAGACAAAGCTGTTGGAAGACAGATGAGATTTATTCAACTTGATATTCGGCCAAATCATTGACCAGGGGAAATAACAGATACAGAGAGAGAGAGAGAGAGAGAGAGAGAGAGAGAGAGAGAGAGAAAGAGAGAGAGAGAGAGAGAGAGATAGAGAGAGGAGAAGAGAGAGATCGATCGCTAATCATTATCTAATCATTTCTTATCAGGACATTTTTCAAACCACGTGTTCACACTTCTAGTGCTTCCAAAGAACTACCAACTTCTCTCACTCACTCTATCTCCTTTTAGCCATGTGACATCACATCCGTATCTATAAATTTCCACAGCCACAGTTGATACCGACTAAATGTTCATTTCCTGTTTTTTCAACTAACAAATTTATACACTGGCGAGTTTATTCGCTCAATTTTGAACAATAGTATTTTGAAAATAATGAACCTGAAATTTAATTTTCCACTTTTGGAAAATAGCAACGTGCGTTCAATTAGTTGAGATCATCATTTGTTTTACAATGTTGTGAGATTCAGCATTAGATAAACGAAAAAGGGGTTGATTCGCCGTTACAAAGTAAAGAGTAAAGAGGAGGAGGAGAAGAAGGAAGAGGAGGAGGAGGAGGAGGAGCATTTTTCGTAGAAAAACGAATTGATTTTCGATAGAGCCGAATAACTTCGCTGTATTTCTGTTTGTGATTTTCGTTGTCTTGCCTTGACTTCATGGAGAAGGGAAGAGTAGAAGGCACTTTCTTCGAATAGAAAAAGACTTTCCCGGCTAATCAATAATTAATCAGTGATTATACGAATTTTCGCCATGGTTATTGCTCGTCAATCGATATTGTCGAAAGCAATTTCCATCACTTCTTTGGCGTTGTTGTCAGGTAAATACAAGTGAAACTATGAAAAAAAAAGAATTTAAAAATTCTGTTTTTTTATTTTTAAAATTTGAATTATAAGAAATAGGATTTACCTGCATTGATTCTTCTTCTTCTTCAGCTTCAGCTTCTTCTTCTTCTTCTTCTTCTTCTTCAGCTTTTGTGAAATTAAGTACATATATATATATAATTATTTATAAATAAATATTATTAACAAAATAAACCCATATACACATGTGCTTTACGCCAAACCTGCAATCGTCAGTATGGGTAAGACAATCCCTGCCGGTCACACGGTTCGAACCCCGATACGAAAGTTATGTTTAGCTCAGTAGCTGAGGCGCGTACGAGTACTCCAACACGCATTGTCTTGAAATAGTAAGCAAATTAACATCCAAATAGGAAACACAGCGGCTATCCAGTAAGCAGTCGAAAGAACTAAATAGTTATGAATTACACAGAATGACAGATTGTTACACACACACACACACACACATATATATATATATATATATATATATATATATATATATATATGTGTGTGTGTATGTGTGTGTGTAATGCTTGTAACGAAAATACTCGTGATAATATTGACAGAATTAATTTCAAACCCATATAACTTCTAAAATATTGATAACTTTGTAAAAGTATGTTTCATCTCATCAAATATAAAATATAATTAAGAAACTTAAAAGGCTTGCTTTACTTTTGACGATCAATTAAAGAAACAGTAGAGGTTGAGAAGGGTTTAACGTTGTGAAGCAGAATAGAAGGCATCGTAAGTGAAATAGAGACTTGCACTTTGTAATCAAAATCCAATCGAAACAATGGCTTTTGCTAAACCAGCGAAATTAAAAAAAATGAGATCGGCTCAAACGGTTACAGCTAAAGTTTTGATTTAAATTCTAACGAGGTAATTCTGAAAGATCCTGTCAAAGTTCACCGAGGGCATACAACGAAAATATTTGAAAGATATTAAGAAAATCTTCGGTCAATTCACGAGCAGAAATTAATTTTCATCATGACAATGCACTTGTAAATTGTTAAATGATAAGAAACGCTTTTATATGACCGTTTATATGCGGACAATGACCTAATCTAACTTATAGAGTCACTGTTGAATTGTTCCCCAACAAAGAGATTTTCAAAGTGAGCTGATTTCAAAGAATTTATGAGCCGAAAAATGCCGTTTCCACATTGTGTACAACAAAAGACATTACATTTTTGTGTTCAGAGTATATCGATTTGAATATTATATGGTGTGCATATTATGGTTCTACTAGAAAAATACCCGTCTCAGGAGGGGATACAATTAATTCCCCGAAAAGAACAGTTTTTTATTAACTTCATGTCCCCTTACTTTGCATTTAATTTGTTACATGTTTTGTTGCTTAGGAGCGTGAGAGCTGGATGTGGTTTGGCGGATGTTAGTAAAGAATGTAAGTTAAACGGTTGTCGCTTTTTTCAAGGAAATCGCTCCAGACAAGGCATGAATCCACTTGATGTAAAGAACTAGAAAATACTACTTTAAGGTAAACACACTAGCAACAGTGTTAGATGGATACATTCCAACGCAAAGAACAGCAATTCTTCCCTCTTTGTCAGAAACATCGCTCATGTAATGTGAGAAATAAAGGACAAAATAAGAAAAGCGAGAGTTACTTAGATACGCATTCATACACACACACACACACACACACACACACACACACACATATATATATATATATATATATATATATATATACTCTGCTTTGAACTAATTGGTGGTTTGTTATATATTGTGTTGATAGTGGTGTTGTGTCTTAAGTGTTGAAAATATTTTGAGAGAATTATAAATATATATATTTATGCTTAAAATATTTATCTACAGACACATTTTACGCCGATACTTTGACCCATTAGGTGTCTGTGGATTACTGTTTAATTTTTATATATATATATATGTTAATATATACATATATACGTATATATATATGTTAATATATACATATATACGTATATATATATATATATATATATATATGTTAATATATACATATATACGTATATATATATATATATATATTAATATATATATATATATATATATATATATATATATATATATATATATATATATATTATAAGTGTTAAAATAGGGGACGCCATATGCATGTAATGGAGTTAATATGTGTAATTATTTAATAATAAGTATTTATTTATTACTTAGATACTATAAGTTTCTTTCTTTTTGTAATCATCAGTGTAAAGATAACCATTCAAGCCCGTCGCACGATTCAGTACCCTGGAACGAGAGTTGTTTGCTTACAACTCCAAATTGAACGCCTTAACTGATGAGGCCGGCATGAATAGTCATGAGAAATCATGCGAAATAAACTTATTTACGTCAATAAGCGGACATTCTTATGAGCAGCAGTCAGTGCATGTTCTAATAAAGGAACGTTGCATTATAGCGAAGGTTGATGGCTGTCTTATCTCGCATTAAACAGCATAGGCAAACGGAGCAAAATATAATTATTTAATAATAAATATTTAATTATCATATACACTCGTATACATTTCATCATTGCGGAATCATCAGTGTTGAGATAACCATTCATGCCGGTAGTGTATATATATATATATATATATATATATATATATATATATATATATATATATATATATATATATATATATATAAACGTTCAATCAAAACAGAATGCTCAAAGATAGCGGACGCTCACCAATAAACGAATGTAAAATAATACGACCAGCCAGTACATGTCGAAATTTAGACTACCCGTGTAGATTATGCCTGACTGAGAAATTTGAAATCCTAAACGTTAAAGACCCCCAAAACCTATTAAACTGTAGAAGTGAAATAACAAACAACTGCTAACACAGAATAAAATTCACCTTCGGTAAACAATACATAATAAATAAATGAACAAATAATTAAATAAATAAAAAAACTAAACTAAAACCTAAAATAGGAATACAAGCAAGCACGTGGTCACCCATTGCTTCGACAGATAAGCAACCCAATAGAACACTGAACAATAGAATAGGAAATAGGAAAGAAAATCCACTGAACCTTTGTTTGTGAGAAGGCGAACGATTGGCTAAGAGAATAACAAAGAAACTGATTGGTTAACTTGCTAGTGTAAACACCAGGAGTATATATAAACACACCCGGCAACACAAACCATATGCATTTTAGCTTGACGATATCCTACGGGGATTAAATACGATAACCTCTCTGTAGGTTGATTGACATAAATATATTTTTCTAACTTACTAGCTAGCTTTACTAACGTATTGAGCACTGTTGAAGTAAATAATGAAAATTGATACATAACAGATTATATATCCTTATAACATTTTATGTGAATACATGAAATAATAATTATATATATATATATATATATATATATTAAAATATATAAGTGTATGTATATTTTAAGAAAATTTACCATATCTGTCCAATGATGTTCGATGAATATTAGAATTTAAGGAAAGAGCATATGTAAGTAAACAATGGTACCCATGGTATTTTAAATTCCAATAACAAAGTTTTTACTCATATTTTTACTTGTCGAACTTCAACAAAAATTCAATGTAACTCTTGACAATTGTTTCACGCAGAAACGAACAACCATGAAAATATATATAATTAACATGATTTTTCGGTCATGAAGCTAATCAGAAAATCGTTATCAATACTGGTGAACATCCTAAAATAAATAAGAAAAATGTTTTTGATGCGTTTCCAAAAGAAATCATCACCAGCCATTTTGTATCCTCAATAAGGAGCTGCAAAATATACGATCAACACTACAAACGATGCTACCCAGACAATTCAAAATCTGGATTTCTGAAAACTTCCACTGAAGTAAAATTAAACAAAACATATATGTCAATAATAGAGTGAAGTGACTGTTTCCCCTATTTCCTCGATCAGGATAGCTTTTCCTAACATAGTTATTTGTACACTCTAACACTCAGATCTACTACCACTGTCACCACCTTACATCGGAATTCTTCTTTATGCGATTTTTCTTTGAGCATAGTACGATTTGTATTCCATTGTACGCTATTCCTATTCTCTGTTACGCACTATACATTTACATATAAATAATAACGGCTCCCTGCAAGTTCCGGATGTTCTGATATTCTATTCAGAATACCTTCTTCTACATTCTAGTTTCATAGAATATAAAAATAGCAGTTTTGTATTACTAAAATAGTCACTGTTATTATTGATATTCATACATATTAAGTTCATTTCGCATTTTCCACATCATACGATGTATGCATCAACAAAGAATATCATTACCGAGTAACTTCGGCTACATTAAGCCACTTATTGAAATTTCCTGTTTTTTCTGTTTACAACCCGATTTCTTGACTATAAAAACTATTCTAGAATAACAGATTACGCTTTAGAATCGATTTTCGAATGCTCAAAATTCTCCTGTCTGAATTGCAAACATTTCCGCTAACACTTTTTCTAACACCACATTTCTTATTTTATTTTATTTATTGAATTATTTGTTAAAAAATTCATTTCGATTACGGAATTATTCAACGGAGGTCTGTTTGAGTAAGCTTTTCATGTACTTTATGACACTTAAGCGATCCATACATTTGCTGTAGGATAACAGCACAGCAGATACGACATTTCCATTACACAGTTTTGATAATTATTTTCTTGGGGAGCCCCGCAATCGGCTGTGTAAGTCAATTGCCTCAAATCATGTGCAGAATCTACTAGCCGACCCATTTTCCCCACCTCCGATGCTTACTAGAGAATTCCCTTGAAAAACATTTAAATGGTCTTGGATGATATTGAAAACTGATTCATTGCACTACGTCAGTATTTGTCTTAAGTCCAAAATTAAACCCCTATAAAGTTTTTACAGCGCCAATTTGCTTCATTGTCACCCATCCGACCCTATACATTTAAAAATAGAAATACATCATATTTTATAAGCATTCATATTATCCCAATATTAACAAGCCGCGCATGCGTGGCCCCCCTCTGTATGTGACTCGATGTGGTGAGTGTGAAATGCAATGAATTTGGGCAATTTGGAGCAATTTTGACCCTCATTGTACCCCCTGGGGCGCGAACCAGCATTTTTCTGAGGTCAAAGATGCTCATTTTATATCCAGAATAATTGCTTCTACATTTTGGCCAAGTTTCAGAAGAATTGAATGGATGGATCAAACGTTATGTGAGAAAAGGGTCATTTTTTGCCATTTTGGGGGCTTTTGACCCCCCTGGGGGCGCAAACCAGATTTTTTCCAAGGTCAGCGATACTGATTTTCTATTAGGAACAATTGCCTCCATATTTTGGCCGAGTTTCAGAGAAATTGAATGGATGAATGAAAATTTATGGGGCAAAAAATGTCATTTTTTTGCCATTTCGGGGCCTTTTGACCCCCTGAGGGGCTAACCGGATATTTTTCAAAAATCGGAGAATGTCAGTTTCTAACCTGACAAAAGTTACAACTTCATGCAAAATTTCAGAGAAATTCAATGGATGGTTGCGGAGAAAAATCCGGACGGACGGACGGACGGACGGAAATGCCTCAAAACATAGGTCTCCCGATTTTATAAATCGGGGGACCAATAAAATGATGGAACAACGTCTGTGTTTGTCGCCTCTATGTTACTTACACATTATTACTTTTATCTACTATTTATTATCGATTATTATTAAAAATAAATAAAAACGCAGTTGCATAAGATACAACTAATTAAAAAATCTATTTAAAAATAATTAATACATTTATATTTCTTCGTTAACAAGGCAGCCGTTTTAATATTTTGTTAATAAACGCAATTAGTCCGGCCAGCGATGACCGTTTGCAGGATTGAATAAATTAATATAATAAATATTAAACGTTTTTCAGATTTATCTCAAGACATGCGATTCAACTACCTTGAAGAAAAAGATAACGTCCTATATCCAGTCACTACGTTAAGAGTTCAAATTGAACCACTCAGACAATCACTGGAGAATAATATTGAAAAATATTGTAAATGTGGCTAACATTAAACTGCAACGCAAATCTTCATCTCTAGTTTTCAAAACCCCACATGGAAACAAGTTATACATTTCTATCTATATATAAAGTTAAGTATGTTTGAATATTGGTATGTACAGGATTCACACCTAAACTAATGAACCAATCATAATAAATTTTGGAACGCAACTGCTTATCAGGCGTAATATGTATTGCGTTTAATTTAGTTCCATTCGAAAGGGGTAAGAAGGGGGTAGAATCCCTTCGTGAAAATTCAGTTACCTCCGGTTTTGGGAAATTACAAAAAAAATATTTATTAGCCATCAATGAGTAAATATTCATCAAATTTCAGTTTATTTGGAGTATTTTAAATGATTTTAAGAGGTATGATATTGACACAACTCGAATTTTGAGAATTCAAATATTTCAGATTTGCATTAAATTTGATCAATAGTCATTAAACACAAATTAAGCAAGATTACTTTAATTTAAAGTTTTTCTTAAGATTCCTTACCCTTAAGTCTTAACCATGAAATTCTTTTTGTTTCTAATATGGCACTTTCCAATGAAAATCCTATTTAATATAATATTCATCAAATATGTGTTAAACTGATACTTGTTTCACATCTGCAACGAGCCTATTGGAAAGTGGAAATATGTATTAGTATGATGTTGCATCAGCACACACGCTAAATAGGTCAGCATATTCGCTGTCAAACTAATATAAAACATAAAGCATTTAAAGGTTAAATTTTAAACTCAAAATCTTGTAATGGATAAAACAATTGGAATAAGGGTTCTATACATAAAGTTTAGTATCATTATATTTTGATTTTAATCGTCGTAAGTGGACATACACGTGGTACAAAAGTGTTCTGTTCGTGGAATTAATTTTACCCATCCTGGGACGGGTATTATTCTAGTATCCAATATAAAAGAACAACGTTGCAAAATATGACTATCAATATTTATCGTTTAGAGAGAATGTGGACTAAATTATAATTGCCTACAACATGCTATTTTTTAAAATCATATTTACCAGGAGAATATTACGAAGTAAACCCTCATTCTTTGCCAACTGATCCAATAGCGCTTATGAGCTGTTTCTTTACATCAACAAAATATCGTTGAACATGAACGAGTTTGGATCACCCATTTATGAAATAACAAGAAGCACGCTTAATGAAATGGTCGTGCGATCTTCTATATTACCTCATTTTTGACTCTCTCTCTCTCAGCCTTTTTTGAATGTTCAGTAATGAATCAACGATTTCCAAAAATTGAAATCTTTTCAGAACATTAAAAAAAAAAATAATTTGATACTTGCAATACAACAGAATAACGGGAGGTGACGTGGATACTGACGTTATCTAACGACCTGGAATGTCATGTTCGATATCTATCGGCGCTATGTCATTACTTTCACTATAGCTGTTGACAACCTTCACGTGTCCATGTTGTAAGTACCTGCTTCAGAAATAACTTAGGAAACTAAAACCAACAACAGAATCGAGCCGGTCAATAGCCGCACCATGCTGGTTCATACGAACGTACGTTTTAGTATAAATTATAACACTAAAGAAAACTGGCTCGTTTTACGATCCTTTACATTGTTTTCCAGTCAATGTGATTGTTATTATTTGTAAAATGTGTAGTTCAGTTCGTCGGCAGTACTACACGTTAAAATGCGCTGATAAGATATGATTAAACAGTTAGTATCGAGTTCTCTGTCCCTCCATCGAACTGGTCAGTGATTTTGAACGAAGATCAAGTCAAATAAATCTTCTCTCTCTTCCAACAGTTAAGTCTTGACTTAGTCCTTTTCAAGATGTGAAAGAACTTATTTGCAGGCAGCGTTCTACTAGTTTTGAGGGATCACTAAGAGGGCGCGTATTAGGAAAGCATGCATCGCCCAAGGTAGGGGCTTTCATGCGTTTTTGTAATAAGAAAGACAACTTGGTATTCTGCATGTATAGTACAAGGTTAGAACGCAAAATCACTTTCACTTATGGATGTTGACAACCTTCAAGTGGCTCCTCTTCTAAAGTATTTAATTCTAGAAATAACTTAGGAAACTGAAACCAACAACAGAATCGAGCTGGTCAAAAGTCGCGCCATGCTGATTCATGCGAATTTACTTTTATTACAGAATAACGAGGCTACTGAGTACATTGAATAACTTGAACTTTTACATTTTTATACTCCTGTCATTACTTATGTACTTATGTTATACATTATTATATTGTAATGCCGTGAATTAAACATTGTTGCACGCGGTCTTCTAGATACGAATACATTTGTCATTACATACTGTTATATATTAAAGTGTCCTTTGGAAGGTAAACAAATAATGTAAGTTATCAAGAATGCAAGAATTCAAATCTGACGAATATGAATGGAAGATACAAAAACAGAAGTATTAGTTAGCATGCTGGAATCTTCATATACTTCCTATAGGCGCGAAACGATCACGCGGGTGAGAATGTAGCTCTTAAACTTTGTCTTCCTCTCTGTTCTGTCTTCTACCCAAAGCTTGTATCTAAGATTAGGTAAAATAACGAACTATATATTTGGGCAGGCATATTTGTAATTAAGACAGAACCAATAACACACACCACATTGATAAAAACCCACGAGAGACAGGTCCAGCCCAGCAGAACAGTTCAGAGAACCGGCCAAGTAAGTCGTTTCGAAGTCTTCATTTCTTCAATTAGATTTTTGAAGATCATCATCATCATCATCATCATCATCATCATCATCATCATCATCATCATCATCATCATCATCATGTCACGCGAGTATAATCTAGAGGGTATCCCACATGTAATTATGTACGTCATCTATTATGATATATTAACACCTTGTATTAAGACAGTTGCACGCAGTCTTCCATATATTAATAGAGTTGGCAATGCCCATGTACATTACCTATTTTACTTCACTCTAAAAGACTAATTTGTATCTATATGTAAATATCGTTTGAGAAATCTGATTTGTGTGTTTTTCCCGAGCGTGAACATCTTATGTTTTTTGAGGTGGAATTTTTTTTCTATTTTTAAATTTTTTTCTGAAATGGTCATTTTTTCTCAAGCGAGTTTTTTTTTACCTTTATGTACTTCAGTTTGCCGAATTTTTATCAGATATCAACATGGATTTTCATCGTATCTTTCCCTTCTGGTGTTTCTGTTTTGACGTGTTGTTTTCTATTCAACAACATATCCTGCAACCCGCTGAAGATTGACAGATTTTGACTAATGAAAAACAATACACTTATCCGATTTTGCCATGAAACGTCCATAAGGCTCTATATTAAATTTGATTAAATTACTTTTGTGTGTAAAATGAGATGTAAAAAATTCATCGAAGTATAGAAATAGAGAAGTTGTTAAACGGAATGACAAATTATGGTTTTGGATTAATTCGCCATAGTGTTTGGAATGCAAATATAACATATAATATATATATATATATATATATATGTATATATATATATATATATATATATATATATATATATATATATATATATATATATAATATATATATATATAAGTATATATATATATATGTATATATATATATATATATATGTATGTATATATATATATATATGTGTGTGTAATTATCTTTTTTATGAATACATATTTATTATCCACATACATATATGTTTAATGTTCACTAACAATTGCCAGTGTGGCTCATATAACTGTACCGATGGTCGAACAATTTAGACCTCGGACCCGAGTAACGTCAATCCATTATTCTTAACCATTCAACCATTATTACAGTCATATGATATGTGAGAGAAATACACCCTATATTTCATTTAAATACATAGTAAGTCTCAGAAAGTGTTCCATCTGCATAGAGGAAAATTCGCAATCCATCTATCTATCTATCTATCTATCTATCTATCTATCTATCTGTGTGTATGTCCTTCCATCTTGCACCACACAAGTTAGCGAATAGAACAGGTGTCTTTTTCTAAATCCCGGACGAAAACATTTTCATGTGGTGAGAGGACGCGAGAAAGCAAACAGCAAGTCAGACAACCACCTCGCTGCCTGAAATGAACTCGAAAAGAAATCTTCCACTCTAGAATAAATAGTCAAAGATTTGTGTTTTTATTCTTTAGCAGTGTTAATAATTATTTATATATGAAACATTAAATTACTAACGTAATTATATGGTTTTATATGAATATTTTAGGAATATATCTAGATAAATAGTGAATGCAAACATTCGTGAAGCAGACTTTTTACGGGGGCGTACACTAGTGATATATAAACGTCATGATTTTTTTTTACCGAGTTGAACACATTTTTCTATATGTGAATCTTTTTGCTGTATTAGAAATTATATCGCGGTCGTTTGTTATGTGCCCTGTGATAGGATGAAAAACAACCAATCACAGGCCACATTTTAGAACCTCTGCTGAATCCCACATGGGCGGGTTTTTCAAAGTATATTCCTCTTTCCTCCTTGCGAGCTCGACCGAATAAGACGCAAACTGCTATCTCTTCAGCTCACTACCTGAGCAAGCGGGCATATATTTCTGTATGTATTAGTAGGCGACCCCGAAGCCCCATATTCAAAAGTCCATTTGAATATACTTCTGTCTACTAAGACCACACAGGACAAGAGAGAAGTTAACAGTTAAGTCCGAAAAAAAACAAAACTTTTTTTGCAAGTAACACTTGTCTTCTTCATTCTTCCTATGTTATAACATGTCTATATTAACTTCTCAGTTGCTAGTCCTCTTTCTTGTCAAGTCAATTTGTAAGAATCCTTTCCTATACAGCGTACCCGAAATTTTGTCTATTATTTGAATGATAAAACCCCCTATAGCTGCGGTAAGAAGATACATACATTCTAAATGTAATTACAGCTACCAGTGGATAGTGGTATTGAATGGAAATACTTGATATTCTCATTTTATCAAGCTAGGTAAATTGTGATGAGGGAGTGGAAGAGAATCTTACTTTTTAGAACGCGTACGTCGACATGAAAAGACGACACAAAAGAACTGGTTAAATACATGTGCGTTTATTCGTATTCTGTCTTCACAAACGACAGCACGATATAAAATAAACAATTAAGACACGTCTAACAAAAACTGAACACAAATAATTGTGACACAAGTAGGTAAGTTGTATAGAACACACGAAATATTTATTTACAATCGACGCATTGGAGCTTTATGGTAGGAACAGATCCGAGACCCGACAGATCGGCTCCACTTGAGGAAGAGCCAGCAAAAAGCGACGAGAAATCAGTCAGATTCTTGGACATCGCAAGAACACAGAAATCACGCGTTTTTTTTACGAGATTTCAGGACTTGCCCCTTTTCTAAAGGTGCAGAGCTCTTAATCCTAAAAGGAGATAACTTTAAAAAGAGTTAACTTTATCGTCCGTACAGTACGTCTACTCCATGAATTTGAAAAGAACTCTGATCCTTAGTGAGAAAGGGTCGACTTTCACCAACACAATATTTTTCACATTTTTATAAAGCATAATATTTCACCAATTTTTGTGAATTTCCTAACTGTTGTGGGGTACAAATCACCCCTATTGGAGAACTGATGGTATCAACCAGGTATAATAAATACCACTGGTTGCAGAGACTCAGAGAGACCTTCATACCATGTTTTACCGCATGTTATGAACCAGTTCATCTCCTACCACATTAGTGGCGTTCTGTATTGCTTTATGATAAATACATTGTTATATTTTAACCCTGTCACTATTTGTGGTTTATTTCTTTGTGACCCCTAGCACGGGTCTAAAACACTAACATATTTTATTTAATGTCTAGTTACAGAATTAGCATTAAACAATTGTAGAGTTAGATATGAAATATGCAAAAGTATTACAAAAGTAAAAAATATCAGTTTTCTCTTTTAATGGATAATTATCAACATTATGGAATTATCATGAAATATAATGACACAGTGAAATTTTTAATACTTGTTCATAATTTAATCGGACCCGAAGGACAACACTGCCTCGCCGGTGTCCGCCATATTGGTCTTAAATAGGACACACGCGCAACCTCTTTTGGCTTACTTTCACTAGACTCGAATGTGTTTTTGTATATCAGAATTCGTCAGTGAGACAGAACAGATTCCACTGTAAGAGACGTTGCTAGTCTTTCTCTACTCTATCGTTGTTTTCATGGCAGATGCTCTACTGAGATCCAATCTATTACTCCCTCGTGTAAAACATTCACAACAAAAACTCGTCTAGTTACAACCACTGCAAATAATTTCCCCTTTTCTCTCTTTGTGCCTATAACTCAACAAAACTTCCAGGAGTAAAGTTTCTTTCCTAGAACGATCCGTCTAAGGAACACCATACCGCGGGGATGCTTCCATAGATGACTACAACATGGACGTTTTCAAGTCCAATGTAAACAAATTCTTGTGCCGCCCCTTTAATAGTCACATTCTGCCCAATTTCCGCCATCTTAACTAATCATCACAGTGTTGTATAACCATCTACCTGACACTCATTAAACCTTACTTTCGTATGCCTTTTGGGCCTTGATAAGTGGTTAGTCTTTAATAATAATAATTGAAAAAAACTAACGATGACTAAGACAGCGAATTAAAAAGAAACAGAATAAGCAAAAGTAAAAGAGAGACAAAGAGAAGAGAGGTTAATAGTTGGAAGGAAGCAGTAATAAATAGTTAAGATACGGTACAGTGGAAAGGGGAGCAACTTAATTCAACATGTGTTCCTTCTTTACAACTGAAAACAAAGTAAATTATTTATTTACTTTCAATACCGTAAATGAACGAAAGAGATATAAAGAAAGAACGAGAGAGAAGGAAAGAGAGATCGACTAATAAGGAATTATCAATTCAGCGGTGAATTGAATTGAGGGATGTAAACAAGAGAATGGAAAAATTGCGATGCAAAAGAAAGCGATCAACTTCTAACAAAATAGTTAGATCGATAGAATAATAGACTCACACGGGTCGACATAAGGTCGCGCGAATTGATTAATAACATAACGCAAATTTGAAGAACCGGTTTTTAATTTCCCTTGGGAACTGGCCTTTTTAGAGATGTATAGAAGACAAGAGGAAATATTCAGGAGTAAAAGAGTGGAAAATCAACTTCCAAAATGTTTAATAACGTAGATCGGAACAGACTACAAGGAAAATTAGATTTATATATTGGAACAGACGAGGAAACACACACATAAACTATACATTATTTGTCGCTCTTCGAAAAAGTAGAGCACTGTAATGGTAGTATTAACACAGCATGGCGTCACATGCTTTATAATGCATCGTTCCTTCCCTTAAACGTAGTAGAATGCTTAGACGTTAATCCCGCCGATAAAGTGTTAAAATTATCATCGTTTATTCGCTATTTAAAATTGGCCGAGTGGTTAAAGACCTCGGATTTGAGTTGCAAAATATTTGTAGTCGGGAGTTTCGAATCGCATGACCAGTAGTGAATAGTCATATCTCTATGCTGATGAGTCGCGATTTAAAAAGGACGAAACGTATACGTACATAGATGATAAACAATAACACATATTTATTATTATTTGTCGCTCCTCGAAAATGTAGAGCACTGTAACTGTAGTATTAAAACAGCATGACGTCACTTGCTTTATAATGCATCGTTCCTTCCCTTAAAAGTAGTAGAATGCTTCGACTTAACGCCGATAAAATGTTAAAATTATCATCGTTTGTTCGCTATTTAAAATTGACTGAGTGGTTAAAGACTTCGAATTTGAGTTGAAAAATACTTGTAGTCGGGGGTTTCGAATCGCATGACCGGTAGTGAATAGTCATATCTCTATGCTGATGAGTCCCGAGTTAAAAAGGACGAAACGTATAGGTACATAGATAATAAACACTAACAAATATTTATTATATATATATATTTACATACATACTTTATCGTTGGATTCCAAGAAAAATCGATCAAAAATCGTAATTTTCTAATTCACTACAGTTTCTTTTATTCTCATATTTCAGGAAATACATGCATTTCTTCTTAATTCTACCGTCAAACAACCTCATTTTATTTTTTTATTTTTTCCTTTTTATTTTTTTTTCAAAATTAAACATTTACTTACGTGCGTTTCACTGTAAGTCAAAAGAAAATATAAAATAAATCAAATCAAATTAACAAAATTAAAATATTAAAATAATTAAAAGGGTTCTGTTTGTCGGAAGAATTGGTCGTTGGAGTGCAACTATGAAGTATATATGTTCTGAATTTTGTGATAAAACTTCATTGACCTTGCAATTAGAAATATTTCTGAAATTATAAAAGGTATATGCCTAAATATATATATTATAAAAATATACAAATATATATATATATACACGTGTATATATATATACATATGTATATATATATGTATATATATATAAGTATATATATATATATATATATATATATATATATATATATATATATATATTAGTAGATAGAAATAGAGAGATCTAAATTGGTAGATGCAGAAAGGGTTAAACTTAGATAGTTACCTTGCTAGGTCGAAATAGCTCATAATTACTCGTTTCATAAGCGGCCTTTTGGGCTTAATTCCTCATTTAGTCATTGTGTTTTATTTCTTTAAACCAATAATCTCGAGGAAGTCTTGAAATAAAGACGAAACGTTTATGAATACATAAATAATATATTTTATTTCGTGAATACATAAATAATATATTTGGTTTGGTAAACTAGTAATACATTATATGTGGATATATATTTTTATCTTATATCTATATCATAATCTATTACTAATTATGGATATATAACTCGATCTGGACCCTTCATGTGTACTTAACATGTAACATTTCTTGATTCAGCTGGTGTTCGGAACTCATATCTGAACAACCGACGTTTTAAAAGTTGATTCGCACACATCTCTCTCTCTATAAAGTTTAGTGTATATATATATATATATATATATATATATAGGGTGGGCAAAAATAAGGGTCCTATTTTTAAAAATTGATAACTTTTTTATTTATTGATTTTATTTTTTATTTTTTTTAGAATAAGTAAAGGACCCCTTCCGAAGCAAGCATGAGCCGTATTAGCCCTAAGGAACGTACCCTCATTTAGAAAACATTATTTTTGCTTAAAAAACTCAAAACAGTGTAAAAAACAATACTTTAGTTTTTGTAAGTTTTAAGAAGTGTTTTTCGGCTAAAATTTGTTTTGTTTATTTCAAAAAATCTCGGAAGGGTCAGTCTACACACACATAAAGTTTGGTGAGTTTAACTTTTATTTTGTGGAAGTTATTCAAATTCAAGTTATTCAAATTTAAAGATAGGACCCTTATTTTGGCCCACCCTGTATATATATATATATATACAGTACATGTATTTTTTTTTGTTTGCTAGATGTTAATCTAATGGAACTGCGGTGTTTATAAAATGTTCTGAATAACAATTAGAGCTGTTTATTTAGTATACATTTTAATTCATACAAACATTTTTAGTTACATATGTGCATACATCTTTCATATGCGCCCTCTTATACTATATATATATATATATATATATATATATATATATATATATATATATATATAAAGTAAGTAATATGGGCACATTATTTCTTTTAACATTTTAACATTCTGGGAGTGCATATATATAAACTTAGGTATATATATATATATATATATATATATATATATATATATATATATATATATATATATATATATATATATATTTCGTTGTAGAGAATACACTCCTAAACTAATGAACCGATCTTTAGGAGTAATATAGGCGAATAACTTTTTTGTTTCTTTTACTATTTATCGAGTGCGCCCACCCAAATTCGCAACCGTTCCCTCAAAACTTTAAAACCTAGTTAGATACAGAATATTAATAGAGAAAAGAATTACACTACATTAAATTCTGAGTTTTATGAAATAATGCATTTGTTTGCGCGTTTGGTGTCAATAATATGTATATTCTAGGTAATATCATAAACTATTGAACTTATTATGATTTATAGCATATGTATTCTAGGTAACAAGGTAAGTAATGTAGGCACGTTATTTATTTTTGTTTGTAAACTTTACTATTTAGCGGTTGTGCCACTGTAACCGTACCACCATATGGTGGTATACACTGCTATACATATATAACAAACACATGCACACACAAACACACATATATATATATATATATATATATATATATATACATGAAGTTAACCTTCAAGTTAATATAAAACTAATATAAAATTTGTATTTATTAAGATTTAATCTAATAGTAGAACTATATGATATAATAAGTTTTAAACATGAACATTTATTGGCTATACAAATAGATCTCGTCAGGCCATTAATTCATTTAGATTGATGATTGCGCTCTTAGAATCCTTAGTCACGCCCCCTTTATCTGGCTTCATTTTTCGCAACCCATAATTCTTTTACTTCCCTCCTCCTTTGTCGCTTTCACTCCTAATACTTACCCCTCTCTCCCTACCTCTCTTCGTGTCTCCGCCTTCTCCTCTCCTTTTGATTTACCATTTTCTACCTCTTTTCACTCCCACCACTTGTACACCCTACACTCCACACTTTTCTCGCTCATCTCTTTTCTTTTCTTTCTCTTTGTGTGTCTTTTCTGATTTCTCTCTTCCCATTAATTTATCTGTCTCATCTCCCGATTCTCTCTCTCAATTTCAACAACTTTCTATCTTGTATTACAATTGAATATTCTTTTTTCTCTCTCTTCATCCTTTCTTTCTCTCACCCTTTCTGCAAGTCTTCCTCGCTTAGCATCCGCTTTTCTCTCTCCTCCTGTTATCTCTCTACTAAACCCTTATTTTACCACTCATTCTCTTTTCCAGTTCTTCCTATCGTCCATATCTCTTTAGCCTATCTAACCCTCCATTTTTCTTTCAATCTCTCTCTCCCTCTTTCTCTCAACCCTATTACCACCTATCTTATTCCCTTTTCTTTCTAGTTCTTCATAGCTTCACTCTCTTTTCTCTTACTGCGTTTTACACATTGTTTATCTTTTTCCGTCTCTTCCTCTCTCTCTATCTATCTATCCCTCTCTCTCTATCTATCTCTCTCTCTCTCTATCTATTAATGTATGACTGCCCATTTCTCTTTCGCCTCTCTACCTTTCTTTATCCCTCCATTTCTTTCTCTATTTCTCTCTCTTATCATCATTTCCACCTCTCATTTCTTTTCCCTCTTTCTCTTTCTTCATAACTTCACCCTCCCTTCTCTTTCCGCTTCCTACACTCTGTCTATCTCCACTTCCTCTCTTTCTCCGTTTCTCTCTCTCTATTTCTCTCTCTAACTTGATTTCTATCTCTCTTATTCCCTTACTCCCATTCTCTCTTTCTTCATCCTTTCACTCGTCTTTCTCTCTCTGCTCACTACACCCTGTCTCTCTCGTTCTCTCTCCATTTATTTCTCTAGTTCTCCATTTCCCATCACTCTTACTGCTCTCTATTTCTCTCTCTCTCTTCCTCTCCATACCCCTCTATCTCGTGTCAAAACATGATAGACTCATCTGTAAGTCAGAAACGCCTTTATTTTGTTCTATGCGGCACGAAAATCGATGAAACCACGCAGAACTGAGATAGGTGTTACCTTTGACCCTTTTTCCCCTCCCGGGGTGGAGCGGTTTGCATAGATCGCCGACACGACACAAATCAATAAATATCAGATTACCACCGCCAGACGGGGGAGTGCGTAATTATTAGAAAATATAGTACCAAGCAAAGACGGTCATCTGTCTGGGAAACTTTCGGGCCACCTGCCCAATATCGATGCTCCATGAAAGCAACACAGGAACATTATCTGTCAACTGATGCCTAATTCGGCCTTTGAAAGGGATATGGATCAACTCAATGGAGATCATTGATCTAGAACTGGCATCGTAACTACCTACCCACACACCCTCCAACGCCACGGTTAAAACTGGTACTACACTAATCTATACTATATATATATATGGTGTATCTGTCTCTCTGTCTGACTTTATATTGGGTATGCAATCTATGTAATAAAAGTGAACGCACGTGTGTCCAGCTTGCTTCAATAATCACGTATGAAAATGTAATAGTTATAACCCAAGAAAGGAGGCTTAATCTAATAATAACTAATAATATTAATAAGAAAAAAAAGAATAATCAGGTATGAAAATTTAAATTCTATGAGCAAAGAAATATCTGATAATAGTAAACAGAAAGCAAATAATTTATTTCACTTTTAATATAGAATCAAACTATTACATTATTATTATTATTATTATTATTATTATTATTATTATTATTATTATTATTATTATCTATATATTAATACGATAGCGTGTGTGTTCGTGTGTCACGCTTCCGGCAAAACCTCTGCGCATGCGTACCGCACCGAGATTTAGACAAACATTTTTATACGCCTAATTTCAACTGAATTTTCAAGTATTTCCCTTTAGCGTAACGGTTAGCGACGTAGTATATTTTACTTCGGCCCGACTGGTTTATAGTTCGATCCCAACCAACCTCTAAAGTTTTTTTCTACATTTCAGTTTTATTTTCAAGAAACATTTCAACTAACAAAAAAAAAAACGAACACGACACAGTGTAAGTAAAAGTAAAAAAATTATTTATTTATTTTTAGCAAACAATTCCCAACAAGCGGCAATGAATACAATTTTATTATTTATTTTTTGCATTTATTTTTTTTATCACTTGGTTAAAAAGTACTTTTTTCTGATGCTTTAAAACATAAAACTATTTTTTGTTTTTTATTTTGGCGTTTTTAAGGGCATTGTCTATTAAATTACGTTAACTGCTTAAAAATTAGTGTGTTATTAGTATTTCTTAAAAAGTGAAAACAATTTACTTCCTTTATTTAGGTTGTAGAGAGGGCCAGTATTATTATTATTTTTTTTTTTGAACGGATGGCATATCAACCTTTTCTAGTAGATATGCGCAATGTCCATCGTACACGGGTGACTATTTTAACAAATTATTTCACTCTTATCCAGAAGGAGGGGGGTCATAATAAAGCAACTTACTAACAAATAGAGGGTGCTTTGTTACATTAGGACCCGCGCTAACTTTGACGCCGTCGTTAGAGTTAGGGTCAGTGTGGCAGACGATAACTTCGTAAACTTTTTCAGTTTTATTTTCAAGAAACATTGCAAATAACAAAAAAACGAACACAATACAGTGTAAATAAATTTTTAAAAAAATGTTTTAATTTATTTTTATCAAACATTTACCAACAATTGGCAATAAATACAATTTTATTATTTATTTTTTGCATTTATTTTTTTTTATCACCTGGTTAAAAACTACTTTTTGTGTTGCTTAAAACTTAAAACTATTTTTTGTTTTTTATTTTGGCGTTTTTCTCTTTCCTCATGGTGAATTCGGATGGCATATAAACATTCCTCATGTAGCAAATAGGCAAACTAGAGTTCGTAACAAGGTGACTATGCAGGAATTTTATGCATATCGTCTATCTACAGGGTGGGCAAAAATAAGGGTCCTATTTTTAAAAATTCATAACTTTTTTATTTATTGATTTAAAAATTTTTTTTTTTTAGAATAAGTAAAGGACCCCTTCCGAAGCAAGCATGAGCCGTATTAGCCCTAAGGAACGTACCCTCATTTAGAAAACATTATTTTTGCTTAAAAAACTCAAAACAGTGTAAAAAACAATACTTTAGATTTTGTAAGTTTTAAGAAGTGTTTTTCGGCTAAAATTTGTTTTGTTTATTTCAAAAAATCTCGGAAGGGTCAGTCTACACACACATAAAGTTTGGTGAGTTTAACTTTTATTTTGTGGAAGTTATTCAAATTCAAGTTATTCAAATTTAAAGATAGGACCCTTATTTTGGCCCACCCTGTATAAGACGTGACTTCAGTCCAATACACAGTGGTGGAAAACTATTTCAACAATATATAGTCGATGGTTACGTTAAAGTAGAAGGTTGTCGTTTGAAATTCATAGAGAAAATCAAGCACAACTAAGAGTTGCAATATATTCAGGTTTGATGGATCACCTTGCAAGAAATAATGAAAATGAAGATCCTGGAGTACCTGTCATTTTGCCATCATCCTTCACAGGGAGCCCACGAAATATGCAACAATGCCACCAAGATGCAATGGCAATAGTTTGCAAGTATGGAAGGCCTGATTTATTTATAACATATACTTGCAATCCAAAATGTCGAGAAGTAACTGAAAACTTACAGCCTCATGAAACAGCACAGAACAGACCAGATTTATTGGCACGGGTTTTCAAACAACATCTTAATGATTTAATGATTGACATAAAGGACAGACATGTACTTGGGGTACCTATTGCTGCGATACATGTAATTGAATTTCAGAAAAGAGGTCTCCCGCATTGTCACATGCTAATCATGCCGCAAGAAGAATATAAAATCAGAACTAGGGAACAAATTGATAATATTGTTTCAGCTGAATTACCATCAGAACATGATCCAGAATTGAGATAATTAGTGAAAACACTCATGATTCATGGACCCTGTGGTACATTTAATCCCAATTCAATCTGTATGGTAGGGGGAGAGTGTCAGAAGAAATTTCCAATGCCATATCAGGAGGAGACTATTACAAATGTTTCTGGATATCCTCTTTACAGACGCAGAAATAATGGAGATTCTGTTAGAGTGGGTGTCCATGAGATTGACTGCAGGTTTGTAGTACCATATAATAAGTATTTACTCAGAAAATATGGTGCTCACATTAATGTAGAGGTGTGTATCTCAGTAAAAAGTGTGAAATATCTTTTCAAATATGTCTATAAAAGACATGATTGCGCAATGATGGAAATGAATATGAATAACAATGAAACTAATGCAAATGAATATAATGAAATTAAGCAATATATTTCGTGTAGATACGTATCTCCGCCTGAAGCATTTTGGCGTTTGTCAGAATACAAAATGCATGGACAGTCACACATAGTTTACCGACTCGCCCTCCATTTACCTGACCAGCAACAAGTTTATTATAGGCCGGGTGAACAAGGACAAGCTGCTGCCCGCGCAGAAGGACGAGACACGCAATTAACTGCATGGTTCAAACTTAACCAAAGAGACGTGGATGCAAGAGCCCACCTTTATATTGATATTCCTGAATATTATGTATTTAATAAGCAAAGCAACACTTGGACCAGAAGACAACGTCACCGCCAGATTGTAACGAGAATGTACTCTGCCAGTCCTAGAAATGCTGAGAAATTTCATTTAAGGATGCTTCTTCTTCATATACCAGGTGCAACTTCTTTTAATAACCTGAAAACTGTAGGAGGTGAACAATTGCCGACCTTTAAGGGTGCCTGTATTCGATTGCAACTGCTTGAAGATGACAACGAACTAGAAATGGCTTTAAGTGAGGCAGCTATATATCAAATGCCACGACAGCTTCTTAACATGTTTGCAATGATTTGTTTATACAATACACCACAAGATGCCTTACAATTATGGAATGATAACAAACACCTTATGATAGAGGACCTTTTACGCCAATATGATGATAATGTTGCAGAGAATATCGCTCTGCATCACATAAACATGATTTTGAATGAAACCGGCATGAATTGTGCGATGCTTGGTCTACCAGAACCAATCAGTGAGCCTCCTGCCATTCAACATATGGAAGAAATTCAAGAAGTTAATCCTGAAATACTAAATACTGAGCAAAGAGGTGTATTTAATAGTGTCATTAACGCTGTTAGTGAACTAGATAGAGGATTGGAGACTAACCATCGACTGTTTTACTTGGATGCACCTGGCGGTTCTGGCAAAACTTTTCTATTCAACACGATTCATGATTACCTGGTGGCTCAAAATGTGGCTGTTAGTACTTCTGCTTGGACAGGTATTGCAGCAACACTATTGAAAAATGGAAAAACACTTCACAGTATCTTCAAACTTCCTGTTCCTTTCACTGAGACAATTACCTGCAATATTCCGCCTAATTCTGACCAAGCAAATATTCTCAGGCAGGTGAAGCTCTTCATTATTGATGAGGCGTCGATGATCCCTCGATATGCATTAAATGCCATTGATAATTGTTTACAAGATATTATGAATAATAATAGCATATTTGGTGGTAAAGTCTTCATATTAAGAGGAGACTTCAGGCAAGTTCTGCCTGTGGTTCCTAGAGCTCCACCTGCTGCAGTATTGGGTGTATGTCTAAAGAAGTCTCCAATGTGGCACAGTTTTCATCAACTTAAACTCTCTCAGAATATGAGGACTAATGACAACGAACAAGTTTTCTCACAGTGGCTCTTACAAATCGGAAATAGTCGAGTGCAGAGTTCACTTGATAACGTTTCTGATGATACTATCGATATCCCAGAACAATGTGTATGCAATGACTCTTTAGTATCAGACATATTCGATAATTGCACCCAAGACGAAATGAAAAGTAGAGTTATTTTGTCACCAAAAAATGCAGATTGCTTGGATATTAATGAAGATATTCTAAGTATACTACCAACTGAGAGCAAAACATATCTAAGTATAGATTCAGTATCATCAGACAATGAAATGGAAGCCAATAATTATCCAATGGAATTCATAAATTCACTTACGCCTTCGGGAATGCCTCCTCATCGTCTCAATCTTAAAGTTGGATCTATTATTATGCTGCTTCGAAACCTGTCAATAACGCAAGGACTATGCAATGGAACGCGTTTAGAAGTATTGGAGCTTCATAACCACAGTATTCTAGCTTCAATCATAAGTGGATCTCATGCTCAGGAGCGAGTTTTAATTCCAAGAATTAAACTTAATCCCAGTGACGCAAATATTCCATTTGTTTTGCACAGGACTCAATTTCCCATCCGCCTATCATATTCAATGACCATTAATAAAGCTCAAGGACAAACTTTCGATAAGGTTGGGATCTACCTACCATCACTTTGCTTTACTCATCGACAACTTTATGTAGCATTCTCAAGAGCAAGGTCTGTGAACAGTGTAAGAGTGAAAATTTGTCCTCAGAATAATTCTACTCATGACCAGAGAAGAGGAACTACCTTCACTAGAAATATTGTATATAAAGAAGTTTTGTAAATTGTTTCATGTATTGTTTATTTTTAAAACCAAATCTTATGATATTTTATTCAAACATGTATAGGTTAGGAACAAGATAATTAGTATTGAAAGCATCATTTCGTGTAATTTACACGGGTCCCGCTAGTTATTATTATTATTATTATTATTATTATTATTATTATTATTATTATTATTATTATTATTATTATTATTTACTCACTAGGAGTTATCACACTGGTCATCGTCAGTGGTCACCCACTGCCGACAACCTGTGGTATTCCCTGGAGTCTGAGTGACAACAAGTCTCCTCAAGCCTCCAGTATGCTCCACCTCTTTTCGTTCATCACCGCTGATGACCTTGCGGTAATCGCAACAGCCACCTACCAACGATTTCCCGCTAATAAGGGTCATTGGTCCCCTCTGGGGCCCGAGTGGCAACAAGCCTTCCCAAGGTCCCGGAGCTGTCCGCGCTCTTCCAGTGGAGGTCTGGTTTGCGCTTTCCCTCCTCGACCCTCAGTTCATAATTTTTGTGGCGTCAGCCTATGCTTGCGCCTCATTCGTGCGGTTGTATTTTCCCCGGTTCTGTTGTTTTGTGCTTCCATGTGTTTGTTCTCCATTCGTTGCTTATGTGGGTTGGTTTCCGCATTCGAGGACATTTCTCAGGATTGTAGCTGTTTTGATCATTACTGTCCTTTGTATGGTCTCAGTTATCCCTTTGATTCCTATTTCTCCTAGTCTTTTCTCCATGTTTTTGGGGACTGTTCCTAGTGCTCCTATGATTATTGGTGTTATACTGACTTTTTTCATGTTCCATATTCCTTTCAATTCTCTGGCAAGTTCAGTATATTTGCTTCTTTTTTCCGTCTCTTTGATCTTCACTCTGTGGTCTGCTGGAACTGCAAAGTCCACGATTTTGCAGGATTTTTCTTTCTTGTTGATTATTATCATATCCGGTCTCCTTGCTGTTATGGGTTTGTCTGTTTGTACATTCATATCCCATATGATTTTGTGTTTTTCGTTTTCTAGTACAGTTTCTGGTTTGTGTTTGTACCGTTTTTTTTGCATATTCGAAATTCAGTTGTTTGCACATTTCCCGGTGTACTTCTTTCCCCATGCTGCCATGTCTGTTCTTGTATTCCCTTTGTGCTAGCTTGCTGCATTCACTTATTATATGATTTATCGTTTCGTATCTTTGTCCACACAGCCGGCATTTGCTGTTTTCCTGGGTTTTATCTATCTTTGCTTTAATAAAGTTTGTCCTAATCGCATTGTTCTGTGCGGCCGTCAGCAGAGTTTCCGTTTCTCTATTCAGGTGTCCTTTTCTTAGCCATGCCCAGCTGTTTTCATTGGCTTCATCGCTTGTGAGTCTTATAAAGCGTCCATGTAGTTGTTTTTCTTCCCACTTTTCCTTTCTTGTCTTTTTGTTTGTGGGTTCAGTACTTCCGGGGTTGTTTGTTGGGCTGGTGTCTCTTGCTGTAGTGATCAGTCTTTCCGTGTTCTGGGTTACATATTTCTCCAGCTCTTTTTTGGTGTCTTCCACACAGTCTTCTATACTTACCAGTCCTCTACCTCCTTCATTTCTTTTCACGTAGAGTCTGTCCGTGTCGTCTTTTGGGTGCAATGCATTGTGCATAGTCATTAGTTTTCTAGTTCTTTGGTCAAGGTGCCTGAGTTCTTCTTTGGTCCAGCCTATGAATGGTCCAGAGTATCTTATTAGTGATACAGCCCATGTGTTTATCCCTTTTACTAGGTTTCTGCTATATAGTTTAGTTTCTAAGAGTTTCCTTGTTCTTCGTAGATATTCTTTTCCAATCTTCTCTTTCATTTCTGTATATTTGATTGTGTCTGCTTCCAGAACTCCCAGGTATTTGTAGCTATTTTGTTCTCCTAGCGCCCTCATCTCCTCTTGGTTAGGGAGTTCTATACCTTCTGTCGTCTCCAGTTTTCCTTTTTTGATCTCTAGCAGTGCACATTTTTCTATTCCAAACTCCATTTGGATATCCTGGCTGAATATCCTGGTTGTGTTTATCAGTTTTTCCAGTTCTTTTTTGTTTTTTGCAAACAGTTTAAGGTCATCCATGTACATCAGGTAGTTTATTCTTTATTCTGTATCCGTAAACCTGTATCCGACATCACACTTTCTGAGTATGTAGTTGAGTGGCATCATGGCTATTATAAACAGTAGTGGTAATAGAGAGTCTCCTTGAAAAATGCCTCTCTGTATTTTTATCTCGGATAGGTATTGTCCTCCGGCTGTCAGTTTTAGTCTCCATGTTTCCATCGCTTTCTGGATGAGATTAATAATCCTGTCTGGTATCTTGTATATCTTTAAGCATTCAATTATCCATGTTTGGGGGATTCTGTCGTAGGCTTTCTTGTAGTCAATCCATGCCATGGTTATGTTCTTTTGTCTGCTCTTCACCTCCTTCAGGGTCTTTTGATCAATGTATAATAGATCATGTGCCCCTCTTTGTCCTTTCCGGCATCCTTTTTGTTCCTCGGGGAGCAGTCCACGATTGTCCAGAGATTGGTAGATTTGTTCTCTCAGTTGTGCTGTGAGAATTTTCCACATTATTGGTAGACATGTTATCGGTCTGTAGTTGCTGGGGGTCGTTCCCTTTTTGGGGTCTTTTTGTATTAGTGTTGTTCTTCCTTCCATCATCCATTCTGGTACGTCTGTTTTGCGGATACATCCGCTCAGTTTTTGCGCTATACTTTCATGCAGGGTCGTGAATTTTTTAAACCAGTATGCATGTATTCCATCGTGGCCTGGTGCTCTCCAGTTTGCCATTTTTTTTAGGGTTTTCTTGATCGTTTCTTTGTTGATTTCTGTTTCGGTGCCTTCTTCGATTTCCTGCAGTTCATCTCTCATGTTTTTCAACCATTGGGCATTCTTGTTGTGCTTTTTTGGTACTTCCCATATCTTGCTCCAGAATTGTTTTGTTTCTGTTGGGTTCGGTTGCTCTGTTGTTGTTTTTTCTCCATTTACGTTTTTGTAGAACTGGCTTTCATTGTTTTCAAAGGTCCTGTTCTGTTTGCTCTGTTCTGATTTGTACCTGTATCGTCTCAGTCTTCCTTCTATTGCTGCTATCCTTTGTTTTATTTCTTCATGTTTCTCATTTAGTTTTTCCTTGCGTTTCTGATTTTTGCTTCTTAATCGTTTCATGTCCTCCTTCCTTCTGTTCACGGTTTTAGCTTCTTTGCGAAGTTTGGTGATCTGGGTTTCCAGTCTGATTTCCCATCCAGGTTTTGTCGGCCCTCTCTTTTGTCCATTCTTTTCGTTTCTTAGTTTCATACTTACCGATTTTGCCCCTGCATATATCAGGTTGTTTAGGTCTGTAATAGTTTCTGTTGGAATGTGTGTGAGGAGTCTGTTTACTCTTTCTGTTTCTGCTTGTAACTTCTTTGCTACTTCATTCCTGAGAGATGGGAGTTTTGTTTTGTTTTCTAACATGTATCGTCTAATGTTCTCCACTTCACTTGCTTCTTTTTCGTTGAGTTCTATCTCAGCAGGTTCTGTGGTTCCGCAGTCTTCTATCTCCCCTGGTTCTGTGATTCCGTAGTCTTCCATCTCTTCAGTTTCAGTGTGTATCTTTTGCCCGTCCTCTTTCTGTGGTCTCTCCTTTGGTGGTGTTTCTTGCTCCGTTTCGCCATTAGCCTTCTGTCTGATTTCCGTCAGTTCCATCTCCGAGAACCATCCTCGCTTGAGGATCTGTCTTGCTTGATCTGCTATCCTTTGTTCCGTTGTATGGTAGTCACTAGCAATGTCCCAGTTTATTATTATTATTATTATTATTATTATTATTATTATTATTATTATTATTATTATTATTATTATTATTATTACTACTAAAACACAGCGAAGGGAGAGAGATAGTTCACTTTTCTGTTTCTTATTGAGTAGGTTTTTTTTCTTATGGATTGGTTTTGATTAATTTTTTATCGATAGATAGTGAGAAAATAGAAAATAGATAGAAAGGGACTTTTGTCTTCTTTTTCTTATCGATTAGTTTCGTTTCAATGATTTCAAGTAATGCATAGGAATTAAATTGCGAAGTGATAGCGAGCGGGCGGGCGAAGCCTGCTAGTAGAAAAAAGACACATATCAAGATAAAATAGGCATTTTGTTGAGTAAAAGATTTCGAGAATTCATGGTAATAGTAATTTCATATTACTTTTTAAAACCATAATATCGCTTGATACATTATGGTATTTTCATTAAGTTTGTTTATAACTTGAGAATTAAAAGTATAGAAATGATACAAATATATTTGGTATCTGTCTCTCGATTACTTCTATTCATTGTACTATTTATTATCTTTAAGTGCTCGATTCAGAGGCTAGTGTAGTATATTTTCTGTTTTCATGAGACCATCCTCATAGACATTACTTTCTTTTAGAAGAGATAGTGTCGTATTTGTTTTGCTATCATGAGAATATCCTCCCAGACATTACCTCCTCTTTTGGGAGACTGGTAGTGTAGTATATATTCGTTCGAAATTATGTAATCTTCCAGGCATTATCTCCTCATTTTTTTGGAGTGATGGGGGTAGTAATCTATTTGTTCTATGGTTATAATGTGATCCTCACAGGCATTACCTTCTTATTTTCTAAGAAGTAGTGTAGTGCAGTATCTGTTATCTTGTCATGATACCATACGCCTAAATATTACCATCTTCGTTTGGGGGGAGGGGGTCGTGTAGTATATGTTATGTTTACATGAGACAATTTCTTTATGATATACGCTCCCATTAGTAGCGTAAATCAACAAGAAATTGTCACAATCAAAAACTCAGAACTTAAATTATATATACTAGCAAAAATGATAATATGGAAGTCAAGACTGGAAGCAGGAGTAGGCAGGGGTCCTCATACATTGCTAGAAAACACCGAGCGTGCCTATCAGTAGAAACACACAAACGTTACAATATTTTTATCGCTCCGTTCAACTGAACTACTTGCCCAGCGTTTCGCCTTTAATCCACTTTGGACTCAGATAACCACCCACTCCCCAAATGCCCATTGCGGACCGAAGCCACACTGCAAAACCTGGTCATCACCCTATCCCAGGTCAGAGACATCATAAAACACCTTGACACCTCAAAAGCTTGTGGGCCTCATCTCATACCTGTAATAGTAATAAAGAAATGCTCTGCTGAACTGGCCCCTGCCCTCTCCAAACTCTACAATAAATGCCTAGTTGTATCTTGCTTCCCCGATGGCTGGAAAATTGCCTCTGTGGTACCAGTCTACAAGAATTCTGAGAATAGAAACAATCCTCAGAACTACCTCCCAATCTGTCTACTCCCGATCTTTGCAAAACTCTTTGAATCCTTAATCAATCTAGCGATAGTCCGGCACTTAGTTAATGCTAAACTTCTTTCTCACCGCCAGTATGGATTTAGACAAGTACGATCTACTGCAGCCATCCTAACGGTCATCTCTGAACGCATGTATCATACACTTGATAAGGCAGGCGAAGCTAGGGAAGTAGCGCTTGATATATCCAAGGCCTTTGACAAGGTATGGCATAAAGGACTTCTGAAAATACGCTCATACGGCATTACTGGGAAATTACTTAATATAATTAGATCCTTCCTAACCAAAACAAAGATCCAGGTTGTCCTCGATGGCCATTCATCTAAGCAACGTGACATAAATGCTGGCAAACCCCTATGGATCTATCCTTGGACCTTTATTTTTCCAGATCTTCATAAACGATCTCCCTGATGCCATAGAGTCTGCGATTGGTTTATTAGCTGACGACACAACGTTTTAATCTCGTCATGTTGGCAAAACAGACGCGATTATATCCGAGGCAATGGCTGAATCCTTAGAAAATGACCTCTAGGCTGTAGTGGATTGGGGTCAGAAATGGTTGGTGACTTTTAATGCTGTAAAGACAAAGCACCTATCCTTCAATAACTACAAGAAACCTCTCCAACCACCGATTGTCATGGCAAATAATAACCTAGTTGAGAGTTCAACATCTAAACTCCTCGGTCTAACATTCACAGTTAACATGAATTGGAACAACTACATTGCAGACATTGCCAAGGCTTCAGCAAAGAAGGTGGGCTCCCTCTACCGTGTTAGTAAACTCCTCACACCTGACATTGTATCTCTACAAACACACCATTCGCCCATGCATGGAGTATTGTTGGCACATTTAGGCTGGTGCATTATCTACTAGTCTCTCCCTCCTTGAAAAGATCCAAAAAAGAGTCGCTAACCTAATAGGTCCCTCACTGTCAACCAAGATCCAGTCCCTGTCCCATCGCAGCAATGTAGCATCCTTGTGCTTGTTTTACTTCAATGGATTATGCTCCGATGAACTGGCTACTCTGCTGCCCCCTCGACGTAAATTTACTAGTCAAACTCGACACTCAGCTAAATCCCATCCATTCACTGTGGAGGTCCCCAGATGCCGAGAGCCTTCTACTCCAATAGTTTCTTTCCCCATGTGCTGCTGGCCTCTGAAACTCCCTCAATGTCCTTGTTTCCCCGACGCTACTGACATGCAGAAATTTAAAACTAATGTAAACAGACACTTCGCTGCGCAGCTCCCAATTTAGGTTGACCCCCCAAAACCTTCTCTCTTTTTTCTCAGTAGCCCTTACGTCTACAGTAGCGGCCTGCCTTGTTTGGGGTGAACTATGTTAAAAATGTTAAAATGTTTAGATGGGAATATATTGTAAATCCGAAAATTGGAAGTAGCGAGAAAACTGCAATGTTACTTCTATTAAGTATTTTATTTGCTCTTAGCAGTTTACAGTGTTACTTAAGAGTCGGAAAGGATGTTGGTAAGGACAATAATGGTATTAATGTTGCATAGTCGCTTATTGACACACGTGGTCGCGTCGTTGATATTCAATATCTAACACGTCGCTCGTTAAAGTCAGTTCACCTTCTTCGAGATGATGTATATAGCAGAACAATATAGTCTGATGTTTGATTTATTGATTGGAATGGTTCTGGAATACCAATTACCCTAGCGAGGACTATGATGCCACCCACACTCCATTTTCAACAAATAGCTTAGGAGAAAAACACAGTCGAACGCGTCTCAACTCGAAACTATGTAATAAAAAAATCATGATGTAAAATTGAAATATTATTTGAAGTATAGTGGGGTGAGGAAATAGTAAAACGCAATTGTTCGCGGGGGGGGGGTATTTATTTCGTGTGGCGTAAATCATCGGCTAATGGACAATGGTAGCACAAATTAATCAAATAAAGTGAAAGATAAAATTCTTAATAATTTAAATTAGAAATATCGCATCGAAAGTGAAAACAAAAGAACATTTAGGTATAGCTGACGTAGACGAATATTTTATAAACATGAGGAAAACAACAGATAAACGGGAGCGATAAAAATATTGTAACATTTATGTTTTTCTACGAGCAAGTACGCCCGGTGTTTTCTAGTAATGCATGAAAACCCCTGCCTCCGGAGAGAAAGAAATCCAAGATAGAAACGGTACAGACGTTTACACATTCGATCGGAAACCTTAAGCAACGAACGGGATCGTTTAGCTGACTCACACTAACAACACATACCAGCAGTTATTCTTCAAACAGATTCTCGTCAAAAGAAAACTTGTTGCAGTTGTATCACATGTTAAATAATTAGAAGCAAATCTTTTGCCTAGCAACGAGTACAATATACGTCCGTGGATAAAATAAAGGGTTCAGTTCGAAATTCCGTATAGCTTCTTGAGTTCGGCATAAAGATTCTCAATGTCAAAATGATGCATCTGAAGAAAATCGGAGGTTATATCGGTCAAAACGTTGGTGCAAGGAACAACCAAGATGAGAATAGTAGTCTGAATTATTCACATAATGCAAATTATCATTCCCTATCTAATAAATTCCGAAACTAATTATCAAGTTATTTTGTATTTCTAATTGCACATCGCGTTTTTTTTTATTTGTGACGAACTAAGCGTACATTACGACAATTAACAATATGTTCCCTTTTGGTAGCATTTTTTCCTAGTATATATGGAGAACGAACATACACTTTCTCCTTCAAGGAGGAGATAATGCCTGGGAGGACGGTCTTAGAACAAGAAGACAGATACTACCCTACGCTTTGAATTGAAAGTACATTAGCCTGAAATAGTATAGTAAATTGAATTAAGCATTAAAATATAGCAATAGTATAGTTTCGGTTTCAGACATATACCAAATCTCTATAGATAAGAGATTACTTAGGACTTTAATACTTGCATAGCTCTTGGTTTTCGATTAATATGTGGATACATATTTTGAAAACTTTTTAGAAGTTCTTTCGCAAAGGATCTTCAAATGATTAATGTTCTGGGATCTGTCGGGCATTTCCTGTACTCCAACGCCCACCATAAACGTTCAATCCAATTCAAATCAGGAGATTGACTTGGCACCTGGAGCATCGTTGCATTGTTCTCAGCTAATCATTCGCGAGTTATTTTTGTTATGCACTTCGGGTCATTATCTTGTTGAAAGATCCGACCCTCCTCAAGCCCCGGCATGATTCACCGAAGATGAATTAGTTTCCAAAATACCCCGATTCGTCTCACAATTCACGGCTCTTTCAATCACATGACGTCATCTTCACGGCACTGGAATTGAAAATCCCACGAACCGTATTACTTCTCCATTCCGTGTTTTATTGTATCGATTGTATATATATTTTTAATTATGGGCGCATCCATCTTTTCAACATTCAGAACTAGTGTGGCACAGGACCATTCAATATAAAAAGAAATAGTTCAAATGCTCACTTTATAAGTTGGCGTGATGGGATATTTAAATATTTGCTTCAAGTGTTCATATCTCTATTTATATAAAGTAAGGTATATGTATATGTTTATATATTTGTGTATAACCATGTGCGTCCTTCTCGACATTTGCAACACCAACGCTGTGTGTGCCGTGGTTTTCTTCTTCTTCTTCATTGCTGTTCTCGTTCTCGTTCTTGCCATGTCGCCTATTTTACTGACAAATCGTCGAGGGCACAATCACTGGTTTACAAGTTGAGAAAACAAAATAACGCAGACTCACAAGAAAAAGCACAAACTCAGATATATTATTATAGGTCCTGGAGCCCTGGGTGAGTGTGTGATACACATCTTAGTTAAGTTTCAGTGTATCAACCAACACCCAACTGAGATAATTCGTCTGTCGAGGCAACATCGTCGCTCGGTTGGACGCAGCTCATCTATCGTCTGCGACGACATGCTCTCTCCCGCGTTTTATTCTAATCTGATCGTCTTCTCTCTGAGTCGTAAACTGCTACACCACTGTCGTAAAACTCTCACTGTCGCAACCAACTCTGACTTCCTAAATATATTTAGTCATACCGGAAATCCTATGTCCAGTCTTTTGTCTCTTCAACCACCCCTCAGCGACTCCACAGTTTATTTTCCGATCGCCTTTGTGCGACTTGGTGAAACGTTTCATCGGCTCTTGAGATTCACTCCTAAACTATTTAACTAACTATTATGATTTTTAGAACACATATGCTAGGCAAAAGGGGTCTTAATGTAGACTATATTTACTTCAATTTTGTTTCATGTAAAGGGGATCAAGGAGGAGCGGAATCGCTTAATGAAAATTCAGATATCTCCGATTTTTATGAAATTTGATCAAACACATTTTGACATTAATTGTAAATATTCCCTCATTTTCAGTTTGTTTGGATTATTTTATAGAGGCATAATATGGTCACAATTTCCTATTTAGGAATTAAACTATTTCAGATTTGCATTAATTTTTATCCATATTCATTAGACACCAATTAAGAAAGATTCCCTGAATTTCAGACCCCTTTATGCTTAAGCCTTATATTTTAGACATTTTCTAAGATAAAAATTGGAATAAATATTCTAGAAATAAGATGTTGTAGTATTATATCTTGATTTTAATCTTGATAAGGTAGTATAAAATTGATGCAAAACTTTTCTTTTCAGGGAATTAGTTTTACATGTCTTGGGGCAGGAATTATTCCAGTTGTTGTATAGTATTTTGGGCGATTAAATTCAGTCTAAGAGTAAATAAAAGGTGTAAGTTGGGGCTCGTGTTGATTTCCCTCTCCACAAGAGACCGCTTGTGAAGGTGCGAGTCCTGTAATATCGGCTGATTAAAACGGACGATTTTACGTGCAGAGATATAATATCAATAAATCTATGATATCCAAACGTGTATTGTATCTTCTTGAGAGAATTTTGTTGTAGGTTTACGCACGTGCGTTCTTGTTTCAAGATGGCATCCACATTAAATACGTGTACCACTAGATGCGGACGCTTCGTGTTTACGATAACGCGTTGATAGAATAAGACAAGAGAAGCCGCAGACAAAATCCGACGACCCACTTGTCTCCACGTAAATGACGGCATCATCACGTTGACACACCGGTTCCTGTTTGATCACCGAAGTTAAGCGACGTTGAGCCTGGCCATTACAAGCTGGGTGACCATTTGGAAATGCTAGGCGCTGTATTTCCTCTGACCTTCTTCTGGAGCATCATTTCAAAATTGGGAACCTTGTGTTTGAACCTTGCAATCTTTATGTAAAACTCGGGAATCTATACGGAATTTCAAACTGAACACTTATTTAATCCACGGGGTAGATTGTTCTCACTCTGTCATCCATGACTTAGCAAAAGTAGTTCCTATTTACTTGCCTCCCCACGAGGGAAAAGTTAGACACAAGATCGGTTTTTAATGTAGGGTAAATCTACCTCCCCCAAAATGAACATTCTGAATTGTAACATTGCCTCAGTCTAGTAGGATGTTTTCTTCATTAGCGGAGGACAGAAAAGATGAAGTACAGTATCAGAACATATACTACACTTTGCTCCTCGCCAAAAGCTCTAGTAATTAGTATACGTTATTTTTTGTTACTATCGCCGGTAGTAAGGATTGCACCTTTAACCCGAAAAGTTAGAACTGATTATTAATCAACATTTTTATTTGTTACGCTACGTATCCGAAAACGACGTTCTACTTTAATTTGTAAATACAAAAATAGAATAAAATATGGTAATATGAGGGTTCAGGGCTAGGAGAAGGAGTACCTAGTTGTCCTCGTGTATTCCATGAAAACACCGGGTTGCTCGCTTGTATGAAAAGCCTTCCCGAAAGCATGAAACAAATCTGTATTTTTGCTATTCCCTTCCAGTTGCAATGATTTTTATTTCTTTTTAGAATACATGCATCGCAACTTGATACCAATGTCTCTCCTGATTGCCGTCTTGCTGACCGGTCAGTCTATTCTTAGAGATCTCACCGTCTCGCTGTTTACGCCTCGCCAAATGGCATTTCGTCGCCACTGCTTGATTGGTGACATTTGCAGCTTAGTCGATCGATAAATGCCGTCAAGAGTCGACCTCAAATCGGGCGAAATTAATGAATACTATTATAATTTTCAAATACGTCCGGCACTCAAATTTCAGATCCTGTCCATTATCGGATCTATTAGGTTAAATTGTCTGTTTCTATTCGAGACGGACTAACGAAGAATCACTTCTCTTACGCCGCCTCGTTATTGACAAGTTCGTATCGGCTGATGATGTCGCTGATATAGAATCAGACATGATAAATAAGATTACCAAGCTTTCGTGGTTAAGATTATCTGTGATTTACTGACTAACTTTATTTTCTCGGATCCACAGACAACTTACGAACTCGTTAAAATATGCCACTTTCTTATAGGTTTGGTTTTGTAGGTCTGTTTTACCGCATATCAATACCTTTTCAGGCTATTTATTGCCGACACGCAATACCTTCTTTTAACAGTTGTCATACCAATCGAGGTTTGCCTTGGTATAATTCTTGAAACCTAGGGGTTTTCCTAAACCATCACCTTTTAATTGTAAGAATGAGTTATGGTCTAGCTCGGTCCATGGGTGCTCCCCCCCAGTCATTACTTTTTTTTCGAAAAGAACGCGTTGGTTTATGGCCGGTCGCCTGAAGCGCTCCTACCTGGGAATACTGACTGGTCCGTTCTCAGCTATTTTGTACCCTCCCAGGGTGCCCATCGGAGAACAATTCCCTCACACAAAACTGACTTCATGTCTAACCTCGCTTTATTAACAAGCGAGTAAACAGTTATTCATTGGATACAAATGCCTATTTTACTCATAGCCGGGGAGAGTTAAGTTCATCTTTTCCAATGATAATATGGTATAAGTAAATGCAAAAGATCTGAATTTGAAGTCGGTGAAACCGATTCAATAGTCCACATCAATATCCCTTACTCTTATCCAACAGCTATTAGATTGAGTTATGGTTCGGCTTGGTCCTAGCAGGTGCACCGTTCGAGGCATTACTTCCTCCTTCAAGAAGGCGAGTTTACTTATTAACGGTCGCCCGAAGCGCCTCTACCGGGGAATTCCGACGAATCAGTTCGCGGCTATTTTTGTACCCTTCCACGTTTTACCTCCGCGTTAAACTGGTTTCATATCTAATCTCGTCGTAGTGGGAAACAGTTAAAGTTTGGTTCATTGAACATTGCTATTTTACCCATATCGGGGGAGAATTGCGTTCATGCCTTTTCCAATTGTATTTCCAATAAGTAAATGCAAATAACCTTAATTTGAACTCAGTTTCATTTTTATAACCAGTTTCAGCTTTTAATATTTCAAATTTTATTTTATTTTTTCATTATTTATTTTTTCTAAATTTTATTATAATGGAAATATATATGTATATACATATACATATACATATATATATATATATATATATATATATATATATATATATATATATATATATATATATATATACATATATATATATATATATATATATATATATATATATATAATAGACGATATATCCTAAAATGAAATGCCATGGAGACAGGATGTATGAAAAAGACAAAAAAAGCAAAACAATTTAACACAGGAATAAATCATCAGAACGAGAGATTTATCGGTTTTGTTTGGATCAACCAACGTCTTAAAAAACAAGTGAAGATTTGAGATTTACTTAAAAAACTGCGAAAACATAGAAAAAGGAAAACGTAAAAACGGTATGTCTTGGACACGTGCGTTACTACTTGAAAAAATATGCGGCACATGCGACAAAGACGTTAATTGGGAAAAAGAAAAAGAAAAAGAAAAAAAAGAAAGGAAAAATCAAAACATGGATGAAGTGCAGTGAAAATAATTAGTTCTTAATCGGGATAAGAGTTTATTGTGCAGTGGCGAAGTATATTGCATCGTTTCAGTGCGATTTCTGCCAATTGTTCGTTTAAGGAATAAGATCCAAATCTAAGATCCGTTAGATGATGATAAGAGAAGAGTTATAGCACTTTTGATGTATTTGAGGCGTGAGTGAATGGATACAGTTTTGAAGAGGGTTCAGTTTGTAAAATCAAAATTGTGTTTGTGCATATATATATATATATATATATATATATATATATATATATATATATATATATATATATATAAGATTTATAGTCTTAAAAGTAGAGCCCGGTTAGAAATTACAATATTGTTGTCATCCTGCGATAAAGCAATGTTCCGCTCGAACGTAGAACACTATAAACAACATGACGCCTATCCCCGCCACTCCTGCACTACTGAGCGTGTAGGCTCGAAACGACGTCGTCTGTAGGTATAAAACACTTTAATATTTAATTAATATATATATATGCGTGTGTCTGATGAATAATAGATTTGAAAATGTCAAAATTTCATTAAAGTTTCATATTAATTCAAATTTTATCAAAAAATATTTTTTATGGGAAAAATCGGATGACTGTTTGAAATATTCAAATCATACTAATACATATAAGTTACATGTTTTTATATTTTCCATTGAGTTGGGAATATTGCATGCGCCTCGCTCGTCATTCAGTTGAGCTAATGTTGAAAAGGCGGGACAAAGGAACTCTTCATAGAAATAAGATCCCAAACAAATTTAGAAAAAAAATCTATATAAAACGAAAAATAGCAATTATAAGAATAGTTATAAAATAAAGTGAAAATAAAGGTAGAAATAAATAAACAAATAATAATTCATATAAAATAATAAAAAAATATTAAATTAAAGTAGATAAATATAAAATAAATTAGAAGAAAATTATACAGTAAAACGATCAAAACTTATACTAAAGCGAAAGAAAAGAGAGTATTGGAGGGAAAGAGAGGCAACTATTTGCTTAGCTTTTTTAAATACAAAATCACTCAAAACAAGGCATGAATCCACTTGATGTAAGGAGCTAACAAGAACGAAATATGATTATCGCATAGACATAAGATAACTATTGGCCTTAGTCTTGAAAAGACAAAGGTTATAGGTAGGAGGAAAACAGTCAGTAGGAACAGAGTTCCACAAGCCTGCAGGTCTTGGAAAGAAGCTACTGGAATAGTTTAAAGGTATCAAAACAGCGAATTGATGGAGACCACTAGCCCGACGAGTCATACGAGCTGGAACCAAAAGAAGCGGAGTATAGATCACACAATTCCGAAGAACACATGGCATAATAGTATTTATAGAAAAGACTGAGACTAGAAACATCACCTCTGTGAAAGAGACTTTGTATAAAGAACTCTTCAAATCGGAAGGCGATTCACCAGACTAAATATGACAACAGTACTCCATACATGGTTTGATAGTAGATTTGTAGAGATAGAGAATAACCTCAGGTGTGAGAAAGTGTTTGGAGCGATAGAGAGAACCGACTTTACGAGAAACAGACAGAGCAATAGGTCTAATGTATTAACTTCAAGAATGATTTGATGAGAGAGAAAGACCAATAAGTTTGAAAGTCGATTTCTCCTCAAGAGCAGAGCCACCCATGATAATCTCAGGAAGAAAATGAACACGCCTACGATTGAAATACACGAGCTGACTTTTAACAGGATTAAACGAAACAAGCCATTTCCTACCCCAATCCACAACTGAACCCAGTTCAACTTCTAGATTAGTTTCATATTTCAACTGATCCGAGGGAGATGGGCGAGAAGTAACACCAGTGTAGAGAGCGGTATCATGAGCATTGATGTTAATTTTCTGAATAATATTCTTTGGAAGATCATTTACATAGAGAAGAAACAGTGTTGGGTCTAGAATAGAGCCTCGAGGAACACAATCATTGGTAGAAGAGAATGATGAGACACCATCCAAAGTTACTTGAAAGCTTCGATCAGAAAGAAAAAACTCAGAATTATTAAGAACCTCACCACCAATACCATAACTTTGAAGTTTGTGTAGAAGACCAGAATGCCACACTTTGTTGAACACCTTATCTTTATGGCTAAGTTTGTTCCTTTTAATTCGTACAGGACACCAGCATAATTCTTTAAAACTGTTATTCACACCAAACAAGGCATAGTGCTACTCGGACATAAGCTAGCTTCATATGGGGCAACTTAAGTGGAGAATTGGGCAACGAGATTGTTGTTAACATTACATTTAAATTTGTGCGTATTGGTACAGTCATAGAAACAAAGAGCAGGGAGAGAATTCTAAAAGTAAGCGGTCCGAGGAAAGAAACTATTACAGAAGAAAATATTCCGGGACCTCTTCAGTGAGGGAGGGGAGTTTGCTGCCACTCGGGTGGGTCGGAGGTAATTTCGTTGAGGGGGTACAATAGCAATATGTTCATGGGAGCACATTATGTGGAAGTGCTTGTAAAACAAGCACTATGCAACGTCGGCGATATGACAAGGACTGGAACTTGACAAACAGCGGAATACTTATTATGTTCGAGACTCTTTTTTTACACTTCTTTCCAAGAGAGAGAGTCTAGTGGTTGGTACACCAGCCCAAATGTGTCAACAAAACTCATGTAAAACTGAGCAAGCGGTCTGACTACGTGTAAAAAATATAGAACCACTCTGGATTTGAAATTTATATTTATCAGATTTGTTATGATCGCGAAATTGGTCGGCAAACAAAGTCATAATTCCAATTTAGATCAAAACATAATATTAACAGATTTATGGTATTAGATTAGAATAATTTATATACCAAACTCTGTTTAGATTATTCAATTAGTAATGTTTGCGTTGAACAGTTGTGTTATATGTAATGTCAATTATGATTATAAGCGTTGTTAATTTATTGAAATTTGTACTTAGGCAATGTTCATTCATTCAATCACACTGCATTAAATAAGGTAGACATGGTGTGACTATTTAACTAGTCGATCATTCATTTCAAAATTCTAACAACGTAAACTGAGTTTAAACTGTTGTTGGATATTCATTTTCTTCTGCAACGCAGGCTTCGTCGCTGCTAGCTTATCTCCCTCAGCCGTTGATCTATAACCACATGGACGCCGGATTTGGTTTTTAAAAGAGTTTTATTGGGCATAGAACAAAGAGACATAGACCAAAATAGTGAGTACGAGAGGGAAAGAGATATAGAGAGAGGGGGGCCTTAGAAAGAATGAATTAATTGGAGAGAGACACCCATAGCATATATAGTCAGGCCATTTTGGGCTACACTGCGCTACAACTCCCCGGTCCCCTGCCGGGCTTGTGGAGGACCGTCCGTTTCTAGCGTCCATCACGTCGGCTGGTCGCAGACTCAAGAGGCAAACCACTCTCCAAACAGAAGTGACGTGATTTTCTCGACTTCCGCTTTTAGCTCCCCTCACCTTTTAGATCCCCCTCTCTCTCTCTCTCACGCCTCCCTTCGTTATTTTACACTGTAACGTAAAACATTGTTTTCAAACCATGTTTTGTCTTGAACTTTCTTTATGTTTATTCTACAGGGTCCGACATAAATCACTATATATTTTCTTTGGTTTTAAACTTTCTTGGTACTTAAGCATTTCTTCTATTTCATGTGTAATTCCAAATCGAAAATAGTGTATTTTTCTAGCATCGTTGAAGATAAGGAACAAATCCGAGCGGTCATTGCTCAAGTGCCGTTGGAGCTGTCCGCCAAAGTATGCCGTTTAGTCTCTGACAAATTAACAAAGTGCATTGAGCTCCATGTATGGCACACGGAGCTTTAATAAATGTTTTAATAAACTCATGTTTATTGCCAAATCTTAATTGATTGACTCTTTGTTTGTTTTTATATTGCATTTGCATATTTTTCTGTTACATTTATTATGTTGAAATAAAATTATGTAGTTACTTATGGCGGACGCTGTATTTCTCGAACTTTTAACTAACTTAAGTCATCTTCAGGATGAAATCTTAACATATATGCATGTACTGTTTCTGAATTGTTTAGATGAGTGTTGATAATTTGTATTATTTGGATTATTCAGACTACTATTCTAATCTTGGTTGTCATATTCAAAACGTTTCGGCCGATGGAACCTCTGATCTTCTTCAGGTGCATTTTTTCGCACTTGAGAAAGTTCTAGCCAAAATTAGGAATTGTTACGTAGAACTCGAACACTAGTATTGAATTTCGAATTGAAACCTTTATTTATTCCACGGAGTATGTTGTTCTCATCCTGTGCGCCATGACCAGTTAGAAGCATTTATGTTGATGTTATTTTTAGTTAGTATAATTATTGTAGTAAGGATTGAACTTTCAACTTCTAGGAAATTGTCAGTTACAACTGATTGTAAATTAACGATGTTACCTGTTACGTCACGTTTTGATATCGACATACAGATTCTAAAGTTCGACTAGTAAGTTACCAATGTCGACAGGATGCATTTGAAGAAGGTCGGTGGTTACATCGGCCGAAACGTTGTAAATATAATAACGAAGATGCGAACAATGATCCGAATTATTTAAATGATACAAAATATATGCTTATAGTCCGATAACATACGGAACGCCTGAATGAATGGAACTCATTTTTAGGTTGAACGGGAAATTAAAAGAAAATTGAATTTGAAGAGATCGCGTGACGTAAAATCAATTGAAATCACCCTTAGGTTCGTTATTTTATCTCACGGTCTGATTTCCGTATATTTGTTATATTTTTGTAAATAATAATTAACATATCAAATAAACAAAGAATGTTTATCGTATTTAGTGAAGCTGAATGTATTAATTCATTGCGCTTATTGTTAACACAAGCGAAAAAGAGCACATTCTTCTTAAACAGCATGGAAGTACTTCTCTCCTAAATGAGACCTGTCTAAATATATCGATGAGTTTACTTATCTAAGCAATACAACTGCAAAGTAAAATTGAACTGAAAGTTAAGTAAATATGCGAATCGGAAAACCGTGGGCAGGGTAGGATATGGCGAAAGCAATTTGGAAGTCAAATCTTCCTACCAAGATTAAACGTGACTTCTTTGAAGTCATTGTTACATTAGTTCTTGTATATGGAAGTAGTACTTTTACCAAAAGATGAGAGAAGAACTGTGACAGTGTGTACATCAAAATGCAAAGAGCTGCTCTAAACATCCCCTGGAGGCGGCACCCCATCAGTTCTCAACTTTGATGACAGAAAAAAGAAACAGATTTGCTGGTCACTGCTGAAGGGATAAGGCTGAAATCGTCATCGATGTTCTTTTGTGGATGCCAAAACAGGGATGTAGTGTGGTGGAGAGACCGCACAGAACTTACGCCAATCAACGAACAGAGGACTAACAATAAACGTATGAAGACCTACCTGGTGAGATGTAGGATAGAGCGAGATGGTGTGAGCGAGTCAATAAGATATGTGCAGTAAATCTGTAAACAAGATGATGTAAAGACTAATATACAGTTCAGTACAAAAATATGAAAACGTAAAATTATAAGCATTCTTAAATATTAACTCTGTTTATGAATTCACACAAAGAGATTTCATTTATTTCTTGTCGTAAATAAGACATGTATTACGACACTCCTGTATGATATCTGTATCTGTTGACCGCCTATTCTACGGTTTACGGCAGTAAGCCATATACGGAGACAGCTATCACAAATGCGATTCTAATCCTGCGTGCATTTTGCTGAATGAAGCTTGGATAAATATATCTTCCAAGTCTTAATCTTTATAGTTGACATTTCCTTTATTAGTTTTCTCATAGAATGCACACCAAACGATTCAATATATACGATTAATTGAACACAGGTTGCTTATTTTGTTTGAAAATGAATTTAAAATCTATGGTATCGTATCATTTTTATTTTTTGAATATTTAAGCATATTAGATATTATATTGGGTTGGCCAAAAAGTTCGTTCGTTTTTTAAATGTAATCTTTCCGGCCTACAAAATATCGTTTTATATTCCTATTCTTCAAATCCTGTATTTGGTGTAGCGAGTATGTTGACGTCAGTGTGTAATAAGTCTTCGAGCAGAGTAGTTCTTACATTTTTGCTTGTATTTCAGACCTTGAAATTGAAGATCATCCAGAGCACGACCGACATCTGATGCTTTTTCTTTACTACAGAAAAGAAAAAAGCTGCATAAACCTGCATAAAGATATGCCACGTGTATGGGGAGAATGCTATTATAGAACTGGTGTGTCAGAAATGGTTTGCTCGATTCCGAAAAGGAACAGTTTTAGTGAGAGATGCTCCTCGCTCTGATCAGCCAAAGATGTTCGACAGTAACTAAGTGAAAGCCGGTGTTGAACATGATTGCTGTTTGCCAACCAGACAAATCACGGACATTCTCAAGATTTCCAAATCAAGCGTGGAAAATGAATTGCATAAACTTGGTTACGGTTCTAAAATTGATATGTTGATTCCCCATAAACTGACAGAAGCAGAAAAAGGAACGAACTGTTTGGCAAACCATATATTTACTCCGAAAACGGAATATTTTTATATATCTATTAGGTTGGGAAATAAGTCTTCGGCTTTTTTTTTGATTAAAACGATCTTAAGGAAGCCAAACGTTTGGCAAATTTGTAGAACAACAATTTATGATTGTTTTCCTAACATTTACGTATATATATATATACGACTTTTATTAAGTTCATTACTATTTTGTACTATATACCCATAAACAACTTTTTGATTTTTGCAACTTAACGCCGTCAAAGAAGATCGTGAGGTTTGTGATGTGTATTGAGGTGGCGTAATGCTTCAAAATACCGTCTGACTTTTTTTTTTCGCTTCAAGAAAAGGACATTTTGAGCTGGAAAATGGAAAGCGCCCGCTCGACCGATTTAGTTTGACGAGCTATTGAACCACTTCCTTCGCAAGAATCCACATAAGGCGCGTAGAGAATTACCGAAACAGAGTATAAAGGTCACTCGACGATAAGGGTTATTGGATTGAAAAGGTAGACAGTGAGACACCGAAAACCGCAATGTTATATTCAGCCAGGAATCATAAAACTGTTTTAAGTCACCTTCATTCGACGGGGAAGGTTAAAAAATGGTGTTCATGGGTTCCACAAGTAATTTAACGCTGTGATACCATGACAATTACACATTTTACAAAAACGCATACATCTTTTCCCCTAACTCAATATATAAACACATGCGAACTCTGAATATTTACCGATCCATGTTATTATCAAAACGATCGTTATTGTTTCTAAATAACAATTATACTATATCAAACTGTCATATCGCTTAAGTACAATTCTTTTATATCTGATTAGGATAAGATATATCAAAGCATGTTTTAATAAATAACGATGCTCTGTTATTCTAAATTAAATTTTGTTATTGTTTCATTTGCTCAGTATAATACATAATTTTACTTATATAAGAAAGTAAGTGCAACTGTAAACATATTTAATTGACGTATTTATTATTATATTTTTGTTTAAGATAAAAAAACCCAGTGAAATAAACTTTTGACAGCGGTTTCTAATGCTTTGTCTCTTTGGAATTATTTTGATGTCTGATTTCCTTGCACTTATTAAACGTCGGACGTGTATCTTATCATTATACAACCGTTTTGGGACGAGTACTCTACCCAGTAAGCTGTACCCCTTTGTGTGTTAAACTAAAGAAGTGAATTTCTATTTATATAAAGTTATGTATGTGTATATGTTTATATATTTGTGTGTACAGGATTCAATCCTAAACAAACTAACCAATCATTATGGATTTTGGAACACAACTGCTAGGCGTAAGGCTGAGTAATATGGGCTATATTTAGTTTAACTTAGTGAAAATTCAGATAGCGCCGACTTTCGTGAAATTTTATAAAGTATTACACATCATTAGAATATTCCTCGAATTCCAGTTTTCTTAGAGTATTTTAAATGGTTTTCTTAAGGAGCGTAATATGAGCACAACCCCCGAATTTTAAATTCAAATATTTCAGATTTGCATTGAATTTGATCCATAGTTATTAGACAACAATTAATAAAGATTCACTGACTTTCAATTTCTTTTTAAAACACCCACATTTTAGACATTGATAAAAATTAGAATAAGGATCATACCTTAATTTTAATCTTCCTAAGAGGACATAAAAGTGGTACACAACTGTTGCGTTCGAAAAATTAATTTTACCCATCCTGGAACGGGTATTCTTTAGATACAGTATATATTCAACTCCTATCTAACGCAAGTATTACTATTTAAATGCTGTTTGTAGAAAAGAAAACCTTTTACATCGCGAATAAATATTTGGAGAGGAAAATTATTAAAACCAATATGAAAGAAAATTAATCAAATTTTCTTTTTATTAAGTGCAATAGTTTTAAATTGAAATTTAACTTAAAATTGCAGTTATAAATATTTACTGTATAATTCAATTCAATGATACACGGCTTTACAAAATATACAGATATTTTTAATAAGTAAAAACATGCTCATGCACTCGCATCGTTTTGCTAATATATATATATAATTTAAGTGCTGAGTTTACCAATTGAACAGCAATTATGACAATTTATAGTTGACATACGCTACACCCCGACAAAGGGGGTATATCCTAAGAAGATATACTATACTGACTCCAAAATGAGAAGATAATGCCTGGGAGTATCGTCTCCTGAAAACAGAACGTATATTACACTACTACCATAGGTTAATAGTAATGCCTGGGAGGATGGTATCATAACAATAGAACATATACTACACTATCATCCGCCCTACAAGAAGGAGGAGGCAAACCTGGGAAAATGGTATGATGGCAAACGAACATATACTACATTGTTCCCTCAAATAAGAAGGTAAGACTTAGTAGGTAGATTAATGACAACAGAACGGATACTACACGACTGTAGATTGCCATTGCATTAAAATATGATAATAGTTTCGGTTTCAGACAGATATATACGAAATCTCTATTAGTAATAGATTAAGTGTGATTAAAAGAAACACTTAAAAATAATTCCGTCATAGTTGACGTCACGATAATTCTGTTTTTTATATAGTGTCTTAGAATGGATTGAAATGTGGATAAATCCGTTCAATATTAACTTATATAGAAAGTTATAATTGTATTTTTAGTTTGTTTTATGTAATTTAATGCCGAAATACACTACCCCTTGCATATGATTCATTATATAAGATAAATTGTACACAAGTTACTATTTAATCTATGGCAGTGAAATATCTTTCCAAGACTATTAATGTTTAAATTTTCGTTCTTTTTAGCATGCGTTACTTCCGAAGTACGGCGGAGTTTGCAATGATACATATTTGTCTCCACTTGCAACTATCAAAGGCTTTGTGCGGTGAATGCTGGTTCTACAGAGATAATTGTGCAGTGCGTTTGCCCATCTAATGCAAAGGCATGTTTTGCAACAGTGTCGTTGTTGGTCCCCAGAACATACCAAACCATCTGAACCTCCACTCCTTCACCCTGTCTTCAATTGGTGCAATGCCGTAGCCTCTTCTGATGCCCTCACTACATACATGACCTAGAAGTGTAATTCCAAACATCTATGAAAGCATTTTGATTTCCATAACGGCGAATCTTCATTAACTGGTCACAACTGATTTACTACGGGTAAGTAAAGCAGAAAATTCGAAATTCCCATTAGAAGTTAAAAATTTAGAAATAGGGCTACGTGTCAGGATATTGCGTTACATACAGGAAGTCGCTAGTGACATGCTGTGGATAAACTTTAAAACTTACCGAGATCACTTGATTAAGTTAAAAAATAGAATATATACTCAACTTGTTGAGTTCCATCCGACTCAATGGTAACCCCTTTAATCACACCATGTAATCGATTGCACCTGGGAATCATATATACACTTTAGCCTGAGTCTATATGAGAGCCAAGGAATCCGCAACAGCTATTAGAGAGCGTTGACAACGTAGTAACGTCAGAGCTCACCAGCTAAGAGGCCTCTGGTGAAAATTCCGGAAGAGTCTTACGTATGGCGTGTCTGGCGAGGAACCTCACATCCCTGAAGTTAGGATAACAAACGTTGCTTCTGCGCATAACAGCAATAGCTTTGAGTTTTTATCGGCTAAACCTTGACTGATATAGTATTCAATAGCGGGGACGGCTGCTCTGGGTGTTAGGAGTAAACATCTGTAATCTGCAGGTATAACGAATAGGTACGGGCAACAAGGACTTCACGCAGACCAGACACTCCTGAGATACGATCTTTGTCGGCTCTATACAGGAATCTGATTCGCTCCACAGCAACAAAAATCAGCAACAGGCATGAGACACGGGTTCTGAAAACAGTGCCTTAGTCGTATTTCATTCGATTGCAGAATAGAATTTAATCGGGGGAATGCTATTAATAAAACAGGTTACGGGGACACAACTATTCCGCAAATGCGTTTGTTCGCTTGGCTGCCTTTCTCTAAGGGGACCAACAAGTTGCACTGAATGTCTCATTTCGCATTCTTCAATTCAAGCTCGAAATTCTTCTTTTAAATATGCGCCTTTTTCAAGGTTATATGTTGGCATCTTATTTTACGTTTAAAAGCAAAGAAAGCCACGTCTAATAAAAGGAGTTCGAACCAGCACCATTTTAATTGAAGGCTTTCGTACCTAATCTCTCGCAAGCCCAAATTCAGCAACCGTTATCGATTTGAAGAAAATAACGCGCATTCATTCCTCAACCACAGAGAAAGAAATCTTTTTTTTCTGGCTAATTCTTTTATATTTTCCTTTGGCATTTTTCTTAGTTGTTTTTTTCTTTTTTCTTCTTTTTCGGAATATTTATCATTGCTTTTTTATTTTTACATTAAATCTATATTTTTATTTCTTTAGAACCTTTATTTCTTTATCAGTTATTTTTTCAATTTTCTTTTTTTCGTTCTTATTACCAGTTTTGTTTGTTTCTTTCATCATTAATTATTTTTCTTCCAAATGTTTATTCTTTCTTTTTATCCTTCTTTTTTCTTTTCATTTTTTTCTTTTTTCTTTTTATTTGTGTTTGTTTCCTTCGTTTTTTCATCATTGTTTATTTTTCTTCCAAATGTTTATTCTTTCTTTTTATCCTTCTCTTCTCTTTTCTTTTTTTTCTTTTTTCTTTTTATTTGTGTTTGTTTCCTTCGTTCTTTTCATCATTGTTTATTTTTCTTCTAAATGTTTATTCTTTTTTTTATCCTTCTCTTCTCTTTTCTTTTTTTTCTTTTTTCTTTTTATTCGTGTTTGTTTCCTTCGTTCTTTTCATCATTGTTTCTTTATCTTTCATTGTATTTCTCTTTCTCTGTTTCTTTTTCTTTTATTTTTAATTTTTCTCTAATTTCTTCTTCGTCTCTCTTGTTCTTTTCTCATTCTTTCTTTTTCTTTCATGTTTTTCCATTTCCCAATCTTTTTGTTTCGTTTTATTTTGTTTATATTACTTAGGTTCCTTATATATTTTGGAAATAATTTCTAGGAGTTTACAAATTTCCAAGCTAATGAATTCTTGTTATAAAAAAAAATGACAGTCGTTACGTAGTAGCAGGCTAGTTGATTGTAGAAAAAGCAGCAATGGAAACAAGGAAAATATAGATTGTTTAAAAAAAGGAAATTTTCAAGCCCAAAGTGAAAGAAAGTATAAGATACAAAAAGCGAAAAAGAATAGTGATAATGATGATAAAACTTCTAAAATATGAAGCCTGTGTTAAGACTATAACTCTAATGATGCTGCTGATGCTGCTGCTAATAATAATTATTATATTATAATGATGATCATGATGAATTTACATGCTGTGGCGATGATAGCTGCAGTTTTTTCTTTGCCATTAATAGGGATTTTTTTACATTATCTTCCTTGAATAAAACCACTCCATTAAAAAATTACTTACTTTAACGAATAACATTTTTGCACGATGCTGAATAAGGTGTAACTGCTTATTCGTGCTAATTTTTACAATCTTATAACCGCGATTTAGTGTATCTGTAACCAAAGATACGTCACATTTCTCAAGGATCGTACATAGCATTTTACAAGGTTCACGAAATACATACTTTTATATCATAATGGAAATTACATTATCTGCGTATAAACCTAAGTAGAATTTATTTGAAACACTCCAAAATTAATACACACCATTAAAAATGCCTATACATGCATATATATATATATATATATATATATATATATATATATATATATATACTAGCCTGAAAAATGCGGACGCATGTGTATTAATATTTTCCAAATTTCTTTCAAATGTCGAACACAAAGTTATGGATTTATTATTTCAACTATTAACACAATATTTAACTGGTATTAATATGATAATTAGAAAATATGGTACTTTTGTAGTTACGGACCGGGTTGAAATAATAACATTATTTAGAAAGTAATTTTTAACAGGGGGGGGGGATAAAAAATAACTATTGCTAACGATTCTGTACTTTCACCTAACAATTTAATAAACAAAAGATATCGTATAAATGTGATTTAACTTGAAAATCTTATCTAAAAAATAAGCCGGATAACCACATATTTTGAATAACTTTTTTTCTACTGGACCAAATTTTAATTTCTTTATGTTAAAAAAGGTTTGGGACTAGTCAATTCTAGTGCAAACAATCGCATCAAGTTTGGATGAAAACTGAATTAATGACAATCCCAAGAATTGGCCACGATTAGGTAAATGTTGACTTTAAGCATATTATTCCCACACTGCCGTGTGTGAATGATATATATATATATATATATATATATATATATATATATATATATATACTGTTTGAAAAAACATAACAATGTGTAGTGTTAAAATAAATTACATTTATTTTAATCTGAACTTTCGATAATAAAATTCTCTTTGTCAAAGCAATGTTTTCTTTCTTTTATTTTCATCGTCCGATGGTAATAGACTTTTGGGTCAGAGAATCACGTTATGTCTGTAAGCGAGGATACGCCAATTTGAATTAGAAAGGGTATTTAGACATATTTTTTAAACCATTGTTTCGTAATAGTATTATATATATTTTTTCAAACATAACAATGTGTAGTGTTAAAATAAATAAAATTTATTTTAATCTGACCTTTCGAGAGATAAAATGTTCCATAGTTCCCCCTTAAAAAATAATAGAATTCCAACAATTTAAAAAGCTACTCGAAATAAACGATTTTATCTTCTATCGTAAGACCTTCCATTAGTTTTCTCAATAAACGAATACACATCAAAACAAATAAAGAAAGGTTTTAACCAACTTCCCTTTCCATTATTTTTCTTCGTTTCTTGTTTCCGATTTGCATTGTTTCATGCTCTCCTTTGACAGCCACGAATATTATTTATCCGCCATTCTTTTCTATTTTTGTAGATAATCCAATGTTCGTCATCAGTGATGAATCAGTTTCACTGTAGATTTCGAGTATCAAATCATCAAACTCGCTCCACTAGTACATAGGTATTTCTCTAAAGAAACTGCCTACGGATTCATGTTATGGTTTATCACGCTAATATGTCTTAAAATGTAGATTCGTTTTCGATATTCATACAAGTAGCTATGCTTTTAATGTAGCCGTTTTGTCTTCAGTTATGGTAAACGACTTTTAAATCTAAACCACGTTATTAGCATCGACAATAAATTCTTAAGATTGACACTTATCTTAGTTTTCTATTATTTTTAAAAGAAAGAAACTGAATTCAATTGTCTAGACAGGAAACAAAAGGGGAAGGGCTATACCTAATTAGTCTTTGTCGGCAACCTTCTTAAAGCTGGATACTCGAAAAAATATCTAGTTTGCAAACCTACAATTGCTTAAAGAATAGATAGGCTCAGCCTATCGTCCGTCTTTGAACTCTTTTGTTTATTAGCAAGGCAAATAGGAACCTTCATAGAGACACTTCAAATATAAACAACCAAGTGGTTGACCTTGTTCCCTGACTAGAATAATGAACGCCGTCTCATCTCAGTCTTTCTCTATCTGGGAAACTTTGGACACTTTCTTTTCACTTAGTTTAAAATGAATAGTCTGATTGTAGTTTACGACTGGTAGTGCAGGAGCTCTAACTCTTAGGTAGCGCAAAAAGCGGCTACTCTATCAACAGTTATATAATATCAGGATAACTGTAGTGCCATGTCGCGCATCGAAAGGGACCCTGCACTAATCTTTGGTGGGATTTATCGAGGCCTCAACCCCATAGATAGAGACACTGCTAATAGTCTACGTGTATGAGCTTACTGACATCTAACAAACACCACTTTGCCTAATCCACTTTATCCCCTCCAAAAACTACATTTCAAACAAAAAGACATAAGTTCAAACCAGATGCCCACCTAAAAACAACCATGAGGCTCGCGCTTACAAATATCCGAAGGCTTACAACCAATCTCAATGATGCAGAACCATTTGTCCTAGTAAACTCGTCGGATATTCTAGCACTAAGTAAAACAAACCTAAACTCATCAATATCCTCTCATCGCTTTGACATGACTGGATACCCTCCACTCTGCCATAAAGACCCTGACAAACATATGTACGGACTCGGAGTTTATAATCGTAGCATCCTCCGCTTGACCAGTGAACACATTATAGAATCAGATGATCAGGAATACATGTGCTTATGATTAACCTTACAACACAGCATTAGTTACTTATATTTTATCTATCATTCTCCTTCGACTAAGACTGTACCCTGCTCGACAATGTTTCATAATATAGATGCAGCACTCTCTTTAGATCCGAGTTCCCAAATACATGTATTTGGAGATTTTAATGTCCACCACAGAAATTGGTTTAGTTCTTCGAGCTATACAGACGTAGTTGGCAACAGCGCGCATGGTTTCTTTATTTCACATTTCCTTTGACAGACTCTCACAACCCGCCTACCAGATCGCGAGGATAAGTTTGCCTCTCTTTTCGACTTACTCTAGACTAGTCTGCCCGAGGGTTGTGTGACAGATACCCACAACTCACTCGGTGACGCTGATCGCCCAGTGATAATGGTTGATATCATCAAAAACGTTCGACTCCAAGCCGAACTGCCATTACTCAAAATTAGGAGATACTTCAAACGAGCAGATACGAAATGATGAAATATCACATAAGAGACACTCTATCAAGTAAAACTGTTCTCTTCCTACTATTAAGTCCACAAATGAACTGAATAGGTCAAAGCAGGTATAGAAGTGCATCTCTCCACGCGGGAAATCTATAGTAAACCCCACTCTACCTAATGGTTCACTTCGACCTTGCAGCTGCTATTGCACATAGGCATCAACCATTTAATCGATTCAACAGTCATAAGTCCACTACAAATAAACACACGTTTATAGCATTAATAAATCATTGTAAGAATGTAATATATACCGAAATGGCTAGAAAACGGATCTAGAAATTCAATACTAGTGTGATGAAAAATGACAACTGATAACCGATATGGCTGAACTGCTTGCCCAGCGGCTCGACTTAAACTCTACCTTGGACTCGACAAACAACTCCCTTCCAAATTTCCCTCTGTGGATAGAAGCCAAATTCGATAATTTGATCATCATCCCTATCATAAATAACCTTGATTACGCCAAAGTATGTGGGTCTTCTCTAATCCATGCTATAGGCATAAAGAAATGCTTTGTATAGCTGACTCCTGTTATTTTCAAACTCTACAACAAATCTCTTACCAAATCTTGCTTCTATAAAAACTGGAAACTTTCCTCAGAGGTACCAGTGTTCAAGAATTCTGGCGAAAGAACTGACCCGCAAAATTATTGCCCCACGAGCCTCCTTCCGCTCTTCTCTAAAACCTTTGAATCATTAATCCATCTAGTGATAGTCTCCCACCTCGTTAATACTAAACTTCTTTCTGACCATCACTATGGATTTAGGCATCCTGTTCTACTGTGGATATCCTAACAGTAATCTCTGTACTACTATATAATATACTGAACAAGGCAGGTGAATTTAAGACGATAGTGCTTGATATATCCAAAGCATTTGATAAGCTTTGGCATGAACGTCTTCCTATGCTAATTAATTCGAACGGTATTACTGGACGAATATTTTGATAATCTGACCCTTCTAAGCCAAAAGAAAGACCCACGTTGTCATTAATGGCTGTATATCTAAACAACTTGGCATTCATACGGGTTTTTCACCAGGGATCGGTCCTTGGATATTTACTATTCCTGATTTTCATAACGACCTTCCTGATGCAATTGTGTCCAAGATGGATACATTTGCTGATGATCTATTCTTGACATGTGGGCAAAACGAACACACACATATACAATGCAATAGCTGATTGAATAATAGATCCCAATAATAGAGTCCAACATTTAAACTCCTCGGCCTAACATTCACAGGTCACATGAATAAGAACCAATACATAGAAGAGACTGCCAAAGCTGCTTCTATGCTAGAACAAGCAGGAACTTTCACTTCTGTTTAATCAAACGTATCTAAAGAAAAAATGCTGCCCAATTATGTATATATATATATATATATATATATATATATATATATATATATATATATATATATATATATTAAAATTAGACGTTATCTATATACGTTTCAAAGAATTCAAATAAGGTACGATTTTGGAAAAACACCCAACAATATTGTATTATACTTTATATAACGCCAATCTGTCACTTCATCAGCGCCATTTACAACATCACATACATAAGTGATGTATAAAAAAAAACTGATTTCAGTATTACTTCAAAACATATATATTCAGACAACACTGGAGACATAACCACCCATCCTGCAACTATATATCACCCCATCAGTCAGTTAAAAAAAAGACAATAGCAATGGAAATACATTAGAAACAGCAAATCAAATAATTACAATATTTTAAGTATAAAATGAACCAATTAAAAATGATAATAAAAATAATAATAATAATAATAATAATAATAATAATAATAATAATAATAATGATAATAATACTAATGATGATAATAAAAATAAAAATAATAATAATAATAATAATAATAATAATAATAATAATAACAATAATAAAATAATAATAAACGAAGCAATTACGCAGAACTAGCCAGAGAACTGAAAGGAATATGGAATAGAAAGTCAGTATAATACCAATAATCATAGGAGCACTAGGAACAATCCCCAAAAAACTGGAGAAAAGACTGGGAGAAATTGGAATCAAAAGGCCCATCGAAACCACACAAAGGACGGCAATGATCAAAACAGCTTAAATCTTAAGGAAAATCATTGAATGCGGAAACCAACCCATTTAAGTTACGAAGGGTAACCAGTCACATGGAATTTACAACAGGAAGAACACAAAACTACACGAAGAACACCACCTCACGAATCAAAGAACAGAAACTGCAAGAATTGTTGTCATACAAACTCCCCACCTTCTCTAATAAATTACACCGGCTTCAGCTGACACGACACTACAATGAATAAATGAACATAAATTGCAAGAAACACCATAAGCTCTCCCTCTTCCTCTTCCTTTTCACTTCCCCCCCAAATAAAATAAATTAATAAATTAAAAAAATTACAAAATGATGCCCACCTACGTTGACACCAGAAAAAATATTTCTAGAGGGTCGAGGAGGATGAGAAGACCGAGGAGGGACAGCACACACCAGACATTCACTGGAAGAGTGCGGAGAGTGCTGGGACCTTGGGGAAGCTTCTTGCCACCCAAATCCCAGAGAAGACAAATGGTTCTTAGCAGTAAGAAATCAATGGTAAGCGGCTGTTGCGGTGGTTATCGAAAAGAGGTGAATAATGCTGGAAATCTTAGGAGGCTTGTTGTCACTCAGACTCCAGGAAATACAACTGGTTGTTGTCGGTGAACAATCACTGACGATGACCTGTGTGAAAACTCCTAGTGAGTACATATAATAATAATAATAATAATAATAATAATAATAATAATAATAATAATAATAATAATACTAAATATAACTATATATAACTCTATATATAACGATATATATATATATATATATATATATTTCTTGAATTGTGATAGCCTTCTAATACTCCTCTATATACGTATTACACACAATGCTTCAAGCAAACTACCTCTCCTTATATATATATATATATATATATATATATATATATATATATATATATGTAGATATTTTGAACATAGTTCACCCCAAACAAGGCAAGCTGCTACTGTAGACGTAAGCGGCTACTGAGAATTAGGGTGAAAGTTTTTGTAAATCACCCTAAATTGGGAGCTGTGCATCAAGATATCTGTTTGGTTTTAGTATATATATATATATATATATATATATATATATATATATATATATATATATACTTCTTTGTAATATAGCAGGAAAAATCCCAGCAGAGTGCTCGATTAATTAAGAATTAAAGTTAAAAATAAAAAATTAAGAGCGTAATATTTATTTATTTTGGTACAGAAAATTGAAACCGACGGTACGAATGTTGTACTAATTTTTCTGTACCAAAATAAATATATATATATATATATATATATATATATATATATATATATATATATATATATATATATATATATATATATATATATATATTGAAAGCACGCAAGTAACCCGTCTCTCAGTGACTGTTCTTACCTGATTAATAAACCTTGTAAAAACTAAGCATCGACGTTCGAATGATTGTAGCCACATACGATCAAGGGGCCCTGTTCTTGACGACGACAAGTGTGTATAATGGTGTATACACACCACCGACAACCTAAACTGATACACTATTAATTGTTCTATTGTTCTACCTTTCAATGTTCGATTAAGTTTACTATACTATTTCAGAATAGTGTACTATCTTTCCATGCTCAATTCCAGGGGGGTAATGCAGTATATGTTCTGGTGTTATTATACCATCCTCACAAGTACTACTTCCTACTTTTGGGGCAATGTTGTATATGTTTGTTCGGCATCTGACTAACTAGCAATGCACACCTCTTCCTAGTAGTGTAATATTTGATCTGTTGTCCACTCAGACATTTCTACCTTATTTGGTGGGTAGTTGTATGTTCGTTCGTCATGATAGTATCCCCACAGGCTAACAGAAATAGGCGACCAGATGGAGCATGAACTTGCTTGCTATTATCTTTGTAATAACGATACTTCTATTGATCCAATCAATGATTTTTCTAATATTGACGAGTATGGTATTTGAAAACGTAATCCTGCTAATAAAAGAATTAGAACCGGAACGAAGGATTCTGATTCTCGAAACTCTTTATTAATTCACATTTTTCACACAACGACTTGTGTTCTTGCGTTCTTGCGAATCAACTCAGAACCCCTCGAATAAATTA
>OY744531.1:45604699-45629699 GCA_963556195.1 Sepiola atlantica
TTATCTCTCACGGGGATTGAACTGGATTCACACGCAAATCAGAGGAACAAAAAATCATTGAAATTTTGGATTTGACATTTTTTAAATTTCTTTTTCTTCATCGATTTGACATCTCATTTTGATTCTCTCGACAACGATATAAACCTTACTCTCTCTTCTTCGCGCTTTCGTTGTATTCTTTCTCTTTACAAATACCCTCTTTCTTCTCTTCTCTCTCTTTCTTTCTTGTCTCTATCTCTCTCTAACCCTACTACTCTCTTCGTGCTTCTCCATATAAAACACACACACATTCTATTTCTCTCTCTCTCTCTCTCTCTCTCTCTCTCTCTCTCTCCATCTCTCTATATGTATATTATGACTCAGCAAAATAATAACATTTATGACATAAAAAATATTTTATGATTATTTCTAAAAAAAATTCAACATTAACAAATATTATTTATTCTTGTGTAAATATGTTTCAGAAAATTATTGGTCCATAATGTCATCTTCAGCATAAAAATAAAGAATGGAGTTATTTAATGATCACACATAGATAAAACAAAAAAGTCCATTCTTTCTTCTGTTAAGTGCAGGCTAAAATAATTGGATTCAAAAGTCAAATATATACATTATAAAAAATAAGGATTCATTCTTCAAAGAAGGTAAATAATGCCAGTTTATAAAAGGTTCTATCAAAGATATAATTTTAATAAATGTTGCTTGAATTTCTTATGAAACAGTAAACAATAGTCACCTTTAAAATACGCATGGTGTAGAAAGAACAAATAAAAAACATAATTTTATATTACTGGAAATTAATATTTATCAAACGCACAATAAAATGCTCTATTTAGCGGCGTTTCAACCATTAAATACATACGTAACGAGTAAACATCAGTAGAACTCTCTCAAACCAAAGGAGATAATGCAACCCCAAACACATGACAAGATGTACTAATAAAAATGTGATTTTCATATAAACTGAGCCAACCAGTTAAGGAGTGGTTACTTTAATTACACTTCTTAATTCTTAATGCATTAGAAAATGAAATCACCGATACACCCCGAAAAACGTTACCTGATCTAAAAGCACCTACGTTTAGCGCCGTATAATATTGTTACATATCCGAGTCGGTATACGGAAAAGTTGTTGATAACACAGATGCACCTGGCGATTGTCAAAAGATAAGATAATTATCGAATGACGAAAAGGTTATTTGAAAATAAAATAAAACTCACAACCAGACACACACCTGCACAGGAAGAGGCAAGATATGATCGATTGTCAAAAGATAAGAAAACTATCGGATGACATGAAGGTCAGTTTTGATAAACAACACTGTACCAAAACATCAAACACCTGCAACGGAAGAAGTGACATAGATTGATCAATTGTCATAATGTAAAATGTTGACATAAAGATATGCACCTGCAGTTTAATCACTTAAACGGTAAGAACCCAATGTCAAAAGAAAGAGATATGTCAGAAGGGTTAAAGGCCATTTTCCCAGGTGCAATTGTATCATGCCAAGAAAAGATAGATAGATTTGTTGAATTGTCAAATGAGTTCAAGCCGTCACCGAGTGCAACCTCGATGATGTCGTCGAGGTGGCCACGACATTGTTATATAATAACAACCGAAAATTGAAAGAAGTCAGTTGACGATCGAACCTCGGAGAAGAATCAACCGTCTGATTCGATGTGCACAAATCCTCTCCACCACAACCCTCATCGTCACTAACAAATAAAGCTAGATCTTATATTTTCATAAGATACATGTGTTGTCATTTTATTAAGCCCTGCATAATACTACAATATAATAGGTTATAAGAAACATTTGTTTCATAATATCTTAGGCGAAGGGGGTCGAAAGAAACTAGTTTAGTATAATTTATTCTGTTTTTATTCGAGATAATATTTTTATTTAAGTCCCAATTTTTTTTACACAGTACACTAAAGTTAGTATTACCCTATCGTATAAAAATTCCAATATTCCCAATAAGGTTATACACATGTTTATCCAAGTCTAACTAGTTTAATAAATTGAATTACTCTTAACTAATTAAAGTTGATTCTAATCAAAAACATTCACCCGTTGAATAAAGTCAGATATCATATATTTAGTAAACACGTACAAATATACATAATTCAATGTTCCTAAAATATATATAAAAATATATATAAAAAATATATAGATATACACATAGGCACACCCATACATATATTTACATATATAATACACCCATACATATGTATAAATACACACGTATATATATATATATATATATATATATATATATATATATATATATATATATATATATATATATATATACATTGATGCATGTTTGATTAAACAACAAGGACAATCTAATGTTCTGTTCGAGTGTGAACAGGAACACGCCAAAACTGCTAACGTTTTCGACTCCAATGAGTCTGCTTCAGGCACGTGGGGAGTTATGCAAACTAAAACTGGTCAATTTATTAAGAAACATGATTAAAACCTTTTGCTTTTTATTTTTTAAATATATTAAAGGAATTTCAGTATGCCTTCTTCCCCCTTATATCGAGCTTGATTGATGGTGGGTTTCTTTGGTCGAATGAGTAAAGCTTCAATTATAAGGAGGCACAGGTTGCAATGTTAGATAGCGAGGATGGCAGTGTTTTTGACTAATATGTCCATGAATTCTTCTTTTGAGTGTCGTGTTCTACTAAATGTTGGTAAATAGAGCTATGGGGGAGAAGAGGTGACATGTAAGGCAACGAGAGATACAAGTCCTAGTCATACCAATATATGTAGTGTTTTTGGAGACACATTCTCCGATTGGACATTTAAACACATATACAACATTACTAGTTTTAGTTAACCATCCCCCAACGTCAGGTTATTTCTTATTAATAATTTAGTTGTTTTAAAATTTTTATAGTAAATAGTGAAAGGGAGTTTATGGTGTTTGTCAGTAGGAGATATATGTTTATGTATAATATTTTTCATTATTTTTTCATTTACTTGATAAGTAGGGTGTATTTGGTTTCAATATTATAGATTGATATTTTCATTATCATTATTATTATTATTATTATTATTATTATTATTATTATTATTATTATTATTATTATTATTATTGTTGTTGTTGTTGTTTTTTTTTATGGCGGCTAAACAGTGTTTAATTTGCTGATCGACGATATTGTTAGGGAAGTTATTATTGATTAGTGTTTGTTTAATGTCAGAAAGTGCAGTATAAAATATGTTATCAGTGGATGAGTTTCGTTTTGCTCGGTAGATGAGATTTTTCACTACGGCTATTTTATAACTATAAGGGCATTCACTTTTAAAATTAAGCAAGCTTGGGCATTTGCTTGTAATATTTTTGTACGGGTATGTGGAGTCGAAAACGTTAGCAGTTTTGGCGAGTTCCTGTTCACACTCAAACAGAACATTAGATCATTATGTTACATATCCGAGTCGGTGCACGGAGGTTGTTGACAAAACAGATGCACATGGCGATTGTCAGTTGATAAGATAATTGTCAGATGACCGAAAAGTTATTTGAAAATGAAATAAAAAACTCACAACCAGACAAACACCTGCACAGGAAGAGGCAACATATGATCGATTGTCAAAAGATAAGTTTCTTCTGACAAAAAAAGGATGCACCTGCAAGAATCACTTAAACGGTGATGTCGAGGAAACAGAGATGTCAGAAAGGTTAAAGATCATATTACCAGGTCCGGTTGTGTCATGCCAGGAAAAGATAGACAGATTTTGGAAGTGTCAAATTAAGTCCAAGCTGTCACCGAGTGCAATCTCAATGAGGTCGTACAAGTGGCGACAAAATCGTTATATTATAACAACCGAAAATCAAAAGAGAGTCAGTTGACGATCGAACCTCGGAGAGAATCAACCGCCTAGTTCCCTGTGCACAAAGCCTCTCCGACCACCACCATCATCTTCACCGACAAATAAATATACTTATTATATTTTCCTAAGATACCGTGTTGTCATTTTTATGAAGCCCCGCACAATACAACAATTAGACCGTCAACATGAAAAGATGGATTAAGCAACAGAAAGAAATTGTCCCTGTTGTTTAATCAAACGTGCATCAATGAAGAACTGCTGCCTAAGTATACAAATATATATATATATATATATATATATATATATATATATATATATATATATATATATATATATACTAGACAACATACACTTGTATATCAATTCCCATGTTGTTATTCTAACATTAAGATTATTCTCAATTGCATCGATTAAGGCTGAAATAACTAGCATGTTTACATATCAGCGATGTCTACCAATTACTTTATATTTAAAAGTATGATTAAATTTCAGATATCAATTTCTTTAATATGAATGTTGTTTTATATAGTATAAGAAATAATGCCAATGTAGACCTATCAAACCTCATAATTGTTGTGTATGAACCATATCTTATGCATACATTTAGAGAAGCTTTCTATCTTTTGTTTAATAGGTTACCGATATGTTTACTTTTGGAAAAAGATTCCTCCAAACACAACACACAAAATCTATCTAAAAGTCTCATCAGCTTTTTCTTTTTTAACTACATACCTAAATTCTAGTATATATTAAATATTGAATATTTTTTGGACTATTTAAATAATTTCAAACATATTGATAATGTTTATCCATATATTTTTTATTATTGCTCATATTCGAATTACTGTTTTAAAACATGACATAAATCATATATCTATAACGTCATGCCAAAGCTATAATTATGTTACGGTAAAGTTTTAAGCTCTGTTTATAAGAAAGTCCAAATAGCTCAGTCGATAGAACTTTAAAATTTCTTTTTCGATTTCGGGTCATAGCACCGGCTCTATTGGTTCGGAATTTATTATTTATTGTTAATGCAATATTTTCTATTTGTTAAAGTAATTAAGATCTCTGATAATTCGAAATGAGACAAATTACATAATGTATTTATTACGTCGAAAAACAGTGCGACTGATTGACAGACGGAAAACATCTCTTTTCATATAAGATGAACCATTTAATAATATATAGAATATCTTTTATTTTAAAAGATACTTTATATTTCTATGTTTATTATTGAATGTGTGTTTATATTTCAAAATTCTTGGCTTTATGAGACCTTACTTGACTCACGGTAGGTGATTTTTATACTGTATAGGTTTATATCGCTGTCCTTATCAATAGTATTCGTTACATTGTTGTTACTATTATTATTATTATTATTATTATTATTATTATTATTTTATTATTATTATTATTATTATTATTATTATTATTATTATTATTATTATTATTATTATTATTATTATTTTTGGAGATATTAATTTTCCTATTGTTTGAGTTAATACTTTGCTAAATTATACATTTATATGCACCATTATACTGTACGCCGTTATTTTGGAACGGACAGGAGTTTCTGTCTAAACAATTGCATCTAGTGCATGGGATAATGTTATTGATTTTCTGGGCTTTATCATTTTTGTATTTTGGTTCGATCTTATTATATGTTGTACTGTGTAAAAAAAGAAAGTCTAATTGTAATTGTGTTACAAAGTCTCTTGTATTTATGTGGGGCTTTGAAGTTATCTTCAATAATTTTAAAAAAGGATTTAGGGATGTCAATCAAGACATTTTTCGCAAATGGCGCGAAACTAAATAGTCTTACGTCTTCTACTTTTCCTAGATTTACTCTCAGAGTCTATTTGTTTGTTATTATCTATTTTTTACATTCTATCGTTGGGAGGCCGTATTCTGAGAATTGCTTCTATTGTCCATTCTATTTATATAATGGTTTCTTTTACATTTAAGTTTTATATCCATCGCCATGTTATGAGTTATAATATTCGGTTCATACCTGATAATACAGTTATTACTAGAAGGGTAGTCTATTCGATTGTAGAAACGCTATTTTCAGTGTTACCTGAATTTTTAAGTGTAGTATTGTAACATTCAGAGTTCTCGTCAAATACCTTACTATTGGATGAACTTTTAGATATTCTATTAGAAATGTTATGTACAATAGTGTTTATAATTTACCTAGGATTGTTGAGTTTCTATACACGTTGTTGCATACCCCTCGACTTGGGCCGCGGCGGTACTCGTTTTGTATACTCGTTCCGGAACGGGCCGCGGCTGTTCTCGTTTAAACACTCGACATTTTTTAACACCAAAAATCATATAGTTTGCATACCTTTAAATTTCTCGTACCCTCTCTTCTTTCCTCGTCGCGTGGAGGGGCGTGTCGTCTAGTGGTTGAATTCTTTCTTCTTTCTTTCTGCCGAACATCGCCGCTACAATAAAAAAGCTCGATGATCGGGTCGGAAAACAAACAATCTTTTAAATTTAATGCCTGTTTTATTTCAAGCGTTAGTTATCCGTCAGCTGGGAGATATTCACTAACGTCGAGAGAGAGAAAATTAATGCTTTCGTAATTATTTATCAATTAAGTCTTAACCATTCGTGGAGTGGGGAAATAAATCTTTCGCCTGTATTTTCTTAGGGAAATAATTCCCCTATGCCTGTTGCTGACTATATGGTAAAAATCACGTCTGATAGGTTCGCCTCCAAAACCCAGACTGTAAAAACTCGCTTCTCACGAAGAACGAGTGACTTCACGGCTCCCTCCGCTTCCCACGCAAAGGCCCGTGACGCCTCTCGCAGGTGCACATCGATCTGAGATCTCGTCACGCGGTGACCCTGTCACGTCTGTGAGTTTCGACTGTGAGAACATCCCTTATTCTGCACTCGACTGCACGGGTCCAGCCGCGCTAATTCGCGCAAGTCAAACCAACGATTTCCAACAGATACATCCATTCCCATAGGGCCATATCCAACAATACAATGGCTTGCGTTGGTTTATGGAAGGGTTCAAAATTATTATTAAACACACACAAATACATACATATACACACACACATATATATATATATGTTAGTAAATATATATTAATTATTTATTACCTACATACACCAGTGTTTCTTGCTTTCGCAGTCATTAGTGTAGAAGAGATAATAATTACTACTGGTCGAAGGATCTGATCCCGGTCCCAAAATCACTCCTGACTTTGTAGCCCGGCATCTTTCCCAATGGCTACTAACAATAACAACGAGACATGAAAGAGAATTAAGATCTAGATTGTCAAGTCGGCGGACGAACACAGAGAGCACGTCATATAGTGTTCAACTCACAAGGTGGGAACATTGCATTACGCTAAAGTTAACGGCTTATTCAATTTTTTTTAAAGAAGCTCAAATCTTATTTTTTTATTGAAGGGGGCTTATAACAATATTTCAACCAATAAATAAATATTAATAATTTTTACCTACAGACACTTGTGTTTCTTGCTTTCGCAGTCATCATTGTAGAAGAGATGACAATTACTGCTAGTCGAAATATTTCGATCCCGGCCCCAAAGTCACCCCTCAGTCTTCAACAATTAATACATAATAATAATAATAATAATAGATATATAAAAAATAAATAAATTAATAAGTAAGTAAATAAAAAATAAATATATATATATATAATATTTATAAATAAATATTAAATTATTAATACCTACAGACGCTAACGTGTCACGCTTATTGTTCTCATCAGTGCAGGAAAGTAACAATTTCAGATGCACGAGAGGCACGAACCTGGTTGACACAGTCAGCCTAAAATCTGCAAGCAGTCGCCATATCCACTCGGCCAACAGAAACTGTCACGAAGCGAGCACAGATAGAAGACTAGTCGAGAGTGTTCTACGAACTTATTCGGAACTTTGCATTAGAGCTTTTTTACAGTCTGTTTTTAACATCCCCGAGAGTGCTCAACTTTAATTTGTTAAAGGGGCTTAGTATAATATTTATAAATACATATTAAATTATTAATATCTACAGACGCTAGCGTTTCAAGCTTATTGCTCTCAATGTAAATTAATAGATATAACCAAAAATAAAACCATAAATACGACTCTCTACTACTAATAAGACACAACCTCCTGAAGACGGTCGCGAGAGCGAAAGCGCTCGAGAAATGGCCCAAGTACAACGTTAGGCGCCATAATCCACCAATTGACACCGGAAAACCGACGAATCGCTCGCCGCGTCGAAGAACTTAACCAGAAAGATAGCAAAGAAAAAAAACTCCGTGGTCTTCAACGACACATGTATAATATATATATCTATATATCTATATATATATATATATATATATATATATATATATATATATACATACATACATACATACATACATACATATATATAACATTTGTTTTGTTATCTATGTACATATACGTTTCGTCCTTTATAATCGGGTCTCATCAGCATAACTATTCACTACTGGTTATGTGATTCGAAACTCCGGATTCCAAGTATTTTACAACTCAAATCACGACATGTAGAACCACTAGGTCACCGCTGAATAGCGAATAAACAGAGATAATATTAACACTTGATTCGCCAGCTTGACTTCATAAGAGCGTTCAACTTAATGAAGGAAATGATGCATTTATAGCTAGCGACGTCATGCTGTGTTAACACTACACTTACAGTGCCCATCTATAGGGTTTTCTAGGAGAAACAAAATGATATATATATATATATATATATATATATATATATATATATATATATATATATATAGTTTTAATTACTGAACTAAAACAATTCAATATTTATCCCGGCTGAAATTAATTCGTATACTCTTTTAAAGATATAAAAACATATATTAAACGTCTCCAGGATATAGTACAAAGCTTCAGTTACAATTAAGCTGACAGATCAATAGTTTATATCAATCAGAGTAATTGTTATCACAATAGTAGGTGCTCGACTGAGCTCCAATCTAGAGCCCCCGGTAAACTATCAAAAGTAAAACGTGTCTATCTACAACCACTGTAAATAATTTCCCTTTCTCCCTCTGTACACCTAAAACTAAATATAATTTTCATGAGCAGAGTTTCTTTCCTAGAAGTGCCCGTCTGTGCAACACAATACCGGGAGCTGCTCCTAAGCTGATTACAACATACTCGTTTTCAAGTTCAATGTAAACAAATTTTTGTTTAGCCGTCTTCTTAAATACTCAAATTCTGGCGAGTCTCAACCATCATAGCAATCATCATGGTGTTATCTCACTGTCAACAGTACAAACGCTTTAACCCTAATCCTCGAGTGCCCTTTGGACCTTGATAAGTGGTGACTCATTAGTAAAAAAATATACTTCATATATATATATATGTTAATAGTGTATATTTCAAAAGTTCAAAATATATTAATTCTTATGTGCAACAATCCATATGTTATTAACTGTTCATTCAATTCGAATGAATCGGATTATTTTATGATTTGCATTGGTTTCCTCAATATATTTCTAGTTAGAATACTTTATAGAAATACATTAGGTACTTACGGGAGGACCTCGTGAAGATTAGCAACATCGTAAGAGAAAGCGTTTCTGTGGAACAAACTGGCTTCGAACTTGACACCCCCAGGTTGTCAGTCTGTGTCGTTTACCACTGAGCCACCGTCTTCTCACAATCGTAGTCCGTAGTATTAAATACAGTGAACGTCTTCAGGAACACTAACTATACCTATTGCAAATGACTTCTCGCTGGCAACGATTATTAGTTTTCTCTGAGATTTAGATGGCTATTATTATTATTATTATTATTATTATTATTATTATTATTATTATTATTATTATTATTATTATTATTATTATTATTATTATTATTATTATTATTATTATTATTATTATTATTATTTGTCATGCACTAGGGGTTCTCAGACAAGCGTTTTATCTTTTATTGATAGAACAGGCGATTTTTCATGCAATCTCAGCGACAGAAAGTTTAAAGTACTCTCTGCTGATTTCTCCATGATAATAATCGGTGTTTGTTGGGATAATTTCAGTGACACTAAGCCTCCTCACAAATTTAATACAAATCGTAACCTTTCGAATCGAGGTATTTATGGTGCTAATGCAACGTTTTAACACGTTTAAACATTACCAAAAGTTTTTATTACTGTTTTAAATTGTTTTATAAAGTTTTACTCAATGTTTTTTTAATGTATACGATCTTCGCGTATTTTAAACTTAATGTAGGAGTGTACATATACTCTTTATAATGTATGTAGGTGTTAAATCATTTATTTATCTTAATTTATATATGTAGGTGTAGGCGTACACTAACTAGTTTAATCTAACTAGCACGTCATTATACCAGTGATCTCATAAGATCTTTTAACTTTTAACGGGTGTGCATGTGGACACCGTGTTTCTTTGTCTATTTCCTTTCTTTCTTTCTTATTGTACAAATGTTCAATAACAATTTAAAGCGAAATTTCTTTTCTCCGTTTCTCTCACAGTTGCCGTGATTCGTCTTCTTTTTCATTGTTGCTGCATAGATGTTTTCTTTCTTTCCGGCTGCGTTTATTTCTTCTTCCTTTCTGTCATACCGTGATCGTCATAGTGGTCTAGTGAACAATCGACAAAAAGGAGTCTGAAGACATTTGTTTGAAAGATTTCAGGGTTTTTATTTTCTCTGAATAAAACAGACACGTTCCATTATATCTTAATTGCCGTCTATCTTATACACTTGTTATAACTGTTAGGTTAATGCTAACTTACTAGAATACAGATACGAGACTTGACAAAGAGGGGTAGCTTTTGGTCTCATACCGAACTTAGCTCAAAGTTTCAGAGTATAGTTTTCTACGTCTGTCTCGCTTCAAATCCACTTTCGTTTCCCGTCAGCGACAAAAACAAGTGACGTCATCGTTTATTAGATTAGCCTGCTTTGTCCCTAACCTTTATTGACTTCAATGCCCTTTCTTTTAAACTTCGGTTCAACCTGTCTGTTAGTCACTCGTGGTAAAAAAATAATTTCCCCAAAGTCTGTGTCAGTCCACATCGCACTTAACCATACCAATCTCTACCTCAGTCACAATTCGTAATAGTTGAATACTTTTTTTGACATAGGACCCCCATAATTCAACACTTACCTTATTTGATCTATTATTATTATTATTATTATTATTATTATTATTATTATTATTATTATTATTATTATTATTATTATTATTATTATTATTATTATTAATAGTAGTAGTAATGGTAGTAATAGTTGCAGCAGCAATATTAGTATTATAATTTTGACACAAATATAACACACCTATTATCTGTAGAGTGCTTTATGTCAACTTTGGTGGTATTTTTTAAATAATACTTACCCCACAAATGTTTATTAATATTATTATTCCCTCGCAGTTCTCACGGGAGCTGTAAGCAGTTATTTCTCGTTGTTCCTATTTGCTTGCCTCCCCATGAGAGCAGAGTTAGATACAAGGTCAATTGTTAATGTGGGGAAAATCTAGCTCCTAAAAAAGGGGCCTTTCTGGATGAGAACAAAATAAACATTGCCTCAGTATAAAACGAAGACAGAAAAAATAAGTGCAGCACCAGAACAGATACTACACCTTGTTGATAGCAAAAGAACTTCTCGTTGTTAACGACGGCTGACCTGCCCTGAGTTTAACTGACAGCAAGTCTCTTCAATACCCCAGTACTCTTCGTTTCTATTACACTATTATTGTAACTCACTTGTAATTCTTACATCAACGATTGGCATCCATATATCGCTGATAACGCCAGCAGCTTTTCCTGAAGTCTGAATGACAGCAAATTCTCCCATATGTTCGGTACTCTACGTCGCTTTCCCATATTATTGCAACACATTTTATGTTCTCGCACTAGCCATTATCACTTATTTAGCGCCGGTGATTATCCCTGGAATCTTAACGAGAACAATGCTCCTAAATATTACAATACTTTATCTTTATTTTGGGGCCTGGATGAAGCTATATAGCTTCGGCATTTTAATGCCATTGTGTCGTCTTTATTTTTCAAGTGTGTGTGTGAGGTGTTATTATTATTATTATTATTATTATTATTATTATTATTATTATTATTATTATTATTATTATTATTATTATTATTATTATTATTATCAGTTGGAGTATTATTAATAACATTAGATATATCAGTTGTCGTTTATGACTTTATCTTCTTAGGATACATATGTTAAGCTAAAAGTACTTCATACACATTTTGGTGCAATTCCTATCAATAGTTTCGAAGCGTATTGGTGTTACTTTTTGTAGTAGCGGTATTAGTAGTAGCATTGGTAATAGTATTAACATTGTTACGCCTATTTGGAACATTCGACATCTTTATGTACAATTTAGTGAGTACTTTACGAACATATCAGTGACACAGATTCCCCAAAATAATCTAGATTTCTCTCATGCCGAAATCATTCATCATTTCGTTCCATTCATGTTTCCTTTCATTTCTTCCCCCTTAATGTTTTCGCGATTGTCGCGATTCTTCACGCTTCAGGTTTTCTCAGAGTTCAAGCTTGAAACCAGTAAATCCATTTTTCCGCATTCTCGTGTTAATTCCTGAAAAATACTCTCGCACATTCATTTACCCGTCCGATCATATCGCTCTATTCGATTCAGCGTCTCTTTAAGCAACATCCTCGCCGTGGTATTGTTGACCCTATGTGACCCTAAACATAACCCTTGACTTCGCATAAGCGACCTAAACCGGCTAGCATCACCTTTTGTAAATCCCTCTCAGTCGACTGCACATTAGAGGCTGCGTGTGGTTGAATCACGATACGCCTCGGAATTTTCTCCCCGGCTGACACGGAATTTTGATCCGCGGATCAGTTAAAGGAGAAGATAATCGATTATTGGCTTTTGAAGAGCGTCACACTAAAGTATTTCTGACCGACGAGGATTAATTATATTAGTTCAAGTAACGAAGCATTTCTGAACCATTGCCTTTATTATTCAATTCAATCATGACTCAAACACCCATCGGCAAAAGCAAAGAAACGTAAAACGCACAGTACCGCTTGCTGTTTGGACAATCCACACTCGGTGTTAGCTAGAAAGCGGGAGCACTCTTATAAGCCGTCGTCCAGAAAGGTTAAATTGAACCTGACACCTTTAAAACAATTTGGGTTGCTGTTACTACGTGGCAACTGATATAATTAGCTGTGTTGCTCTTGGTTGAAGATGTATAAAAATTACGTCACAAATCATAAATCACCATATATATATATATATATATATATATATGATTATTTTTTATTTACACAGACATGTACAACATCTGCGATACTGGCATGTCGATGTTATCGATCAACAGTTATTATAAACTGAGATCTCATCAGGCAGAGTTAGAATCCGATCTTAACCGTAGATCATATTTGGAAAGAATGAAATGGAGAAAAAAATAAAGAAAAAGAAAAGAAATTTAAAATTTCAAAATTTAGGAAGTCACGTAGTTTGGGACCGTTAAGAATCAAAAAGTTAAAATCAAAATATAAAATATAAAACATATAAAATATAAAACATAAAATATAATAAAATAAAGTAAAAAGAGAGATATATAATAAAAAGGGTAGAATAAACATAGATAGGTAGATAAATAGAAAGATAGTATGGTAGATAGATAGAAAAAATTAAATCGTCTGTTGATTCAGACAGAAAGTGGAAAGGGAATATAGATGCAACAGAATGTGTAAACAAATCGTTGAACAGTTTCTTCAACTTAGGCGAACCGCATATTCTCAAATCAGCTGTAATTCGTAGTAGGCTATATGTTTATGAGTGTTCAGACGTGTGCGTGTGTTCTCAAATCAGGTATATGTGTGAGAGCATGCAGGTGTGTGTGTGAGATGGGGAGGGGGCAGGGGTTGTTAATCTATTGTGTCGCTAATTCTATATTTACACTGTTTAATTTTCCTTTAAAGTTTATCAAATTATCATTAATTAATTAATAAATCAAACAAATTTACTAGCAGATTGATTAGATTTACATAATTAGGGGTAATAATAATAATTATAATACTAATAATTAAAATAATATAAAATAGTATAAAATAATAATAATAATAATAATAATAATAACGGTAATAATTTAAAAGTACTAAATGCCGCCATTGTTAAGTATTAATAATAATAAAAACAACAACAACATATATATATATATATATATATATATATATATATATATATATATATATATATATATATATATAGTAAGCAATGAAAATATATATGGCAATCAAGCTACACAGAGGCTCCCGTGTTTCATCCCCGGAGGGGGGAATCGTCAGGCTAAATGCATGGAGTAATTTTTGTCAGGTGTTTTTATATACATGGCTTGCTAGTTAACCAATCAGATTCTTTGTTGTTCCCTCAGCCAATCGTTGGGCTTCCCTCGAACAAAGGCATTGTTGGTGACGCTCCTATTTTTTTGTTAACAATGGATTTTCCTATATCCTGTTTCCTTTGTTTTGTCAATACAGTGGGCGAATTTATTTAAACACGTGGTTTCTTGTATTTCTATTTTAGGTTTTAAGTTTTAACTAATTCAGTTTTTTATTTATTTATTTATTTTTATTTATTTATTTTATTTATTATATATCATCCTAAGGTAAATTTATTTCTGCGTAGACAGCTGTTTGCTATTTCACTTCTAGAGTTTAATAGGTTTCGGGGATCTTTAAAATTTAGGATTTCATATTTTTCATTCAGGCATAATCTACACGGGTCGTCTAAGTTTCTACATGTACTGGCCTGTCTTACTATTTTCCATTCAATTATTGGTGAGTGTCCATTTTCTTTGAGCTCCCAATAATGGTTAGCTAGTGCTGTTTTAGTTCGACGTTCTTTGTTTTTAAATGTGCTTTTATGGTCATAGTATCTGGTCTTAAAGTCTAGGGATGTCATACCCACGTAGTATTTCTTGCTATTTGGTCTTTCGTTGGCAAATATCGTTGCTTGGTATACAACACTTTTAGTTAGGCATTTATTTTGTAGTGGACAAAGTTTACGATTTATGCAGTTACATCTTTTCTCTTCATTACTAACGTTTTCGTTTCTATTCGGGTGGTTATTATTAGTGTTTTGTTTATTTCTATTAGTATTGTTTATATTTTTGTTCTTCGTAGTGTTATTTTTGTTATATTTTCCACTTTGTTTATTTTTTTCTTCTCTATTGTTGTCTTTTAGTATTTTGTTGTTGTGTGCCTTAATTATCATTTCTAGGTTTTCACAGCAGCTGTAGGATAGTTTTAGCTTATTTTTATTGAATATTTTATGTAGAGGGTTGGTTACGGGGAAGTGTTTTTCAATCAGATTTAGGAATTTTTTGCCTAGTTTAGTTTTTAGCATCTGGTTATAGGGAGGGGTATAGTAGATTATATTTCTTTTTCTTTTGTTTTTATTTTTAATTTTGTTGTAATTATTGGTGTCCTGTTTTTTATATTTAATTTCGGTATTGTGGTAACCACTATTTTTTAGAGCTGTATTGTAAATGTTGATTGATTTTTTAAAAACGCTTTCGTTGCTAGAATTGTTGATAAGCCTACTTTCGATCGAATTCGGGATATGTTTTATGATTGATGGGGGTGATTAGACTTTGGGTGTACGCATATTGGGTTGGCGTTATCTTTTAGGTATGGTTCGTAAGTGTTTTACTTAAGTTTAATGTGACGTCTAGAAAGTTCGTTGTTTTTATGTTAGCCATTACTTCTATTTTAGGCCTAGTTTTTTCATTTCCCCGTAACCAACCCCGTATTTTGTTAATATTGTTTTTTTAAAAATAAATATTACTTGTAGTATTTTTAGTCGATATATGCAATTATTTTAATGTATGGTTTTTGTGTTAGTTTTTAGTATTTTTCGTATCTCGGCTGACTAGTGTTTTGTGTGAAGTGATGTGACGTAGCATGGCGCTGGTGTACGATAGTTCATAGGTAAGTCGTCTGGAGAGAGTTATTGTGGTGTAACTAATATAGCTGCTATATATTTGTTCGGTTTGGTAAACACACACAAATATATATATATATATATATATATATATATATATATATATATATGATTATTTTTATTTACACAGACATGTACAAAATCTGCGACACTGGCATGTCGATGTTATTGATCAACAGTTATTATAAACTGAGATCTCATCAGGAAGAGTTAGAATCCGATCTTAACATTAGATCATATTTGGAATTTCCAACGTTACTCAAATGGTTAAAGACGAAACCTCTGTTAAGCGGACCACCTTCTGAAGCACAGGTTCGAATTATTGACGAGTCTTATTTTTGATTTTGTGTATTATTTACTTATATCCAGCCCCTCGGACAAAATAATCGCTTATTTAATAACCGCGAAAACTAAAGTTTTCACAAAAAGAGAGCTTAATACATAACATACTGTATACTGTCTGAAATAACCTTTCAATGTCACACACACACACACACACACACACACACATATATATATATATAGTTAGGTATGTGTATATGTTTATATATTAATATGTACACGATTCACTCTAAAATTAATTAACCGAATATTAAGAAATTTAATAGAAAGCTGCTAAAAACAAGGGGTCGTAATCTGGGTAATATTTCGCATGATTTAGATTTATGCAAAGGAAGGAAAATAGGGTTAAGTCTTTCGTTAAAATTCAGATAGTTTCTGGTTTTGTGAAATATTATCAATACATCGATTAATTCACCAAATGTCAGTTTTATTGGAGTATTTGATAGGATTTTAGGGGGCATAATATGGACACAGCCGTTCCTTCGAAAATTCAAGTAATACAGATTTGTATTGAATTTGATCCATAGTCATTGCACAAGCAAGTATCTCTGGACTTCTGTTTTTTCTTAAGTCCCTAACGCCTAAGCCTTAACTTTGAAAAACGGTCAAGAATAAAGATCATGTAATAGATTTTCATCAAAATTGGAATAAGGATTAGAGACATAAGAGACGTTTAGTGGCGTTATATCTTGATTTGGATCTTCATTAGGAGGACATTAAAGTGGTGCCAAATAGTTCTGCTCGTGGAAATTATTTTACCCAGGAATTGGTAATATTTAGTTTATATATATATATATATACATATATATATATATATATATATATATATATATATATATATATATATATATATATTTAGTTTTAACTCAATAGATATTAAGAAAAAAGAAGATTACTGCGACTATCTCTTTATTTTCAAATAATGAGATTCAGTTTTTACAGCCGTTTCTCCATTTGTCTAGACAATCAAGATTTTTCAAGCATATATTGAATCCTCTTAGGACAATGATTAGTCAGAAAAGAAAGCAGAAAAGTATCAAATACACCCGAAAACTTACTTTAGAAGACGTTCCTTTAGATCAATATTTCCCCCAAACAATACCCGTATTTATTCGAAAACTGAAGCCGAATTATGGCGAGTATTGATTTACTCCTCTCCAGGAGTTAGGCACAAGGCCAGTTTTTATCTTACTCCCACAAGTAAGATGTGACCCAAGGTCGGGTCGGGAAAGTGGGTTTTAAAAATTGCCTGGGCAGCCCCGTCGGCATTCCCCGGTTGGGGCGCCTCAGGCAGTAAGCAATAAACTTACTCCATCCCAAAAAGGGGAGGCGAAGCCTGGGAGGGTGGACCTCCTAGAACTGCACAGGACAGACCCATAGACTGGCGTAAATCAAGCCCCGAAGGCCAAGACAATACCAGTCTATGGGGTGTAGTATCCATCAGAACAGATACTACACTTTGATCTTAGCCAAAAGGCCAAGAAGAAGCCGAATTATGGCGAGTAGAATGCGACAAATATTGGATTTTCTCTTTTTTATTTTAATTTTACTGGCTTTATAAACTAATTTTTCTCAGTTAAAATAATTTAAGCGAATCTCAATGGGTGACCCAACGGTCACAATATTTCTAATATATAATCATCGTGCGTGTTTATTATAATTAAAGATGACACCGGAAGAATTCATCACATCTCGCGAATCGCAAGTTTTCAGAGTCATAGGGGTTTCATACCTCGGTCTCTTCCATCCATGCCATCATCATCATTGTTATATGTAACCATATTTGCGAGATATTATTATTATTATTATTATTATTATTATTATTATTATTATTATTATTATTATTATTATTATTATTATTATTATTATTTAGTTGATTTTTAAAACCTCATCTCGTAAAATCAACAAACTGCTTTTCAGCACTTCATGTTGCTAAAGAACCAAAAACAATGAATACATTTCAATTACTTGAATAAGGCGAACTACAGAAATTCTAACAATCGTTATATAAGAAAGAAAACAACAGAACATTATGTTAGGATTTTGTAATATGGATTTTATTGAAATTCTTCGAATTACGTTTGTGGATCAAAATTAATTGCAATTATTCTAATTGATTAAAATCAAATGACCCTTAATTACTTAATCCGCTAATTATCGATTATCGTCATATTATTTGATTTTAATTTGTTATGCGTTTTAAGCAATTTTGGATTGTGAGAGAGGGAAGGTGGAAGAGATAGCGAGTGATAGAGCATTACATAGATAGATAGACAGAGAGATAGACAGAGAGAGAGAGAGAGAGAGAGAGAGAGAGGGAGAGAGAAGGAGGGGGATGAGATAGAGGGAGAGAAAGAAAGAGTGAAAGAAGAGTAATGAGCGAAACAGAGAATAACAAATCAAGAGGTACCAGAAATAACATGCAATATTCATCTTTTTATTCATTTCCAAGAAAATATCAGTATTTCTCTAGCAAGAATTTTTACTTACAGAATGATTCTTACTTATTGAATTAGTCGAAATACGAGTTCGATAAAGTATCCATAAGAATTAGACTGACTTGGATCCTTTACTCACTTCTTCCCAGATATTTCGCATTAATGTTATTTTCTCGAGAAATGGACGCGCGTCTCGAGAGAAATACTTATGTTAAACACTTATTTGGTAGCATGATGTCTCTTAGCTTTCTTAGTTTACTGTATGATTCTGGTATACCCACATACGAGCTGCATTGAGAATTGTATAGCGAAGAGTGACGAACCGTTGTTCTTTGTTTACACATTAAAAAAACATGATTCAAAATATAATATGTTCACAGAAATAATTCACCTTGCAAAACAGGTAATAAATAGGTAATAAATAAATAGGTAATAAATAGAAGGTGGTTGGCTCCCAACAAATATTTCAAAGCAATCACATGTATATCTTTTGTTTCATTTTACTCGAAGTTATCAGAATTCAATCCCTTCATGGGCTAACACTTTATCTCTATATGAGATACATAGATATTCGAATATTTCATTAAAGTTCTCATTTACCTGTCAAACGTTGAGTTAGCAAAGAAGTTATGAACATTAATTTTCCTCTCCCCAATTGTCCAGTTTACTATGTTGTAGTATATCTTTTTTGCGATCTTTTGATGTTACCGGATTACAGAACAAGAATTCATGTAGCTAAGTGCTGTCACTTGAGGTAACATTACTTGGAGAAAGTTCACCATTCCTAATGTAAGACAGTGTACAGCAGTGTCGAGAGAATCTTATTTAGGCTTCGAATACTATGTTATTTTCCATATTTAGTCAGGATTTACTTATAAGGAGAAGTATCCTTATGTCAGGTTGTCCTGAAAAACACTTGTACAGAGAGACCAAAGACACTCGAGGAAGGTGTCTAGAAATTTAATCAAATTTTGAGACTTTATTTAATTCTGTATTACGGGGTGACCCGAAAGAATATCACGATCGAATCGTTAATAAAATTGACTATCATTACTACTACTACAATATAACCATATATGGTACAAATAAATTTCAGTTCATGATTTGCAACAATAAAAATAATGAAATCTAAATATAAACTATTTAAAAAAAAACGACATATTGCTAGTAGCCTTATGCAGAGACTTATTATTATGCCATCTAAATTACATCTGGTGTGTACATACATCATGTAAATTAGATGGCAACGCTGAAAAAGAAGAATCATTCTTTCTCTAAATTCTCACAGAGACATTAGGAAATATTAGAGTGGTTGAATCAACACAGAGTGATGGGGCGATAGAAATACATAGATAGCTAAGAGAGAGAGAGAGAGAGAGAGAGAGAGAGAGAGAGAGAGGGAGAGAGAGAAAGAGATGTGTGATTGGTTCAGTCTATTAAAAATCACGTCGAATTATAAAAAATGAAAGAGGATGTTTTAAAATATAACTTAATATCATAATTAAAGTATATTTTAGCATGTATTTTGTGTTATTAAAGTGTATAGAATAAAGACCTTTGGGAAAGAAACATTAGTTGACTCAGCTTCAGAATATTAAGGGATTAAAACAAAGTCTAATACGTATCACCAAGTATTCCGAACTATAGTCACCTTTGAACATCACGTAAGAATTTTAAGAGAGGATACTTCCTAAAAAAATGACGCTTATTATAAAACTTATGAGTGAACATTTCGAGATTTCGCATTGTGGTGTATGTTATTTTTCGGGTATTCGACGTGAAAACGTATTTGATGAAAAGGAATAAAGAGATGAAGCCTTCTTCGGGGCGGGCGCTTGTCTTGCTTTACTAGGCGGGACATGTCTGGTAGCAATGTCAGATATGAAAGTGGGTAGGTTGACTAGTAGAGATATTAGCTAGTACATATTAGTAATTAGTGCAGGAAGTACTAGCAACTATATGCATATTTTTGCTAGCTTAGAAGGATAGTATCATGACGTAAAATCATATACTGAAATACCCCCATCAAAGGAGAAGGTAATGTCTCGGAAGATTGTATTATGACGAAAGAACATATACTACACTAAACCCTCAAAGGAGGAGGTAATGTCTGGGAGGATTTTCTTATTACAACATAACAGATCCTACACTAGAGTATCTCCAAATAAATAGTGAATGTAATGCCTGAGGGATGGTATTATGACGAACGGACATATATTAGACTACTCTTCCCAAAAGTGGAGGTAATGCCTGGTTTTATCGTATAGTGCTCACAGAACAGATATTACACTACCTGCTAAAATAAGGAAGGAGGTAATGTCTGGGAGGATGGCATCATGAGCATAGAAAATATTAAATTCCCTTTACCCCAAAAGGACGTAGGTAATGATTGGAGGGATGGTATCATGCCAACAGAAAAAAACTATACTATCCTGGATTGAGCATTGAAAGATAGTATATTTGTCTCAAATAGTACAATAGATACCAAATATCTATGACTAATAAATAATAGAATGTTGTTAGTAATACCCCATCTATTTAATTCATCATAATAGAATAATATTTATGAAGGGAAATATACATTTCTTTTCAAGAGTTTATAATGACGAACACTTGAACATATGCAAGTAGAAGTAAAAGTGTACTACACCTCTACAGAACATATTGAAAGTATATCTAAACTCAATGAAACTCCATAAAATCAATCGTCTATATCTATATTTCAGAGCAGCTATGTCTCCCGTCCCCGTCTCCAAATATGTTTCTTATAACATTTTTAGTTTGCGTCGTATTGAGCGAAAATAAATAAGTCGTAGATGCAAAAGAAATGTTTGAAAAAAAAATTGATGCGCTTCGGGTTCTTGCGCTAAAAATACCTGGCTTCCTTCCAGTAGACAGACACCTGCAGAAACTCAAAGGCAATCGCAGCGTGACAAGGACATCCCATCAGGTAGCAACACACCTCATCTCGCATCAGAATTGTTGGCATCGATGTACAGAAAGGAATACAGAAGGACAGAATGTCGGGAGTCGCGCGAATTTCTATTTGCATTTCAAGCGCAACTAAAATAAAAAAAACAAACAAACATAAAACCAACAAAGCAAAATTAAAACAAAAGTACCCAGAGAGCGTATACCTCCACAAAATACTCAAACTATATTATTGAATGTTACGATAGGTTGGTACGGATGTCGAATCTTTAAGAGCAGTGATTTTCAACTGCCAGTCTATGGAGGCACCAGTGGTCCATAGTGATATTTTAGGTAGTCCACAAGACGTTCACTCTATTTGATAATAAAATTACGATTGTTTAACATTTGGAACAAAGTCCGCCACATTTCTTCAGTACCTTGCCTCCAGAAAATCAATAATAATAAATACTCGACGGAAAAATGTTTGTATATATAATATTAATAGTATTCAAACTTCGGACATATAGCATTAAATTGTACAGGCACTTAAAAAGAAAAGATTCATACTGAATAAAATTAAAATTTTCTAAACACATGACTTCAGTAATATAAGCTGTTTTCACCATATCAGCATGTTTTAATTGTTTTAGAGTCCGAAACACACTTCTTAATACGAGTAGTTTATCTGATATTAATAATGTCAAAATCTCGTTTAAACTATAAACTAGTAAAGGTGTAATATTTGAGATGGTTGTTATGATCAAGTCGTAGGCGGGTACCTCCACTTGCACCCCCCCACACGCACACACACATATATATATATATATATATATATATATATATATATATATATATATATAATAGTGTTCGAGACAAATGTGATAATTATTTGATATTTTCTATTATCAGCACCATATAGGCGTTATGATTGTGTCCTTACAACAGAATTCGCCGAGAAGCCGCAAAAAGGTGCGGCAAGATCCTTAATAAAAAAACACATAGGCTTCCACTTCACATGGTTTGGAGGAGTGTATTTTAAATACTTACTGGAGAAGTCTTTATTTCTCCATCGCTTTTTAAATGCTCCCATAATAAAAAATACAAAACAAACAAACGCTGAGGACTAATTTTCTCAACACTGGTTGTACATCTTAATAGATATCTTCAGTTTGTGACACAATTCTTTCAAGTTCTTACATAATTAATAAAAAAACGCTACATCGGTTGTAAAATATACGAAGACGCATTCATGCAATAATCTTTCACATTTTCTAACATTAAAACAATTGATTTCTTATACCCTCATATTTAGTCCTGAACATAATTCACTATTTTCATGAAAACAAAATAGGGAGTACTGTTCACCGCCTCTTTCACAGGCACTATTCCTCTACCCACGTACGTAATCACCTCAAATAAATAAGATACTATCGAACAACTACACCGGAAAATGATACAAATAGTGCGTTGGCACAACTAAAAAGTATAACTCAGTCTACTGCCGGGGACCTAGTGAAAAAATCAATAAACGTAACATCAGTACGTGTTTCGATTATAAATTAATATCCAGCCCCAAATATCCAATATTACTTCTTTTTCATTATAATTTAAAAGTTCGGAGTTGCAAACTACATTGTTTTTTCTATTATTTGTAGAAAATATAATTTGCAGATAACATTGGATCACATTTTAATTAAACTCTTTCCCTAAGGCTAATTCTTTCTTCCCCCACTCAAACAAAAAAATGTTTAGCAATTTCTTTTTTTATGGAAAGTAGAAAATCAAATAAAAATAATGATATTGGGTGAAGAATTTTCTTGGTTCACGCAGTTTTCCGAATAGCGCCGGGTCACAGATCCCACTATATATATATATATATATATATATATATATATATATATATATATATATATATATATATAAGGTGGGTAAAAATAAGGGTCCTATTTTTAAAAATTCGTAACTTTTTTATTTATTGATTTAAAAAATTTTTTTTTTTTAGAATAAGTAAAGGACCCCTTCCGAAGCAAGCATGAGCCGTATTAGCCCTAAGGAACGTACCCTCATTTAGAAAACATTATTTTTGCTTAAAAAACTCAAAACAGTGTAAAAAACAATACTTTAGTTTTTGTAAGTTTTAAGAAGTGTTTTTCGGCTAAAATTTGTTTTGTTTATTTCAAAAAATCTCGGAAGGGTCAGTCTACACACACATAAAGTTTGGTGAGTTTAACTTTTATTTTGTGGAAGTTATTCAAATTCAAGTTATTCAAATTTAAAGATAGGACCCTTATTTTGGCCCACCCTGATATATATATATATATATATATATATATATATATATATATATATATATATATATATATATATATATATATATATATATATATGTAAATAAAAGAAGAGAGATAAAGATGTACGAATGACAAATCTATTTTAACTTCGATTGTTCAATGCAAGGTGTACTCGATGAAAACATGTTTATTTTCTTTCCTTAAGTCAAAGCTTTTCAAAGATTAAAATCTTATCATCAAAGGAATTACATAAATTGATAAGTTGGCAGTGGAAAAGCCAAAATTCAAAATTTGAAAAAATATAAAGGAATTGAGAGCAAGAGTATGTGCGTAAAAAATATGGAGTATGTCCAGTTGGTGAATGTCCGTTGATAAGGTGTGCGTTGAAAAGAGATTTAAAGATAGAAATTGAAATTGAAATTGAAGTTGAAATAGATTTGTCATTCGTACATCTTTATCGCTCTTCTTTCATTTATCTTTATAATTGCTCTATCTCGTATATTGAGCTTAAGCCGTTTCACTATAGGTTCGGTCCTCTAAAATTATACTTTTAGTTTCATATTTTTTATATATATATATATATTTATATATATATATATATATATATATATATATATATATATATATATATATATATATAGAGAGAGAGAGAGAGAGAGAGAGAGAGAGAAAGAGAGAGAGAGAGAGAGAGAGAGAGAGAGAGAGACAATATTACGTTAAATTCCAGTAACCAAGTTTTTATTAATTTGTTTTTCATTTTTTATCTTAATCCAATAGATCAGCAGCCAACATTTATATGTCAATTCAGGATTTTTCGTGTATCCTGCTCTTCAGAAATCCAAAGTTCGCACCCAGAAAAAAAATACATTGTAAGACAGCAAGCCAGAAAAACCACAAAGCAAGCAATTAGCATTGCATCCAGTTCCCTCGAGGAAAACATGGATGTTTCACACACAAACACACACACACACACACACACACACACACACACATACACACACACATACATACACATATATATAATCTATTTCCCTGTTAAAATATTGAATTTCTTCATATTTGACAAAAAAAAACGTTAACGAAAACGTAAAAGCATGTACAAATTATAGATGTTATGATCATTTTAATATTTCGATCGTCCCTTTGCTCTTTGTCAAAAATGGTAAGAAAATACTGCAT
>OY744531.1:45634699-45647199 GCA_963556195.1 Sepiola atlantica
TGTAATATTATAAATATTTTTATTCTTATCCACATACACATGTGTTTCATCCTTTTTCGGAAGTCATAGTCTTGAGGACGACTGTTCTGCCGGTCGCACGATTCGAACTCCAGACACAAGTCACGTTTTAACTTTCAAGTCTGAACCTCTATCAATGCGGCAAACGCAACAGCCGTGAGAACAGGGGATATATAATAATTTTGCAAAGCATATTTCCGCCGGTTTTCACGGAGGGTGTACACTAGATAGAGATATGTAGATAGATAGCTAGAGAGAGAGAGAGAGAGAGAGAGAGAGAGAGAGAGAGAGAGAGAAAGAGAGAGAAAGATGGATGGATGGATGGATGGATGAATGGATGGATGGATAGATGAAAGTATCGAGTAAAAAACTTGGTGATTTGTAGATAATAAGTTGATTCTTCAGATCAAATTACAATTTCACTTTTCAGATGAAGTATAAAAATCATCCGGGCTTTGAAAAAGTCATCTACAATTATGGAGGTGCTTTTAATTCGGGTAACTTTCAAACCAGAATTCGATGACTTTTCTCATTGTTACATTTCCATTCTATTAGAATTTGAAGTGATCAGATTGTGCCGTGGAAGTCACTCAAGATCGTATCCTCTGTGTCACGGCAAAAATATAGTCCGATGCTACGATGGACCGCATGCGTTTCGATTGGTAGCTCTGTTAATCGTTTTACATCCACGCTGTATTGAAAGATCCGCAAAATTCTGGTGTTGGCGCAACATAGTCGGTAACTAGTGCAAGTGGTCTCCTCTGTCGGCAATAAAAACTCGCCGTGAACAATAACACATATTTTTGTAACAATAATACAAATAAAACGTGATGTGTCTCTTTTTGGAGTGACAAGTTGAGGAATTTTACTGGTGCTAAATCTTTGTTAGGTGACTTTATAATTTACTACGTACTTTTCTCCCTTCGACGAGGTCGAATTTAGAAACAGTTTTTTAAAGTCTTTTGTTTTCGAACGTTGTCGACTTTTGTTTTTCCCTCAGTCTGCCTGACTGTCTTTGATTGTATGTTTAGGAAAAATAAATAGCACTTGAAGTCGACGATATTGTAGGGCGGGTTTAGGACGTCGGTCCGTCTTTTGGAGTTTTTAAAAGTGACCATTCAATTATGCATACACAACGACCTAGCACACATTCAGACGCAGAGAGTTGTTGAAGGTGAATTTAAGCATCATAAACAGTATTCGATTGTTCCAGCGTTAATAAGATTAATTCAATGGGAACTGCAAGATAATTTTCCCCCTGAAATTAAGGAAAGACGGAATTGAAATAATCATTTTATCCGCCTTATCACCTAATCAGGTGATAAGAAATCGATCGTCTTTTTTTTGCTATTATTTCTCCTTCCAAAATGTCTGCCTTATCAATATTTCTATTTGATTATCAGAATCATTAAGCCTCTTGTTATGAATCCGTTTAAGGTTTCGTAGCGTATACGCTTATCTAGAAGACGAATTTTCTTCATCCTATGAAAAATAGATATTTTGCTTCGTCAATGCCAGAATCAGAAGCACCGAGTAGGCTTTGTTGGAATAACTGTGCGTGTACCACAAAAAGAATGCGTGCATTATTATTGTGTATGGCTGAATTAGTGAGCAAATGAAATCAAAGCAAACAACTGAAATTATTAAAACCCGCGAAAATCATGTACAACATGAGTTGAGTCTTGTCTACCCTGTTTTAATCATAATTTAAGGAATTAATTATACATTAAGGGAGCTGTGAGGGTTCCTATCTTTCAGAATGATATAAATAAAAGTGGCTTTAGAGCCCCTAGCTGAACTTAAACCCGGCAAAACCAAGGACACAATCCGCAACTGTTGCTGTCACGCAATTGATACATATATACACACATGTCGATATAAATGTATACATAAAGTGGTATCTCGGGTTACGAACAATTTTTTTTTTTTTTAATAATTTTGTGAATCATTTCTTCCATTGAAATTAATATAACGCCAATTAATCCGTTTGCCTCCATCGGAAACATACTGTATTTTAATGATCCTTACCATTAATAATGATCGACTTCTTCCAGCACTTTGTTTCACTAACACAGCAACACCAACTTCACCATTATCGTATTTTTGCTTTTTAAGTTAGTAAAGTTCGTTGGTTTCCAAATGTCATACTGCTTGGCAAGATCATTAATACAGACATCATTATCAGCGCATCATGAACAATGCAACGGCTAAAAATGTCTACAGTACGTAAATCTGAGTATAGCTGAACTTACGCAATACGCTAGCATGCCGCAATTATCAGCAAGGTTGTGTTTGTATGTTCGTGCACTAAAAGATAATTCACCAGTCAAAAATAATTATTTCATGGACCGCTCTGTTCGTTGTTTGAGGCGTTCGTAAATTGAAGTAGAACTCTACTTTATGAACCTCTACTATAACCATAAAGCAATTTTCTGCTGATATAGCCTTGAATAATCAATAACGATAACAATAGTTGTGTGTCGATACGTTTTCGGTCTGATCACTACCGAAGATGATATACCAAGTGACAATGAAAGGATTATAACGAGGAGTATTGGTGTAACGTGATCACTCAATCAATTCGTATTCTATGTTTGATTAATAGAAAGTTTCGTCTTATATCTCTTGGAATAAAGGAACAAACGAGAGAGAGACAGAGATATAGATAGATAGATAGATAGAGAGTTTTTGTTATGAAAAGGCTTTTAAGTAAAACATTCAAATCCATCACGAATGGAAAAACATCTTTGCACATGTATGTCTCATGTATGTCTCGCAAACTAACTCTGACGGGTTTGTCTGTCTGACAGCAATCTTCTCTCCAGAGGAATCAACATTCACTCTGTTAAATAAGATTTGTTTACGTCATTGGACGTCAATTCTGTTGCCAATGTCTGCGACCTGCTTTCCACTCACAGCTTTTTTCGGACAAAAAGATTCTCTTGTTGATCGTGATTTCGACCTACTGACGTCACAAACAAACGCCCTATCATCTCGTTCCAAAATAATACTCTGTTCATTTCTGTTTTGATTTTGACTTTAAACCCGTCACGTATCACTCTCGTTTTGATACGTCATTTGCTATGGAGTGTTAAATATAGTTGTTTAAAAAGCTGTGTTAGACGAGGAAATGTGAGGTTAAAAAGTTTAATAAAGTCCGAAAAGTTGGGGAGGGGAAATATAACAGTTAAGATTGAAAATTTAAAAAAAATATTTAAAAATACAAGTCCCGTGATTCAATGTTTATTAGGAGCGTATATCCGCCCGTTATTGTTAATAACATTACCGTGGGTGAAGATGAATTAATGAGGAGGTGTATTAACAGCAAAGTATCACAATCAAAACTATACATTTTCATGTTCTCTTAAATCACAGTCAACAATAAATTTCACTAAACAATATCCGAAAAGAAACGGCTGATGTAAATAGTGCATTGTTTGAAAGTAAATATTAGTTATATAAAACTGTTTCCTATTCTACATGTTCGATTGTTTTTTTCGTCTGTCATTTCTAATGTAACATTCACTCAGTACATTTAAACATGTTGGTTTGGTTGATTGGTTTTACAGCATATCAACTCATTTCGGGTTATTTGATGCCGAGTACGATTATTTTGGTAAAAGTTTTCATGCTTCAAGTACTATATATCTTCAAATATTTATTCATATGTTTGGTATGGTTGTTTTGTTTTACGGCATATCAACCATTTTCGGGTTATTTAATGCCGAGTACGGTCATTTTGGTAAAAGTTGTGATGCTTGAAGTTCTTTAAATTTTACAAATATTTATTACTGGTGTTCCGTTTGGTTGTTTTGTTTTACGGCGTTTCAACTCTTTTGGGTCCGATTAATGCTAAGTACAGCTATTTTGGATAAACGTTTTATGCTTCAAGGTCTATAATTCTTCAAATATTTATTCATGGTTTGGTTGTTTTGTAGAAAGATATTGTTGTTTTTGGTTTTTGGCTTTGCAAAAGGAAAAACTTTGGTGCATTTTTGGTAAGGAAGCCAGTAGCTTCAAATAGCCTGATTTAGCAGAACCGGGTAAACATGTTGGTATAGATTTCGTAAGCTTTCGAAATAAATAAAAAAATACACGTTTAAAATTATATTTTTTGATATAATACGATGTAAATAATAGGGTTAGCAAATGAATACTAGAATAGTATTTCTTTATTTAATAGCTATTTTAAAATAGCCCTCGACATGTACGCCTTCGACAGTAATTTAAAGTACACATCAACATTCTACATTTATATGACGTTAACCATTACTACCGTTTTATAAACGAATGTACACTAATTTGCATGGAATAGATATTAGTTTTATAATGATATTAATAATAATAATAATAATGATGATAATAATAATATTATTATTAATTATAATAATATTTATTATAATAATAATAATTATAATAATAATGTTGTTATTTTTATTTATAACAATAATAATATTAATAATAATAAAATAATGATAATATTAATTATAATAATAATAATAATAATAAAAATAATGATAAAAATAATAATATTAATAATTATAATAATACTCATCTAAATAATAATAATAATAATAATAATATTAACTATGATTATAATAATATTATCATTAATAATTATAATATTAATAATATAATTTTAATAATAATTATATTGATTACAATAATATTAATATACTAATAATAATATTAAAAATAATATAAATAATAATATAAATAATAATGTAAATGATAATAATATAACTAATAATAATGACAATATTATTATTAATAAGAATGATAATAAGGATAAAAAAAAATAATATTTATAATAATAATAATACTATGTATTATAATAATAACAGTATTATTATTATTATTATTAATAATAATGATAATAATAATATTATTATTAATTATAATAATATTTATTATAATAATAATAATTATAATAATAATGTTGTTATTTTAATTATTATTAATAATAATACAAACACTATAAAAATAATTATAATAATATTAATTATAACAATAATAATATTAATAATAAAAAAATAATGATAATATTAATTATAATAATAATAATAATAATAATAATAATAATAAAAATAATGATAAAAATAATAATATTAATAATTATAATAATACTCATCTAAATAATAATAATAATAATAATAATAATAATAATAATAATAATAATAATAATAATAATAATAATAATAATAATAATATTAACTATGATTATAATAATATTATTATTAATAATGATAATATTAATAATATAATTTTAATGATAATTATATTGATTACAATAATATAAATATACTAATAATACTATTAAAAATAATATAAATAATAATATAAATAATAATGTAAATGATAACAATATAACTAATAATAATGACAATATTATTATTAATAGGAATGATAATAAGGATAAAAAAAATAATAATATTTATAATAATAATACTATGTATTATAATAATAACAATATTATTATTATTATTATTATTATTATTAATAATAATAATAATAATAATAATAATAATAATAATAATAATAATAATAATAATAATAATAATAATAATAAATGCACATAACTTTCAAGAAAGGTTAAGGGACTAGAGAACATGAAAATACCGTAATACCACTAAGAACATTTCTTAAGATACACGAATAAAATCGAGAATAAATTAGAATCAAAATATAGATTGGGAGCTGAAATCATCCCCGGAAACATCTGGCATATTTAAAAAAATACCTTGAGTGCGGTTACCAATCGATATAACAAGCTTAATTACTAACCACAAGTAAGCTGAACTTAAATGCCACCAAGACCAAACAAAACTAGTAGAGATAGGGCATATTAAACCGAACCCAACGAAATTTACTGACTTGGATAAATATATAAGTAAAATAATATAACCCGAAATAAATCACAATTGCACTAATACCGGTTAGTACCGCATTCTTCTTCCAGATAGGTCTGAGTAAAGTGGAAGACCAAAGAGGTCAGGATGTTGGCTTGAACGGGTACAAATTTGGAATACTGAGAAAAGTCTATATTTATTTCATCCCCCCCCTCTACAAGGGAATAGTTAGACAAACGGTCGGGTTTTAATGTTGGAAAAATCCAGCTCCCCAATAACTAGCACTCTGGATTGGGGCAAAAATAAAAATGGCCCTAGTCTAAAAGAATTTCTCTTTCACTGACCGAGGACAAAATGATAAAGTGTATTATCAGAACAGATACTACACGTTGATTAGAGACAAAAGGCCACACTGAGAAGATGGACAGACCGAAGAGGGGTAGCAGTATTTAGAGTTTGACTTTAAGGGTACAACTTTGCGATATTGAGAAAACCCCCTATTTATTTGTCTCTCCCACAGGGGCAAAGTTAGATACGGGTTTTGTTTTTATATGAATAAAATCTAGCTACCCCAAAATGGGACACACTGGATTGGGACAAAAATTAAAATTGCCCCAGTCAAGAAAGATACACTCACTGATCAAGGACAGAAAAGATAAAGTGTATTATCAAAACAGATACTACACTTTGCTGAGAAGATAGAAATACCGAATAGGAGTAGCACCATCAAGACTTTAACTTGAAGGGTACACATTTAGGATATTCAGAAGAGACATGGAATTTAAACTTACACCGTGCACATTTTTCTCGGCTTCCGGGTAAAGGTCTGATATCTGAACACTTCTTTTGCTATATTTTCATCCTATATTCCGTTGCAACAACCAAATCTCCGAATCTGGCAATATTCTCTGATGTCTTTTTTAGAATTAATACTAATTGCGTATCCGAGGGATTTCATTTGGTTCGATAAAGCGTATAATTTATTGGAGATGATAGAGATATCCCCTTCTATCTTTATCCTCTTTCATAAGGTTCAGTTTACTAATTGTCCATTACTGATCAACTCGCGTCTGATGTGTATCTATTCTCAGGGTATTTACTGCTAACACTCAATATGGCGCCAGATGTTTAGCAAGATAAATTACCGATCTCTTCTGCCAATTTTAAACCCGGCGTCAAATATAACACGAATGAAGTCGGTTAATTTTCTAAATAAAACTTTCTATTTTTTTTACTATGGAAGCCAAGCAGTGCCAAAAATAATGACTGTTTACACATGAAGGAAGATAATCTATAATAATAAATGTGGATTTTGTGCGTGGGTCCGCGTTGTTTTCTTGCTTATAGTTTTAGTTCCCTGCGTGCGTATCCAAGCAAATTGCAGGTCCCGAGCACACTACTAAATGCAGCATAAACCCTTGAGCAAGGTATTCGTACACACCCTCCGCACCACATCTACCACATTGAAATCTATGTTTCTCATACTTTGTTTTGTTTTCATTCTACTTACTTCACTTCCCAACGTTATACATTATTTACGCTCTGTCCCCATTTACTTGTCTCCTCACGAGAGCAGAGTAAGACACAATATCGATTTTTACTGTAGGGAAAATACAGCTCCACAAAGAGTGGCACTCTGTATTAGGACAACAATAAAAATTGCTTCATTCGAAAACGATTTCTCCTTTATTGACCGAGGACAGAAAAGATGAAGCGTCGCATTAGAACGGATACTATCGTTTGATCCTAGCCAATAGGAAAATCACACTATGTCTCCTCTATATGATATTTAATAACATCCGATGGTGAGGCTCAAATTTGGGACCTGTGGGGAGTGTAGAGTTATTTTTTAGTTGTTCTCACTTCACGGGCAATTTTGATCCGGCGTGGTAGTACCTGACACGGTCTAGAATAGAATTCATCAGTTGTAGACCATTTATTTACAAAATAATGTTCACAAAGTAATCTATAAATATTTGAAGATATTAAAAGCTTTGTACTGGTACAGATTTTGAAACCGAAAAAACTTACCTTAAACTAACCCTAAACTAACCCTAACATAAACCGAAACTTAACCTAAGTTAACCATAAGCTAACCCAAACCTACTCGGCTTGGCTAAAAATATGTACCACTACGAAAATCTTTAACCAATTACTTTTTTTAAATATCTGAAAACCTAGCACCAAAACCAAGACATTGCTAAAGTAAGTACACAGAGTAACACTTAATTTAAAAAACAACTAAAGTTTATTGTTCAATTTCGCATAATCTTTAATTATGATGTCAAAACTCAAACTAATATTGTCACAACAGAAGTATAAGTATAGAGATGCCCAAAGTCTGGATATTGTTTGAATAATTATATCGGATAACAATTAAATTAGAATAATGAACATTTATGGATCGCTTTTAACTATTACATATGTTAGATATTAATTCAATGGTAGTGTAATGGCTTCATTTAGACTCTCATTTAAGTTATGTTTTAATAAATTCTATTTTAAGCCGCTGATAAGTCCTAAAATGATCAGAATTTTGAGGGTCGTAAAAGGATAAGCTTTTAGTGGCTCTTAAATGGTGACCATTTAAAGGGTCTTAAAACGATGAAAATTAAGATAGTCTTAAATCAGCAAAATTTAGAGGTTCTTAAAATTATCCAAATTTAGAGGGTCTTAAAGTAATTAAAATTTAGAGGTTATTAAAATTATCAAAATTTAAAGGGTCTTAAAATAATCAACACTTAGATGTTTTTCATTCAAATAATCTAAATTTCGACGTGCTTTAAATTATGAAAATGTAAAGGTTCTTAAAATTATCCAAATATAGATGGTATAAAAATTGTCAAAATTTAGAGGGTCTTAAAATTATCTAAATTTAAAGGGTCTGATAGTAATCACAATTCAAAAGTTCTTAACATTTGCAAAATTTAGAGAGTCTTAACATTATCAAAATTTAGGGGATCTCAAAATTATAAAAATATAAAGGGTCTTAAAATTATGGAAATTCAGATGGTCTTGTAATAACCAAAATTTAATGGATCTTCTAATAATAAAAAATCAGAGGTGCTTTAAATTATCAAAATGTAGACGGTCTTAAAATCATCAAAATTTAAAGGGTCCTAAAATTATCTAAATTTAGAGGGTCTTTAAATAATCACAATTTATAGGTTCTTAAAATTAGCCGCATTTAGAATGTCTTAAAATCATTAAAAATTAGAGGTTCTCAAAATTAATGAAAAATCAATGGTCTTAAAATAAGCAAAATTTAAATGGTCTTAAAATAAGCAAAATTTAAATGGTCTTAAAATAAGCAAAATTTAGATGGTCTTCAAATAATAAAAATTTAGAGGTACTTTAAATTATCAAAATGTAAATGTTCGTTAAATTAAGTTAAACTTAGTCAAATTTTGTGCACCATAACATAATGTAAATCTAGAGGTTCTTAAAATTATGGAAATTATTCCAATTTACTAAAATCTTCAGAATCTGTTTAATTTTATGTAAATCTGATATTTCGAAATGAGACAAATTTCGCAATGTATTTATTACATCATTTAAAAGAATTGTAACTGACAGATAAACAGACTGACACACAGACATACGGAGAAAATGTCATTTATATTATGAGTAGATGAAACTAATAAACTAACACCTTTTTCGCTGGAAGTGCTCTAATGGTTTTGTGGTGGACTTGGATGCGATTCGAACGAACGCCAAAACGTAAATGGCTTTAACAGCTACTCTCTTTCTTTCTCTGCTTCGTTGGGATACGCTCTCCTCTTCACTTCTAAAAAAACAAGTGAATTTGAATTTGGCACACTCAGGTCGTCAGTTCGTGTCGTTATGCACTTGACCACAGTCACACCCAACGAAGACGGTGAAATAAACAGAGTTCTCTAGAGGACCTAAGAACGTCTACCCCCCTGCACTTTTGGCCGAGGGGGAGGCTAAAAGAAAAGAGCACTTCAAACTCACGTAAAGCTTTCCTCACCTCGCGCACAACTACACACACACTGACAAGAGGTCAGAACGAGGTAAACGTACACATACTTACACAGTGCCACATTGTCTATTACTCACATACGCATATTACTCACACACGCATATTCACACTAACAAATATATAGACATACACATCGTTATACCTCGTGTCTGCTTATTAACTGAACTTTTTCCTACTAAAAACACTAGTTGTATAAACTTTACTAAATTAACATTACTGACTAGGAATTACTTTTATATTCATGTAAAATTGTAGTTCTATAAATGTTTTGTTTATTACTAATGTTTTCCTTTCCATCGCCATTGACAAACACCCAGTTCATGTGTTAGATTTAACATTGGCCATAGTTTCTATAGAGACAAGATCTCGCATGACCCCCACCTTTAATAAAGGGGATTTTCTTTTTTGTAACAGCTGTGGAAGAATCACAAATAAAAAAGATAGATAAATAGATAGATAGAGAGCGAGAGATAGAAAGAAAGAGAGAGATAGAAAGAGAGAGAGAGAGAGGAAGAAAGAGAGAGAGAGAGATAGAAATGGCATGGAAGAATTCGATTACATTTAATTTCTTCGGTCAGCTGATGAATTTTACTTGCGTCTGCAACGGAAATGAAGATAACACACATTTCTCTCATTGGTAAGAAGGGTGGATTCTCATTTCCCGTTCCAAAACATAGCTAGAGGAACATCCGTTCATTTAGAAACCTAACACTCAACTTACTCCGAATTTTGTAAGTCTGTCGGGTTATTTCTTGCCCCCGAAACAGAAACAACTGGTTGCTGAACTTTCTTATTATTCTTTTATTACATTAAGGGCGAGAGCTGTTATGCAGCATTTTAATAAGGCATATGTACATTGTCCGTCTATATTTCACGTGATCAGTGTTGCATTGTTATCCCCCTTCTTCTCTCGGATTGGTAGCTTGAATATATTTATACATGAAGAAAGAGACGACGACTATTTTTACATTAACCCTTAAATGCTATATTTTTTATATTGGTTTGAAGTAAATTTCATTGGGAAAATGATTTCATGCAACAAATGGTGTAATTGCTACAAAGATAATAGTATATAAAATATAGAACACACATATATAAATTGCTTTTGGCCGTACTCGCACAGCATAAACAAAACAAAATGCATATTATACATGCATGAACAGAAAAAACTTATTATATCTATAATATCATACCCTCACTCGCCCGTGTCATCGAAACTACTGATGCAACATCATATTAATACTTACTCACACTTGCCAACAGGTTCGCTACAGATTTGAAACAAGTTGCAGTTTGATACATTCGTTGAATATTATATTAAATAAGTATTTTGTTGGAATGTGTCATATTTGAAACAAAAACTATTTAAATATATTTGATTAATATTATTTATCGATCCATTCTCCTTTACAAAGAGTTGCCCATGTCTGTCTTCAGCTCGTGTACGAGTAGTGTGAATCTTTTATCTAACAGGGGCTCATAATGTTTAAAGTGAGCTGATCTCACTTCAAATGTGTCTTTCTTCAGATAATATATGTTACAGTTAAATTTTATAAATTTTTATTAAACATGTAAAAGTATGTTGCATATTGATAACACAGAGAAGTGACCTCACTTCATAATAAAATACTTACTCATTTGCTTACATCAGAGCAACCTTTTTTGTAAACTATTATTACTGACTGATTTTTCTATGGATACACATCTTCTCATACATCTGGACGCATTGTTCACGATATTACTGAAGTCATTGGGTGTTTCAGGTCTTTCAGCATCATAACGTCAGATTAGATTTTTTATTATGCCAGATGGCTAACTACTGTGAAACCATATGCCCCATCTTTTTAACCTCAACCATCTTGCGGCTCTTCATGACTAGACAAGTATTAACATAAAAATTAATTTTCAAAATATATTTTCATACTAGCCAATATGAACAATAAAAAAAGCAAACTATAGTGTACTTCGAAACGATAGGTAATGCATTGGTTATCGTCTTTGAAATGGTTGATTAAATTCTCTTCAATAGGGTACAGGTGGTTAAAGAAGATATTAAAAATAAACAAACTAGAAGTTGTTTCTTAAATAGATGGATTACGTCACAAGTGTTAATTAGTTCAAACGATTCTGTTTAATAGATCCCCTAGACGTTAACCACAATTCAAGATCGGATTTAATGCACGAGCACACACGAGGGGGAAATAAAAAAATACATTAGTCGCCGAAGTCAGTGCCAGCGAGGTATCAAGACTATCAATTGCCTTCCAGTCCAGAGTCCTATGGGAAAGTGATTCCTTACGTTAAAACAAGAAGCGTATCATGTATGCTGTGTCAGGTCGAAAAAGGAAAAATGACTCATATGAGTACACCTACATTTACCTAATAGAATAAAGAAACACAATTTGATGGTATGCCAATTGTTCATATAAGTATAGTAATATATATATATATATATATATATATATATATATATATATATATATATATTGGGTAAGGTACACGTAAGTCATGAAAATGAAATGCCGTGGTAGACAAAATGTGTGAAAAATGACAAACGGAAAACAGGTTAAAGTGCAGGAGAAAAACAAAAAAATAAGAGATTTGACCGGTTTCGTTCGTGTTAGCGAACG
>OY744531.1:45652199-45744699 GCA_963556195.1 Sepiola atlantica
TATATATAAGTTCAAATATATTGATAATATGAACTTAAAACCAATAATTTTTCAAAAGTGCTAAATACAAATTACAACTTTTTATAATAAAATTAAATAAACATTAGAAACAGTCTACGCGGATTCACCAACGTTTCAAAGCTAACACATCTCGTTCAGTAACGAAAGTGTAAGCGTCGAACCGTTGGTTGATCCGCGTAGATTGTTTCTAATGTGTATTATATATATATATATATATATATATATATATATATATATATATATATATATATATATATAACTTCTTTGTAATATAGCAGGAAAAATCCCAGCAGAGTGCTCGATTAATTAAGAATTAAAGTTAAAAATAAAAAAATTAAGAGCGCAATATTTATTTATTTTGGCACAGAAAAATTAGTACAACATTCGTACCGTCCGTTTCAAGCACAGAAGGGCTTGGCCATCCGGCTCTCTTCAGCTTCTGTTGTCATCTGTTCTGGAAATGTGAAGTCACGTGTATCTCTCGTTTGGACGCGTTATTTGCTTAGGTTTCTTTAAATTTAGTGTAAAGAATGTTTAATAAGGGTTGAAAAAGCGGGGAGGGTGAAAAGTAACAGTTGAGATTTAAATCGGAGAAGATTTAAAGAGATAAAAAAAATAAAAAAATAAAAAATTATTTCTATATTAATCCTGTGAGTCAATATTATGAGTATCGTATATTTGGCCGTAACTGATTTGGGGTTTAATGACGTGTCTTCTTAAGGAATTAGGGAGAGAAAATGGGTTTAAGGATTAACACGGTTAAAAGGAACAACATTGATTAAATTCGTGGTTAAATCCTGGATTAAAGGACTTTAAATCAATCCCAAAGGAATTTAAATAAAGATATCATCCGGGCGGTCTAAGGGCAGTAACTCTGTAGTCTTTTGAATGACTTGTATTCGGGATTTAACATTGTTAACTAAGGTATACTGAATACTTATCGAGGTGGTAAAATTGTTATACTTATTGAAACTGATTTAGAGATAATAGCAAGGTTTGGGTCGGCAAGATTGGATCTGTTTGGGAGATATGGGAGATTAGCATTATGACCGAGAAATGGTGTGGGCTTCTGGGAGTAATAATTACCCTCTTAATGACTGGAGAAATATTTTTGGGAAAGTTATAATTATTGCTCTTGAAAAGTAGTGTGGATATGGGTTTATTACGGTATTTGTTCGTATTTTTTAATTATATTTATATTTATGAGGGGTGATAGTTGGGGAAATTTTCTGGAGTGGAAGTCGGTATTTAATGGGGCAATTATGGGGTTATGTCTTTGGCAGAGGGGAGGTGTAGCTAGGCTTTTATGTGTATCGGTAAGTCCAGTCTATGAGTAGTGCTTGTCCCTTGTGGATACATCCCTTAAAGATTCCATCTCGAATATTCAAACAGACTGTATTTGGCTGAATGATGCCTCTTAATATATGGTATTTGTCGGCGTCACACACAGGACATCTATTTATGGCTGGAGAAAAAGATGGTGTTCTCTCAATTACTTTCCATTTGATGGTGAAGGGTCTCTTTTCATCTTTAAGTTGCCATATCCGGGTCGCCGGTAGAGCAGAAAAATACATTGGCATGACGCAGGGAAGCTTCAAGCAAAGATTATACGCACACAGAAACACTTTCAGATACAAAAACAAGGCAAATACGACACTCACTATATATATATATATATATATATATATATATATATATATATATATATATAGAGAGAGAGAGAGAGAGAGAGAGAGAGAGAGAGAAAGAGTGATTTTTACTTTTTTAAAGTCGGCAGAAAAAATGCAGAAATGCCGGGAAATATGGATTTCGTTTTGAAGTAAAGACGAACATATTGTCAAGTGTGTCCGAAGCAGTTTAATGCCCGCAAAGAAATCTATTTAACCAATAGATCGGACCATGATAGGTACTGGTATTCTTGATCTGAGTGGACATAAGAAGAATAGTAACCAAATTATGAATCCATACTCCCCAAAGCTTCCAGATTTAGGCCTCTCCAACGAATGCACTTTAAGCCAGGAACATTTTCGTTGTAATCACTTTGAGACAAGTATAAATTGTAAAGAGATTACCCCTGCCGAAGGAGAACAAGTGATAATAATAATCGTAATAATAATAGTAGCAGTTATAATAATAATAAGACGAAAAAGGTAAGAATAATATGAATATTAATAATAATAATAATTATAATAATAATAATTATAATAATTATAATAATAAAAAATAATAATAACAATAGTAATAATAATACGAATAAAATAATAATAGAAATAAATATAATAATAATAATAACAATAATAATAAGAAGAAGAAAATATAATATTAATATTACTAATACTACTACTACTACTACTACTACTACTACTACTACTAATAAGATTATAATACTAATGATAATAGAAGAAGGAGAATAAACGTAATGATATAAATTATAATATAATAAGAAATATAAGCAGAAAAATAATAATAATAAAATACCAAGATAAATTATATAATAATTATATAATAAGAATAATAGGAATAATAAAATAATAATAATATAATACGAATAATAATAATAATAATAATAATAATAATAATCATTATAATAATAATTACAATAATAATAATAACAATAGCATTTAATGCTACTAAGACTAAGCTCCTTTTTACTTCACAAGTATAGGAAACCTCTTACACCATCGATTGCCATGGAAAATGACACACTATCCGAGAGTCCAACATTCAAACTGTTCAGCTTAACATTCACAGATAACATGAAAATGAACAAATACATAGAATACATTGCTAAGGCTAATGCAGGGAATGTTGGCTCCCTCTACCGCGTTTGAAAAGTTCTCACACATAACAGTATCTTATATCTCCACAAAGCCTCCATCCGCCCATGTATGGCGTATTGTTGTCACACCTAGGCTGGTACACCAACCATTAGTCTCTCCATTTTAGACAGGGTCCCCAAAAGAGTCTGTAATCTAATAGTTCCTTCACTGTCAACGAAGCTCCAGCCCCTGTCTTCCAGTCTTAATGTTGCACCCTGTGCTTACTTTATAAGTTCTACAACGGTGAACTTTTTGCTCTGGTGCCCCTCAGTGTAAATACAACCAACCCGACAATCAGCTAAACCCCATCAATTAATGTTGCACCCCTGTGCTTACTTTATAAGTTCTACAATGGAATATGCCCCGGTGAACTTTTTGCTCTGGTGCCCCTCAGTGTAAATACACCCAACCAACCCGACAATCAGCTAAACCCCATCTATTAACTATGGAGGTCTCCAAATCCCGGTGGGCTTTCTACTTCAATAGCTTATTTCCTCGAAAAGCCAGCCTTAGGAATTCCCCACCTGCCCCCGTTTTTCCCTAACTTTACCAACATGCAGGACTTTAAGTGTAATGGAAACACCCCCCCCCCCGCTGCATAACTCCTCACCGAGGATGCCTCCTAGAAATCTGGCTCTTAATTCACAATAGCCCCTTACGTCTCAGTAGCAACATGACTTATTTGGGGTGAATTAAAGGAAAAAAAAATCAATAAAAAAAACCAAAACAAGTTAATATACCGTAACACAGAGAAACCGACAGAAACCAAGGTAAATACTAAAACAATAAATCTCATACAAATCTTTCAACATTTATGATAAGTGTGAAAACATATACTTTATTTGGATGCATTATGAAAAATGGTTTCTTTAAGTTAGCTTCTTTCTATATTTAATTCTAATGAGTGCATTTGTAGTCTTATGTTTGTTTGGTTAGTCATTTACTTGTCTGCCTGTTAGCAACTCCAAGTGTAATAGATCCTCTCGGTATTCGGGTCCCGATAATAATAATTACGTAACTCGTTCTTATAAAATAGCTCCTTTATTACAGCTGGGTATTTGTTAATAGAACTGTTTCCGGCCCATCGAAGAAATAAGGCTACTCTGTCGACGAAGTGAAGTAAACTATCTGCCGAATTGTTCATACCCATACAGGTTTCTTTGGCATCACGTGGTCTTCCCCTATTCTCAACTGGAGCGTTTTTTAATTTAGTATTTGATGATATATCTGAGATGAGCCCGTCTTATTATTTACCTATAGTGTACTATACGTAAAAAATAACAAAAGGAAAGTATACTTCGCCAGCGTTTGCACTCGCTATTTATCAACATACATATAAATAATAGAATTACGTCAGTATTTTAATTTTTCATATACTATTATCATTTCTGATGACGTAAAGAAAAACACACCTACCCATGTCTTTTTATTTTTAATGAAGGATTTTTTTCAGAATTGATTTCAAGCGGCTATTGGTTGTCTCGCTTACCGCCACCACTTGGAATGGTTTCGTCTGGGCTAGAAAAAGGCACATGTTTAACTCGTTATTTTTTTTTCTCGTAGCGAGATGGAAACACATACATTTTTCCATATATAAATAAATACACATTTGTTTTTATTATAGAATGGGGGATTATTTACATGTTCTGGACCGTTGTTCTTGTTTTGGTTGATGTCATTTTCATAACGTTTCGGTCCTAGTTTTGTCCGGTCCTCTTTTTTATATTATTTGGCAGTCTTATGGGAATTTAAAAATAGACCTTATTTTATCCACTGTGGTTGATGCATTTTTTCTTTTGATAACTAGTAACAGTTCAAAATTATCAGTAGGTTATCGATTACAAAAAATACACGTAAAGAAGGCTGGAGAATATAACGATCGCAACTTCGTGAAAATAACAGAAACAAGAGAAGGAAAACAGTCTCAGACTTGTCAATAATGTAATATAATGTTTTCGTGTTATGAATTCGTTGTTAGGGAATTTTAGTAAAATAAACTCTGAGATAGAAATTTTCTGTTACGACACTTTCCGCGGAGGTAGTTATTTTTATCCGGTACGTTTTGTCTGATTTTTCAAGTGATATATTTCCTTTCTATTTTAACACCGTTCCTCCCGAGACCGAATGAGTCAGGCTGATTCACTTTTTATTTCTGTCCACGGTTGAAATTCGCTTTGTTTTTTTTCTCTAATTTTCTTCTTCTGTCTATCATGATCAGCATCATTTGTATTGGGGTTTAACAAAGCCAACACTTTCTTTTTCTTTCACTTTGTTTGCTCGTCCCGAATGGCGAATTTAGGCAGAGACGAACGCAGATATGAGCTGTAAACGAGGCTGAATCTGCTAATAAGATAACTCGAAATACAAAAGATTATATGTAATACTCAGTATTATTATTTCTTCTTCTTCTTCTTCTTCTTCTTCTTCTTCTTCTTCTTCTTCTTCTTCTTCTTCTTCTTCTTCTTCTTCTTCTTCTTCGTCTTCTTCTTCTTCTTCTTCTTCTTCTTCTTCTTCTTATTATTATTATTATCATTATTATTATTATTATTATTATTATTTTACTACTAATTAGAAGGGGTCCTGTTGAAGTGGATATCAACATGGACTAACGAACTGGAATGTCGGCTCTATAACACCATGTTTACTATGGATATATGTTCCTTATTATAGAAGTAACTTGGGAAATCAATGACAACAACAAACGTTTCTTTCCAAGAACTACTCGTATGTGGAACACATTACCACGAGACTGCTTTCCCGCTAGCTACAACATGGTCGTTTTCAAGTTCAATGTTTACAAATTCTTGTTGAACCGTCTTTTTTCATAATCAGGTTATGCCCAGTATCAACCATCGTTACCAATCGTCAAGGTGTTGTCTCTGACACTCATTAACCCTTGTCTTCGAGTAGCCATAGGGACTTGATAAGCAGTGACTTCTTAGTACATAAAAAGAAACAAGCCGATTTTAAAGTTATACCATACTTAATTGATACGAATTTACGATAACATTTTACTAATAATACTAATAATATAGTTACTGCTACTACTAATAATGTACAATACTTTTTATATTTTCCTATGTAAGTAATATGGGGGCAAATGCAACAACAATTCCAATGGCCACAATTATGACTCCACAATATCCTTGCAATTTTAATAAATATTTTATAGTAAAACAGTCCTCTTCCAATCCTTAGAAACATTTTTTCTATAACTGAGATATTTTTGAATATTTAGACATACATGTTAGTTAGAATCTCCGTTAGCATTTTGCCTAATAAAAACAACAACATAAGACAACATTTAACGAGACTTGGAACAATAATCCCCCCCCCCATATGAAGCAGGATCATCGGAAGCAAGTGATGACATATAGAGACATCTCGTCTTAGAATACGGCATTTGAAACCGATTGGTTCGCCAAGAAAGCCATTTCCCGTCTGAATTTCTCCATTTCGCAAATACCAAAGGTTCAGTCACTTCCACTGCTACGTTACTGCTGATGCGCCTGCTATATACACTGGATATTAATAATAGATATCGGAGGTGGCCCTGGTGGTCGTCAACTGACGGCCTGGTGTGGTTAGTTCGAATCGTGTCGGTTACATAGCACCACTCGCATTATAGATGTTGGCAACCTTCACGTTGTCTTTTCTTGACTTAAAAAGTAAATGTGGAAATCAATGTAAACAAGAGAATTGAGCCAATCAAATGCTGATTCATACGAATACTATTTTTATCACTGCATATTTTTTTTTATTATAACACTTCTCTTCCAATTCTGACAACATATTTTCTATGACTCAGCTATGCTTTTAATATATAGACAGACATGTTAGCTGGAGGTCACTTATAACAGTTTTCGCATTGCAAATGGTCGTGACGGGACAGTGAGGATGAAACAAATAAGTAGAGAGAGCACCATCCAGACCGCCACCCGAAGGACACGGGGCATACTGAGTAGGCTTAATGGTACTGGAAATTGAATGAGGCTTAGAAAATTAATGCACAAAAATCCAATTGGAAGTAATTAATAGCATGGGACTATATTTGCTCGCTAACTAAGGCATTTGAAACGGACGTGTTAGTCCAGAAAACCCGTTTCCATGGATTAATTGCCCCTCAGAATCTCCTTATATCGCAAAGACAAATGCCCCATTCACTTGCAATACACCCTTGCTTCAGATGCGCCGGTTTTATACAGAAAATATTAATCGAATGAATGAATGTAAAAGTTGGGATCATTTTTCGCACTAACAGTGAGGTCTAAAACCTTTATTTCAAGTTAATTCGAGTTTACACAATAGCATCACCCTATCTGTTTTATATATTCCCTAGGTATATGTGATCTCAGTAGTAACATTAATTTGCATATTGCTATTCAGAAATATATTTTAATGATTAAGTAAAGATAGATGAAAGAAGAGGGATAAACATATACGAATGACACATTTATTTCAACTTCGATTGTTCAATGCAAGGTATACTCGGTAATAAAATTATGTTTATTATTATTTCCTTAAGCCAAGGCTTTACAAATATAAAAATCTTATCATCAGAGGAATTACATAGATAGATAAGTTGGCAGTGGAAAAACCAAAATTCAAAATTTGAAAAAAATATTAAGTAATGGAGAGTAAAAAAAAAGTTGGTGTGAAAAAGATATGGGGTTTGTCCAGTTGGTAATTGCCCGTTGATAAGGTGTCCAATGAAAGGAGATTTAGATGGAAAAGTAGTGTTTTCGTGAAGGCAGCAAGGAAAAGACTTCAAAAATGAAGTAACTCCAATAGTGAGATGTTGAGTTCAAATCGTAGGTGGAGCCCACTTAATCGGAATTAATGATTAAGTATATAATGTTATTTTTTTAATTAAACGATTATTTTTGATTTAAATATAAGAAAAAGTTCTGTTAAGAATATTGTGTTATTTCGTGGACTACTGTTTAGCAAGGAAATAGAATTCAGAAATACCAATGATTATAAGTTCTCTTTTCTGATTTTGATGGTGGCACATTTGTTCATGCACCATTATTTTGTTCCTTTCCGGCCTATTCTTTGGGGGAACTGACTTATTTATTCTTCTTTCCTTTCTCTTCGTAACGATCGTATCTAGAAGACAAATACATTTGTATCAACATTACTAAAATGTTAATGTTTATACATGTGAAGGAGTTTTGTTTTGTATTCACAACAATGAAATGTTTATGATTTAAACGTTTAGTTTCAAGTATTTTAGGTAGATAACTTTGCAAGGCGATAACGAGCAGGCGAAACCATCAAGTAATAGATATCGGATGATCATGTTTAATTCGATATTATGCATTACTTATGAACCGTCAGCATATAACATCATGTATTGTAAAATCAGATAAAAACGCAAATTCTAAAAAGACAAGTAAAATACATTTGAAAATCAACACAGTGTTGACTCTAAATTGTTCAAATCTAAATCAAGGATTAAAAACGGTTATTCAGATATCTTCCCAATAAATTGAGACTTAAAATCGAACATTTTATCTCAATTGTATCATTTATTTAACAACGTATGGTTAGTGCTCATTGATTGTTAATTCATAAAAAAAACATATGGGGGTTAAAAACGCCTTATCTTAAAATGGAACGAAAAATGTTTTGCCCGCATTTCAGGCAATCAGACTCTGAATTGCAATTTTGACAAATATAAATCAGAGATGTGTTGTTGTTAATATTAAACTATTATCGATAGTTGTACATCCCTGGCGTTGCCCTGGAGTCTTTTAGCTTTTATTTTCCAACTATGCCGTTTGTTTTCTTAACCAATGTTAATATTTTTTAAAAATATGATTTTGAAAATTCAATTTTAGAATTACGGTATCGTTTGGTTATTAAAATATTAATCGAACCAAATTGTCATAAACTATAACGAATTTTTCCATTCTAATGTTGTTTTAATCTCTATTTATTAAATTACTAGAAAAATACCCGTCCCAGGAGGAATAAAATGAATTCCTCGAACTGAATAGTTTTGCAACAATTTCATGTCATCTTACGAAGATTGAAGTAAATATATAATGATACCGAATCTTATGTCTAGAATCCTTACTCCATTTTTGATCCAAATCTATTACAGGACTTTTATTCTAAAAATGTCTTGAATCTAAGGCTTGAGCTTAAGGGATTTTGACACGAAATTGAAATTTAGGGATTTTTTTTTTACTGCTGGGTGACCACCAATCAAGACTTAACGGTCACTCGAAGATAAGGGTTCGTCAGTTAGACGATGATCGCTACTACGAGAGGATTGGAAATAATACGTGTAATGGGCAGAATATTAGTTAAGAGAAATTGATTATTCAAAATGACGGCCCAACAAGTATTTGTTTACATTAGACTTGAATACAACCAGGGAAACATACTTGTTCGACAGATAGGATTGTGGTAGGAATCTTGATTAATTATTATAGATAAAATTTAATTCAAATCTGATAATTTGGAGTTTCAAATGTGATGTTATGCCCATATTATGCCCTCTAAAACTCTTTGAAATAATTCAGAGAACTGAAGTTTAAAGAGGATTTATCAATTATGTAAAAAAAACTAGTGTTAAAATTGCACAAAAATCCGAGGTGTCTGAATTTTACGAAAAGCTTCTATGCTTTTATACTCCTTTTTGCATAAGACTAAATTAAACTGAATATAGCCAACATTATCACGTACTAAGCCTAGCAGGTGAGTTCTAAAATTTGTAATTATCGGTTTATTAGTTTGAGAGTGAATTTTGTACACACAAATATATAAACATATGCACATAGCTAACTTTATATAAGTAGTGATTGAATGTGAAACTTTCCAGAACTTTCAATCTTTTAATAAATGAGGATATACTAAAAAATGACTTTAAATTCAGCAGTTTAAATACGTCCAAATTCCTGTAAAATTTTTAGGCGTCACAGGGGAAACCACATTTTTTTCTTTCAGCAATCAAAACACTATTAAAATTGCTAGCTTGTTCAAGAAGAAACGAAATGCATTCTGGTGGGTTAAACTTCGTAATTAGATAATGTTATAAAATGGGATTTTACAAATGTTCGTTTACTGCTTTACGTTGTTGGATTTTTGATTTCAATAAATGATCTCTTAAAGGTAAATAATAACATAATAATGGGTAAGTCACAGAATAGATGTTATATAATAAGAGACCTTATTTGGAAAAGGTGTACTTCAGTTAGAATTATCTAGCTGGGTACATGTTAGATTGACACAAACTTTGTAAAACAAATCTGCATTAGTAACAGATAGGTGACCTTAAGATAAAAGGAACAACGGATTTGGGGTCAATAAAGGTCAGAATGCAGACTGACAAATCGAGACGCAATGACATTGTTGTTCTGACACAAAGAAGCGATTATTTTAGGGAGGTTCTGACATGAAATTGAAGCGAGCAGATGTGCAAACTATGGGCTGAAACCTTAAGTTAAGTATCGAAAGGGGCAAAGAAAGCAAATCCACCCTGCCTGTCTGTCTAGTATAAAGCGGTCCTCGACTTAGCAAGTTAATAAGTAAATATGTTAAGAAGAATAAGATTAATACGACTGCTCTTCTCGACTTTGTTTAATACAGAGAAGATCAATAAAAGCCTCCTTGAACCTTTCCAAATCTGTCTTTACTCCCTTCGTCCGATATATGCAAAGATTTATTCACAAAGAAGTCCACTAGGCAAATTACGGTATTGTGGAGACAGAAAAGTAGAAGAATTCAGCGCCCCTATCCGAAGAAAGAAAGAAAAAATATCAACGACGACGGCCACCGAGGAAGGAATACATGTGAAAAGAATTTAATAATCGAACACTTTCTCCGTATACGTTAAGAGTAAAGTATGCACGCATTATGAAACACCCACATCCAAAAACGTTAGGTGAAAAAAAAAACTGTGAAAACAAGTTTAAAAACTTTAGTAACGCTTAAAGCTTTTCAATCTTTCGGAAGCGTTATATAAAAGACGCAACGTTACCTAGCGAGAAGCAGACACATGCATATACACATGATAAGTGATCACACAATTTTATGTATATAGATATGAGGTGATAAATGACAACTGGCGCATAATCTCAAGCTTTTTTTCACTATGAATGTTGTTGTAATAATAATAATAATAATAATAATAATAATAATAATAATAATAATAATAATAATAATAATAATAATAACAACTCTGACTTAAAAATCAATTTTACTTATGGAATTTTTTAAAATTATTGTCCAAAATATAAAGACTTGTATGTGTTTTATCAGGTGAAAATGGGAGGAGAATCTATTGTTTCTGCCCCCGTATCTCTAAGATTAGCCTATAAAACTTATACTATGTAGTTAAGTAACATATATTTATAGAATTTTTTAATGTTATAGTGCACATTCCACTTTATGAAAAGGTGATACAGACTATCCCTGTAACAAGATGACAGGCAGACTAAGCCATGGCCTGGTGTAGCCACACACACCAACATATGAGTAATACACAATGATAACAATGTAACCCGTGGGACTCAGAAGAAAGATCTAAGTCTCATGATGGGAAGGTGCTCCCCCGATTGTCAATATGGGTACCTGGTCCGCATCCTGCGAATGTTGTCTCCTTTGATTTCAGGCAAAAAATTACGGACAAAAACAGGTAAGTAACCCCTCTATTTCCAGGAATGACAAGGACACAGACCAAACACAAGAAAACAGGAATGAAAAGAAAAAGAAAACTAAAAAACATAGAAAGAAATGGACCACAAAGGAGAACAGACTAGTAATGGAATGCTACTACAAAAGTCGCCACCCCACAGAAAGAGGCTACTGGAAGCGAATGAAACATTTATGGAACACTGCTACTGGCTACTATACAACGGAACAAGGGATAACAGACCAAGCAAACCAGATCCCCAAGAGATGATGGTTCTCGGAGATGGAACTGAAGGAAATCCAATAAAAGAGCGGAACAGAGCAAGAAACACTACCCGAAGAAACCACACGGAAAGAGACAGACGAAACTCTGTAACGGAAGAGGTCGAAGACTATGAAATCACAGAACTCACCGAAGTAGAACTCACAGAGGAAGAAGCAAGAGAAGTAGAAAACATCAAACGATACATGTCCGAGAACAAAATAAATCTCCCATTTCTAAGCAACGAAGATTGGAAGATGTTTAACGCATAAACAGAGACAGCAAACAAAGTATTCCAGTACATCCCAACGGACACTATCACAGACCTAAACAACTTGATATATTCGGGGGCAAAATCAGTAAATATGAAACTAAAAAAGAAAAAAAGCCAGGTCAAAAGAATGGACCGACAAAGCCTAGATGGGAAATCAGACTGGAAACCCAGATAACCAAACTTCGGAAAGAAGCTAACACCGTAAACAGGATAAAAGAAAATATGAAAGGATAGAAGAGCAGAAATCCGGTTTACAAGGAAAGACTGAATAAACAACATGAAGAATTAAAACAAAAGATAGCAGCAATAGCGGGAAGACGTAGATACAAATCTGATAGATGATAGATTGATACAAATCTGAACAGCAAAAACAGAACAGGACATTTGAAAACAATGAAAACCAGTTTTACAAAAACTTAAACGGAGAACGAATAACATAAGAACATCCGGACCAGACAAAGACAAAACACTTCTGGAGCAAGATATGGGAAAAGCCTACAGCACACAACAAAAATACCAAGTGGTTGAAAAACATGAAAAATAAACTGCAGGAAATAGAAGAAGGAACAGAAACGGAAATTACTAAAAACACAATTAAGGACACCCTAAGGAAAATAGCAAACTGGAAAGCACCAGGCCATGATGGAATACATGCATATTGGTTTTAGTTTGGTAGTTTTGTTTTACGGCATATCAACCCTTTTTGGGTTATTTAATGCCGAATCTGGTCTTGTTTTCTTCTCTTTTTTGTTTCTTTCCCCTTTTAATATCTGTTTCTATTTAACCCATAGTTGGGACCCTAACAGGTACTACCACTCCGGGTCAGGGTGGACCTAGGAGCAATGGTAATTAAGAGGAGGCTCCACATTCCCCAAAGTCCGTAAGCCGGATCTCACCATCGGATGTAGTTTAAGGTCATATCCAGGACCGGGAGTAGGGTAGAAAAAATAAAAATAAAAAAGGGGAGGGAGAAAGGGAGAGGGGCTGTTGTTTTTGTTTTTGGTTTTGTAGAACATAATTAAGTTTTACAAAAAAAAAAAAAAAAAAAAAAAAAAAACGTCAATGTAGGTGAATTTCGTCTCAGGGAGCCACAGGGCAGCCTGATCTGGTATCACCAGGCATATTGGTTTTAAAAATTCACGATCCTACATTAGCGCAGAAACTGAGAGGATGTATCCAACAAACAGACATACCAGAGTGGATGACCAAAGGAAGGACAAAAAATGAACGACCCCAAGCAACTACAGACGAAATACCTGTTTACAACTGAGAGAAAAAATCTAGGAATCTCTAAACAAACGTGGACTACTCCCCGAAGAACAAAAAGGATGCTGTAAAGGGAAAAGATGGATGCATGACCTGCTATACATCGATCAAATAATCCTGAGAGAGGGAAAAATCAGAAAAAAAGAACATATCTATGGCATGGATTGACTACAAAAAAGCTTACGACAGAATCCCTCAAGCATGGATAATTGAATGTTTGAAAATATACAAAATACCTGAGAGGATAATTAATCTTATTAAGAAAGCAATGGGAACATGGAGACTGGAACTGACAGCTGGAGGACAACACCTGACTGAGATAAAGACACAGAGAGGCATTTTCCAAGGAGACTCCCTATCACCACTTCTGTTTATAATAGCTATGATGCCACTTAACTACATACTTAGAAAATGTAATGCCGGATACAAGTTTACAGACACAGAATTAAGAGTAAACCACCTGATGTACATGTACGACCTGGAACTATATGTAAAAAGCAAAAGGAAACTGGAAAAGCTGATAAATACGACAAGAATCTTCAGTCAGGACATTCAAATGGAATTCAGAATGGACAAGTGTGCACTACTAGAAATAAAAAGAGGAAAACTGGAGACAACAGAGGGCATGGAAATCCCCAAAACCTACTTACAAAAGACGATACGGACAGACTCTACATGAAAAGAAACGAAGGGGGAAGAGGAATGGTAAGTATAGAAGATAGTGTGGAAGACTAAAAATAATAACTTAGAACACAAAAATCCTTATCACCGCAGCAAGATACACCGTTCCAACGAGCAATTCGGAAAGCACCGAAACCAGAAACAAAAGAATAAAACTGGGAAGAAAAACAAAATACATGGACGCTTCAGAAGACTGACAAGAGAAGAAACCAACGACAATAGGTGGGTTATGCTAAGAAAAAGAACGCTGGAACAGAGAAACGGAATCTTTACTGATGGCTGCACAAAACAATACAATTAGGACAAACTACATTAAAGCTAAGACCAGGGCCCAAGAAAAGTGAAAACTGCTAAAAATCCATTACACCCACAAAAAATTATTAAAATTTAAATCCGGTCACATACAAATGCATATGATGACACCAGTCTCGACTGACACAACACAAAATTGTCATGAAGGCTCAAGGTAGAGAGTACTGGAACCTTGGGTAAGCTTAGTGTCACTCAAATCTCAGAGATAACCAACGGTCGTTCATAGCGAGAAATCAATGGTAAACGGATGTGGCGATAAGACAAAGTGATTTGCATTGGCTATCGAAAAGAGGTGGAGATTGGTTGAAATCTGGGGAGACTTGTTGTCACTCAGATACCAGGGAACGCCACTGGTTACTTTTAGAAATCATTGATAATGACATGTGTGAAAACTCCTTGAGAATGTAATAATAATAATAATAATAATAATAATAATAATAATAATAATAATAATAATAATAATAATAATACTGTTTCGAAATTGTCCGCAAGGACTTGTGTCGCAACGCATAGAGTGCTAAATAATCATCAGTTCTAAGCGACAGTTTACTGGAGGTTGAAGTGTCAATCCTCATTAAGGACGATACTAAGAACGCAATTACGAATTACACATGCCTTCTACCCGATTATGCCTGACGAAACGAGATCAAGCTAACACGTGGATTAAATCAAGGATTCCGTTGGAAATTCTATACAGATTCTCGAGTCCGATAAGACGGGCCTGAATAAGGTCGAAGATACATCGACTGAAATATTGTAATGATAACATCCAATATGAGAATTGTAGTACGAATAACTCAAATAATAAAAATTTGATAATGTCTCATAAAATGTTCCTTTATTTGTTTAATCTTTATTTGCTACAGTTGTCAGCTTGGTATTTTCCAGATATATAACGTTGCCCGCGTTCTTATTCTTAACATTACAAACATGGGTATCGTCTTTTATCATTCAATGTACTCTTAATTTTCGCTATTTTTTATCTTTTCGTTAAAGGAAGTTAGACGCGTCTGATTCTAAATGCCTTAGAAATATTCTAGCAGTCAAGTGGAGCGATCGAACTAGCAAACAAGAAGTCAGAGACCGCACTAACCGACAGCTTGTACTGCCAATAAGCTGCACACGACGTCTACGCTGGCTCAAACATGCCCGGAGAGAATTGCTAACTGTTGTGACACCGTAAAAGAATAGGTAGGAAGACATGAACTCGGAGTTTAGAGAAAACAAGTATATTGAACAAAATCATAATACAGCAGAGAACAAGAATGGTTGTACGCAAGTTTTGACTGCTAGTATAGACTGGTGTGGTTCCAAGTATTTACTTCCTTCCCACCGCATGAAGAAGGTCGGAAGGTGGGGAAAGCAAAACCAGCGCCCCTTAAGAAGGAGAACTCTGGCCTTTAAAATTTGCTTGGGTAGTCCAGTCAGCATTCCTCGGCCAGGAAGCCTAAAGCAGTAAGCATTAAACTTACTCCACCCCAAAGATGGAAGGCGAGGCCTAGGGGGGTGAACCTCCTAGAACTACCCATGACTAATGCCTCAGCCCGACCGATAAAAGGCCACCGAAATGGCCCATTTCCTGTCGGGCTGGGGTGGATTCAACACCGAGAAGCAGGTGCTCCCAGTATTTATGGTGAGTGGAAGAGTCCAAGTAGTCTTTTATAGTTAAAGTGCCATAACACTAACCAAGTGCTTCACTGGACCCTTGATAGGATAAAAAGACTAAAAGGAGGACACAAAATGAACTGTAAGCAAACAATTCGAAGACATTTGCTCGCAGCGGGAAGAAACTGGAAGGACGCTGACGATCTGGCTTCAGACCAAAAACGATGGATCACTTTGACTTCCCTCTTTGGGGAGATGTAAGTTTATTGCTTACTGCCTGAGGCGCTCCTACCGGGGAATGCCGACGGAGCTGCCCAGACATTTTTTAATGGCCAGAGTGCTCACCTCTCGGGCGCTGGCTTTTCAAACCCCACTTTCCCGACCCGACCTTGGGTCACATCTTACTTGTGGGAGTAAGATAAAAACTGGCCTTGTGCCTAACTCCTGGAGAGGAGTAAATTAATACTCTTTTTTATACTGCGAAGCACGCCGGGCACACGTACATGCACTTTTATTATCTAGATTTTCTTGCGATCTGGTGACTTTTACGGCAAGATGAGATGTTTAACGGCACGAGAATGTTCCACCTTCCATTCAATAAGAAAGTTAGCTGTATGAATTCGCATATTATCATCATGGAAGATTGCGTTTCACCCGGAAACAGTTTCGAACCCATACGATGAATTTGATTAGATAAAATGCTTAAAAAAGACTTAGTTAATAATTAACGACGAGAAACCGAAATAAATTCTCTTCTTTCTCTACTATTTCATCATTATCTGTTACATTTACAGCGACTTGTCAATTACGGTCGATGTGTTTCTAACCAATGAACACAAAGAGAGAATTAGCGGACTCACGAGGCAGAAAATATAAAGGGAAGCCTTTTTTATAAGTATTAGCAACATAATGATTTCTTTCTGGTTCACGTTACATATTTTCAATGTAGTTTAGTTGAAATTTCTATGAATGGCGATCGGGATTTACAGATTGGATTTGAAAAAGAAACGTTTCATTTGTCATAATTCTAAAAAATATAGTTTCGTAATTGAACTGTGATTAGGTTTTCTGTTTTAGATTTATTAATTTAATTAAAAATGTAAAACACATTTTGTTCTTCCAATTATTTGTTTTATGAGACGATACTAAAAATAGTCTGGGACCCTGCAGTTTTATACTACATCTTAATTAGATGTAGCGTTATGTTGGACCAATTATTTCCCTCTATTTTAAACAGACTGGCTTCGCTTCGTTAACACGTGGTGCGTAGCTATCTCAATGGGAAGTAAAGTCGTTTTATAGTAGTTACAGTATTAGTTGTTGTAGAGATATTGGTCTCTTTTTCTCTTTATGGCTGTAATAATGGAAGCAAATAAAATAAGTAGAAAAAAGAACAACAATAACTTCATTATTTGCTCTGGACTGCATCTTAGTTTCAGCATTTCTTTCTTTTACAGTACTGTAAAACGTCCGTGGAGGGGGAGAGTGGAAAACGATTATAGCGCTTCAAAAAAGATCACCGTTCGGTTTGACATCGAACACAAAGAGATCGGATCTATCTTGCCTGTTTGTCACGTCACTTCCTACCATGACACAACTTCCTGTCTACGTAACTTTAATTCTGCTTTTTAAAACTTTTAATGAAATTTTCCGATTTATTTTTATGTTTAGCCTCATGTGGAAACTTTCTTTTTAACATCATTTTTAAACACCCAAATCTAATCTTGCTACAATTTTTTTTTTAGTTTGAACGCCATTTTATTTCCCGTCAATTAATTCACATCACCACCTGTGAATCTCGAAAAGTCACTACATTAAACACTTATCCGCATTAATTAGTCTCGTAAAAGTATTAAATAACTCTACTTGGGACCCTATTGGGTTTCACTGACACCCACTCAAATAAGCACCCGTGGACGCGGGACTCACTACATTACAACTCTATCAACATCATTGCTATTTACAATTTAAACACAGAAGGACTTATTGGCGCACAGTGTGGCGTTTGTCTGTGTCTTCACTTAAGTTAGATATCACACACATTCGCTTAGCTCGTCGCTCTGTCTGGCAGATAAAGATGAATGAATAAAGGTTTCAAAGGTAATGTTTGCTTAATAAGAAAGTGTAGAAGAAAATATATTTTCTAGCTATCGTTATTGTTGCATTTATTACTGTTGTCCATACAGGCTAAATGTTTCTATCTAATAACTTTTCATTAATTTTGATAAATATGAGCCGACGCCAGAATTATTGCCTGAAGGGCCCGGGTCAGCAGACAAAGAGATGAGTCAATCGGTGTCTCGTGATATTTATAAAAAAAAAGAAAATTTTACATAACGGCATTCATTGTTACAGAGATTTAATCAAATGAATTGGTAGTTCCACCAGAGCAAGTTTGTCTTGCGAGTAAACAGACAATGATTTCGATCCACACCAGGCGCGCTGCAACTAGAAAAACAAGTCGTAAATTAAAATGAATATTAGTAAGATGCGTCCATTCAATTTGCGCGCTTAGCGATGAAAATACAATTTCCATCTTAGGCGTGACAGAACGAATGGCGGGAAAATCTACCTATAAAAAATGCTATTTCGAACTTCACCTGAATTTCCATGAACACACTTTCTTTCCAATGACTTCTCATTTTTGGGGCATATAACAACGGGACTGCTTCCTTGCACAGTACAAAAGGATCGTCTTGGACTTATACAGTTAGCGCATCTGAAAATCATATTCGAAACTTTACCGACATTTCCATGAACAGTGTTTCTTTCCAAGGACTTCTCATTTGTGGAACACATCGCTATAAGATTGTTCCTTGCTCACTACAAAATGGTCGTCTTTATTTATAAAGATGCGTTTGCCGGAATGTCCATGAACAGAATCTCTTTCCATGACTTCCTGTTTGTGGCACACATCACCAGGTGACTGCTACCTTACACACTACAACATGGTTGTCTTTATTTATAAAGATGCGTTGGTGCATCTAAAAATCATATTTAAATCTTCACCGGAATTTCCATGAAGAGAGTTTCTTTCCAAGGACTTCCCATTTGTGGAACACATCACTATAGGACTGTCGTCTTTAATTCATCGTCTTTCGTCATCGTCTTTAATTTATGAAGCTGCGTTGGCCGGAATTACCATTAACATACTGCCTTTCCAAAGACTTTCAATTTGTGCAACACATTATCACAGAGCTGCAATCATGCAGCTTAAGGGTGACAGATCAACAGCCCTACTGATGGACGAACAGAGCCACACACGAAGAAGCGTACATCCATCTAAATATGTTATTTTAAACGTTAGCGTAACAGACGGACGATAATACTATTTCAAAATTATGAATAACAGACGGATCGACTGAGACAGCTTCTTAGGACGATGCTTGGAATCATCATCCACTCTCTATATATAAAAGTCAATGTGAATTTATCCCTCTCTCTCTCTCTCTCTCTCTTTATATATATATATATATATATATATATATATATATATATATATATATATATATATATTAATGAAAATAATGAGTGTAAATGGAGAAAAAGAAGAGATAAATACATCATATGCTAGAATAAGGACAATAACTGTTGGTGTGAATCAAATAATTGTTCTCCTATGTGTGAATATTGCCACGTGTTTTTTGCAAGTCAACTATTCACATTTTCACGAAAGAAAACAAACAAATATCGTGCAAAAATAAAACTGAGTCTAAGCAACGTTTTCCTCCTGATTCGAGTGATAATTAAAGAAGTAAATATAATATAAAATTAAATATGTTTTTATTAATTAAATGAATATTATCTTTTTTTTTCGAGCTGGACAGTGGTGTGTAAAGCACTAATGAAGCCTTTTCGTGAATGTTTGGTAAATTTTCTATACCATAAATGTGTATATTTACAAAAAATGTGCAGAAACAATTGTTTGTGAATAAAAATATATTTGAGTAAACTGGGATTATTTCATATTAATTACGAGCTCTAGTCTTATTAAAAACTAATGAGCTACTATAAAATCTTTTGAAATTTATATATATATATATATGTGTATATATATATATATATATATATATATATATATATATATATATATATATGCAGGATAATCTTCTGAACTAATTAACGGATCATTATGAATTTTGGAATATATATTCTAGGCAACAGAGTGCCACATTACTTTTTTGTAAATTTGAACATTCTAGAAGTACGTATATATAAAGTTAGGTATGTGAATATGTTTATATAAAATTATGTTTATGACGTTGTAAAAGAAACATTTCTAAACTAATAAAGCAATACTTATGACTTTTTGAACACATGTGCTAGGGTGTGTAATATGAGCTATATTTATTTTAATTTAGTTTCATGAAAAGGGGAGAAAAAGACGATGGAAGCATTTCCCATCGTTAAAATTCAGATACCTACGATTTGTGTAATATATTAGCAATAAGTATTAGACCTTGATTCATAAATATTCACCAAATTTCAGTTTCGTTGGAAGATTTAAAGGGTTTTAAGGTGGCATATGGGCACAACCTTCCATTTAAAAATTCATTTTTTTTTCAGATTTGCATTTAATTTGGTCAATATACATTAGACACCAATTAAGCAAGATTCTCTGAATTTCAATTTCTTATCGAGACCCCTTAAATGTTAGGCTTAACTTTAAGACTTTCTCTTTGTGCAAAATTGAAATAAGGATTCTAGATGTAAGATTGATTTTAATTTTTTGTAAAGGGACGTAAAAGTAGTGCTAAATTCTTCTGTTCAGGGAATTTTTCTAGTTTATATATAAACAAGTATATCTAATTTCATATTATCACGCAAAAGTTAGCGAGTAAAATACGTGCTCTTTTCTAGTCTCCGAACGAATCCGTTTCACATGGTGAGGGGACAAACAGAAATCATAAAATACCTCTGTTTTACGTCGTCACTTGAAACAAATTCGGAAATAAATCCTCCATACTATAATACAAAGTCAACACTGTGTGTGTGAGTTTTTTTTCTTTAGGTAATCAGAAATGATGATAATAATTTATATATGAAAAATAAAATTACTGACGTAATTCCATGATGTAATGACAGATAAATCTACTCATACAGATGCCTTAACGCATCTAAACATTATATTTCGAACGTAAGCGTGGCAGACCAACGAAAATGCTATTTAAAACGTAAACGAAATTTACATGAACAGAGTTTCTTACTAAGGACTTCCCATTTGTGGACTATATTACAACAAGATTACTTCCATGTAGACTACAATAGTGTCGTCTATAAATCTAATATTACAAAAATAATGTTAAGCCGTTTTCTTAAGTAGTAAAATTTTGTGCATTCCGTAAATCATTTTCAATTCTGGGTTTAAGTTAAGGTATTGTCTCCTTTACCTAAAATCACGTTGACACATCGATTCCACTCATACACGGTGGTTAAGCGACTTTGAGTTTGGTCATACTTCAATGGGTGACCATTTGAGTATACCAGGTGCTGTAAGCAAACACTTTACTCACGTGTAAAAATCGGTGGTACTGTTATTGAGAAATATAAGCGGTGACAGACTAGCTTCCTGCCACGGGAATAGTCCAGGTGATTTGATCTGCTTAACGCCTAAAGAGTCTTTCAGATGAAGACAGGGACTACTACTACTACTACTACTACTACTACTACTACTACTACTACTACTGCAGCAACTACAACAACAACAACAACAACTACTACTACTACTAATACTAATATTACTACCACTACTACTACTACTACTACTACTATCATTTTCTGGTTTAATTTCTCACAGAGAAGACGTTGCTAGTCTTTCGCTATCGTTATTTCAATGGAAAAGTGCTCAACTGAGGTTTAATCTCTGGTTACTCCCTGTAAAACGTCCTCAACAAAAACTCATCTCACACACACTGCAAAATACGTTCCTTTCTTCTTGTGTCCAAATATCAAACAATTTCCATGAACAGGATTTATTTCCAAGAACCTTCTATTTGTGGAACACGTTGCCTTTCCTTAGGGGTAACAACATGGTAATCTTCAAATCTAATGTCATCTAACACTTTCTATTACCCATCCTCATGAGTTATCAACTTTTATCCATTCTATTCATTATTTTCAGTCTTCTTATAACATTAATCATCATTCAACTGTCCATGTATTCATCTCATTAATCCTTATCCTCGAGTAGTTTCAGCCTTGATAAATGGTGACTCATGAGTAAAATGAATGAATAAACTAATAACAGTTCGGACACAAAATACATTTTTTAATCAAGAACCGTTCGGGAACCCGAGTAAGTCAATGGTTTTAAAGTAACAGACATCTTGTGTTGCAAACGCGGCCCAAAACAACTAAAAGGCGCGCAAATAACAAAGTCTACTGATATTGTTATAAGCATTCTCTTCTGATTGGACAATATATCAATTTTTTAAATTTTGAATTCATTCATATTGAATCTTTTTTTAATTTAAAATTCATCTGTATTTAAATTATATATTTATATCATTAAACTTAAGCTATAATTACACGTCATTCTCAAGAGGAATAGTCGCAGTGTGACAACGTGTGGAACTGTGAATAGCCGGATCGGGATCAGTCGATTGTGTATGAAACAAAATAGCAAACGTTATGGAGAATTTGAATCAGGAAGGGCAGAAGTGTAGCCTTGATATATAACTATCGGTGAAGATATAATTGATTAGGTTTGATTTTTTTTTGTTTTACGGCATATCAACCATTTTAGGTCATTTAATACATCAAATCATTTTGTTGAAATTATTATGTTTCAAGGTCTTAAGATGTTTAAATATTTATAACTAAATTTGTTTGGCAGACATATATTTGGTAAAGATATAGTTTGCAAACGATAGATTCTATTTAAACTTATAGATGACGGCCTGACAGGTACTACTAATCCGGGTGGTGTGAAACTGGGAGTAATGGCAATTAGGAATGACTCTACACTTATTACCGCTCCCAAATTGGGGCATCATCACTGGATACAGTTCAAGATTATATCCAGGTCCGAGTTAAGGTGGACAGTTTTTGAGTAATTAGTAAGCTTGGAAAAGATAGAAGAAAATAAATAAAAAATGAAAAAGAAGCAGAAGGAAAAATTTGTGGTGATGGGGTTCGATAGATGTGATGCGAAAATCTTTCCTAAGAGTGTCTGGTTGAGCTTAGTGTCGTGTTCGAGTCATTTAATTTATAAATTGTCTTTCTAATGATAGACTTGAAGTAGAACAGAACTGAATTACCGTCTCTGATTTGGCGATTAAGGCTACTAATCTTTATGAATATGAAACGGTAATGGTTGACGACGTCCTTCTTCCTCTTAGCGCAGCCGATACAATCTTATAATCAGCGATAAAGACAAGCCAATAAAGACAACTTTAATGACAGCCTGTATCCAACTCTTCTATGCTTCCATCGATTTTTATATATTTGCCTATTCGTGTTTTGCTGGTTCAACGAAGACATTTGATTCGTAGCTGACATTCATAACTACTTATTCCTATTGTAGAAAGTCCTGTTGAGACGAAGAAAGCATTCAAAGTCCTGGTCATCTGTTTTCTACTTTAGCAGTGATTACAAGGTTAATAGATTTAAGACTCTACATTTTATTATATAACATTAACATAGGTATTCGGCGTCGTCTGGCCATCAAATGCTCCTCATATTTTGTAAAATGTAAGCAAAACCTGCAATTTATACATTTGTTATTTTAAATAATTCAAAGTGCAAACTGTCTCCAATTTAACGCTTAAGCTTAAGGGATGTTACAAATAAATTGAAATTCAGGGAACCTAGCTCAAATGGATAACATTCAATGCAAATCTGACATATGTGAATTTTCAAATGAGGGTTTTGCCCATAGCATCCCGCTCTAAAATCTTTTACAATTCTCCAAAGAAACTCAAATTCGAGAAATATTTATTTATTGATATACAATGTCTATTGTTAATATTTCACAAAAATGCTAAGTATCGTAATTTTCACAAAGTGCGGCACAACGGACATCATCTAAGCACATTGGATAGCGACGCAGAAGCATAGCGAGAGATCGAAACCACTGCATATTGCCTTCCTCGATTGAAAAAAAGACCTTGAACCGCGTGTCACGCGATGTGATCTGGTACGCGCTGTAACACCATTGTGTTGTGTCTCAGAGGAGCTGATTAGCCGGGTAAGACTACTTTACGACTCACTGACAAGTCTGATGCAAACCGCCGTTGGTATGTCCAATACCTTTCTTATCACGATTGGAGTACACAAAGATTCACTCCCCCCGTTGCCTTCATTCTTGACATGGACTCTATCACTCAGGACCTGTACTCTCCGATGCCCTCGACAATCTCGTATGCGGCTGATGTTCTGCTCGCCTCAAAGTGTAAATCCGACCTGCGACAGCGCAAAAGCCTAGCGTAGTTTAGTCTAGTGCAATACATTTTTCTTTCTTTCAGAGCGACATTTTTATCGCTAGTGGAAAGTAGAATCCGTAAGATGTTGATTCGGTAATAGTTCAAATGGCGAAGTCATTTAGACAAACACGCGCGGACAAGTGTTAAAGATAAGTAGATAGAGTGGACTCCCATTAGAATACATTGAATATTTGAATTTAAAAAAGCCGTTAGAAGCCTAACAATACACGTTTTTTTAATAAATATTAATTCGTTTAATACGGACTTAAATAAGATATATTTATTAATTTACCTTTATTTAATATTAATTTATATGCCTTCATGTGGTTAAAATCTTAGTCATTTTATAGTAATTTAATTTTTTTTGTATACTTTGATATTTTACCTCTAAATATAAGTTGCAGATTCTTCTATCTCTATTAAGAGTAATATGAATTGGAAAAACAATAATTTTCACTTTCTTGTGGGTTTCTCGGTCAATATTACTATTTGCGATTGTCGTTCCCATATAAATTCAAATGATTTGTTCTATTTATGAATCGTTAATTTTAAAATGTCATTATATGATAAATATATCTACTGATTAATGGATTATATATAGCTCCTTTCTCTTCATTATTGGTCCCCCGTTTTATAAAATCGGGGGACTTATGTTTTGAGGCATGTCCGTTCGTCCGTCCGTCCGGATTTTTCTCCGCAACCATCCATTGAATTTCTCTGAAATTTTGCATGAAGTTGTAACTTTGGTCAGGTTAGAAAGTGACATTCTCCGATTTTTGAAAAAAGATCTGGTTGACCCCCCAGGGGGTCAAAATGCCCCGAAAGGGCAAAAAGATGACATTTTTTGCCCCATAACATTTCATCCATCCATTCAATTTCTCTGAAACTTGGCCAAAATGTGGAGGCAATTATTCCTAATATAAAATAAGTATCGCTGACCTTGGAAACAATCTGGTTCGCTCCCCCAGGGTCAAAAACCTCCAAAATGGCAAAAATACCTTTTTCTCCAATAACGTTTGATCCATCCATTCAATCTTTCTGAAACTTGGCCAAAATGTGGAGCCAATTGTTTTGGATATAAAATAAGCATCCTTGACATTATAAATATTCTGGTTCGCGCCCCCAGGGGGTCAAAGGGGGGTCAAAAATGCCCCAAATTGCCCAAATATATTGCATTTTACACTCGCCACATCGAATCACATACAGAGGGAGATCACGCACGCGCGGCTTGTTAATATTGTTATTTACGGTTGCTTTGTATATTAAATCAACTTTTATTCATGAATGTGTTGAATTATCCCTTTTTCTTTCTTCCTTTAAATTGGCATTCCATATATGTAACGTTTCTCTTTGTTCATTGCCTCTCGAAATAGAAATGTGTTGCTTTATCCATCGTTCTTTCCTCTTCAGAGCAGTGTTGATTCTTGTTCGGTTCGTTCTTCCTCGGGGCCGTGTCGTCGTTTCGCCGTCGTTCATATAAGTTCGTTAAGTTATAGTAAGAAGAATTAAGATGACAGAATCTGGAAATAGAGGTTTATTGAGAGAAAAACATTTAGTAATATACAAGTACAATTTACATTAATTTAGGTTTGAGAAAAACAGTTATATTAACCTAAGTAACTATTAGCTATATTAATCGACAGATAGATGAATAGACTGCTAGACAGATAGATAAACATATTCGCTTCAAACTTCCAAGCAGGTCTCCCCAAAATATGACCGTTTTCCTCGCTTCTGTCTTACGTGACGTCACCTCCGCGGTAGTCTCCGCATATTGTTCGAAGCCTTGGCTCTGTCTTACCTCACTTCGTTGTTTTTGCATTTTATTAACGACTCATTCTGTCGTCAGTGTTATCAATCGTTGTCTGATCAATTCCTAAAACTTCCATGAACTCTATGTTACTTGTCTTCTTCAGCGTTGTTAACAAGACAAGTGAATGATAATTTTACACACAACAACGTCGTTTGTTATCGCACTCATCCAGATATGCTAAAATCTACACTAGCAGATCGACACCCATTATTAAACAAATGGACAGTAGTTGTACATTATCCAATTAAATAAATTGTTCTTATTATAAATAATAAAATCGTTACTTCTGTTCTCGCTTTATTATAACTCTTAAATCGATATAATCATTATTATTGTTGATTATTTTTATCATGTTTGTGCATTCTTTCATACAGCAATAACTGAGTTTAATATTATTTCTATTTTTATTACCGGATAAATATTTATTTATTATTACAAAGGATACTTTGCTAATCTCGTCTTTTACTTAATGAAGCGGTTTTGAAAAAATTGTATCTTGCATATTGTTATTTTTATTCATTATTATTGTTATTATAAGTTCATTTATTATTGTAGCCACTATTTTTTTAAAGCTTGTTAATATTCTTTCTTATTTCGGTTAAATATGTTTATACTTCTGGAGTTTTAGGATAATTTATAGTTTTATATTCTATATCTTATTGAATTAGGAATTTGTTGATTAATTGGAATCTTTATAATTATATAATTATATATATATATATATATATATATATATATATATATATATATATATATATATATATATATATATATATATATATATATATATAATAAAACATATTAAGCTAGAGGGGAAGTCAGAAAGACTAAATTTAATAAGTTGGTTAGTCACGTCAAACCCTAAAACTTCATATATAAGATACAAAAACATCTGAAATACATAAAGTCATTCCATTCAACTGATGACAGCATGTATCATATCTTACGCATATTGACGTTTTAGAAGCGGTAGAACTTGTCAATCATTTGCATAGAAAAATTTATTCATATAAACTGAAGTCTCAGTCAGTGAATTTAAACATAAATAAGAAAAAAATAAAACGTCTCAAACTGGAAAGTTTAGAAAAGAAAGAAAACCGTATCAACCTGTTAGAAAGAAGAAAGGAAAAAGAAAGAAAACGTTTCATTATGGAAATATAGCAAATGACTTTCTGAATACATTTTAGACAGGCTTGTCGGATTGGTCATTTGCTTTCTATCTTTCCCTAGACACGTGAAATATAATATAAAAATATTTCGCTTTGTTTAAATTGTATTTCTTGTCCTGAAATAAACATTTTCGTTCAAATGTTCAAAACGTAAGTTTAATCGAATTTTTTAATCGTTGTCTTTTTTCTAGCACCAAACATATTTGGACTGTTTTAGAATTTTATCAAACACATAAGTTTTTGGCACAAGAATAAACATTGAACATTCTTTTCATACAAAAAGAAAAAAAAAGTATTAACGGAAATTCTACACTACGCCAAACGATAATAGCTTTTTAATGAAAATTTAATTTACTAATCATTCTGTTAACCAATTTCAAAAATTGTTTTACGGAAATTCTGGCACATTATGATAAGAGTATTCGATTGATTTAGATATTGTTGTGAATAGTTTGTACAGCCATTAAGGATTTTTTTACTCATTTGAGGGAGGACAGAAATAATAGCTTTTTTTACTTCGTAACACCAATGTGAAAAGAAAAATAAATTATAATAAAGAAAACAGCTACATCGAACTCCTTTGTTTTTATTGACCGAAAAATAAGTCGTCGTGTTGATACTGTAAACATATTTCTGAATGACCCTTCCCCAAAGGAAAAACGATCAGATGCTGGAATATTCAAGACTTTAACCAACAAGTATCTTATGAATATTGATCGTCAACTCCGTAGTAAAACCTGGACAATCGAGCAAATCAATCTTCACAGCAGCTGGGTGTCTTGGCGTACCAAAATCAACAAGAAATGCAATTCTTCAAACAATGGCTTCTGCGAAAGTTCCACTTACAAAACCATCCTTTACAGCAGGATACAAAAAATGGAGAATTGAATGGGCAAAGAAATATATGAAGATGGATATGAGTAAAGTTTTATTTCACTGATGAGACGTAGGCCACTCTCGATGGACCTGATGGCTAGGCAAAAAGTAGAGTTGATTCCGGAGATGAGTCACCATCGTTTGAGACGACAACAAAGGGGTGGAGGAGTCATAATATGGACGGGTATCATTTGAAATAGACATTTTGGTATTATAAGAGTACCAGAAGGAGTGAAAATTATACCTGCTACCTATTCCAATTTTCTAGGAGAATCTCTTGTACCATAGCTAGATGACATACATCGAGCTCTATAAAGGAACTTCATTCTTATGCACAACAATGCTTTTTCTCACCCTGCCCATGCCATTCAAACATTATTTGGGCAACAAAGGTACAAAGTTGATTATTCGGCTTCCATGCTCCCGGGACTTCCAATAAAACACTTTTGGTCTCTCATCAAACGAGATGTTTATACCAATTAACGTCAAGTTTGTCTAAAACGAACTTATGGGAAACCCTTAATATTGCAACAAGAGCAATGCCACCATCCACTATTAAAAATTGACTGATACAGTCCATATAAGACCTTGTTGGCGTTATAAAAGGCCATGGTGATTATGTGGGCAAATAAGGTATTCGTTCATTATATGTATTGAACTATCTATTATTATATATTGAATTATATTAGTTACCTGTTAAATGTAAGCGTCATTCACCTTTATTTAATTAATTTATCTATTCTTTATTTTACTTAAAAACATTAATTCTGGTTGTTTTAATTAGAAAGCTATTACCATTAGTTGGTAAACCTTAATTATTTTAACAAATATTTTATTTTGCAAATACTAAGTATGAGTTTATCCTAATTTCTTTAACAACACTTTTATAATAGAGTGCTGGATTACCTGTAAAACAATTCTGAAATTGAATCATAGAAAGTTAAGAACTAGCTATTTTTTATCAAGCTATTATCGCTGTTCGCAGTGTAGTCGATAATATTTAATTGTTAACAAATTGTTAAAAAATGGTGTTGGCAGGTGGACATAAAAGTTACATTTATATACGTTCAAAATAAAATTAGTATTTTGTATCAAGACAAACAAGACATTTTATGTCATGCAGACCTGTTATTGTGTAAAACACATCTCAAAGTTTAGGTAAAAAAAGCAAGTATTTGTTTTTTATTTAATATTTTCCTATCAAAATAGGTTTGTCATCTATCTTGAATTTTAGTCTAAACGAGTTTTTGTATAGTTTTACCTTCAAATCACTATCAGGTTTCCATCTTGAAAACGATATGAACCAAACCATTAGTATCCTTTTAGAATACCAAGTGATTACTAAATCAAAGATGAAATAATTTAAGAGAGACATTACCACCGTCATATGTCTACATATAGTGTGTAACTGTTCCTTCCGAATTCTCTTGTTTATCTTCTTAGCACCAACGACTGTGATGTCAACGGAAAAACAAGACTCAATGGAATAACCTTCTCTTTACAAAGGCCACGGCTTTCCTCTCTAGCATATAAAACGACCAGCTTTTTATTTGTTGCAGCCCGTTTCTGATTTCTCATAAAAAACTCTGCAATTTCAATCTGTTTATGATTTGTATTATTTAGATTATCTGAACTACTGTTCTCATCTTGAATGTTATTCTCACAACATTTCGGACGATGTAACCCGCGCCTAATCAAAAATAAAATTTTAAAAAAACATAAGTCAGTAGTGAGACTGCATACCCCCGCCTGACAACGTAAGAATAGGCTAATGTGTAATCAGAGCCATACTTCGTCATATTGCATGAAGTATTCCCGAGATTATTCCTTGGATACGTTGATAACTAAAAAATGACCATGCTGAATTTTTTTCATGGTGATTATCCTTATCAAAATGCATCAGGTCAATGCGTCAAATTTTTAAAATCAGAAGTTGAAATTTCTTCAAAAATTCGACCGTGACCGAAATATTTATGGTCACGGTCAAATGGTAAGGTCATGATCATATATCATGCGGGACTTAATTGACCACAATATGGGATAGGTAGCGGGTCTCCACGATGAACAGGACTGAAGTGATCGCTTAAAGTGTGATATTTACCTTTTATGTGACTTTGACCTGTACATTTGACCGAGATATTCCAAAATTGCACATATTCTAAGTTAGACTATGACCGACAAGTTTAGTGGCGATTGGTCAAACGATCTGGACGCAAGACTATACAAACAAACAAACGAAACAAACTCGACTAAAAACATAACCCTAGCTTTGGCCTCATCTAACAAAAATTCCGTAACATAATGTTCATAATTTGCATGACAATCTCTACGAATCTTCAGCAAAATATTCTTTGATTCTGACCAATACAATACAAATTGTTTCGGCTTTGAACCTCGACTTATGCAGCAACTGATTTTGTTAAGTATTTCCAGTGCTCCAGTCATAATCGATACTTCTGTCCGTTTCTATTTTATTATATTTCTCTGGTCAAATTCCTGAACATATGCCACATAGTATTTGGTGCAATATTCTTTTCGTGTTTATTTTGCAGACTTATTAGATATGATTGACATCTTATGATATGTGAGGTCATCACTAGCCGCATCTACCGGAAGCGGATCTGATTGGTTTGTTTAATCACGTGACATAGAAAATAATTTGAAGTTGAATAATGGATTCCAAATCACGTATCAGCTACTTCCGGCAGCTTACAGAACCAGCACTGTCTCCAATATTCGAACTTTTCAAATAATGGTAGACGCATATACACTTCAGTCAGACTTAATTCGCGTCCTCCGAAATGGTTCCAAATCCAGTAATTACAATTCGGTATCGCTGTCACTTTTGAGGCTCTGTAGAGTCTAGGTTTATAATGAAAGGCACTTGTATCTGTCCACGTTTTCTTGGTAATATTCTTGTCCGCTGGTTTAGCTGTGTTAATTAGTGCCCAATCATGATTTTCCTTCGATACTAGAATATTATCGTGTCGATTCTGATCCAGTTTATTATCTGCGTAGCTTGCCAGGTAATTCTAACATCTTTATTCTCTGTGACAGTTCTGAGGGTCTTATCGCTTGTCGGTATTTTCAACATATCTCAGTGTAATAACACTGCAATTCCTGTACTCTCATTCTCCCCACAAAAATATTCTTGCAGCCACAAACGATATGTATTATTATTATTATTATTTATTCACTAGGAGTTCTCACACAGGTCATCAGTGATTGCTCACCGACAACCGGGGGTATTTCCTGGAGTCTGAGTGACAAGTCTCCCAAGATTTCCAGTATTCTCCACCTCTTTTCGATAGCCACCGCAAATAAACTTGGTCTTCTCTGGGATTTGGGTGGCATTAAGCCTCTCCATTTAAAAAATGGCAGTCCATAATATCACATGTCTACGTTTTGCTGATTATAACAATTTCACTTAGTTTTATAGAAAATTATGTATTTTTTAATGTTATTATGTTATGTTAATTGTTTTACATTTATAAAACATATATCCAGTTTTAAAACAAATGACCGTTTAGACTCACTGAGATTCGAACTTGGGTATTGACATCGTAAAAATACTACCTTACTAATGTGTACTCTGCCTATGCCTTTTTATCAACAAATCACATGTTTCTATTTCATGTGAACAGACAAACTCCTAAAACACCATAACGTTTTAATAGTATATAGATTAGCAAATGTTTAGCGATGGATTTAGGGATGACTTTTTCTTCAATGCATCTTTGCTGTTTTTGTGTGATTGAGCCGCGACTTTGATCTTTTTGTATCGTCGTAATGGTTTGTAGAATGTTGACTTATCCATTCCGACAGTACGAGGAAAAATAGTGAATTCCCTCATACTGTCGGAATGGATAAGTCAACATTCTACAAAACATTACGACGATACAAAAAAACAAAGTCGCGGCTCAATCACACAAAAACAGCAAAGATGCATTGAATGTAAGCAAATGTAAACTCCATTCCGTTGCATAATTTTGTTAGATGATGTGATTATTACTTTAAATTTTATAATAAAATAAAAGTAGATTTACATTCAGTAAATGAAGAAAAACAAACTAAATAAAATTTTCAAGTGTAGAATTTTCGGCGAATGTTGACTGAATATTTTATTTGATTCTTTGAAATATTATCTATTAAGCACCACATGTTATAACATATTTATTTTAACAATTATTTGAGCCGGAGACCAGTTTATGTGTTCTGATGTTGGCGCCACTCTGATTAAAACTAATTTTACTACTACGACGACTACAGCTACCACGAATGTCTTTATGCATTTGTTTCATATTATTTCATAAGCTATTATCTTGTCAAGAGAGAGCATTGTTTCGTTCGAACCATTTTTTTTTGTTTTTATCAACACAGTACATCCGTATTTTGGCAACCTTTTCCGAACAGTCATACAGGATCTGATATTAAATAATTATTTGTTTGTCATATCTTGGGTTCCATCTGCTCACAGAAAAATAACAAACATTGTTTGAAGGACAAGATGGCGTCAGCTGCATTTGCCAATTGAGTATTTCTGGTTTTTTGTTAGTGTTCTTCAATGAAACACATTTGCACTAAATAAATTAACAAACCTGACCTGGAATTATTTTGGGCAGAATTGGATTATTTAAGAGGAGGCTGAACACGAATTTGTAATGATATGGATTTGAAAACAACCATGTTGTAGTCAGTTGGGAAGAAGCCTCGCAGTATTGTGTTCCCCAGACGGGAAATAATCTTTGCTCATTGAAGTTCCGTTAAGTCTTATGTACACTGAGGAATAAATGAAAATTCCGCACAGTTGTTGTAACGAGACGAGATTTTGTTGAAACGTTTTATAGGGAGCATAAATTGGAGCTCAGTCGAGAACTTTCCATGACAATTACGCTAGAGTAAAGACAGACTAGCAACATATCTTTTGTGAGAAAGAGGCTGTAGGGAGGGGAGGAGAACACTTCTACCAGATTCCGAAGTCGAAGATTCTATACGAGAAAGATCCACAGATCCACAGTTTCGAGATTATAATACTAGTAAACCTTATAGCAATTCAACCGAGAATAGATTTCCTGGATATGCGTCAATTCAATCGACAGGTTTGGAATATTTACATCTGAATTCGAGGTGACTTCATATCAAAATCATACCGGCAGAGTCTAAGACCCTTTCGGGTGACTTGTTCTCTCTCGGTCTGAGGTATGGTCCTGTGCAGTTCTGGGAGGTCCACCTTCACAGGCCTTACCTTTTCGAACCCGGAGAAAGACTTAGTTTATTGCTAATCGCCTGAAGCACCTTATTGAGGAATGCCGACGGGACTGACTAGGCAATATTTGTTCGGTCAGGGTGTTCATCCTCTAAAAGGATGTCTTAAAATCCCTCTTTTCTGACCTTTGAGTCACATCTTCCCGCCGTGAGAGGGAGATAGATATTCTGCCCGGTAAAATAACCCAGTTCGGACTAATTTTATTTTAGATGCTCCATTAAGTGTTAAAGCCTGCGGAAGAAAAACATTGATAAGACTGAACAATATTTAATTGATGTTGATCCTGGAGAGACTCTGGGGAATATATACAATGCTGTAATTGCAGCTGATCGACGGGCTGACATGTGTGATGGACATTGGAGAATCAGTAGCAGCTGTTGTGCCAACGGGCATACATAGTAAAACCCTATTTAAAACTTAAGCATGGCCGACAGACATGCCGAAAAACCGACTGATGAACCTACTGTAAAGATAAGTTGTCACATCTAACAATGCGATTTACAACTCAACCATCACAGACTAAACGTGATGTTAGTTTATCCCTAATTATAACAAACCGACGTAAATACTTTTTAAAACTTAAGCTTTGCAGACGGGGCGACGAATAGAGTCTTTTGTAGACATGCTTAGACACACCTAAAACATGAGATGCCATCCTGCAAATCGACTCATGCAATCATTAATAAAATTGAACACCCTTTTCTGTAATCCAACCATATTTAGTGCAAATAAACTTTAGTCTATGCCCGAATTACCCACCAAATATCAATCATGATATACGGGGGCACTTTTGTGAATTGCTCATCAGCAGAAGGGGACATGCTGAACGGGCTTCACCCTCACCTGACTAAACTCCCAGATTTGTATCTGTGGTGTTATCTCAAATATAATGTATATCAAAACAGCCCGGAGACTATTCCTTAGCGGAAGAGTTTTTGAGGATTTATCAGGTCGTATCCAGGTTTGCTTGAAACACAGAAGTGCACATTTGGAGCATATCATTTAAAGGGGACAAGACAAAGACTGTTGGACATTCATTACTGAGACTTGGCGGACGTGTCAGCCATAGACTGAAGGTTATATGAAACAATTATAGTTGGATTGTATAAAAAAAATTGTGAATTTTATTAACGATTCCGTGGGTGACATATGCGGGCCAAGGAGATTTCTCTACAATCCTCTGCGTGTAGCGCTGATCATGCTATTTCAAACAGGCATTTGACAGACCAATAAATACGTTAATTCCAACTTAAGCTTTGTACATCAAAAGAAAATGTGATCAGAAACTGACAGACCATAGAAATTGTGACGCACACAGAGACAGACAACACACGCACATATATATTCATGGTCTCCGTTCAGTCTTGAGAGACAATGGATATCCTCTGTAAGAGTAGCTGCGCGTGTAATTGTGAAGCAAGTGTTGCGCAATAACTCCATAACACATCTCCTCAATTGCCACTGCTTGAGTCCAATGGCAAGGGGGAAGTCCAGGACGACTGAAAACAATGCCGAGATAAGTGGATAGCAAACACATCGCATGGTATTCCTAAATGGTCAACTATTTTTGCTTAACCTCGGTGATTTTATGGGAACCGGTGTGTCAACGTGATTATGCTGATTTACACACACACACACACACACACACACACACACACACATATATATATATATATATATGTATATATATATATATATGTATATATATATATATTTATCATTTACTGAATGCATCTTAAAGGAAAGCAGTAAAATAAATTCAGAAATAATTGTTATTTTATTATTTACTTATATATTTAAATTAAATACATTTGATAATAAAATATGAGTGAATGGAGAGCTAAGCTTTTAACCTCATATTCCTTACACACTCCGGATTTTACATAAGTTTAAAACAATAGATTTTGAATAATTAAAAAAATATTATTCATTTTATCTGATTAATATTTTAAAAAATATTTACAAACAAAAACAAAAATCTACGAATCATAAATAACTAATTAAATTAATAAACTAACTATGTTAACTTCTTTCTCGTGTGTTTTTAGCAGTAATAGTTATATCAACGGAAACCAGAGTGTTTTTACACCCTCTCTTCGAAATAAGAATACATATTTGTATAATGTTAAGTGTTATATTTTGTTTCTTTTATTAATTTTAACATCTTATATAAATAGAGATTTTGTCCGCCTATCAGTCTTTTTTAAATATAATAAATACATTGTGGAATTTGTCTCATTTTAAAATATCGGAGATCTGAACTAATTTTAGAAATGGGGAATAGTAAATAATAAATTCCCAACAAATAAAGCGGATGCTATGATCGGAAATGGAAACCAAAACCTTGCGATTTTCATTCTAAGGTTCTATCAACTGACCTATTTTGGAGTTTCTTATGAATAGAGCTTTAAACATTACCTTAATAAAACAATTATAGCTTTCGCGTTACGTCATAGATTCATTATTTATGTCATGCCTCGAAACATGAATTCAAACATAAGCGATGATAAAAAATAAATAGATGTATAGGTAAACCTCATCAATAGCGTTGGAAATTATTTTTATAGTCCAAAATAATTTAATGTACTTTAACTACGGGTATGTAGTTCTTTCACAATTATATAATCCTCCCAGCCTAGATAAATATGCGATCGGTGGTACCATATATTACACAAGGTCGATTTTAATGTGGGGAAAATAAAGCTCTGTTAAAAAGTGACTCTAGATTGGAACTTAAAAATATAAATTGTCTCAATCTAAAAAGATTTCTCTTTCACTGACGGAGGACAGAAAAGATAAAGTGTTGTATCAGAACAGGTACTACAGTTTGCACCTAACCAAGAGACCGTTGATTTGCTAGTCTATTCATTCTATATGTATAAAGTAGAGTGGTCTTTCTCCTGAAACTTTGACAACACTAGAAAAATAACAATCTTCATTACAGGCTACAAAACACACATCTTCAATCATATAATTCACTAGAGCGTGTTTCCAAGTATTTTTATCGAATTTCGTCTTCAAACATTAAATACTATTATTAGACCGTTATGTCTGACTGTCACAAATACGGCATATCAACAGAGTGTAGTAAAAACTTTATCCCTACGATTTTTCTACTACTACACCGGTAAAATATACAACGGATACTAAAAAAAAACGTAACCGTAATTGTTTAAATTCACTCAACTACTAATTTCATACATATTACACTACAATCATAAACCAATTAATGAACGCTCCCTCATATTCCTTTAAATTGTGAAAATATCGGATTACATATCAGATTAATTCATCGTCATTATTTATAACTATAACGCATAGACTTAATCCCATTCCGGAATTAATAAATTACAAAAAAAAAACGAATATTATCACTACCATTAATTCAAAATGGCGTCACCAACATACCTATCGCATCGAATAATTTCATTTCAATTACTAATCTTTCCATTGATTCAGGTATAATGTATTTTTTTCATCTCATATATTTAAGTCCTTAACACTTACGCATTTTCATACATTACAATTTTAAGGATTAAAATAAGTTTCAGAATACTAACAGCGTAACACGTAGAGTAGACTTCGGCCAAAAACATAAAGTGGCTTATTAAGATTTCATGGAAATCCCTAATACCATTTGCTTAACGACGCTGACACAAATCATTCACAAAAAATATAGGTACATTGTTTACATTTGGACCATCCATCCATCTACCATTTCATCAATCCATCAATCTATCCATCCATCTGCCCATCCATCCATACATACATACATACATACATACATACATACATACATAACATTATTCAAACAGTCAGTCGAAAAACCTCGAATTATTGTTACTATTTTTATGCTAACACCCACTTTCTCTCTCTTTCTCTCTCTTTCCTCGCTCCTACATTCGCTTTGTTTTTATTTTTACATCTACATTTATTTTTACATTTATTAAATGCTGAATACAGTTATTCGGGTAAGACATTTTGATGCTTCAAGTTATAAGTATCTTCAAATGTTTACTGTCGGTATTTGTTTTTGTTTGTTTTGTTTTAAGGCATATCAACCATTTTCGAGTTGTTTAATGCCGACGAAAATTGTTTTTGGCTTTTGCTTTGCAGAACAGCATTGATTTTTAACAAGAAATCCTTCTAGACTGCAGCAATTTAAATTATTTCCCAGGTGATTCTCTTACATACCCCTTAATTTCTCGTACCTTCTCTTCTTCGTCGTGGAGGGGTATCGTCTCGGTGTTGATTAGTCGTTGAGTTCTCTCTTCGTTTCTGTACTGCCGTGAACATTTCCGTCCGCTGTGTCTGCAATAAAACCTTCATAACCGATTCAGAAGGCAAACAATCTTTTACATTTTTGATTTGTTTATTTCAGGCGTCAGTTACTGTCGCCGCTGGAAATGTTTCCCTAACGGGAGAGACCAAATTACTACTTTATCGTAGTTAATTCCTAGCTTAAGTCCTTAGCCATTCGAGGAGGGGGAAAGAAGAAATCTAATGCCTCTATTTTCTTTGGGAATTGAATTCCCCTAATCATTTGAAGACTACATAGAGAAATCGTCTGTTCGGCTTGCTTCCAAAACCCAGACTAGAAAAACTCCGTTTCCCACACTAAAGCCCGTGACGTCACATAACACCTATGCACAGGTGCACATTGACCCTTGATCTGAGGTCTCGTCAATGCGGTGGCCCTGTTAACGCCTGTGAACTCCAACTGTGAGAACAGCTTTATTTTGCACTCGGTTGTACGGGTTCGCCCGCACTAAATCGCGCAAGCCAAACCAAACAATCTCCCACACATACGTCTGGCCTCACAGGGCCATTATTTAACAATCTATTTTCAACTAAAAACCTCATATTATTATTATTATTATTATTATTATTATTATTATTATTATTATTATTATTATTATTATTATTATTATTATTATTATTATATCAACCCCCCACTTACTTAGAAAATTGTTGTTTTAGTTTACGTTTTACAGAACAGGATTGAGTTTTGCAAGGGAACGGAAAAAAAACAATCTCTTCGGTCAGTAAAGAAGAAATCCTTCCCGACTGCGGTAATTTTTTCATCAAGAAGATGAATTTTCACCACATTAAAAACATCATTGTCTAACCTTCGCTTCGTAGGGAGACAACATAATAACAACAACACAGTATATGGTTAAAGTGCAGAATAGTTTACAATCGATGAATCGAAAACAATAAAACAACAACAAATACATCACATTAATCGACATATATTTAAATCAAGGGCATAGTTAGACGAAAGGCCGGTTTTTAATGTTGGTAAATTCACTCTCCCTCTAAAAGGGGCACTCCGGATTCGGATAAAAATTGCTTTAGGATAGAAGGATGTTCACCTCACGGACATTGGAAAGCGTCACGCATATTTTGGGATCACATTTACTTTTGGGGGAAACACTAGTTTTTATTTTTACGAATAACCCACTTCTTACAATTGTAGGAGAGGGGAAAGTCACCTAAAACATAGAGAAATCTATTTTAAAAAATTCAAAATATGGCTAAATCCTATTTTAATCATCTAAATTACTTACAGGCCTGTTTTTAACCTTTTTTTTACGAATTAATAATATAATACTTATATTTAAAAAATAATTTATATCTCTTTCGGGCAACGCCGGGTCACGGGTCCTACTAGTTATTTGATAATCTGTATTTATTCATAACGAAAAGACCCGATTTTACTCTCCGAGATAAAGAGAACAAAGGAAATATGGAATAAATAATAGAGTCGTCTATATTTTAGTTATCGCTTAAGGAGAAGATTTCCAAAGGTCGGGAGCTCAAGAAAAGCTATTGGAGTAGAAGGCTAACCGGCATCTGAGAACCTCCACAGTGTATGGATGCGATTCAACTGATTGTCGGGTTGGTCGAGTGTATTTACGTGGAGGGGGTATCAGAGCAGCAATAAAAACCATTCTAACGACATGGATAGATTGTCAGTTGAATATTGAATAATATTATTAGAAGTTTGAAAATGGTGATGAGAAAGAACAAAATCTAATTACTTATGATGATTATTGATAAGTATTTGTTGACATTGGATTTGAGGACGAGTATGTTTTAGCCTGCAGGGAAGCACTCATGTGGTAATGTGTTCTTCAGATAAGAGGTTCCTAGAAAGAAAATATGTACATGGAAATTCCGTTTGATGTTAGGTAAACGGAAGAATGAAATATATTTCTTTACAAATGTGACAGTAAGACGAGTTCTTGCTGTGAATGTTATATAAGGAGGAACTAGAGATTTATGCTGATATCAAATAACTATTTAGATAGTAATGATGACTACCGAATACGAGACTGTGGTTTTATGACGCGATTGCCTCTTTTTAAAATCAGTTGGTGCGTAATTTCTGCCATTAAGTGCTAAACGGAGTCAATGCTGTGAAGTTAATAAAACGACGCAGTGTTGATCGGTACAAAAGGTGTCACTTTCAAGGTAGACGTTTTATTTGAATTGAACCAAAGGCTTTTCACTCCTATAATAACTGATTCATTCTCATTTATCTTGAGGGCGCAGTTATGTACGCTGGTGTTTTACGAAAGCGCCAATAGGCACTAAAGGGAAATTTCAATAAATGTCCTTTGAACTACATGGGCGTTCAGTCTGTGATCTCGTTCTTGAATGGTGTTGGGTTCGGCTCGAGGTAATGAACCGCGACGATTTTGTGGGCACGTTGTTGTTATGCTTGGTTTCTTTTAAATCAAACAGACGACAACTATTTTGTATAGCATTATTGTCAAATCTATCCGACTTGCTGAACTGAGTGAATGCCGCAGCCGATATCCCATCGCTGTACGAACAGGTTTCAGTTGGTTTGTCCTTTTTGACGCCATATCAAATATAAAACACACCGCAAACGATTCATTGTGTACGATAAATTGAGCATAACTGAGAGTGAGGGAAAGGATATAAACGTTTAATTAAATACAATAGATCCGAGGTTGGATTTCAACCTAGCAAAGCCCATTCTATATTCCATGATAAATGCCAGTATACTGAAATCATATGCCCTTTAATAGGGTTAAGATGAAAATTCATTATACACTAAATGTACAAAAGCAAGGAAATTCCCAAATTTATACTCAGTATACTGGCATTTATCATGGAATGTAACTACTTTTGTAAAGGCTATGCCTCAATACAATGGTCATTTTTAAGGTTTTTTCGAACTTTCTGGAAGACTAAGGTTTATGGTAAACTGAAATCAAAATGCCATCAACTAGACCTTATAACCTCTATCTCTAAAAAAACAGCGGAATCCATCAAACAGTTGAACTAGACAACATAGGTTAGAATCAGATGACCAAGCCTACATGTGCTTTAGATTGACCTTACATCACAGCGTTAGTTACTTTTATTTCTTATACCGTTCACCTTCGACCCAGGACTGTACCCTGCTTAACTCTGTCTCTGAAAGCATAGAAAGAGCACTCACTCAACTCGAATGCCCAAATACATGTATTTGGGGATTTTAATGCACACCACCGTGACTGGCTTGAATTCTCCAGCTTTACTGATGCAGCTGGTAACTCTACGTTTAATTTCTGTTTAGCTCACTCCCTTTCGCAGACTGTGACTTTCTCAACCCGCCTCCCTCATCGTGCGGACCAGCTATCCTCATTTCCTGACCTGTTATTGACCTCACTACTCGAGGTTTGTGTGGCGAATGCTCCTAGCCCGCTCGGAAACTCTGATCACATTGTGGTAATGATGTATCTCACCTTAAAAACTCGTCTAAAAGATGATGAGCCGTTGCTCAAAACGACGAGAAACTACGAGCATGCTGAGTTTGAATCTGCCAGAGATCACATCAGCGACGCCCCATGGATTGAAAACTTCTCACTCCCTGCTGATAAGTGTGCAAATGAGTTAACCGAATGGGTCAAAGCAGGCATTGAAGCTTATGTTCTCATGCGAAAGTTCTTCAGCAAACCCCACTCTCCTCAATGCTTCACTTCGAAATGTGCAGCTTCTATTGCTGTGAGGCAGCAAGCATTCCGAAAATTCGACCGCCATTAGTCAACTGCGAATAGACAGACATTTATAGAGTCAAGAAATGATTGTAAAGTAGTGATAGGTGAAGCAAAGTGAAGGCATACAGAGATAACCAAAACCGCATTAACTCACAGAAACACGATACTCGCAATTTCTGGAAAATTTACAATAGTGTGGTGAACAATGGACAATCAACAATTCCCCCGTGATGTTGTTTGCACGGCAACTGATCAGGCTGAACTACTTGTCCAGCGTTTCACCTTAAACTCCACTATGCACTCAGCCAACTACTCCTCCCTGAATTTCCATTGCGGACTGAAACCACACTTGAAAATATAGTCATGATCCCATCTCAGATCATGGACATCATAAAAAATCTTGACGCCCTCAAAGCTTGTAGGCCTGATCTTATACCTGCAATAATAATAAAGAACTGCTCTGCTCAACTGGCGCTTGTCCTCTCCAAAATCTACAACACATGCTTTACTAAATCTTGCTTCCTTGATTGGTGGAAGATTGCCTCTGTGGTACCAGTCTTCAAGAATTCTGGAGATAGAACTGATCCTAAAAACTAACGCCCAATCAGTCTACTCCCGACCTTTGCTAAATCTTTGAATCCTTAATCTATCAGGCGATAGTTCGGCACCTAGTTAATGCTAACAAATTTCTGATCATCAGTACAGATTGAGACAAGCACGATCTACTGTGGATATACTAACGGTAATCTCTGAACGCATATATCATACACTCAACAAGGCAGGTAAAGCTAGGCGCGTAGAGTTTGACATATCCAAAGCCTTTGACAAGGTCTGGCATGAAGGCCTGCTCCTAAAAATTTACTCATATACTATTACTGGACAAATATTTAATATAATTAGATCCTACTTAATGAAAGGAAATATCCAGGTTATCCTCGATGGCCGTTTATCTAAGCAACATGACATAAATGCTGGTGTACCCCAAATATTTTCTTGGACCTTTACTGTTCCTGATTTTCATAAACGACCTCCCTGATTCCATCGAGTCTGAGATAGGTATATTTGCTGACGACACCACACTCTACTATCGTCATATGGGCAAAACAGATGCGATCATATTCGAGGAAATGGCTGAATACTTAGAAAATGATATTCAGGCTGTAGTAGATTAGGGTCATAAATGCATGGTAACTGTTAATGCCAAAAAGACAAAGCACGTTCTCTTAAATAACTACAAGAAACCTTTTTAACCGTCGATTGCAATGGCAAATAACATCCTACCTAAGAGTTCAACATTCAAACTCCTCGGCCTATCATTCACAGGTTATATGAATGGGAATAAATACATTGAAGACATTGCTAAGGCTGCTGAAAGAAGGTCGGTTCCCTCTACCGTGCTAGTAAACTGCTCACACCTGACAGTATTCTATATCTCTACAAAGCCACCCTCCGCTCATGCATGGAGTATTGTTGTCATATCTGGGCTGGTGCATCATCCACTAGTCTCATCCTAGAGAAGATCCAAACAGAATCTCTAATCTAATAGGTCCCTATATATATATATATATATATATATATATATATATATATATATATATATATATATATATATATATATATAGTTATATATATATATATTCCTGTACGTATATTCAGACATATATATGAATTTATAAATGAATAATAAATAAATACATAAACACTGAAATAATTTAATCAATATTAATAAGTAAATCCGTTCCTTTTTCTCTCTTAACATTTTACGCTTTTCATTTTCCGCACTGTGGCCGTATACGTTACAATATATATATATATATATATATATATATATATATATATATATATATATATATATATATATATATATGGTAATACGTTACAATATATATATATATATATATATATATATATATATATATATATATATTGTAACGTATACAGCCACAGTGCGTGCGTATATGAGTATAGGTATGCGTACGTACACAGATGGCGATTTCAATAAAACATATACACGACACTCAACTCTGTCGTCTCATAGAATCTTGTTTAATCATACGTCATAATAACACAATTATTCAAAGACCGGGATTCTATAATATTGCTACATCTTCTGCCCGATCGATTCTAATCGAAATGAACCTAAATCAATATGATAATGGATAACTTCTACAACATTTAGTCCTTTTTCCTCCTCCTCCTCCTCCTCCTTTTTTGTGTAATTCCTTGTTGTCATTTATCTTAAATTACTACTAATCCTTCTTCCCGACTGTATTAACTTACAGCGTTTCCAGTTTATTTTTGCTAGTTGTTGATTAGCTTATCTTTTATTCCATTTTTATTTTTACATTCTGTCTTAAACATTGTTTCTTTTATTCCTCATATATATATATATATATATATATATATATATATATATATATATATATATATATATATATATATATATATATATACATTATAACAGCCTTTGCAAGAAAACTAACTGTTTGCTGTTAGTATGTTTACGGAGATGATAGATAAACTAAATACTTAATTGCTCGAAAAGAAATAAGAAAATAACATTTGGCAGTAAAAATTAGCCAAAATATATACACTTTTTACAAGGTCGTAGTTATCGGGGTGGTTAGTGTTAGGCTGTTCTAAATGTGCCATTATCACCGACCAACACACATTTCACCCTCCCCGCAACTCTTAGACATTGGCAGGGCCTAGGCGTCAATAATATATGTGCATAAAATACACACACCACACGGTACGCATGAAACCTCCCTCAAATTACACAGTCATAAAAAACAATTTCATTTCTACTATATTTAATATATCAATCCATATTCAGACGTCGTTAATTAGAAGATGTTATTGGTGTTTACTAAACCTATTGATTCTATATTAAAACGGATAAATAAATGAATGTTTTTGAGAATTCAAATTTCAACAGAATATAATATCATCACTTTGCCAAACAAACATTCTGTAAAATTAATATACATTATTTACATGCATTAAAGAGTATATGCACACATCACATCATGATTACACAAGTATAAAAATTAACGCTAAAATCAAACAAGACGCACAATGTAATACAACTTATTACTTTATCCATACTAGCCTATTAAAATTGTAGAAAGTTAACCATATATTATTTAATATATTATTCATTAATAGCAATTTACTTATTAGCTTAATTACTAACTATAGTCTAGTTCGATTAACTTAGTAACTTCTACAGTCAACACAACTTTTCACTGCAGGTTATAATTTTAAATTTCCTATTTATTAGTAAGTCTAATTTACATACAATTATTAAAAGATTTAAAGTAATATTAGTTCTATACTTAACATGGAATGTTTTGATTTATATGTCTTACCAGAAAGTAAGCTTTTTAAAATCTACTTATAGAATGCTATTGATAATTCACAAGGTTATTGCTGTATTTATCCAAGGTTGACTGTTTGAAGTGTCTACAGCTTATAACTATTTCATCCCTTTGATTCAGAAATGTATCTTTATCAAGAACGTATAAATAACCAGTTTTTCACTTAGACAAAGTAAGCAGGTAAGGTTGTGTAGTGTAATGGTAAAAGCATTCTTCAAGACGCTCTATTTCACTACAGGTATTTTATTATTATTCCTTAGGTGCCATATGTGTTCGATAAAATAAGGTGTTCTTTTTCTTATCCATATTATTAAAATATATTTCATGATTTCACCCAAAATTTGATAAAGAGGGTTTTCCTCGAAATATTTTATGGAACATGGTACCACACATTAGATCACTGTGTAGAAGTTTTTAACTAAGCAAATAAGATTTACAATGAAAAAATAAAAACATCACTTTGTTTTTGTCATCTTCTCACCACCGACATATTTCAATTTCCTGCATTGTGATAGCCTTCTCATACTCCCTCATCTCCCTCTTGATTTCTTTCTCTCTCTCTCTCTCTCCCCTCTCTCTCTCTCTCTCTCTCTCTCTCTCTATATATATATATATATATATATATATATATATTCTTGGTTTCTTTGGTCTGAAGAGGTTGACTCTCTGTGAAGAGTACAACCGAAACATGTATGCACATATGTAACCAATAATGTTTGTATAAATAAAAATGTATACTTAAAAACAGCTCTACTTGTTCTTGAGCACTTTTTATAAGCACCGCAGTTTCAACTAATACAATACGTGTACTATATATATATATATATATATATATATAATTATAAAAAGAAAAACACTATATACACATTACGGTTGTACACATTATAACTTATTTCGACCCCTTAATTAGGTCTCCTCAGATGTATAAACAACCACGTCAAAAAACCAAATAATTCTGTTTTGCTCTGTTTAAATTACATTGAGCTCTGTTATTCAGATTCTCAACACAAAATTGAAATCTACACACTATATATATATATATATATATGTATATATATATATTGTATAATACGTATTAATGACAGTATATTTTTAATTAACTGTAGCATAGTGTGTTTAGATAGAAACATGTAATAGTATTTAAAATATATATTACAGGATATGAAATAATCTCTTTGCTTACAAGACGCAGTTTCAAGTTCAGACAGAAATATCCATTATAAAATAATCTTCATTCTAACGATAAGTATTAAGATTTCAAAAATTAATATTTTCGAGTGGCTTTTGACTTCGATAAATGGTAACCCCCTAATAAAAAAAATGAAGCATGGAGACTGGGTTGGGGGAAAAAGCATCCATCGGACTAATCAATATATTTCTTATCATCATTCAACAAGTAATAGAAATGGGTTCGTGAAGAAGAGGTTAAATGTTAATGTGTCTAAACCAAATCACGAGCGCCATGGAACCCTTTTTTCTTAATCATTAACTTCTAAACTTGTTCGTGATGTTCATGTGTCTTGATGTTAAAATTGTATGTTAAATGTTCAAAAATGAAGACAAAGAAAATGTTATCATAGAGTCATAAAGAAAAGAATGTGATTTTAATTCCATTTTACTTCAGTCGAAGTGTTCAAAAATCGAGGGGCCCCTTCCTTGATATATGAAATAGATAGATATCAGTGTGTTCGATTAAAGTTCTCTTTATCTCTCAGTTAATAAACAAGTAAAGAACATTAATTTTCCTTTCCCCGAATTGACCACTTAACTATGCTACAGTATATCTTTCTTTTGGTCTTTTGGCTATTATCGGATTGCAGGACAAGAATCCTTCTTGTTTGGTGGAGAATCTAGCTAAGTGCTGTTACTTGAGGTAACATCATAATTCCTCGCACAAGACAGTGTATAGTTGTATCGAGGAGGATCTTATTTGGGTTTCGAATACTATGCTATTTTTAATATTTGGTCAGGTATACTTGTAGGGAGAAGTATCCTCTTATCATGTTGTCCTGAGAAACTCTTATACAGAGAGACCGAAGACATTCGAAGATTATGTCTTGTAGGTAATTCAACCTCTCCGGATGTAAGCAGGTATGGGTATTCAATTAGTCTATGAGACTGGTAGAATTCGTATAATTATTAAGACTTAGGAAATTTGTGAAACTATCAGTGTTCATATACTCATTATTAAGAAGTAATTCTATGTGGTGAATTGTCGCTATCTTCGTACGTTAAGTTAACGTGATAATGCGAATAGTCAGAGGTTATGGGCGGTGTTCCTTTGAGCGCCATGTAAGAGTGTTGGTTGTTGTTCTGAGGGACAAAGATTCGCCAGACAACTTAGCCTTCTCCTCGGTTATAGGCTTGAAAAGCGCGAACGCGCTTCCGTTAATAAGATACATGAAACAGTGCTAGATTCCAGGAGATATTGTTTCTGATTAACTATATCCTGATATAGGTTAGTAATCGAAATCGGGAATGTGATCAAATCAGTACCAAGCATTCAAGTCAAGTTAATATCGAATTATTTTAGACATCGTTATTCTGCGGTTGTTGTTGTAGCTACTATTATTGCTACACTGGAACTGATAGCTAGATGACAACATATGATAGATATAAGCGAATAATCATATCGTTCAAATTACATTAAATCTGATATACATATTTGAAGTGTGAAGTAGGTTCTGCCCCTATGGGTAACTTAGAAGTGGAGGCACGTAGATATCCGGCACATAGAGGGAAACGTACAGGTTCGAGACCACTCCCATTGTCTACTCCGAATAATTTTATGCATATGATATAAATTTTATCAAAATAGTATATATTTAAGGTTTTTAAGGAGGTTCGGCACACAGAGCTCTTTAAGTTAGGAAAACTATACGTTACATATTTACGAATCGTACCGTGTTTTCATCCAGATGGACTGACATAAAAATTTTTTAAAGTAAGTTCCTTTTGAAAAATGTACCAGGATGAGAGTTATATATTGGGTGGGATTTATAAAAAATTTTTTTTTTATTGTTTTGCGTTTCAAAAAAGATTTATTTTATTTTATAAGGGGTTTTATTTTATTATTTATTTATTTACGATTTTGTATTTTTTAAAGTTGTATTTTAAAAGGTTGAATTTTATAAAGAAGCGTAGCGAAAACGAAAACAAATAGGGGTGGCGTTTGAATAGCGATGCATTGCTGAATCGTCTCTTTTAAGGTTATATATTAATATATGGGTCTTAATCGTAATTAAGTTTTATTAAAAATAATTTAATTAATGATGGTAGATGTTGTCTGTTTTACTGCCTCAAAGGTGTTTATTTGTAGGGGTTACTGTGTGGCGTAATTTATTGATTAGGCTGTGTGGGATTTATTATGTTTTTAATTAATTTATTTTTTATTTGTATATTTATTCATAGTTTTGTATTTTTAAAGTATATTCATGGGGTGTTTGTATTTGAGTGGATTAATTGCTATGAAGTGGCTGTATGTTGACGGAGGGTATATCTTTATCAGTGAAAGGGTTTATCTAAGGGATATTTAATGTCTTAACTATCATTGAAATATGTATTCATATTGAGTTTATGCATTTAGTCAATTCTGTTGGCTTTATATGATAATGTTTATGAGTCTATTCTAGCATATGTGTGAGACGGAGAGGAGTTAAGTCTTAGTCATTTTTAATTTATTTAATTTAATGGGTTTTGATTGTTATATTTCTTGGCGTTTAATTAGAAGGATTCATGTATTTATCAAATTAGATATTTTAAATGTGACCGGATATCTACTGACTTATGCTATATATGCGGTGGATGGATTAAAGGGGGATATGAGTTTAGGTAATATTAGAGTTGGTAGGGGAATATGGCCGTAGTTGTGGCATGTACAATATATCTAGTGGTGTTATGTTGTATACAAAAAAATAAATACATTTTAAAAAGGTCTTGGGGTTGGTGACTATGCCATATATTTTTTATGATGTGGAGATCATTGGTCTTATAATTATTTTAGTGAATGATATATTTTCGTTGCTAGTCCATTGGGCTAGCAGAATTTTTCTTGTGTGGACATTTTCGAAGACTTCGGTTTTAATATTCATGCATGCTATAGAAGGGTTAGTAATTGCCTGTCGTATCCTGAATTTTTCAGTTGTGCATATAAGGCAATTAATAGAGATACGGCTATAGGACTTTGGTTTATCGATGATCCTCCATTCTAATTTATAGAGAGTATTGGACCTCCTAAGTTCCTATAGAGTTATTGCTAGGGTTGTGATGTGGTCTTTTTCCGAATATCTGAAGATGTTTTTTTAGCGTAGAGATGAAACCGCGGAACGACTCTGAAATATGTAACGTATAGTTTTTAAATCAATTATTTGTATTTAGCTATCATTTTTCTGCGATCGAGCACATTATTGATTTATTTTAACATAACATGACACACGATATATATATAATGATAATTATGGAAACACATATATATAGACTATGTTCACTAAAGTTCTGTCCATTTGTAAGTCTTAATAAAAGAATAACACCAAATTCCAGATCAATTTAATAATTAAACCACCTGTGACCCGTTAGGTCAGTATTTGTTATTAACTATAAAAATACTTTAATTTGACATTGGTCGATACTCATAATTTTACAAGAAAGTAAATAAATGACGTCCTAATTGATGAATGGCAACTTTTGGCAACTTTTGAAAAAGTAAAGTTCATTTTGATAACATCATAAATTTTCAAATAAATATATATATTTCGTACTTGATCATAATCGTTCGTTTTTATCCACTCCTTCACCCTTTTCTCCCTTTTCTCTTCTTTATTTTTCCTATCTTTCCCTTTTCAACTCCCGTCTATTTTCTTCCCCCTTCTTTTTTTACTATTAAAGTCATTCGACTCATCTGACCACTACTAATTTATTTATGTTATTCGCCTATTGCGACTTCACCAATTTTTAAATATATTACTTTACTTTACTTTAATCACATAGGACTTAACGTCCCTGCGCTATTTTGAACGCAAAAGTCTGTCTCCGAATTGCATATTTCTCAACCGTTTGAAGAGGAACACCGCACTGTCCCCTAAAAAGTCTTTTTTGTAGCTGCCATTTATCATCCCACTACTCCTATCAACATGATTAAACCATCGAAGCCTCCTAGACGACACCACATCTTCGATAGTTTCTGTCATGCCTAGCGCTTCGCCTATGTAAGTATTACTAAGCCTGTCATTCCTAGCGCTTCGCGTATGAAAGTATTACTAAGCCTGTCATTCCTTGTAACCTTGAGGATTGTCATAAGACATTTCATCTCAAACGCCAACAGGGATCCGACTTCTTGTTCTCCAGTAGTCCATATCTTTTGAAACGTATATGGCTATTAACAGAATGAGTGCCTGATACAATCTAACTTTAAGGGTTTTGGGCATGTCTCTAGAGATCAGAACGGGCAAACGCCTGTGACGCCATGGATATCCTGTGCAAGATATCTGAAGCATAGTTGGGAACTAGACAACCAAGAAACGAACTCTGCAATTTTTGGAATTAATTAATCGTCTATTTTGATTTCTTCATCAGCTTCTTGTGACATAATTGAACATTTAAGGGGATTAATCTACATACCCTATTTTTGGCAAGCTTTTTTAAGTTCCGAGGTTGAAATTTGAAGTTTTTCAAAAATAGCAGATATGAGTGTGGTATCATCTGCATATCTAACATATCTAGGTTTTGTATAAAAGCAACGTATTTTGAGGGAATTTCAATTTGGTACAATATTTTCCAGACTGTTTTCCTCCATATAGTGTCGAATGCATCCTTGAAGTCAACGAAGTTAAAATGCAATGGAACATGATGTTTTCTTGCTTTCTCTATAATCTGTCTTGTTATACATATAACGTCAGTTGTTCCTTTGCCGTGTCTGAAGCCAAATTTTAACTGACCCATTGACCCTTTAGTTATGTGTTTGCATCTGGTCATCAATATTTTACGAAATACTTTTCCAGGTATTGACAACAGTTAAATAGCTCTGTAGTTTTCAGCTTTTAGTTTGTAACCTTTTTTTGTGTATTGGGGTTATAATCATCTTGTGTATTGGGGTTATGCTCATCTTATACATCTGGTGTTGTCTCAGTTGTGATTATTTTATCGAACAAAGTTTGCAATGTTTTACTGGTCATATCTCCACCAGCTTTTTTTTGATTCAGATGTTATTCATCAACCCTTGAAGACTTCCTGTTGCACATCTGTTTGATTGCGTTTCTCACTTCTTGCTCGGTTTTCCGTGGAATAAGCGAATCATCGCTCTGCAGAGCCCGTACAAATTTAAGTAAAGCATCCTCGTCACATGGAAAGCTCGTGTTAAGGTGTTTCTCAAAGTGAGCCTTCCAAATGCTCAAAATGTCTGTTTCTTTCATCTGTAGCTTGCTTCTGTATCTTGCATTGCAGATATAGGTTTGTATTTTTTTCCTTCTAATTGTCGGACTTGTTCAAATGATTTGTGAGAGTTGTTGTTTTTGGAATTTTCTTCCATTTTGATTATTTTTGTTCTGAGATTTGTGTTCTTTTGTTCTTAACAGCTGATTTTACTTTCTTGTTTAGTTTTCGGTAGATATCTATGTACTCAGCATCATGGTGATTATTTAGCGTTGCTCTTTTGGCATTTCTACGCCTTTCACAGAGATCTATAATTGCAGCTGGTAATCCATGAGTTTCGATGCAATGTTTGTAGCCTATGTCTTGCTCTCTCTCTCTCTCTCTCTCTCTCTTTCTCTCTCTCTCTCTCTCTCTATATATATATATAGTCTCGGAAGTTTCTCAACCATTAAAACTATATAAAAAAAAAACAAAAAAAAAAAAAACAAAACTTATAGTCTCAAGTCTTCCAGTGGAAAATCACTCATGTAAGTCAATTTATTTTTTACAGTTATTATATTAGTTAGTTTCTAACACTATTTTAAGGGATCATCAGTTGTTTACCATGAAAAACTGTTTCGGGAATTTAAAAACAAGACAGTATTTAATTTCATGGCTTCCCAGCAGAGTTGATCAGACCCCACTTCCCTTAAAAAACAAAAACATAAACGTTCCTTATACTAAATCTACGTTTTGTTCCATATAAATGTTTTGCTTACTTATATTAGTTATTTAAGAATTCAAAAAAAAATATATAAATAAATAAAATAAAAAATAAATTTTTTTACCTGCGCTGTTCGTCTGTCTAATAAAATTTATCCGTTACTCACAAAAATGTTGTTGCATTTTAAAGTGTTTGGACGAATCCATGACACTATTATTTAAGTGATTAATGTATTATTTTTAGTTTTATATTATAAATATAAAAAACATCAACACATCAAAAAATAAAAGATAAATAAATAAATATGTATATACATATATATATATATATATATATATATATATATATATATATATATATATATATATATATATATATATACATATTACATACACACATACACATATATACCTTTAGTTCCTATTTTTCTTCCTCGTCCTACTTTGTTGTCCATCTCCCCGTTGTTGTCAGCCGCAAATAAATATTAATTTTCCTTGTTCACTATAGTTATTCTAATCTGCGTTCACAACTGTCGGCTTTTTTCTTTTCTCATTGTTTCAAATCTGCGTCTGTAAGTTAACCGTTAATTTGTTCTCTTTTTCTTCTTCTTATTTACCAACTGCCGGTGTTTAAAAATCAGCGTTCATAGTTATGAACGGTTTTCTTCTTCTTCTTCTTCTTCTTCTTCTTCTTCTTTTTTAACATTTCTTTCTTTCTTTCTACTGTATTTTTATTGTTTTTCTTATTATAATTAGCAGATGTGTTATATATACGTTTATTCATATTATATAATTTCTATTTATATATACTATGATTTGTTCTATCAGTTTATTTTGATTAATTTGATAAGATTTAAAAGCATCAGGATGGCGAGTAATTGCCTTATTTAATTGTCCAAATATTTTATTTTGATCGCCACCTTGGTTAATCATTCTTATTATTAGATCAGAAATTGGGGGCATGAAATCTACTAATTTTAAGGTAACACGGGCAATTCTCAGAAATTCAGACATAATACTCCCGTAAAATATATACACAGGGCTAGTACTATTTTTATATGGCATTCTCACGATACGAAAAGGGAATGAATTTCTTTTATCAAACAGTTTATAGATAAATATTTTATCTTCAATTTTTATATCCAAATCAAGAAAAGTAGCTTGTGTTCCCTTATGTTCACAGTTTAATTTTAACTCTTTAGGATATATTAAATGTTTAGTATTTGCAAACTCTTCGCTATCATTAATGCAAACAAGGTCGTCAATATATCGCCTACATCCATGATAACTATACGCTCTAGATATATCATTTTTTATTAGTGATGACATATATATATATTCCAGTCTATGTAAATATAGATCTGCCCAAAATGGAGACGGATCCAAACCCATTGGAATACCTATTGTTTGGATAAATAATTTATTCCCTATTTGAAAGTAACTCTCTTTTATAAGGTGACTTATAAGCATTATCAGACCAGTTTTGGATACACTCGTCTTACCATTTTTATTTTTACACCAAAAGGCTTTAGATTTTGCAAAGTCTATGTATTTACCTTTTCCTCCTGCAAAAGCTAAATCTACAGTATTACCTAATTCTTTAATAAGTTCTTTATGGGGTATTTTTGTATATAATGTACTAAAATCGTATGTCGAGATTGATTTAGCCTGTTTACGAGAATTAATACGATCTAATTTTTCTTTTACTAGATCGGAATTATTTACCACCCAAAATAGGTTTATATTACTATAGAATTTACTTTTTTTATGGAAATTATTTATTTGGTTTATAATTAATTTAAAGATTTTAGACACAGCCTTACTTAAAGGTTTAGTGATGCACATTTTTGAGGCAACAATGAAACGGGCGCCAACTGGTGTTTTATGCATTTTAGGTATCCAATACATAGATGGAAGTTTTTTGTATTTTTCTTCTAATTTTAATCCTAATTTTTCACAAATAACAGTATTGTTTATAATAATGTTATCGCTTTTATTATTACTTAATTTATAAGTATCTGAAACTTCACCTATTATTCCTACTTCTAGCAATAAGCGTTGTATATAATACTTTTTACAGATAAAAGCTATGTTATTTGTCGCCTTATCAATAGGAACTATTACAAACCTATTTTGAAGCATTTCAAGCTCCGTCGTTATTTGTGGATTTCTAAGTAGGGGATTCGTTCTTTTAGGGTGTTTAAATTCTTTTAAACGTTCTACTTTTTTATTTACGAATCTAAGTACATTATTTTTCCATGCGTCAAATGTAGAGTGTAATAGTTTATGTTTTTTAGACATGGATGCAGTGAAATTATCTAACGCTTTATTTATTTCCTTAACACATTTCGCATAATTTAAACATTTAGGTTCTCTATAGTTTGGGCCTTTACTTAAGAGTTTTCTTAATTTAGAATTTTTAACTATCGCTAGATTACCGGTAATTATATGCCCTATGTCAGTATTACATAAAGGGGAGGATTCACATTCACATGATGGTATATACATTTCATCATTATCATTAATATTTAAATTCTCTACAGTTTGTTTATAGTTAAAAACTTTATTCCGGATAGTTTGCCCTAGTTTATATGTTACTATTGGTTTCTGTTCCTCTTTTTTAAGTTCATTGGGCAGTGACTGAATGATTTCTGGATTATTAAATATTTTAGGCAGATTTATATCATCAAATCCTTTATTTTCATATAGGACTACACAAACATTTCGAGGTTTATTTTTTATACACTCAGCAGGTGGCTTGTATAATTTTGTATTGATTATATCCATGATATACTCATACCATTGAGGAAGTTCTTCTATCCTATATATCATATCCGGGTTTAATAATATCTTAGATGCTATGTCTTTTAATATCTTTTTCTTGGTTTTATTAAGAAGTTTTCTAATGTAATTAAAAGACTCGGAAATATTATTCATGATAATCTCTTTAGTTTTCTTAAAAAATTCTTCGCATGAAACTATTGTTCCTATTTACATGTGTTCTATCTCTAGTACCGTAGCGAGGCAAAGCTGGATACATATATATATATATATATATATATATTTCTATATATAATACTTTTATTTATACACACATTTGGCTACACATCATGACACGTTTCAAACGGAGCTTATATACACCCGGTATCATGTAGATGCTTTTCGTTATACAATGATCTTCGTGCGTTCGATGATCTTTGGGAAAAGGCCATATTACACTCGATCTAACCGTTTGTCGCAACTGGGGGTGTATGCTGATAAGCAAGCAATACATGATACAAACCATAACGTATTGTGAAAAGAAAGGTATTACATAACTTCCCAAGACGCATATCGCGACCACAAGATACTGACTATAACGTTGTGTGAAAGGGAAAAATCCAACAAATGACTCAGAGAGAGAGAGAGAGAGAGAGAGAGAGAGAGAGAGAGAGAGAGAGAGAGAGAGAGAGAGAGAGAGAGAATGGGGGTAGGGTGGATGGAGAGGGCATTGTCTGAAGCTTATCGCACAACGGGATACATGTCTTAATGTATAGCAAAAATACATGCCTTAATGTATAGCGAAAGAAAACAGATACTACGACAAAGAACTAACTGTATTCCACTTAAGTGAGACTATTCTAGTAGGTTAACATAAGTAATGACCAAGTAAAAACGCAGACCTCATTTCTCTCGACTTAATAGCCGTGTGCCTAATTGTATTTATTTGCAATACATAACAAATAATAAATCAGGCTAGTTCGATCAGACGATTCACATATTGTAGACAGCCTAATATTCGAAGATATATCTAGGAAATGCTTGACAATTTTTTTATCGTTAACAGGAAAAGCCGAAAATTGATCGATTTCTCAAAGAAGCAGTGTTCGATGTTTATCGGTTAACACAGGATACAGACCTACACGTATTGTGAAAGGAAGAAGATTCAACATACATACTGACAAGCTGAACTGGTTAAGATAAAAAAATGATCAGTCTTCCTTGTGCCACGTCATCTAATTTTATGCAAATAAATATTAGCAATCAAGATAACAAGCAATATAACCAGCAAGCCCCGGAGAATATTAGTAGTATATAAGTTAATGTAGTGACTATTTTTCTTTTTTACCTATTTCCATCTGCCAGTATAATTTTTAATGTCACGTTCACGAAATTTCTCAGGTTTGGGAATAAAAAAGAAAACCAGTACATTTTCGATATTTTTCTTCAATTAAATCTTAAAAGAAACTTTTGAACATTTCTGAAGATGATCTGGTAGTCTACGGTTCGAACGCTATGATGGATGAAGCATAATTTACCAGGAATATTTTATTTACATTTTTGGTCTTTTATTCAGTGTGAAGACTGGCCTAATAAAAATGAAGGGTGATGCTAAATAGTATCATCTTTTCTTAACACAACATGAACAAGTGTCCCGGTCCAAAAACTCAGTCCGTATTTACTTACCTCCTCACGAGGGCAGAGTTAGACAAAAAGGTCGGTTTTTATCATGAGGAAAATCAAACTCTCCAAAACAGAAGCACTCTGGATTAGGACAAAAATAAAAATCGCCTCAGTCTAGAAGGATCTCTGCTTCACCGATCGAGAACAGAACAGATACTACATATTGATCCTAGTTAAACAGTTAATAAAGTGTAGTTGGCGAACTGCATTTTAGCTCAATTTTACCTATCACAATATTTAAAAAATATTTTTATGTATTTGGAGGTTTGAAATCTTCCACAAATTAAACAGTCCAAGAATGTTCCAATATTGTGAATCCACCCTAGAACGAATATTAAATCTTAAAAATAAAATAATTGTGTGTATGTTGTGGAGAGATAATCACCTACTACAACCAGAATAGAATGTCTAAAAGGACTATACATATCATGTATATATTTTTCAGATAAAAATATGAAGTTAATTTCAAACAATGAAGTCTGAGTGTATTTATTACTAGTTTAGAAGTCGCACTACGATACAAAAAATATCGGGTGCATTTCAACCTTGTGCCGTACATGTAGATATCATTATTACAAAGACACACGAAAGTTCATATATATATACATACACATATATATATATATATAAATGTATATATATAGGAGAGTTTTAATTACCTACTAGACACGATCCTCGAGTGTTTTCGGTCTCTCTGTGCAAGGGTTTGTCAGGACAACCTGACATGAAGATACTTCACCCTACAAGTAAACCCTGACTAAATATTCAAAATAACATAGTATTCAAAGCCCAAATAAGATCATATCGACACGGCTATACACTGGCTCATATGAGGAATGGCGCACCTATTCCAAGTAATGTTACCTCAAGTAACAACACTTAGCTTGATACTCCACTAGACTGGATGAAGTATTGTCCTGCAATCCACAAGAGACTACAAGAAAAATATACTATAACATAGTTAACTGGTGAGAAGAAAATTAATATTCTGTACTTCTTTACTAACTCAACGTTATACAGGTAAAGGAGAACTTTAGTTGAACACCTGCATATCTATGTATCTCATATAGAGATCAAATGTTAGTCCCAGGAAAATGCCCCTCGATTTCTGGGAACTTCCACTGAAGTAAAATCAAACAAAAAAAATTATCCATACAATGTCAGCTGATAGTTCTTGTACGCGTTCTTTCGGGATATACTGAAAATAAAAACTCTTTATTTATACTTTCAGAAGGTTAAAGTCTAGACCAAACTGATGGAAGACAGGGGAGGTTTATTCGACTTGATTTTCGTTCCAAATAACTGACAAGTTGGGTGGGGGAGACGAATATAGATACTCTCTGTTTAATCATATTTTGTCAGTTCATAGCACTTTCTCGTGTTAACACGTTGCGTGCCTCCAAGGGACTAAGCGTTTCTCTCTCCCTTTGAGCCATGTGATTCCGTATCAATGTTAATTATTCCCACAATCTTGTAATCTTAACTTCTAGTCACAAGTTGACCCGACTGAACTTTCATTTTCTATTATTATCGACTAACCGTTTTATAAAAAAGTAGCTGTACTCGCCATATAGTTAACATATCTAATTATCTGCTCACATGGTGTCATAGTAAATACGCATTAAGAGTTCCCCGAAAATTAATATAAACCTCTGTATACTTCTGCTTCCAGCCCGTAACCATATATTACCATTTTTGTTCTTGATTTTAAATGTTTTATTCAAATGAAGTAAACGGTGTCTTTGATGTTTATAGATATCCGTTACGAACGCAGACCGTACCATATTTTATGTGTTATACTCCGTATAATTATTCTTATTATGTGTGTATATGAACATTTACATTTAAATGTGTTTAATATTTTGCATTTGTATTTGAATATGTATGGGTATTGTGACGTGATCCTAATACTTGCTATTAATATATATCATAATTTAAAAGTGAAAACAAAAAGCTGAGAGAAGCGTGGATTTTCCTATTATCTATCTGTATTTATATTTCTTTTTCATTTTGCTTGAAGTGTTCATATTTTCCACATTCGGCATCAGGGCATAAAACGTTCACGTCCGTTTCACCATAAATCAAATCCAAAGATCGAGTAATTCATATGATTCCCTTGAGACGAAGACAATATCATATGTCTGCACTTGATGACCTGATATAATCCAATATCAGATATCACAAGATTTGTTTGATGACAACTAAATATGGTTTGTCAGCCCGCGCATGCCTGAACCAACTTCCGGCATCTAGTTTCCAAAATAAGTTTCCATTATCTTTTTACCAAGTCAATGTATACATTTAAAAAAATCACTACTGCAAGGTGAGAAAATAGTTTTCTTTTGGAGAATCCCTCGTCTTCAAAGCCTAAAACCCAAAGCCTAACCCATGATATAATTAGATTTCGTGGCGAAAATCCCCTATGGTAAAATCCAAATAATTGAATTGCAATTGATCTGAACTCTGGAGAATACTTCGCTTAATTTAAAAAAGGAAAAAAATACTTTGTAAATCTAGGAACAGCTTCACGACGCTTGATGAAAAAATAGATAAGAATGAATAGTCTTCCTCCGATTCGTATCGATGATCCTATATTCGCAAACCGGCTGAAAGAATCGAATGCTCATATGTTTTGCTCATGTGAACACTGTACTATTTGATTTAATCCAACATCACTCATAAGATCTGTTATTCCCATAGGAAAATACATGAGTGAAAATATTTGATTTCCACGTGGATATCCTCTCAGGCTTGCAATAAGATAAATATCACCTATCACAATTCGATTTAAATTGTTCATATGTCATTTGATCACTATATTATTATGTCATTAGTTTTTACCGGATATGACACTATATTATTTCGGGCACCACTGAGCATGGTGTCCGGGTCTATCTCCTCCCATCACCCCGAAATCCATCGTTCCTAGACCTTTGTATATTTTTATGCCTACCCTATTTTACAACACCTATCATAACTGTACTGAGTATACCGCAGAACTACATCCAGTGATAATGCGACAAATTGGGAGCTTTAAAGAGTAGAAGTTACTCCGTACTTTTCACTACCTCAGGGTACATCTTGATCTGAAGTGGTAGTACTGTACACACTAATTGTTTACGACATATACACCTACAAAATACATTTCGCTACAAACAAATTCTATACAAAAAATGTGTACAGTTTTGCCATAAAATGACCAAACAAATGTACTCCTGGTACCTGGTACGGCATTAAACCTGGACGGATTGAACCGGCTTCCTTCAAAGGATGAAGTTTCATGGGAGTATCAAATTCACAAGCGATCCCCAGTCGCATGTATATCCGGGTTAGGGAAGATGACGTTAGTTTTGTTTCAGTTATTGCAGGGATGTGTCAACGTCCTCCTACCTACAGTGCCTTATATTCTCAAATAGTCCCTAATCTTAGTACTGACCAGGCTCAAGGTCACTTAACTTCGGTGACTTAACGAGAACCGATGTGTCAACGTGATATGCCGCACAACCCAACAACAATTATTATTCCTCTTTTATATTTTCCTATTGTTTATTTTTATACCTGCATATTTTTCTTATAAATAAATATCGTGATTACCAAACTAATTTGGCGTTGATTATCTGTGACTCATGGGTTGTGTTTATCGGTTGTCCCCTCATTCGCAAACGAATCTTGAGAAAGAATACACCTATTTCTTTTTTCTTTTTCTTTATTATCATATGTGTGTATATTTTTGTATATATATATGTATATATATGTATACCCTTGTATATATTAATTATGTATATCTATGTCGTTGCATATGTGTGTACGTTTATTTAGTTGTGTATATACATATATATAATTTTATGGATGTGTGTGGATATGTATGTATTTTAAATGTGTGTGTATCAATATGGTGTAGGTATGTATATCTGTGTACAAATATGTATATGTATATCTAGCAAGATAAATGTATTAAATTGCATAAATGAAACCGTAATTAATTACAAAGATAAAGTTTAACACATTTCATGGCAATTTAATAAATTACCTTGTGATTTATATAGATAGCGAAAACAAAACAGAATCTCAGTTGATCAATTCTTACACATTTAATACACAAGTGAGTAAGTAAACTAGTTTATATATCAATCTTTCGAAATCTTAGTAGATGTGTTGTGTTAAATGATGATGGCTAGTAGATGTCTTAAAATATAATTTAAATTGCCATGGAAGTTAATAAAGTAAGTTTTACAGATATTAAGCGAAGAAATATTATAACCATAGTCACGTGGCTAGCCAACTGTTTTAACATCTCAATTTTGAATGCATCAAGAATGATGATAACAGATGGGAAAAGCAGAAAGTGAAGTATGTGGATGTAAAAATTGCGAATACATAATGACAAAAAATATTCCACTATAATTTCTAATTTGTTTAGACTGTCATAACCGCTACTCAACTTCAGTAATTGAAGTTAGTGAATATAAATAGATAAAAATGAGTGTACATTTACGGCGAGAAGACGGGTGGGAAAGGGATGTTAAAAGCGAATAAATTAAAACTGATACTTTTTTGTCAGTGGCATGAAGTCATCTAAAGTTCGAAACAGGTGTGCATTTGTGTAACCACTCAGCACTTCATGTAAATTTTTATAAAATTCTACTAGTTACATTGCGTTAGATTTAATAATCAAACTTGGGTCAGTTTGTCTCATAATTCCATATAAACCTGTTTTTGACTTTGATGATAGCCTCAAGACGTCCTCGGAACCGGTCATAGGTTATCGGCACTATATATATATATATATATATATATATATATATATATATATATATATATATATATATATATATCGTACATGTATTGCATTAGTTTCTGTAAATGTAAATCCGTAGAAACTCAAGTGTTTATAAAAAGTGCTCAATAACAAGTAGAGCTGTTTATAAGTATAAAGTTTTATTTATACAAACATTATTGGTTACATATGTGCATACATGTTTCGGTTGCAATTTTCCCAGAAAAAAAAAATATATATATACACACACACACATATATATATATATATATATATATATATAGTGCCGATAACCTATGACCGGTTCCGAGGACGTCTTGAGGCTATCATCAAAGTCAAAAAACAGGTTTATATGGTCCATTTCTCGAAAATTCTTGGTCTGATGAGGTTGACTTTCTGGGAAAAGTGCAACCGAAACATGTATGCACATATGTAACCAGTAATGTTTGTATAAATACAACTTTATACTTATATATATATATATATATATATATATATATATATATATATATATATATATAAGTTAGATATAGATATAAATATATCTGTAGGAGCTTCTTTCAGTCTCGAAAAACAATGGATACACTATGTAAAAGTGGCCTACGCGAGGATCTTTTAGTGAAGCAAAGGTTACACACTCTCAACCGCAACTCTGCTTAACAGGTAATGTTTGAGTCCAGTGACAAGGATAATTTCAGGACGACCAGAAACTGATGCTATTTATGAGTTTTCTTTCTCCTATATTAGTTGCACAACCAAGGCTTCAGAGTCTAGTCTACCCAACTAATTTACCCATGAAAGGAATTAGAATATTAGTGATAGTGATGCACTGGACAGAATTATATATATATACATATATATATATATATATATATATATATATATATTAATTAATTAAGTTCAAATATTAACTAAATGAACAAAACCATTATTTTTCAAAAGTGCTCAATATATATTAGAGTTTTTATATTAAAATAGACATAGTTTGAGTATCCGACAATCGTTTCAGAACCTTCTAGATTCTACTTCAGTGATGTACATCCCTGAAGAAGAATGTAGAAGGTTCTGAAACGATTGTCGGATACTCAAACTATGTTTATTTTTATTTATATATATATATATATATATATATATATATATATATATATATATATATATATAATAACATCGATGATAAACATATTTAAATGTTATCTACATACGTATACGTTTCTATCTTTGCGGAACCATCAGTATAGAGATAACCATTCACGTTAGTCGCACGATTCGAAGCCAGAACAAGAGTTATATATTTAACTCCAATTCCGAGCACTCTAACCAAGTAAATGTCCACAGACGACATGAGAAATACCCCTATATGTGTGTCAGGTAGGCGGGCAGCAATTATCGGCCTTTATAACAGTGTTCAACATCATAACTTTTGACGACTTTTATTGACTCATTCATGCGCCCAGCTTTGAAAGGATAGCAAAATAAATAATAATAAATATTACGATATTATCTACATATGTATACGTTTCATCCTTGCGGAATCATCAGTGTAGAGATAATGATTCATGCCTGTCGCACGTTGATAAGATTAGTAAAAATAAACCCAACAGAATTCTGAATTATTTAAAATCATACAAAACTTTCAAAGGATGAAAACATGTAATACTTTTTATAAATGTGTCACAGAAGATCAAGTCAAATCAACATGATACCGTCGGTTTAAAGTACGTTGGGGTTCGAATCTCTCTCTTTTAATATATTTAAATTTTTTGACATTTAAATTATTGTCCAACTTTTAATATAATACCAGGTTCAGATTTTTAGAGATATTGTAAAATTTGTGGCTATCGAGGTGACCCAGAGAAATTCATATGATGGGGGATTTGGCAGAGAGCATTAGGGTTTCAAGTTCTGAGGAATTTTAATTTTTTAGTCTATAATAAGTTGACTAGAACAACTAATGTTATTTAGTTTTTGAGAGATATTTAAACTTAGTCTTCAAATTTTATATCTCTTAATAACTTAATTCGATAACAACTTATAAAGATTTTAATACTCTGAAATCAGTTTTTAAACTTTTTATCTTTCTAGTCTTTAACTAATTAAATTGATTATGTATTTTCTGTAGGAATTTAATTTCTAACGACCTGCAGTGATTTGCATACTAAATTGGTTATATCGGATTCCCATCCAAGCAATGGAAAAAAAACCTTCAAAAATAAATTTAATACAATAAATTTCATGCCAAAACTTACCCTCACCTTATCTAACCAAATAATCGACATTTTGTGTTTGTCTTGATTGCCATCAGACACTTCTACAGAAATAGAAATTAAGTTTAAACTTATTAAGTTTAAAATTCAGGTTCATTGATTTAGTTGCTCTTTCTAATTTCAACCCTCTAATTTAATTACCTAGAAAAGAAAAAGAATAGGAAAATCTTGATACTAATTTACCCTCGAGGGACAAAGCTGTAATCGTGAGGGGACAACCATTAGTTTCGGATCTGCACGTTAACGATTGCCTTTAATTTGTCAATCTTTCTTCCCCCACTTCACAGACCTAAAAGAAATACACGAGCTCCCTTTATATAGTAGCAAGGGGGGAAACCATAATTTTAGATCTGTTGTGATTGTTTTTAATATCTTCCTTCCCCACGTTTTATACCTAAATGAAAAAAAACAAGGGCTTCCTTTGTTTATATATATATATATATATATATATATATATATATATATATATATATATCGTTTTTTATTTTATTATTTTAATTTTATCTTTTATCTTTATTAAAATATAAATTTATTTTTTAAAAAATACGTTTTTTATTAGTTTTTTAATTAAAATAATTTATATTGCCACTTTTTTATTTATTTATTTTACTTAATTTATTATTATTATTATTATTATTATTATTATTATTATTATTATTATTATTATTATTATTATTATTATTATTATTATCATCTTTGTCATTTTTATAATGATTTATTGTATTTTTATTGGTACTTTCATTAATGACTTTTAATATTTTCCTGATAAAGCCGCTGATTTAACGTCATTAAAAGTAAAAAAAAATAATGTATTAAACAAAGTAACATCAAAATAACGGCGTGCGTTCATTCCGGAGAAACACGTGATATTCCAGTTTTTCAAACAGAACTTTGAGGATAGCCGGTGAGATTTGAACCGTTACTGACTTGAAACCGACGGTCTCATGTCGATTTAACTTGATATTCTGTAATACCATATATATATATATATATATATATATATATATATATATATATATATATATATATATATACTATCTTCAGATTAACCAATATATACATGTATTTCATTCGACACCTGCAATCATCAATATAGGAGTAGACAATCCCTGCCGGTCACATGGGTCGAACCCCAATACGAAAGTCATATATGACTTAGTAGGCGATATGCTAACCACGCATTGTCTGGAAATGAGAGAGTACATAAACGTCTAAATGGCAAATTTGGCGGCCATCTAGCAATTCGTCAACGGAACTCAATAAACGAGACCTAGAGTATCGTATTATGCTATAAATAACGGCTTGTTGTTAAGTCTAGAAAAATGTAACTTTCATATGAGGATCGAATATATAGCTATACATAGATATATACACACACATATTATATAATTACAAAAATAGTCATCCACAGGTACGTGTTTCCTCTTTTTCAAGACTCATAACTATGTTTTGACGAAGTTAGCGCACTAAACCCGAGATTCGAACTCCGAGCATAAACCGCTACCTATAATGACAACCCGACGCTTTACACCCTGAGCCAACACTGCTGCTGATAAAAGTAATATATATATATATATATATATATATATATATATATATATATATATATATATATATATATATATATCGTTTATAAACGAATGTTCGTATTTATTTTTTTACTGTACCTGAGAGGATTCAATTTATTTTACGGAAGAATCTTTCTTTATATATGCATTATTCGATCGTTCTATCGATAATCCCTGCTTAGATTAGTCTGTTTGTAGAATTAATCTTTCGATTCATTGTAAAGCATCTGCCTCAATTGACTCGTATTTGATAATGTCTCCAATTCTGGCTACATACAAAAATGGTTGTTGTTTATGGAACTACAAATTACAACTAGGTTATGCAATTCTTTCTAAAGTGAAAACTGCAAAATGTTTACACTGGAGTGTATTATTGCAGTACAATTTGCCATACGGGGCCTACAGTCTGCACATGTAAACCCATCCAGAACACCTTAGTAGTTTACTCACTTCCATGGCGGGAAGATGTAGTGCAAGACCGAAATATGGGGTGAATACGCCAGCGAACAAGAGGTGGTGCATTCCGGCCCCTTAAAAGTTGTCTGAGAAGCCCCATCGGAATTCCCCAGTAAGGGCGCCTTACACAGTTAGATGAAAACTAACCCCTTCCCAAAGCGAGAAGACAAGGCCTGGAAGGATGGACTTCTTTGAGCGAAACAGAACAAATAGTAAAAAAGGCCATTGCAATGAGCCTGTCTGTCGGATTGATTGTCGAGGACGGAACCTCGACAGGTATGCTAGGGGTAAGTGAGAAGGCCACTTTTTTCACTCTTTCAACTATGGTAAAATAATAGGATTTACAAGGCATTAAGCTTTGAAAATACGACTTACCATGGTGGAGGTATTCTCCAGTGAAAAATGAATACGTAAAGATTGCACAAACGTATTCCTAAAGATCAAATGCTAATGCATCTATGGAAGGCCTGAGAAGTAACCTAAGACAACAAGACAATACAAAATACTTATCTGCCAATGAGCGTGTTTCATCTGACACTAGAACCGTTTAGCTCCAAATTAATACAGTTGAACTTCAAATTAAAAAAAAGTCAACGTCAAATGAAAAGGGTTCGATTAAAAAATAAAAATCTCGAGTTCAGATTTTAAAAGCTCAGATTAAAATTTATAAAATAAGAATTATAATCTAATTAAAAATAAGTAACTCAATGTCAAAGTTTAGAAAAAGCTGAATTAAAAATTGAGAAAAGTTGAATATCAAATGAAAATATACTTCCGGTCAGAAATAGTTCATCATACAAATTTTCAAACTTTCTAACTAAAAAGGAATTTTGAATAAAACAGTGAAAGTCTTAGGTTCAACACATTCATAACAACAAAAAATTCCGAAATGTTTTCGGAATGTGCACCAACTGTTCATGGTTAGAGGAAGTGTTATTATAAACTGACAGGTTCACGGGGAGTTGCCTAGAAGAAGTAGTAAGTCATTTATTTTTATCAATAACAATTGATTTCCTACTGTTGTCACACGTGAGGTAAATCTTACTGAACAAACTGTTACAACTAATCGAGGTAAGACTTACATAAAACCCCCAACAAATACGCGAGTTAAATCTCACTTAAAGAACGAATATCGAGTAAATTTAAAAAATGAAATAAAATGACCCGCTCTCTTTGCAAATAAAATATATGTGCACCCAAAGATTAATTTATTTTTTAGTCACAAAAATATTAAGCACGAAATATTTTTTTGTCTCTATTATAAGTGAAGCATACTCGTCTTTGCTCATAAAATAAATTTGCATACGTGATTATTAAAGCGAACTGGACAAACGTACGTTATTTTGTTTATAAAGAAAATATACAGTATTGCTTCACAAATGAACCAACGGACTATATCATCGCAGACGGAGGATACTAATGTAACCAGTTTACCTTTTACCCACAATTTGCAGATTTTGTTCTGTTAAGATTGGAGACATTTCTTCTGTATATTATTGCGCATTTTCATGCACAGGTGTCAGGTAATTGCATATATTTCTTTATTTCATGCATAATTTCTTAATTTAAAATTTGATTTTATAATTTGAATTTTCACTCTGTTAACTTTATTAATTTGAGGTTCAGCTTTTTTAATATAAGTTTGAGCTTTACTATGTGAAGATGAAATTTTTCAATTTGAAGTTGAGCTTTGAGACATTTTAGACTGCTATTTCTTGATTTGATGTTGAGCGTTTTTAATTTGCAGTTGAGTTTTTAAGTTGAAGTTTAACTGTTTTTAAATAAATATTTAGCCTTTACAATTAGACGTGAAACATTTTAATCTGATGTTGAGATGTTTTAATTTGAAGTTGAGTTTCTTTTAATTTCAGCTTTTGACGATTTTAAGTTTTAAATTGAGTTGTTTTTCAATTTGAGGTTGAGATTTTTTAAATTTGAGATTTAAGAATTTTAAGTTTAGAGTTTTATTTAAAGGTTGATCTTCTTCGATGTTCAACATTTATGTAAGCTAGAAAAATAATATAAATGTCAGTTGTTTCATCCAATATTGTGCCATGTCTTGGATTCTGTAAAACCCATTCAACCCGCAAATTCAATATAATGTGTAACCTTCCCGATATATCATTATCTCATAGTTATCTGGTTAGATCATTATCGATTACGCATCGTATAGTAAAGCATAGTCAATTTCCAAAAATGCGGAACAATTTAATTAATGATTCGCTGCTACGAAAAATGTCAGATTATTTTTTGAATTGAATTTAGCAATCATTTTCGTACAAGGCAGTTTGTAAAAGACTTAATATTCACTAACATTTATTTCCAAGGAACTTTAAGATGGCGCCGTAAGTATGACGGAAAGAGAAAGTGGAATCTTTATATGTATATCCGATGAATTGATAATAGGATAACGACGCATAGGTTTTTAGAAAGATACATATGCCGATTCTGATAAGGCAAAAATTGTGCTTTGAATCATTTAAAATATCAAAGATGAAGTAGAGAAATAATATAAAAATATTACGAGATGTTATGCAGATGAATGTTACATATTACTTGGGGTAATATGGTTTTATAATACTATTACTTGGGTTAATATGGTTTTATAATACTAGTCCTTCAAGTAATATGCTTTTATAAATAAGTTTAAATCGAGTTGACGCGATATTGTATTTAGACGTGTGAAAATAATGTTTCTGCATAACGTTAGATTAAGCAAAAGAGCAGAACAATCCATTAGAAGTTAAAGATTAGCATTAGAGCTACGTGTTCAAGATGTTGCTTCACATACAGGAAGTTTATAGTGACACGTGGCGGATAAGCTAATAAAATATTTCTCTTAGTTCTGAACCGCGAAGTGGACCAGTAGTGTTTGTGGGGGTTCGGTTGAGGGATCAACCAAAGGGTATTATGAATGTATAAATAAATATAAATAAATGGATCGAAACTTGTCGAGGGCGACCTAGAGGATTCCCTTTTATTGGCTACTACACTGCAGAGTAAGGAACTGCGCAACTCCTTTCTCTGGCTGGCTCCACTTACCCTTGAGTCTCACCATAATGCTAAGTTTTTAGCAAGGAGGCACCAAGTATCATTTTTGAGTATTTGGTATGACTTGAGCGAGGATTGAATCCCGGTCTCCAGTCCCATTAGCGAATACTCTAACTATTATGACAAATTGGCCGGTATTTATACTGTATACTATGTACTTAAAAAAAAGAAACCCCGAACGAATTGTTAAACCCCAAATTAGTGTGTTCTGTCATTATAAATAACTTTTTACAACCGCTACAACAAGAAGGAGAAGAAAGAGAGCAATATCACGACGACGCCTACTGCTGCTACGTGTCAATCTACACAACACCACTGCTAGAAAAATTGTTAGAGAATTCTACCGCATCAGAAAGTATCTTATTATTGATGAAATTCTTTACCTATATTAGAGTCAGATACGTCCTAAAATGGAATACTGCTGTCATCTCTGGGGAGATGCTGCCCATAACATTCTCCGTTGCCTAGACAGAGTTCAAAATCGACTCCGAAATATAATGGAGGATAATCGCTTTTGTTCCTTACACGCCCTTTCTCACAGAAAAGACGTTGTTAGTCTTTCTTTACTTAATCGTCATTGCATCTCTAATGTCTGCGCCTCCCTCGTAAGACATTTACAGCAAGAACTCGATATCTTTGCTATCACAATGGAAAAACACTTCTTCTATTCCTCCATGTTCCTAGCGCTAGGCAGAATTTCCAATGCCAGAGGTGTCCGTCTTTGGAACACATTTCCCTTGGACTGCTTCCCTGCAGATTACAACATAGTCGTCTAAAAATCCTATGTCAACTAATATTTGTCATAAACCGCCACATAAGTAATGAAAGTGAGTTCATTACATTAATTACTTTTGGTTGACAATCATTCTCTATCATTAAGCCTTATCCACATGTTTCCCTTGACCTTGATACGTGGTAATCCAGTGGTAACCCCCCCCAAATTTACCGACAGATGAAATGTTATTTAACACTTAAGTGCAACAGACTAACCAACGGACAGCGCCTCATAGAGATGCTAACATAAGATGCGCCCAATCAAACTGCACATCTAGCGAATCACATGTTATTTAAAACTTAAGTGTGACAGACCGACGAAATTCTATTTATAAACTAAGCGTGACAAACGAACCGAAGAAAATAATGCTATTCCAAATTTTAGCATGACAGACCAAAGAAAATAATATTACAAATTTTTGTGACAGATCAACTAAAATTCGATTACGATTTTTAACGTGACAGACCAACGGAAATGCTATTCCGTAGTTTCGTGTGACAGACAAACGAAAGTATTTTCCAAATTTAAGCATAAAAACCCCAACAAACATTATTTAAAAGCTGCTCTTGACAAGGCATGAAGCCACTTGATATAAGGAGCAAAAGAAAACGAAAGATGATTAACGAAAAGACAAGAGTTAGCCTATTACCCGTAATCTTGAAAACACCAAGGTTATAGGTAGGTAAGAGGAAACAACTCAACAGGAAGAGAATTCTCCAAGCCTGCAGATGTATTGTTACGAGGTACCTGAACAGCAAATTGATGGGACGGTATCACTATGGACACTTTTTCGTGCCTTAACTGAATAAGAAATCGACTTCGTAACCTAGTGGGGGATTATCTCTATACGTTTACTCAGCCCCTTTCCCACGAAAGAGATTTTGATAGTTTTTCTCTACTTTATAATTATTTCCATGGTAGGTGCTCGACTGAGCTCCTATCTCTGCTTCTCCCCTGTAAAATATTCACAGCAAGAACTCGTCTACCTACAACCGCAACAGAGAACTTTCTTTTCTTCCTCTGTATACCAAAAACAAAACGGAATTTCCGTTAACTGATTTTCTATCCACCGACTTCATATCTGTGGAGCCTATTACCAGGGTACAGCAACCCTGCAGACTACACCATGGTCGCCTTCAATCCGATGTCAACAAATACTTTTCGAGCCGTCCTTTTAAGTAGTGCAATTTTGTCCATTCCGTTCATCTTTTCCAATCCTCTCATGATGATGTTCATTGTCAAGCTGACAATATAATTAACCTTTATCCCCGAGTACCTTTTGGCCTATGTAAGTGGTTATTCAATATTATAAAACATGAGACATTACTAAAACACATCTGCCGAAAGAGGAAGTGCTTCCAATAATTTCTTTCTTTTTTTATTCAGATAAAAAATATAGTATCTGTTCGAGAGCAGGCGGCGATTCTCTCAGATATTGCCGCTTTTATTTCACTTGGGAGATTAATTGTCTGTCTCCTGAAGTGCCTATATTCAGATGCTAATTTTGTTTACAGTTCAGAGTGGATTTTGTTAGGTAGCTGGATTCATCCACATTTTATGTGTCTAAATTTGCTCTCGTGGGGAGACACATTAAAAACTTTAGAAATGGTAGAAGTTTTAATAATTTTAATATTCTTGTTACTCTGTTCGTTTCCACAGAGAAAAGCCATATTATATTTTTAGCGTTTCTGTATACACCTCTATGGTTCCGTTCTAAAGAAAACGCAGACAAGTATCTGTTTCTAAAATATAGCGAATTGCAATTTTCTATAAATTCACTTAAATTAACTGACACTGTACTGAAATGTCGTCTCAAAAGACTCAAATATACTTGAATGATGTCTGCCTTCTTTGTCCAACCCGTTCTTAAGCCCCCCTCCCAATTTCTTCTACGTCCAACAACGACAATCGTTACACAGCAGCGAGTAGAAGAAAACGTCAATATTGACAAAAGATACAGCCTTTATTGTTGCTGTAAATTGATCTCGTGTCTCAAGCCAAATTTGACAAAGACAGCATAAGTGGTTTCTTGCTAGACAATTGAGTCAATGTCTCGCACAATTTTCAGCTTGCATTTTTACGTATTGTCTAAGTCTTAAAATCTGTCTATCTTTCCGACCCAAAAAGTGAAAAATGTGTTTCTTACTTTGCCAATGTTATGATCGATTTCTGTTCATTAAAAAAAAAACGATTTATTTTCGTTCTGACTCGCCTTCTGGAGTTTAGTGTAAGGCAGAACGGGGTGAGGGGGTAAGGAAATCTTGACAATAAGTTTATCGAAAAGTAAAAAGTTGCTCGGTATAAAGAAAATTAGAATAGGTACTTGACAAAAAAAAACGGAATAACTTATATACAAAAAAGATAATAATATTAACAGCAATCTACGGGAACAAAGGAATAAAAGACAAACAAATAAAAACATAAGTCGAGTACGAGTAAGCAAAGAAACGAAATTTTAGAAATGAACAAAAAATTGGGAAGACACATGGAAAAAAATGAATCGTAAAGTAAAAATTCGCTAAGTTTACAAAAAAATAAAATAACTATCTAAAAAAAATAACAACGGGATAACAGAATAACTTATTATAAAAAACGTAACAATAGAACACAATAAACAATAAAAAGCAAAGAGATATAAAGAAAAAAAAATCGTGAAAATGATAAAATAAAGAAAAACACGCAATATTCCCAAACAGAAATACGAGAAATAAGACATAAATATATCGTATTTGACATCAAGAAATTTCAAATAAAACTATATAAACAAGAATGAGATTTACATACTAAAACAACAGATGGCTGTCTGTCTTTCCCTGTTCGTCATAGGGATGTGACATTTTGAAAGAAATATGCTAATCCATGCAGATTACTCTGTTATATATAAATGCATATATATATGTATATATGTATATATACATCTAATATATAAAGTTAAGACGATTTTCCCTGTATCTTTTTGTAGAATAGAAAAATAACCACATGCATCAAATGCTACTAAACTCACCACGATATTACGCTTATTCACCCGTGCGTGATGTAGGAAATTTATTATAATTTTTCTGCATACAGTTAAAATTTTTAATCCTACACCTTTTCAACACATAATATCTAAAAATTCAAAAAAAAAATCGATTTCTTCAGATAGAAATGACCAAAAATATTATATTCATACAACAAAGAAACATAATATAGGCCACTTTATAGAAAACAGAACGATAGAACAGGAAATAAGAAGTAAACTTACCGGACCTTTGTTCGTGAGAAGTCCAACAATTGTCTAAGAGAACAACAAATAATCTGATTGGTTAACTAGCTAGCCGTGTATATAAAAACACCCGGCAAAACTAACTCCATGCATTTTAGCCTGAAGATTTCTAACTCTAAGACACAACCTCCATTCCATATAACATCACGCTTATTTTATTCTAAATTCGAACTTTTTGTTTTGTTCCCTTCATAACATAACGCAAATTTCATTTTAAATATAAAAGATTTTCTTTTTTTTTAAAATCCCACGATATCAGCCTTGTAAAGTGTGGGCGAAACTAGTCGACTGGCAAAATGTTTTTTTTCTCATCCCCTAAATCCCCTAAATCTTTTAATTATGAAAGATTCAACACGCCTTCCCTTCATTATTGCATTAATAAAGTGTTGTACCCCCCAAAAAATAATGAAATATGTATATATATATATTTACATATATTCAATTGAAACAGATGTGTATGTGGGGTAAGAATACACAAATATTTATCATAATAGGGTTTATGGCTTCCTTAATGCAGCAATGCGTTGTTACGTCTAATTTTATTTTGAGCACCATTGCGACAGCCTACTAAATATGCCATATTGTAAAAATATAAATAGACTTTAATTATTTTCCTCATGGCTGTTGGGTTGGCTGCATCCATAGAGAGGTTCAGACTTGTAAATTATAGATTGGCTTGGGTCTTGGGCTCGATACGCGCAAACATAGAATAGTCACCCTCACACTGATGATTCACAGAAAAGGACGAAACACACGTGTATGTTGATAAAGATTTAAAATATTTATCATTATATATATATATATATATATATATATATATATATATATATATATATATATATATCCTTCGCTATATTTGTTATAAAATCGAAGTAAATCCATATGATTCACATCGATTCGAATTTTAAAATGTACATATAAAATGAAGCTCTGTATTTGATATCTAAAATAGGAAATATCTAATAGAACTATTAATAAATAAAATATTAAATTCAAGATTCTATAATTCTATTATTTAATAAAGGTTACGGAGAAAATAATTTTACACATGTTTCTAGAAGAACCGGAAATAAACACGGGTAGTCTAGGCTGTTTCCTCCATCCCCTTCATCAGAAAGCCGAAAGAAAGACACACTCAAAAGTAAACTGGAAAAGTAATAGGGAACATGACAAATGAAGTTGCAGAGATCTAAAAAAATTGACATAAATATGTAAAATACAAAGGAAATATTCAGAAAAAATGTGAATCACAGTTAAAATAAACACATGGTGTAACAAAATAAAGTATAGCACCAAATGGTTTTATAGAGTTAAGAGTTCGAAAATCAGTTAACAAATACCGAATGACGAACCCCTCCTACTACCGGCTAAAATATCACATATTGAAGAGCTCTATTAGAGAATGATAATTAAATGTAGTAAAATAAAAAGTATTTATTATTTTTGAAAAGATGTAATATTACTATACAAGGGCGATAACTTAATCTGGTAACCAAGAAAATGCCTAAAAGTTTAATGTATGCATTCAAATAGTTAGATGGCTAAGTTTTAAATAATATAATCTAAGATAATAACATATAAAACGTATTTAATTAGAATTGTATTGAGTTGCTAGCTAAAAGGTTTAATAAATGGTGAAAGATTACTTGTTAATATTTGATGCAAGAAATCAAAATAATTTGTATGTTTAAAAGTTCTACTTAATAATGGATAGAGACATAATAATTAAAACGAAATTTATTGTCTTTCGTTTGTTTGTCGATGCCTTTCGGTCAGGTGCCGGAATTAACTTGTAAGGGCGTACTCACGCACGTTGTCTGTTGAAGAAAAATACCGGAACAAAGAGAACGTAAAACGTTGTGTGGCTTTTTATAGTGTGCGCTGGCATTCTCTGATTGGCTGAAAGAAAATGTCGATTAAAAAATTGTTCAATCAAGAGTCGACACGTATAACAATGTTCACTACCGCTTCCAACACTTTGTCTTAAAACATTTATGATATCGTAACCGTTTTAAAATTATACTTTAAATTATTATTTGTTTTCTAATTCATGATATTCGGTTTCGGCTCTCGAACTAATGTTATACTGGCTATAAAGTCAATAGTCATTTATAAATAAATGTATGGAAGCGGACTACCAAATTTAATACATAATGCATAATGAATGTATTAGTGTTGAAAAAGAATATACGATACCAATAGTAACTTCTATTTCTTTACATATTTTTTTAAAATTATAAAATTCATTGCTGAAGGTAGTTTATGTGCCCCGTTCTTTGGTTTAGGAGCATAAATCAATACCGGACTTTCAAAACATTGACAATATAAATCTTCAAGATAATTTTTAAACTAACATATACGTGTAAACAGGTCGGCCATTTTAACCAATTTTTTTATAGAAATTGCTGAGACAAGGTCTGAAGCCACTTGATGTAAGGAGCTAAAAAGAACGAAGGCTGATTATCGTAAAGACGGGATATGCCCATTGACCGTAGTCTTGAAAAGACCAAGGTTATGGATAGGAGGGAAAATTCAGCAGGAAGAGAGTTCCACAAGCCTTAAGTTATTCAAGGAAGCTATTGAAGTACAAAGCTGTATCAAAACCGCGAATTGATGAAGGCCACTAAACCAACGGGTCAAACGATCTGGAACAAAGGAAGCAGGGAATAGATCAGACAATTCTGAAGAACACATGCTGTAATAGTATTTATAGAAAAGACTGAGACTAGCAACATCACGTCTGTGAGAGTGGAGCTGCAGAGAATAAGAACAAGTAAAGCCAATCAAATTACAAATATGTTTCTGAACCGCATCAACCCTAAAATTGGACAGAGATTCCCCAGCTCAAATATGACAACGGTACTTTATACATAATTAATAAAAAGAAATATCGGTGAACGCCTGGTTGTTACAGTTCGGATATGCATGTAATATTCTATTGAAGACTATTGCAATGCATGCATTAGACGTTAAATAGAAATATACGAATATATAGATTTATGGAACAAAGAACAATGATACAAAGATATAAGGCGATTGCAATGGTTATTGAATGTAACATGTAGTATGTATTTATTATTTTGTTAATATTTAAAACACCCTCTATTATACAGAATACAATTCCTTCGTAAGAAGATTCTAGAATTATCGATTGTGGTGTTTCTTGTATTATTTTATTCCCAACTTGCGCAAACGCTTTTTCAAATGTAATGAAATAGTAATTTACATTTCAAAATGAAAAAAAAACCCCAATTAATTCGGATTGAATACGTGATTGGATTGAACAAAACTAGTTTCAAATTCAAATTGATTTCTGATTAGGGCGTAGCATATTAAGTAACCTTACCGCCACTGAAAGCATCTGACCCCTGATGCAATCAGATACGTCTTAAAATGGAGTATTACTGGTATATCTGAAGAGGCGCCGCTCAGAAAACCTATACTTGCCGAGAGAGAGAGAGAGAGAGAGTTACAAAATCAACTCAGAAATCAAGTAAAGGGATAATCTCTTCTGTTCCTTACATCCATTTTCTCACAAAATACAGACGAAACGGTACTAGTCTCTCTCTACTCTATCGGTATTTCCATTGAAAGTGCTCGATTGAGCTTGAACCTCTGATTTTCCTTTGTAAGACATTCACAGCAAGAACTAGTATTTCTACAATAACGAGAAAAAGTTATTTTCTCCTCCGTGTGTCTAGCGTCGGATTGCAACATAGTTGTATTCAAATCCAATGTCAACAGATTCCTGTCATGAATCGAACCAAGAAGTATTCGAACTTTGTGTATTCAATGAATCATTCTCAATATTTCCATGAGAAAGTAACCTCATCTTATTAACTTTTATCCTCGAGTAGCTTTTGTGTCGTGATAAGCAGTGATCCATTAGTTAAAGAAAATTCTCTAAAAATAACTAAATCTAGTTGAGTCCTGTGGATATTCGTTCTCCCCCAATTATTTTTTAATCTAAGATCCTGAAAATAATCAATAACATTAAAGATGAAGTATCACTAATTTCTATAAACTCAAAATAGTGTTTTTCCCCACATGGGCTCATGTTGTAAATTCTGGATTCAAAACTGGATTCAATAGTACGCAAGCGTTCCTAATTCATTTATCGGGGGAACATGCTAGTAAAAAAGTAAATTTTTATGAACGAACATGGTACGGCTTTTTTTGATGCTCTTGTTAGAATTGGTTTCATTGATTATTTCTAGAATCAGAAACTTACACGTGGGACCATGTTAATGTTGCAGAAAAAATCCATTGGTGGAGCCGACTGAATTCGAACTTGACACACCCAGGTTATCAGTCCGCATGGTTATCAACTTCACAACGGTCACCTCCCAAAATATCAAGTAAAAATCATTGAATGAACTAAGAGGGCACGTGGAAATTCCAAAGCTAATTAAACGAAATTATTTTTTATTTATTACTTTTTTACCTATTTTATATTTTAATTACTCATTTAAAATGTATATACATGAAAGATAAGTCTCGTTCTGGAGTAAAACAAAGCATGAACATTGCAAAGCAATATTTAAAAAAAAATACATTACAATGAAAATGCATTAAATAAATAAAATTGAATATTTACGATTTTGTTACTAAGCTAATATTTTGATTTCGTAAATAAATATCAAATTGAGTAAATACGTATGAATCAGTACGATACGACTTTATTTAGATGGCTTTATTCTGTTTTTGGCATTGATTTTCCCGATATTTGAAGAATCAAGTACGTACAGGAAGAACAACATGAAGATTGCAAACGTTCATAAATGAAAATGGCGCGCTATGGAACCGACTTCATTGTAAATGGGCACACCTAGTTCATCAGTCTGCGTTGTTTTCCACCTCAGCAAGGCCACCCTCAGCTGCTAGCGTTGTTCTGCGAGTGGGAAGAGTTTTCAAAAAACATTTTGAACTTTAAAAACATGTTTTTTACAGTATATTCAAAAAATGAATGTGCTATCTTGTTTATTTCTTGTTTTATTTATTTCAAAACCTTGTCTGTTTTCATGTACCTGTTGTTAAGTTCATCATGTGTTCTCAAATTTGCCAGACAGAAAGATAAATACGATTCCTATAGATATTATTAGATAATTCTTTTTTATTGTCATAAAATTAATTCTTCGACAAAAAACGCAGGACAGAGAGAATCTTTGTCAGGAGAAATGACGTCAAATTGATTTTTTTAAGGTTTAAAAGACCAGACTGAGTCATGAGAAATCTGGCTTGTATCAGTTTATTGTATTAAATCCGCCAGATGTTTGAATTAGATGTTCTATAACAACCATTTCTACATTTGTTTCGTTTTATTTGATAAAATGTTCATAAACTAACCAAAGTGTTTTTTTATCTAGCGATTTTGAAAACTAGGAAAATCACATCTAATTATCGGTGATTGGTCTACGTATGTAAGACTACTTGGGATCAATAAAAATGTGGTCTCTTACCAGGCGTAAATTCAATCAATTATTCATATAATAATTACTATTATAAAAGTGATTGACTATATTGTAACTAGTACACACACTTCGCATAAAAAGTAGAAACATGCTAATAATTCGCCAGTGTTTGCACTAAATATTCCTCTAGATATACAGTGTCTTCAATAAAGCCATTATCTATAAAAAAATGACATAAAAACTAACTCTTGACGTATGCAACACAAGAGCGTGTTAAAATAGTTATTATTAAGACGCCCCTTGATATTTCTCTTGTGGCGTTTCTTTAAAAATAAAGTTTTCAGAAAAAAACATAAACAATTGATCAATTAATGTAATTTATTAAAAATAAAAAGGTTTGAGAACAACTCCGGAAATTTTGAAAATGTGATGCAATCATTTATGCGCTGTTTGAGATATATTTTGCTAATAGAGGACATTTCGTTTCATGACATACATTTTAAGTATATATTTCTCATTGTGTACAGGTTTTGTTGTGATCATAAATACAGTTTTGATGTTATAAAATAGCATTAGACGATGACTTTTTAAAAATCCTGTATTACTAAAATATTCATATAAAATCAAAAAAATACTCTAATAATTTAATTGTACATATATAAATTATCATTATAATTTCTGATCGCCTAAAATAACACACCGTTGACACTTTATTATAGAGTAAAATATTTTTTTCAGAATTCATTCAAGGTGGCGAGGTAATTCTAAGGTCTTTTTTGGATTTGTTATAGCCTTTCAAGCTTCCCTTCACTATTTTAAATTGTTTTATCCAGGTTGCTATACAAAGATAGTGTATTACTCGCTAACCTTTGCGTGACGGAATAAAACTACCAATATTTATATATATGCAGATAAATGCACATGGGTCTTTATTATGAAGAAGAAGAAGATTATTATTATTATTATTATTATTATTATTATTATTATTATTATTATTATTATCATTATCATTATCATTATCATTACTATTTCTATTATTATTATTATTATTATTATATTTTTTGATTTATTGATTTATTATTTTTTTTGTCGTCGTCGTCACTAGATTTTCGTAGGAACACACTGACTACTTAAAAGACGCAAATACCCGTTGCATTTCCTGAAGTAACAGGAAGTTTACACATATTACGAGTAGTTCTATTCAAAATATAATTTTAAGTCATTTTTTCAGCTGTTACCATTGAACTTTGGCTGGTAAGGACGCGTGATTTCCCTTGCAAACCGAACGGGAAATACATTTGTCAACATTACAGTATTCTCTGTTAGCTTCAAGTCGCGAAATGGATGCCGCTATTATTACTCAATCTATTATATCTCTTAAATCATTCACAACAACAACAATAATAATAATAATAATAATAATAAAAAACATGGACATAAAATAACAATAGCCCAAGGAAACTGAAACTACCAAACATCCCAAACATTGACCTTCCATTCCCCCAAAATATGGTGAAAATAGCCGCGGCTGGCATCAGGCATAATAGTTTTGAATGGTCAAAGAGGATGGACGGACCATCTTATATCGTCTACCTACGAGTTTTATATAATGTACCGTTTCTATACACAATGACCATATCTGAAAATGACATCCAAAACATTTCGGCACTCCAGACATAAATTCCTGAAAAACATCAAACCTTTATCTAATTCCCAACCCCTTTTCTCGGTGTAAGCACCAACTTCGAAGCCTACATTATTTACCCAACCCATGTCTATAAGTATACGGCAAAACTGAAAATATATTCTAAGCACAAACAACTGTACGCATCAGATCGCGAAAACAGGTTCACATCTGACTCTCAAAATATCTAGACTTACATTAATACGGTAGCTTACTTTATTGTGATTCCTTGTATGAACTCCATTTGTCTTCTGGCGTACACACCGAAGCACTCCACACCCCATCCAATCTTTAACCCAGTTGAACTGAATTCTCGGAGCAGGCAGAGGCTCCAAATATGTCTAACTGTACCCTTCCCCATGATTGTATCTGCGCGTTTAGTGGTGTGAGGTCGTCCTAAGCACACACGACAGTTTGCATCGAAATTTGAAGACAACTCACAACTTTATCCTAAAATTAACTCACACTACTCGTATATATAACTGCGACATTTTGGATATACAATTAATCGACAAGAATGACTATTATCGGCTGATATCTCACATCACGTCCGCCTTTCCGTATGTGGGAGAAGTTCCCATGTTTTCCCCGAAATACGAACTCGTAACCAAGCCCCCTCCCCTGAGCTTCGCAGTGGCTGGACTTCAAATATATCTTTTAGCTCCTGTGGGTTAGTCGCCAATTGAGGCATCCCCCTATTGCAGATTGGCTGTTTGCAGTCTATAAGCATAGATGGCTCTGGCTGGTAGTCAATTTACAGAGGTGGTAAGTTTTAGTAGTAAATTTAGTTATCTCCCCTTTGCAGATTGGCAGGTTGGAGACTCAAAACATAGATAGATCTGGTTAGTAGGCAATTTGCATAAGTGATGGGTTAATTAGTATAATAATTGTACTCTTTGGATTAAAAGTTTGAGTTCTTCAGACAGCAGAGAGAAGTGCAGAGATAAAGAGGTGGAGTTAGAAGTCGGCTGAACATTAGATTGCCAGTAAAACTTCTTTTATATTTAAACTTTCTCTGACAGATAGATCACAAGCTATTTCGGCGAACAAGTGAAATTAAGCAGTGACATCCTGAGGCCGTTTAAAGTAAAAGACGATGTGGTCGCGTGGCTTAATAAGCTGGAGCTGGTTGCGAAGCTGCAAAAGATTAATGACGTAGTGACATTGATCCCAATGTATTTGAAGGAGAATGCACTAGCAGTCTATTTGGAAATAGAAGAGACTAATCATGCAGAGGTTGATAGTATTATGAGAAGATTGAGCATTTTCTGGGTGTTCATTTGAGGCTTATAACAAGCACATAAGAGTTTCCTGGACCGGAGAATCAGTAGCAAAAACAAGGCGACTTGCAAGATTTGCCGGATACATGGGACGAAGCTTTGAGAAGACAGATAAAATGGTTTTCGTGAGTCGTTTTCCTGACCGCATCTTGATGGTACTGTAACTAATGACTGAGACTGAAACCATGAAGGCAGAGATAATACTGAAGCATGCCAAAGTGCTGGCGAAACATTCTTGTTAACTGGATGGAAGTGATACTTTTACTGCAAACAAGCTTAATGAAGAGGAGCAAATAGTGAGAATACGTGAATTTATTGAAAATACTTTAGATGTCGGGGTCCCACCTTATGAAAGACTGTAGTGCACCAATGACTGGTGTTATCTGTTTCCAGTGTGGCCAGTTTGGGCACACTGGTAAGAATCGCCTTTTACTTCAGGGTGTCGAAAATCGAGTAAAGGAGAACTATTGCACCAGTAGTCGCTCTTTTACTTCTGAAAAGGCGTGTGAGAGTTTACTGACACATATAGTGGTTACTATCAAGGGAAAAGGGCTAGAACCTGTCACGACGAGTGTCGCTAACTTTTTCAATAGAGCCAGCAAGATTAGAGCAGTAGATGGCAGAGATATGAAGTGTTGTGGAGTAACTCATATCAAGATTATAGTAAGAAATATAGCGCTACGACTCCGAGTAATTGTGCTGGATACGCTCGTTGGGGAATGGATGTGATACTGGGCTTGGATGTTATCGACCGAATGGTAGGAGGTACAATTGCTAAGAGCGAGGTGAACTTCAGCAAGCAGTATGAAACTAGAATATCAAAAAGCGCGAGCAGTAACAATGCCATCCAGACGACAAACCCCAAGCTATGTCAGATTGAGGATGAGGACTTCTGAGCCCATTTTGAGGGAGACAATTATTCAGTAGAGTGGCAATGGACCGCGGGACCGCCTGTGCTAAGTAATAGGGTTAGCTGCTACGAAAGCACACTGAGAGGAGAGATACGACCGCAGTCTGAGAAAGAAGTTCAGAGGTGGATTGACGAAGGAATTTTAATACCATGGCCAGGGAAGGTTGAAGGAATTCTGCCACTCATGGCAGTGGTTCAGCCTACCAAGAAGAAAGTCAGGCAGGTATTGGACTTCCGAGAGTTGAACAAGCACGTGGCCTGCCACACTAAAGATGGAATCGACGTATATGGAGAAGTCATGAGGGAGTATAGGAAAAGAGAGCGAGCAATTAATATCGTGGACTTACAATCCGCCTACCTTCAGATCCATGTGGACAAGAAGCTATGGCGGTGTCAATTAGGCGAATATAAAAGTCAGATGTATTGCTTGACCAGACTAGGATTTGGACTGAATTTTGCATCGAATATTATGATTGCTGTGTTGTCCAAAAACGATTAAGTGAAAATGACCCACCTCCTCTTATATCGATGATGTACTGGTGGACGAGACAAAGGTGACTGCGGAAAGATTCAGAAACCATTTCAAAACATATGGACTGAGAGCTAAATCATCGGAGTCGTTAGGAAACGGGATAGCTCTTTGATTGAAGTTACAGCGGAATAACACAGGAAAGTTGATATTTGGAAGAGGAAACGAAATCCCTGAAGTAACAGATGGACTAACTAAGCGATAACTTTTATCCATGTGCGGGAAGTTGGTTGTTCATTATCCTATAGTCGAATGGCTGCGGAATACATGCAGATTTATTAAACGGCAGACCGGTACGGACCAATGTGAGGATGTAATTGACCAAGATGTATTGCACATGATACAAAAAGTGAGTAAAAAAAGGTGGATTCTGTAAAGAAGAATGACACGTAAAAATCGTGTCCGCAAGGGGTAATATGTAGCGATACTAGCAGCCTGACATAAGGAGCATTGTTGGAAATAGAAAGAGTAACTGCTGAAGATGATGCTTGGCTACAGAAGAAGTATAATAACGCCCACATCAGTGTTTTGGAGCTCGAAGCCACAATGAAGGGCATCAACCTGGCTTTGAAATTGGGGCTACAAGCAGTGGAAATTAGAACACACTCGGCAACAGTGGCATCGTGGATTAAGTCAGAAGTGTCTGGAGATAAACGGATCAGGACCAAAGGAGCAGCTGAGATACTTATCAAGCGTTGACTTGGGGCACTTGGGGACTTGATCAGAGAATTCAAACTGAAACTAACCGTCACAGCAGACGTACTGACCAGAGTGAGGAAAGCTTGGCTACGAGAGATGAACGATGTGGCTCCTGTGTGCTATATTGTAAAAGAAATGAAGCACCTGCATTATATGCATATAAGGTCCACCTTTTTTACTTCCGCACTCACTTTTTGTATCATGTGCAACACATCTTGGTCAATTAAATCCTCACATTGGTCCGTACCGGTCTGCTTTTTAATAAATCTGCATGTATTCCGCAGCTATTCGACTATGGGATAATGACCAACCAACTTCCCGCACACCAAGAAACGTTCTCGCTTAGTTAGGCCGTCTGTGACTCCAGAAATTTCGTTTCCTCTTCCAAACATAAACTTTCCTGCCGTATTCCGCTGTAATTTTAATCCAAGAGCCATTCCTGCCACACTAAAAATGGAATCGACGTGTGTAGAAGAAGTCATGAGGGAGTGGATAAAAAGGTAGCAAGCAACCAAAATTGTGGACTTGAAATCTGCCTACCTTCAAATTCATGTTGACAAGAAGCTGTGGCGGTATCAATTGGTCAAATACAAAGGTCAGATTTATTGCTTGATCAGACTAGGATTTGGACTGAATTCTGCACCAAAAATTATGACAGCAGTGCTTAAGACCGTGTTGTCCAAAGTCGATGCAGTGAAACGAGCCACCTGTTCTTATAACGATGATTGACTGTGGACCCGGAAGAGTAGCAATATGGCGAAGGATAAAAACCGAAACGGCAGAAGAAGTAAATAAAGTTGTTGAGGAAGTGTTTATGGAGAGGAGGCCAGTAGAAGAGGTCCTAATGGACAACGGTATGTCCTTCCGCTCTGAGGTCTTTAGGGAGCTGTGTCAGAAATGGGGCGTTAAACAATATTTCAGAGCAGCGTACCGCCCAAGCGGTAATGAGATCATAGAAAGGCACCATCGAACGATAAAAGCTGTGGCAGCAAGAAGCCAAATTTCGCCCCAAGAAGCAGTCTTTTGGTATAACATGGCGCCGAAGGCTGGCCAAGATGAAATGTCAGTGCCACATCGATCAGTTTTCAAGTATGAATGGCGACATTCACTGGCAATGACTGAGAGAGTGGAACGGGGGAAAGCAAGAATTACGGTGGGTGAAGAGGTGTGGGTGAAACCACCCAATGTCAGATGCACGACCCGCTGGGGAAGAGGAACGTCAACTGATGTACTATCTAACAACAGTGTGTCAGTTAATGGAGTGCCCCGTCACGTATTAGATATACGGAGAGTTTCATTACCATCAGATGAAGAGGTTGTTGAAGTCCCCCAAGAAGAACCCGTACGAAGGTCGTAACGCGAACGAAGACGGCCAGCGTGGATGACGGATTATGAAACCGATTATTGATCTTGAAGATCAAGGGAGCATGTGGTTTGAGTTGCCCCCCTTTGCATATTGGCTGTTTGGAGAATTTGGAAGCTAAATGGCTCTGGTTGACAGTCAATTTGCATAGGTGAGGCAATAAGTAGTATAAAAACTGTACTTTTTTCATTGAGCTTTGAAGAGCTAGGGGAGAGGAGAGTGAGGCTGAAAGAAGAGACCCTGAAGTAAGAATTGTTCCTGAACTATTGATTACTGAGTTGAAGCAGAAAGAGATTAACAACTGTGGTTTGCCAGTTGGACTTTTATTTTATTATTCTTCACGGATTGACCACAGTGCCCAACAATGCCACACCGGAAACAGATAACACCCGGCCTTGGTCTCTCATCAGGTAGGACCTCTGACATCTAAAGCATTTTCCAACAAATTGATGTCTCCTCACTATATGATCTTCTTTACCAGGCTTGTTTGCGGTAAAGGTTGCAATTGCCCCAGTTCACTATGACGTTTCGCCAGCACCCTGACATACCTCAAGATCTCCTCTACCTCCATGGTTTCAATGTCAGTCATTCGTTGTAGTTCCATTGAGATGCGGTCAGGAAAACCACACACGAGAGCTATTTTAACTGTCTTTTCAAGACTTTGTCCCGTATATCCGGTTAACCCTGCTAATCGCCTTATATCTGCCGCATATACGCCCACTTATTCCCCGGTCCAAGTTACTCTTCTGAGCTTGTTATAAGCTTCAAAAGCACTCTCCGAAAATGCTGTCTTCAATCTTGTTTCAATCCTATCGGCATCTGCCTGGTACGCCTCTCCCATTTCCAAATAAACTGCTAGTGGATTCCCCTCCAAATACATTGGAATTAATGTTGATATGTCATCAATCTTTTGCAGCTTTGCAACCAGCTTCAGCTTATTAAGCTACGCGACCACAACGCATTCTCCTTTAAACGGCCTCAAAATGTCACTGCTTAATTTCACTCGTTCGCCCATTTTCGCCGAAATAGCTTCTGGCTTATCCGTAAAAGAAAGCTTCTTGAAAAATAAAATTCTGATGCTCCACAAACTGCCAACTTCACCTCTTTCTCTCTGCACTTTACTTTGCTCACTGGGCAACAACACCTCTTCAATCCAAAGAGTACAGTTCTTATACTGATCAATCCACCCCCTTTTCAAATCGACTTGCAACCAGAGAATCTAGCGGTTAGAGACTCTGGACAGTCAATTTGCAAAGGGAAGATAACTCAATTGGCGACTAAACCACATCTCCTGTATTTCCATTTTTCATGGTCTCATCCTTCTTACTCTTCTCCCTTTGTTTTCTTATTTTCGGACTATTACGCTGTCTCGTAACACCGGTTCGTAGCTGTCACATGTCGAAGGCAATGGCTTACTCAGTACTTACTCGACCTATATTGCATTTCCCCTTATTTATTTCTTCTTCGAAATCGAACTGTGTTGTGTTGTCCCTTGTTTCGTCCTCGTCGCCGAGTTGTCGCTTGTTACCTTAAATTTGTGTCGTCTAATTCGTCGTTGCTGCTACGCATCTTCTCATTGTCACTTTCTACTTCTGTGTTGTCTGTGACTAGAACCCGCGTTGTTCGTCGCTGTGCATATACCATTGTTGAGTTATAGAAGAAAAATTAAGGCTGTCAGTAGAGATTCTGCTTAACTATTCACGTGTCATATTCGTAGCCAAGTTCAGTTGTTTCTATGGGTATTTTCTCTGGTTTATCTTATGACTCGTCTATGTAGCTATTTCTCTTCCCATTTTTCTCTTCTCGCCTCTTTGTCTCTAGTTTCGCTGTTCCTTGTATTGGTCTTTTTGTAACACAACAATATATACCATCTTCATGGGAGCTAGAGATCCTCACATTTGGAAGCCTCACGCACGACTTTCCGTTGCCCTTCGGAGGAGACAAACAGAATCGTAACAGCTCTGTACTTGAAAAAATCATGAGACAACCATGTTGTTTACATCAAAACGGTCTGGTCGCCGGTGCAAGTTGAATAGGACTTAACTATAAACAATCAAACACTGTCGGTTGCCGGGTACAAGGGGGCAGATCAACTGTCATCTGAGATACGTTAAAACCTGAAAATCTGTCTCTCTCTCTCTTTCTTTCCATCTCTTTTTCTCTCTCTCACTCTTGCTTAGTCTGCCGCGAAAGGTTTGAATGCAGTTCGTTGTTTGCTTGCGTATGCAACAGATGCATGTCGCACGCCGTGCTCAGAAATTTCGAGTTTTTAAAATGTTTCTTCGGAAATGAATGAATTATATTTTTCTATATATAAAGTAACGTGTTGTTCCTTCATTACATGGTCTTAATTTTCAGAATTCGATGATCCCAGCGGATGATTAATTCTGAGGAGAGAAGCCAACCTAATGACGGTTAATGACGTCGCTGTGCAACGATTAAAGGACCCCCCCCCGGGTATGAACCACTTCCAAAGGAATGTAACGACCCTTTAGTCCGGTGAGCTGGTGCGTGCCGTGCCAAGACGAAAGAACCCTTCCAGAAATGCCCTCTCTGCGCGAACACACGAAGTTATACTCTCCGGCAAACAGCCAGGTCACATTTTGACATGTATTTTTCTAGTTCTTCTTACGCCATTCACAAAGTTGTCTATACTTACCACATATATCAATATTGTATTGTGTCATTTGCCATTGTTTGCTGTATGTGGCACCACCAAGCATTGGCATATTTTATCTGTGATCCTGTCAAAGGGATAGTGTCTATCTCTCACATCCGCAATATGCACTATCACACACATGAACGGCAGTTTAAACAAAACAAGACACAGCTAGACAATAGAATTCAGACACTGTCAAAAACAAGTGTTTTTCTCTGGATTCTGAGTAACAACAAACCTTCGAAATTCCCCAGCATTCTGCATCTATTTTCTGTAACCATTATAAATCATTTTGCCTTCTCGCATCACCCGATTACAATTGACTTCTTGTTGATATCAGTCGTTGGTTTTGTCTGGAATCTAAGTGACAAAGAGCCTTCTCGAGATCCCAATACTCTCTATGCCCTTTCCATTGGAGGTCTGAATGGTGATATCCTTCCATGGTCTTTTCATGCTCTCTTAAACATAATCGCCATATTGATAGCACCAACCGATGCTCATGCCATTATGATTTTTTAAAAACATATTTGAGCAGTAACAAGGCACACCACCACTGTAGACGTAAGGGGTTACTGAGAATTAGTGTGTAGGTTTTGGGTGACAACCCAAGTTAGGAGCAGTGTAGCGACATATCTGTTTACATTAGTTTAAAACCTCTGCATGTCGGTACTGTCGGGAAAACAGTGAACAGGGAGGGAGTTCCAGAGGCCAGCAGCACGAGGAAATAATTTATTTGAGTAAAAGGCTCTCCGACGTCTGGGGACTTCCACAGTGAATGGATAGGATTTAGCTGATTGTCGAGTTGGTCTAGTGAATTTACGTCGAGGGAGCACCACAGTAGCCAGTCTATCGGAGCACAATCCATTGAAGTATTTGTAAAATAAGCACAAGGATGCAACATTGCGGCGATGGGACATGGGCTGGAGCTTGGTTATTAGTGAGGGACCTATTAAGTTGGCGACTCTTTTTTGGACCTTGTCTAGGAGGGAGAGACTAGTGGATGATGCACCAGCCCAGATGTGACAACAATACCCCATGCATGGGCGGATGGTAGCTTTGTAGAGATACATGATAATGTCAGGTGTGAGCAGTTTTATAGCATGGTAGAGGGAGCCCACCTTCTTTGCTGCAGCCTTGGCAATGTCTTCAATTTATGTTCCAATTCATGTTACATGCGAATGTTAGGCCGAGGAGTTTGAATGTTTAACTCTCAAGTAGGGTGTGATTTGCCATGACAATCGGTGGTTGGAGAGGTGACTTGTAGTTATTGAAGGAAAGGAGCTTCAAAGTTACCAACCTTTTATGACCCCAATCCAATACAGCCTAGAGGTCATTTTCGAAGGATTCAGCTATTGCCACGAATATGATCGCGTCCATTTTGCCCACATGACGAGAGTAAAGCGTGGTGTCGTCAGCAAATATATCAATCTCAGACTCAATGTCATCAGGGAGAACATTTATGAAGATCAGAAACAATAAAAGTCCAAGGATAAATCCCTGGGGTACACCAGCATTTATGTCATATTGCTTAGATAGACGGCGATCGAGTACAACCTTGATCTTTCTATTGGTTAGGAAGGATCTAATTATATTAAATATTTGCCCGGTAATACTGTATTAGCGTATTTTCAGGACGGGCCCTTTATGCTATACCTTGTCAAAGGACTTGAATATATCAAGCGCTACTGTCCTAGCTTCACCTGCCTTGTCGCGTGTATGATACATGCGTTCAGAGATGACCGTTTGGATGTTTGCAGTAGATCGTGCTTGTCTAAATCATACTGGCGGTCAAGAAGAAGTTTAGCATAAACTAAGTGCCGGAATATCGCAAGATTGATTAAGGATTCAAATATTTTAGCAATGGCAGCTGCACATTTCGAGGTGAACCATAAGGAAGAGTTGCTAAATAATTTTTGCAGTGCCTGCTTTGACCCATTCGGTTAACTCATTTGCACACTGATCAGCAGGGAGTGAGAAGGGTTCCATCGATCATGCGTCGCTGATGTGATCTATGATTGACTCAAACTCAGCCTGCTCGTAGTATCTCGTTATTTTGAGCAACGGCTCATCAGCTTTAGGACGACTTTTAGGGGTATATTTTAAGGGTATATGAATCATTAGCACAATGTGATCAGCATTCCCGAGTGGGCTGTGAGCTTTCATCACACAAGCCTCAGGCATTGAGGTCAAGAACAGGTCTAAAAGTGAGGCTCGCTGTCTACTCGATCGGAGATGCGGGTCGAAAAATCGACAGTCTGAGAGAGGGAGTGAGCTAAGGAGAAATTATACGTAGAGTTGCCGGCTACGTCAGTATGACTGGAGTATTCCAACCAATCCCGGTGGTGTGCATTAAAATCTCCAAACACATGTATCTGGGCATTCCAGTCAAGTGAGAGTGCTCTATCTATGCTTTCAGAGTTTAGCAGGGTACAGTCTTGGGTCGAAGGGAAACGGTATAAGACATACAAGTTACTAACGCTGTGATGTAAAGTCAATCTAAAGCAAATGTAGTCTTAGTCACCTATTTCTAACCTATGTTCTCTAGTCAGGGGAGGGTGTTCCGAACATAAACTCCTAGCCCGTGCATATGTTTGTCGGAGTCTTTACGGTAGAGTGGGAGGTATTCAGTCATGTCAAAGTGGTGAATATAGATTGAAGATTGAAGGTTTGTTTCACTTAGTGCTAGAATATCTGGGGAGTTTGTCAGGAGAAAGGTTTCTACGTCGTTGATGTTGGTTCTAAGTCCCCAGATTTTATGAATGCAAGCCTCAAGGGCGGAGGCGAAGGTGTTTTTAGTTGGGTGTCTGGTTTAGGTTCGATTTTATATTTTTCAATGACATGTTTGTTTTGATATAGAGTTGGGTGGACAAGGTGGATGCTTGTTAGATGCCAACAAGCTCACACAACCAGTCCATTACTCGCAACCTGGTCCATGGGTGTTATGGCCTCGGGAAAACCCACCGGAGATAACTGCAGAGTCCCTTTCCATGCGCGACATGGCACGTACAACTACCCACGGTATTATACAACTGATGATGGAGCAGCCATTCTTAGCGCCACCTAAAAGTTTGGGCTCCTGTCCTGTCAGTCGGAAACATCAGCCAGACAAACTGTCGAATCTGTACCCTCAACCTATCGGAATAACAGCGACCCAGACTGGTCATGTAAGACTTAGTGACGAAAAAACATTTCCCAAATTGCCCAAATAGAGAGAAAGAGAAACGGCATTCATTGTCCTAGTAAGGAAACAAGGTTAGGCACGGGGTGTTTTGAGGCGTCACAGCGTTGGTACTTCTGCGCCTGACTAATAGTCAAAGAAGGAGTGCAAAGGCCGGCGATAGGCAGAACCTATCTACTTCTTAAGCCATTGTAGGTTTGCAAACCAGATATTTTGTTCGAGATTCCAGCTCTAGGAAGGTTGTCAATTATGACTAAGGAGGCCTTCCTCCCCAACGACTTGCTGCCACGACGTAAGTAGTTGGTAACAAGATTTTATTATCAGAGATTTCCTTCTCTTAGATAGATGGCCTAACAAGGTCTTACGGATCCAACACACTGAGAGGGGAAAAAAGCCTACGCCCGTGTACTAGTCGGGTATTTCCGAGTTCCCGCAGGTTAAGAAAAAACAAAAAAACTTATATATATTCATAAATATGTATATATGTAGATAGAAGTTTACCGTATACTCCAGAAGGAACAGAAAGTTGAAGATAAGTATTTTGAAGAGAAGACTGTCAGATTATATGATTTTTTTTATCCACTCTGTATTTTCAGTTACCTTAATTTTGTGTAAAATTATGTCTATGTTTCTAGTGTTTATGTAGGGTTTATATATTTGAGATTATCTGAGGTTGGTCGACGTTATCTTGCTTTATGAGTTGGTTTCCACACTTGAGAATTTTTCTTAATATTACAGCTAGTTTTATTAGTGTGTTGTCAATCCCCTATTTGATTCCAATTTCTTCTAGTATGTTTCCAATTTTTTTCGTAACTGTTTCTGGTGCTCCTACTTTTATTGGTATTAGAGTGTGTTGTTTTCATGTTCCATACACCCTTCAAATCTTCGGCGAGCTCGATGCATTTACTTAGTTTTTGGTTTCGTTCATCTTCATCTTGTGAACATTAACACATCTGTCTCGATGTTAAAAGTGCATTCGCTTGTATAGTTCTCAGTCTGTTACTTTACCTTGCCACTCATGTCTGGTTTTGTATTCATTTTTAGTACTTTCTTACATTTACTGTTTTCCTGGGTTTTGTCCATCTTGGCTTTTATTATTAGTATTAACTTGCTTATTTCGTTCGCTATCGCTTTACAGTTAAATTCCTATTCACTATTAGCAAAGCAGACAACACTACTGCTATTTTTACCTCAAACTAAATTTCTTTCTTTTTCTTAATCTATCTTTATCGAACAAATTAATCAAGCTATTAAAAAATATTTATTAGGTCATATTTAGTATTCAGGGCAGGAGCAGCAGCAGTCTACGCCGACAGTGTAAAAAACGGTATTCTAAAAAGTTGACCGATATCAAGCCTTGAAAGAAACAGCAGCAGCCACTGCTACTCTGCTTACTTGTTTTTAACCTTCGTATTCGTTTCTTCTCATACCACATTATTTTCTCTATACCGAAAAATTGGGCCAGACACACGTACGTTCACTTTTATTATTATTATTATTATTATTATTATTATTATTATTATTATTATTATTATTATTATTATTATTATTATTATTATTACATTGGAATTTCATTATAATTTTGATTTGCATTTTTACATATTCATGTGAGATAAATGTATATCATCTCACATGAATTCAGATCTGAATGAAGAAAAGAACAGGAAGCAACTGAAGACGGAAGACGACAAAGGACGGATTTAATATCAATAAATGTCGAGGTAAATGGCCAAGCTGGTATTATGTTAGAAATGTGACCGCCGAATAAAGAGTTTAAAACGTACAAAAGATATTTCTGTTTAGAATTATTTAAAAACGAAAGACAATGTTTTTTTTTCTATCGAAAATGTTTTATATCTAATAGCTGCGTCTGTTTTTTGTTTTGTTTTCGTTTAATTTAAAATTAGTCTTTCGTTTATATTCAGATATTCGTTGCAATAAAGTACTCTAGTAACATCTTAAAACAAAAATACATGCAAAAAAAAAATTTAAACGAATATGTATATATATTTATTAGAGAATGTCAGATATATATACAAACCCCCCCAGACACACACACACACACATATATATATATATATATATATATATATATATATATATATATATATATATATATATAAAATTTCGACAAAATTATGGAAACACGTTGACACCCTCCCATGAAATCCATCTTTGTGAAGCTCTCGACAAGCAGTTTTTGTTGAAACAGAATTACTAAGATGATTGTTAAGCTCTTCTGTAATGTTGGGTGCCGTGGTTATGTGCCATTTCTTTACAATCCTCACAAGGGCT
>OY744531.1:45749699-45774699 GCA_963556195.1 Sepiola atlantica
TGCATGCCATTTTTCTCTAAATTATCATCATGAAAAAGTCTTACAACAAAGACAAAATATTGATGAATATATAAATACTATCTCTTGGTTTTTCCTTTTTAATTTCCCATATATATATATATATATATATATATATATATATATATATATATATATATATATATATATATATATATATATATATATATATATATTACATGAGCTTTTTCTCTCTCTCTATCTCTTTATCTCTATCTCTCCTTATATATTGCTAACGTCAGAAACAAAACAATAGTGATACATGAGAGAGAGAGAGAGAGAGAGAGAGAGAGAGAGAGAGAGAGAGTAGGGGAGAAGGAGAGATTACGCCAGTAAGAACTAGGGTTTGGGTTAGTATGAGCATTTTCTTATTGAGTAATACTTGTGAATTAAAGAAAAGATAATTGTATTTTCATAGATTAACTTTCAGCAGATATAAATAGTGAGCCTCTTGTTTTTTCTATTCTACAAAGCAATCTTTTCATTCAAGTAAATAAATGCATTTTCTGTGTGTTTGTAGTGTCAAATCTGGCGGTAAGCTCGTTCTCGATAGACAACGATAATACATGCACATCTCCCGGAAACACGACCCACCAGCAGGCATATCTGGCGTTATCGTCTGAGACCAGTAACCTACCCTTGAATGATGGCTTTGTTCAGAGCACTACGTAAAGGAAGCGGACAGTATACTTAAGTGAAATAACTCTTAGACACACGTAGACACATATATGTTTACCAGCGGGACCTTGAACAAATTCCACCGTTGATTTATTCATTTACATATAACAGTTTTACTTGTCCTCCCCTTTATTTATCACAATCGTAACGCTGCCAATACGCATGCAATTCATTGAAACGCGATAGAGTAATAGTATTAATACAGTTTTCTTTAGAAGAAAAAAGAATATTTATTATTTTTAAGGGATTTTCTTCTTTAAAATTTAAATTTTGATTGCTAGTAATCATTACTAATACCGACATACATTATTTTCAAGACAATTTTATTCTTTAAAATTTAAATTTTGATTGCTGATAATCATTACTAATACCAACATAAATTATTTTCAGATGTTTTTTCTTCCGTAAAGTTTAAATTTTACTTGCTAATACTGCTATAAATTATTTTCAAGGAGATTCTCTACTTTAAAGTTTAAATTTCGATTGCTAGTAATCATTTCTAATACCGACAACAATTATTTCTAGGGATATTTTCTTCTTTCAAGTTTAAATTTCGATTGCTAGTAATCATTACTTATACCAACATAAATTATTTTCAAGGGGATTTTCTTCCTTGAAGTTTAAATTTATATTGCTGGTAATCATTAATAATACCAATATAAATATTTTCAAAGAGATTTTCTTCTTTAAAGTTTAAATTTCGATTGCTAGTAATCATTACTAATACCGACAACAATTATTTCCAGGGATATTTTCTTCTTTCAAGTTTAAATTTCGATTGTTAGTAATCATTACTTATACCAACATAAATTATTTTCAAGGAGATTATCTTCCTTGAAATTTAAATTTATATTGCTGGTAATCATTAATAATACCAATAGAAATTATTTTCAAAGAGATTTTCTTCTTTAACGTTTAACTTTTGATTGCTGGTAATCATTACTAATACCGACAATTTTTCTTTCAAAGAGTGTGTCCTCTCTGAAGTTTACATTTCGATTGCTAGTTATCATTGCTAATACAAACATAAATTATTTTTAACGTAATTTTCTCCTTTAAAATTTAAATTTTGATTGCTAGTAATCATTACTATTACCGACATAAATTATTTTCAGGAAAATTGACTTCTTTAAACCTTAAATTTCGATTGCTGGTAATCATTACTAATACCAACATCAGTTATTTTCAAAAGTTTTTTTCCTAATACCGATATATATTATTTTGAAAGAGATTTTCTTCTTTAAAGTTTAAATTTCGATTGCTAGTAATAATTACTAATACTGACATAATTGTTTTTTTAAATTTTCTTAATTAAAGTTTTAATTGTGATTGCTGGTAATCATTACTAATACCGACATAAATTATTTTAAAGGATATTTCTTCTTTATAGTTTAAATTTTGATTGCTGATAATAATTACTAATACCAACATTAATTATTTTCAAATACATTTCCTTCTTTACATTTTGAATTTCGATTGCTGGTAATTATATCTAATACCAACATAAATTATTATCATGATTTTCTTCTTTAAAGTTTAAATTTCGATTGCTTGTAATCATTGCTTATCAACATGAATTATTTTCAAATACATTTTCTTCTTTTAACTTTAAATTTCGATTACTGGTAATTATTACTAATACCAACATAAATTATTTTCAAGATTTTCTTCTTTAAAGTTTAAATTTCGATTGCTGTTTATTATTAGTAATACCAACAAAAATTATTTTCAAGATTTTCGTCTTTAAATTTCAATTTCGATTGCTGGTTATTATTACTAATACTGACATAAATTATTTTCAAAGAGATTTTCTTCTTTAAAGTTAAAATTTTTATTGCTGGTAATTACTACTAATACTAACATAAATTATTTTCAAGATTTTCGTCTTTAAAGTTTGAATTTCGATTGCTAGTAATCATTACTAATACCGACATAAATTATTTTCAAGATTTTCTTCTTTAAAGTTTAAATTTCGATTGCTTATGCTCATTACTAATACCAACACAAATGGTTTTCAAAAGTTTTTTTTTCTTTAAAGTTTTAATTTTACTTGCTGGTAATCATTACTAATACCGATGAAATTATTTTCAAGGAGATTTTCTTCTTTGAAGTTTAAATTTCGATTGCTAGTAATCATTACTAATACCGACATAAATTCTTTTCAAAGAGATTTTCTTCTTTACAGTTTAAATTTTTATAGCTGGTAATCATTACTAATACCAACATGAATTGTTTTCTAAAGAAGAAGTAAATAGAAGATAGTGAATGATATTCTGATTTTTGATTACGGAACTGATAGAATCGGACACGATACTTCATGTTTATCTCAGGCAAAACGCAGAGAAGAAAAAATCACAAGAACAGATACTGCACTTTGATCCTAGCTAAGAGGCCGATTTATTTTGTTTTAAATTGAAGGCCGAGAAAGACATTTCTTTTTGATTTTTTACGAAATTTGATGGGGAATTTCTAATATAACTATATAGCCACTGGTACAGTTTCGAGTCGGGAGTGGTTTTGAATTTTATAAAAACGTAAGTGAATTAGCGTTAATTATATTTCTGAAAGTACATTAGCATGAGTAAAGTTTGAACAAAGATTATTTAATACTATCGTGTGGTCTGCGTTCGCGCTGTAACTTCATAGAATAGAAATATGTCACAAACTTTTACAAGGGTTTTAGAGATAAAGCAGTCTTCTTCTTCTTCTTCTTCTTCTTCTTTTCTTCTGCTATCTCTTCTTTTTCCTCCTCTTCTCTTTTCTTCTTCAATAATATTAGAAAAAGAATAAGTGAACACCGAGTTTAATGTTGTCATGCAGTAATTTACATATTTTTAAAATCGTTTCTTAACTATTGTGAATATCATCATTTATTTTCGTAAAAACATGGTTTACTAGTGCTCAGGAGGCCTCCTTAATTTTATGTGAGTGTTACAGTAGCGTCAAGGAGGCATACCCATTTTTTTTCTTTCCTCACTTACAAATAAAACGGCATTTCTCTACAAATATAACAGGGAGAGGAAACTTTGTTTTAACAGTTCTCTGTAGGCCAACTAAATTTTAAAAGTGATCAATATCATTGATAGAGAAGGTGTGTTTAAACGAATCATTGTCTTGGATGAAAAAACTGATGTCCGGGAAGGAATCAGAGTCGAGGTTTGAGAAAATAGTAAAAGCTGGAGGTTCGAGAACAACTCAAAGCCGGGTGTTCGGGGAGGAGTCAGGGCCTGCATTTCGGGAAACAGTAAGAGTCAGTGTCTTAGGTTTGGAAAGGAGTCAGAGCCTGCAGTTCGGGTAGAACTAGGTGTCAGAGCCTGAGATTCGGGAAGGTGTCAGCGCCGGCCGTTCGGCTAAGAGTCAGAGCCTGACGTTCGCGAAGGAGTCAAAGTCAGGGTTTCTGAGAAGGTGTAAGTGTCGGAGGTTAAGGAAACAAAGAAGAAGAAAAAGAAGTCAGAGTAGACTTCCTTAATTTTAAAAAGTGTTTGTAATCCTAGATAGAGCGGGTGTTTAATCAAAAAGTGCTCAATATCTTAGATAAAGCATTTGTGTTGAAACCCAGTATTACCTGAGGTAAACAACTGATGTTCGGAAAGGAGTCAGAGCCTGAGGTTTGGGAAGGAGTCCAAGCCTGAGATTCGGGAAGGAGCCAGAACCTGAGATTCGGGAAGGTGTTAGAGCCTGATGTTCAGTAATGAGTCAGATCCTGAGGTTCGGGTAGGAGTTAGAGCGTTAAGTCCGTGTAAGAGTCAGAGCCTAGGGTTTGGGAATGAGTCAGAGTCTGCGGTACAGGAAGCAGTAAGAGCCTGAAATTCGGGTAGGAGTCAGAGCGTGACGTTCGGGTAGGAGTCAGAGTCTGAGTTTCGGGAACGAGTCAGAGTCAAAGATTTATGAATGAGTAAGTGTCGCAGGTTCTGAGAAGGAGTCAGATTTGGAGGTTCTGAGAAGAAGTCAGAGTCGGATGTTTGGGAAACAAAGAAGAAGAAGAAGAAGGAGAAGAAGACGAAGAAGAAGTCAGAGTTAGCATCCTTAATTTTAAAAGTGCTCATTATCCTAGATAGAGCGTGTATTTGATAAAACATTGCTCAATATCCTGGATTAAGCAGGTGTGTTTAAATGCAGCATTGCCCGGGATAAAAAATGATGTTCGAGAAGGAGTCAAAGGCTGAGGTTCGGGAAGGAGTCAGAACCTGAGGTTCAGGATAGAGTCAGAGCCTAAGGTTCCAGAAAGAGTCAGAGCCTGCAATTAGGGAAGGAGATAGAGCTTGCTGTTCAGGAAGGAGACATAGCCTGCGGTTCGGGTAGGAGGCAGAGGCAAAGTTTCGGAAAGGAGTCAGAGTCTGAGCTTCAGGATGCAGTCAGAGCCTGAGTGAGGTTCAGGAAGGAGTCAGATTTATAAGTTCGGGTAGGAGTCAAAGCCTGGGGTTCGGGAAGGAGTGAGATCGTAATGTTCAGGTAAAAGTCATATCCTGAATTTCGGGTAAAGAGGACCATGTATTTTTTTCTTTTTCTTCTTCTTTTTGACAAAAGGTAACAACTGTAAGCGCCGGCATTCGCCGCTAGGGGCGCATCAGACGATTACGCTAAAGCCTAGGAGAATGTCGACAGTTGCCGGTAAGAGCGCCTCAGGCAGAAGTCTAAGGGAGTGTCGACTTTTTCGTACAACAGAGGCGCCGCTGTAAGCTGTCGGCTCCTTAGTACAACAGAGGTGCCGCCGTCAGCTGTCGGCTCCTTGGTATGATTGAACATGATTTTGGTCCAGGGGCACTAATGAACGCTATCGGTTGTTTGATACGACAGGGACGCATTAATATGAGTTCTTTCATATAATAGTGACGCTACATGAATGAACATGCTTTATGAGTTCTCTCATATGATATGGGCTCTACCTAAATGAAGATGATTTTGGTTATTTGACATGACAGAATCGCGTTAGAACATTAATGTTTGTGTTTTAGGAGCACACACTAAGCATAATATAAGTTATTATATATGACAGGGGCGCGACATAAATAAAAACATTACTAGACCGGAAATTAGTCTGCAATATTATTTCAAACTCCTTCAGACCAAAAACGATATATGCGTTATGCGTACGCTATTTGAGGACACATTTAACATTTGTTTAATAGTTAAATAGAAAATACGCAATTGGTCATAGCCGTCCTATCTGACATCAAAAATTGCAAACTGTTGTAAATTAAAAAAAACAATTTCACGAATTTTTTAAATTTGTAATATAGAAGATACCCTATCTGACATCAGAAATTGCGACAGTGTTAATCAAACGAAAAATCCTAAAATAATATATATATATATTATAGGCCGATATTTTTTCTTTGCAAAAAAGTATTTGTTTTCACCATTGTTTTAAAATGGTAAGTAAAAGATATCCACTTGGTACTGGCCGCCCTATCAGACATCAGAAATTGCAAACCGGTGTTAATCAACACAAACATCCTACATATAATTTTAAGCCGGGTGTTTTTTTTTTCGCAAATAGTAATTTTTTGTACTAAGTTTTTAAATGGTGAAATAGAAGATATCCACTTGGTCATGGCCGACGTTTCTTAGATAAGAACTTGCGAACCGGTGTTAATAAAAAGATAAATCCTACATCATATTTTAAGCACGATGAGTTTTTATAGCAAATAATAATTTATTTTTAAGCATTTGTTCAAGTGTAATATAGAAGATACCACCTGGTCATGGCTGCCCTATCTGACAGAAGAAATTACTAACAGGTGTTAATCAAAAATAAAATCCTACATTATATTTTAGGCCAGATAGGTTATATTTCGCAAATCAAAATTTTTTTCACGAATTCGTTTAATGGTAAAATAGCAGATATCCATTTGGTCATGGCCTCCTTATCTGACATCAGAAATTGCAAACCAGTGTTAATCAAAAGAAAAATCCTAATATATATTATAGGCTGATGTTTTTTTACGCAAATAATAATTTGTTTAAACCAATTATTTCAATGGTTACATAGAACATATCAACTTCGTCATGGCCGCGCTAACTGACATCAGAAATTGCAAACTGGTGTTAATCAAAAGATAAAGTCCTACATTATATTTTAGGTCTGGTGTTGTTTCTCGCAAATAATAATTTCTTTCAACTAATTTGCTTAATGGTAAAATAGAAGATACCCACTTAGTGATGGCCGCCCTATCTGACATCAATAATTGCAAGAAAGTGTTAATAAAAAAAATAATCCTAAATTATATTTTAAGCATGATGGGTGTTTTTTGCAGACAATTTTTTTTCACGGATTAGTTTATTCGAAATATAAATGATATCCACTTGATCATGCCCACTTTATCTGACATCATAAATTGCGGACAGTATAGATAAAAAGAAAAGTTCTACACTATATTTCAGAACGGATGTTTTTTTTTGCAAATAATATTTTGCTTTTACGAATTTTTTTATTTGTAATATAGAAGATATCTACTTGGTAATGGCCGCCCTATCTGACATCAGAAATTGCCAATAGTGTTAATCAAAAAAAAAATCCTACATTATATTTTAGGCCATATGTTTTTTTCGCAAATAATAGTTTATTTTAACGAATTTGTTTATTTGTAATATAGAACATACCTTCTTGGTCATGGCCGTCATATCTGACATCAGAAATTTCTAACAGTGTTAATAAAAAAAGTCCTACATTATATTTTAGGCCGGATTTTTGTTGTTGCAAATAATAATTTATTTTCACTACTTTGTTTAATGGTAACATAGAAGTTATCCACTTGGTGATGGCCTCCCTATCTGTCATCTAAAATTGCAAATCGGTATTGATAGAAACAAAAAATCATACATCATAATTTAGACGGATTTTTTTTTGCAAATAGTAATTTATTTTCACGAATTTGTTTAATAGTAAAATAGAAGATATTAACTTGGTCATGGCCGCCCAATCTGACATCTTAAATTGAAAACCGGTGTTAATCAAAAGAAAATTCTTACATTGTATGTTAAACCGGATGTTTTTTTTCGCAAATAATAATTTCTTTCAAATAGTTTTTTTAATGGAAAAATAGAAGATATCCACTTGGTCATGGCCGCCTTATCTGTGATCAGAAATGGCAAACCGGTGTTAATCAAAAGAAGAAAAAAACATACATTATATTTTAGGAACGATAAGTTTTTATCGCAAATAATAACTTTTTTACGAATTTGTTTAATGACAATATAGAATATATCCACTTGGGCATGGCCGCCCTATCTTACATTAGAAATTGAAAACCGGTATTAATCAAAAAAAATAATTACATTCTTTTTAGGCCGGATGTTTTTTTTTTAGCAAATAATTTTTTTTCACTGATTTGTCTTATGGTAATATAGAAGATATCCACGTGGTCATGGCCTCCTTATCTAACATCAGAAATTGTAAACCGGTGATAACCAAAAGAAAACTAGTACAATATGTTATAGGCCGGCATTTTTTTTGCAAATAATCATTTGTTTTACACAATTTTTTAAAATGGTAATATAGAAGATATCCATTTGCTCATGGCCGCCCAATCTAACATCAGCAAAATCCTACAGGACCGATGTTTTTTTTCGCAAATTATAATTTCTTTCAACTAATTTGTTAAATGGTAAAATAGAAAATATTCACTTAGTCATGGCCGCCTATGACATCAGAAATTTAAAACCGGTGTTAATCAAAAGAATAATCTTACATTACATTTTAGGCAAAGTGGGTGTTTGGTCGCAAATAACTTCTTTTAACGGATAAGTTTATTTGTAATATAGAAGATACCCACTTGATCATGGCCGCTTTATCTGACATCAGAAATTGCGAACATTGTACATCAAAAGGAAAATTCTTAATTATATTTTAAGACAGATATTTGTTTTTTCGCAAATAACAATTTGTTTTCACGAATTTATTTAATGGTAATATAAAATATATCCACTTGCAAATCAGTGTTAATCAAAAGATAAATCTTACATTATATTTTAGTCAAGATTTTCTTTTTGCAAAAAAAATATTTATTTTTACGAATTTGTTTATTTGTAATATAGAAGATATTTACTAGGTCATGACCGGCGTATCTGACATCAGAAATAATACGTTTAATGGTAATATAGAATGAATCCACTTGCTCATGGCCTAATGCGACCGTAGCGAGGATATTTGGCTAGGTCTATTGTATAAAGGAGAGTTGTCTCTGTGTGTGTATGTGCTCATGTTTTTAAGACTGCAAAAGGCTGACGAGATACTCGACAGAAAAATCGAAAAATTGGTAAAAAAAAACGTCGTTTTTTTTCATGCCGAACAGACCCGGAACTTCTCGGGGGAGGGGGTGCGTACCAAATTTCTTCGTTTTCCAGTCATCTGTACGTTGTGCGCATGTGCAGTTTGTAAAAAAAAAAACACAACGTTAAAGTGACCTACATGTTTATAGGTTTTGTTCTCTGTGTCGGTAGAATAACGGTTACGAATAGTAAACGACGACCGGGAGGTATAGCATTAGAATCCAACTGACCCATAAGAATTTTCTTTTAACGATAACTTACATATACATCGAGGGGGATGAGGACGAAGACAGAGATGATACTTTTAATAGAAATATGTCACACTTTTGCCCCGGACAACGGGAAGAGGAGTGGTCGGGGAGATGAGGCGACCCGGGAAGAGACAGCTTTTACTCCAGGTACGGGAAAAGGGGCAGAGGTGAGTGAGGCGACCGGGGAAGAAACAGCTGTTGCCCAAGGCAACGGGGAGAGAAATCAAGGGGCAACCAGATAAGAGAGGGCCCCAGGAAACGCCGGGTATCCCTGCTAGTTTGCAAATAAGACAACAATTGTTTTGTTTCCAAGTGACTTTAATTAGAAACGTTGTTGTCAAGTTGAAATTAATCAAAATGATGACGTCATCCATGAAACGGAGATAAGAATAACCGGGCCCAGTGAATGATGTCACAAAATGATGACGTTATACATCAAATAAAAGTGAAAGAGAAAGTGATTGTTTATGTAGGCGACCCGTGATCTTGGTGTTGTAATATCTACATAATAATGGAACTACACATATTGCATTTAGAGATGGAAGTTTATGTAAAAGCTGAAGTAACTGTGGGGAGGTTATGCGTGCGAACGCACCGCTTTTATCTAAATACAAAATAGATATAAGATTATTGTGGATTTTTAAAAACCTGATCGATTTTATTCCACAAATATGACACCCGGGCTACGCCGAGTGTTACCGGCAGTCAGCATTACCCTTTCTTTCTTCCCGCAAAACAACACAAGAAAAAGTCTGCCAGCAATGTTGTATTAGACTTGACAATCGCCATTGGCTCCTAAGCGATTTCATGTTCAATAATTTCTCGTTTCAAGCCATTCAGAAATCTGATTGCCAGTTTCCTAATCGATTTCCGAAGATAAATCAATATTAAAGCAGAAAGTCAGACCTATAATAATCATCGATTACTCGTTGCTGACTTGTACATAATTCTGTACGAGGTAAACTCGGATTTGAAAATAATACTTACTAGCTGACCAGACCCGACATTGCACGAGATTATTTTGGTTGACCCCTAAAAGTTCTTCATAATAAGGTTCAAGTCTAGTATATGGTCGTTAAAAAACTTCACTTACTTCGCAAAAATTTGGTTGTCAACAATTAAAACGTTAATGTTAAGTTGCTACATAGAGACGGATGAAGAAAAAGAAAAAAGTGGAAGAGGGAGTAGTGAAAGCAATAAAGTGTTCATTATTACATCACAATAAGAGAGGGAGAGGATAGGAGAGAAAGAAGAGGTGAGAGAGGAAGATAGATAGATAGATAGATAGATAGAGATAGAGAGAGGGGGTATATTCTGACTCTGTGAAATCATTTGCTTTTGTAATCTTTGTAAAACTTGATTATTAACCAATGCCAACGTTCAAAATGATATATTTAATAATATATGAAACAGATATTGATCCAAGAGGTGTAGTATGTTTCTAATATCTGAACGCATGTTTAAGAAGTAATTAATTAAAGTAAGTATGTCACGATCGGTACATTTTTACGTTTATTTGTTTAATCGTCGGGACATAGTCGATGTGATGTTGTAATTCATGAAAATGTGGTCTTTAAAAGGAAATACATAAAGAAGTCGGACAAATTAGCGATTATTGTTAAAGGAAGTGTATCAATATATTGGTGAATCACTGTATCTCTAACAATTGATGCAAGGATGGGAAGTGACAGTGGCGAAGTGGTTAACGACACAACTGAAAACCTGTGTGTGCCATGTTCGAATCCAGTTTTTTCCATAGAAACATTTTCACGTAGGATGTTGGCAACTTTCACGTTGCGCCTCTTTTAAGTAATTCTAACTAGAAAAATATCGAGGAAACCATAGCCAACAATGGAATAATCTGATTCATATAAAATGAATGAATAAATTGATGGATGGATTCGGGGAAATTATATCTACAAATATATGTACAAAGAAATTATTTGGAATAAATCTGAGAGAATTTTAAAATTGTAGTTGGAAAAAGTGCATGATTATATAGATAGTAAAAAAATAATGTCACACTCATGTGTGTTGGTACTATGTTATATTTATTTATCGAGAAAAAGGTTACCAGATTAAGGTAAACGCTTTTATTTTTTCCAAATTTTTTAAGTGTATAATTAATTTGCTGAAGTATTACATACACGAGTATACACCTTAAATAAAAAAAATGACTGAAAAATCATGTTTCGCCACTATATGTTATATAAAATATCGCCTCAGTATGCGACGTTGAAAAAAAGAGAAATAAGAAAGACAGAAAGTAAATGCCTCACACTGAAAAGTATAAAAAAGAAGTAAGAACATAGAACGTATCTATTGCTATCGAAAGAAAAAGATAAAAGGAAGAAAAAAAGAAAACGTTACATTTCAAACAACAGGAAAAGGTTACTAGACTTGCTATTTGATTTTTTTCTTCTACTCAACACTTGAAATTGTTTCATCTGGAACGCTCATTCTAGCGTGATCAGAGGGAAGTACACTAATATATATATATATATATATATATATATATATATATATATATATATATATATATATATAAGATAAATGAAAGAAGAGAGATAAAGATGTACGAATGATAAATCTATTTCAACTTCGATTGTTCAATGCAAGGTGTACTCGGTAAAAACATGTTTATTTTTCTTTCTTTAAGCCAAGACTTTTCAAAGGTTAAAATCTTATCATTAGAGGAATTACATAGATGGATAAGTTGTCAGTGGAAAAGCCAAAATTCAAAATTTGAAAAAATATAAAGTAATGGAGAGTAAGAGTATGCGTGTAAAAAAATATGGAGTCTGTCCACTTAGTGAATGATAAGGTGTCCGGTGAAAGAAGATTTAAAGATGGGGAAAAGGGTTGCGTTGACAATGTTCAAAATTAAGTAAAACCAATAGAACGGTGTTTAGTTCAATCGTAGATGGAGTGCACTTATTCAAATGTAATTTTGAGAATTAGGACCATTTTAAAATACTTTCGTGGACCGGGAATGAAAGTATATATATATATATATATATATATATATATATATATATATATATATATATATATATATATATATATATATATATATATATAAGTAAATTTCGTGTACAACAGAATGGTAGGATTAATTTTAGAGGAAGCAATATTAAAATCAATGAAACAGACGAGTGAGGGAAAAAAAAGGAAAATTGTTAAAATTACCTTAAGGCCTTGTCGTCTGACCCTCTGAGAGGAAACGTCAGAATGGTAAATTAAAACCTAAAAGTCGAATGAGAAATGAAGGGGAAAAAAAAAATAAATAAATAAAACTTATTTCAGTTGGAGGAAACGATTGAGAAGGGGAAAAAAAAAAAAAAAAAGAAGTAAATCTCTCAACGTTATGGTGGCTTTGAATCATTAAAGATCTCCAACTGATGTTTCAAAATCTTTTGTCTACACAGGCTAGGTCGATAGTTGTTAATGACTAACGCCTCAAGAATATTGAGATGGTAGTTCGACCTGGCACTGTGTAAAACAGAAAACCACCCATCGGAATACCTGTCAGAACAACTATTTGTACTAACGAGGTGATTACCGATGGCTGATTCCTGTGCCTGGAAGTTCCCGGATGATCTCGAAACCTTGTGGTATCACGTGGTATGTGTTGGGATATTCTAAATTCTAATCTTTGGGATGTCTTGCCAACGTAGTCAGCTCCACACTGACACATGAATTTATAAACTACAGAATTCTTTTGAATGGCTGGCAAAACATCCTTACGAAAAGAAGAGAAAAAGGTTCGAGTCGTGTAAACTACCCTCAACATGGTTGCCGGAAAACAACGTTGAGTAGAAGAAGAAATCCTTTTAACAATGTCAAGGTCGTCAGAACCCAACCAAGGGAGTTTCAAATAAATAGGGCAACGTGACGGGCCAATAAATTCACCACCATTAAATAAAGCAACTTTACGTGCAATGGTGCCTTTTATAGTATTGATGGGATATTCATTGGCAAGAAAATATTAGTAATCTCACCAAGTTCTGCATCGAGTCGTGGTTGTGAACAAATCATAAGAGCTCGATGAGTGAGAGTACCAATAAGATTTATTTTTCTTGCTCTTGGGGCGAAGGAAAACCAATTTAGATAAAGGCCTGTAAATGTTGGTTTTCTATACACACAGGTTTCAAATGATAAACCAGATTTAGACACTAAAACATCGAGGACTGGTAAGGAACCACAATCCTCGACCTCCATAGTGAATTGCAACGATGGATGCAAGTCACAAAGAAGAAGAAGAAACTGTTCAGCATCACTCCAAGAGGGGAAACAAGCAAAAGTGTCATCAACGTAACGTGTGTAGAAAGCCGGCTTGGTCACTTTGGAAAATAATTGGTTTTCCAAAAATCCAACGAAAATGTTGGCTAACGATGGACCAAGAGGGCTGCCCATGGATATACCATCAATTTGCCGATACATAATATTATTGAAACTGAAGGAAACTGATTTAGTAGCAAGTTCCATCAGTTCAACAAAAATTCGTTCAGGAAATTGTGGAGACTTTAAGGGGCCGCGGTAAAGATAATCTGCACATATACCAATGGTTTCATCCAAAGGTACATTGGTAAACAGACTACTAATGTCAAAGGAAGCCAAAAACTCGGTGTCCTTTGAGAGAGATAATTTGTGTATAGAAGACACATATATATATATTAAACGCAGCCAGTCGGGAATTAAAGTAGTGACTTCGATCGAGTCTAAGAAAAGCGACAGCTCTGGTTGGAGACAAGGTCAAGTAAAAAAAGTGAGGCAAGGGGTAAAGATAAAAGATAAAGGAGGTGGGTGATATGTTAGATAAATGCACTGGTTCTGGAGGAAGAGAAGGGGAAGGGTTCGTTTGGTTACTGCTCATTGCTAGTAAGCAATAAACCGGTGCGAGTTGGGATCATCATAAGCTAAAAACAGAAGTTATTCAGGTCAGTAAGTAGTTCTGAAAGGGGGGTCCCTAATTAAAACGGATTTTTATACAAACATATATATAATTCAGAAAGTTTAAAAGGGTTCCAATTAAGAAATTAGGGTTCAGATAATTGGGAATCTGGAATTTACGTGTTTAATATGTAATAATTCGGCCAAAACTAGTATTTCAAAGTTTGATGTATAAAGACTTTAAAAAATTCCCAATTAGTTAAATATTAAATGATATGTATGACTGAATAAGATACTTTAATGTATAACTGAGGTTAGGATTAGGAACAGCGTTAGGCTGCTTTCAGCAATTGAGTTCTAGTATAAGGATTATGGAGTAGGATTGGATTGAATATTGTAACCTAAGTGATGCACTAGTGTGTTGAAATTATAAATAAATGTTAAGGGGGGCAAATGGACCATTATAAGATAATATATACATATATGAGAGAGAGAGAGTAAGATAATACTTTAAAGATATAAATGATATCTTTAGCCAGTAGACTATCAGGATAAACACAAAGCTCAATATAGTGTATACAGCAATAATATTAATTCAATGACATAATAGAATGAGAAATTAATCAGATTTTATTAAAATTCAAACACATGGAGTGATATTGCGTCCTTAACTCATGAGTTTTCAAAGAAAATGTTCTCTTCAAAGGACATTATGATATTCAACACAAAGTCTTCTGAACTTTTTTCGATGGTTTTATTATTAATTTGCATGCACCCTGAATAGACTCATCACTGTCATATATTGCATCAGTAACATCCAAATTTCCCGCCTGGATAAATTTATCATTTTCATTTTTGACTACCAATCACCACCTGGATTGCTTTTAATCGACTTCTTTGACATTTTTCTTGAAATTGTTTTAAACTATATGACTTGGATGAACTGTAATAGTTTAACAAAAAAGTACGTTTTTGGCCAATATATTTGATGTTTTATATGTATCTTTATGTATTTTTTATATATTTGTATATATTTTCAAAGCCTAATTTTTATTACCTGCAGTAATGTCATCGCGGTAATGGTCCTCTGAGGAGAATATTTTCTTTGAAAACTCATGAGTTAAAGACGCAATATCACTCCTTGTTTTTAAACTTTTATGAAATTTGATTAAACTCGTATTTTATTATGTCATTCAATTTATATATATATATATATATATATATATATATATATATATATATATATATATATATATATATATGCCGACTTCTCTATATACACACACTCATACATATTATTTATTTATTTATTTTTATTATCTTTGTATTTTTATATTGGATTTTTAATTTAATTTTGTTAATTTTTATTTATTACATTCGTCATCATGATAAAGTCTTTTTATTAAAGCAATTATGATAACATGGAAATATACTGCCTGTATAGTGATTGAACTCTAAGCTTCAGATTATGATAGTTCTGTGTTTAATACCTTACCTATCCTTCATTCGTCCTCCCACCAGTTCTCGTCTTTTTCACATGTGAAAACAACCAAACAATCAATAAAGCAAGTAAAATTATGATAGATTAACATAGATATACAAACAGGCATGACCTATCAATATATGTGACTTTTATGTTGGTTAGCGGCCTACGAATAGAAGTTCCAGCGATGGTAAGTATATTTAATTTTGATATGCGATAATTCGATTGTCGATCATTCTAATGCTGTTTCCGGTGTTCCGATCACGACTAGTGCCACCGTTGTCTTCTATATTATATACTTGTGTCACCCCTTTCTTTCTCTGAGTTCTTAGTCTGCATTGTGGAATTTGAATACACATTTTAAACGGGCCATTATATACGATTCACTGAACGCATGTTGCTATTTTGTACATGACAGAGAGTGGGGGATGAATTGCTAGTTCTTATACTTTTCAATGGTGTTAATACGTAAATTCAACATAAGTATTTAGAACGCCCGATATCATAATCAATGTATATGGAAAATGTGTAGGGAATCTATCAGCCGTGCTATGAATGGTCGAGTAAATACCGATAATGCACCTTGAGTTCAGATAACAAATTTAGTCCCACACTTAACCGTCATGTTGTGAACTCAAAGAAGAGAAAATTGTCTTAGTCCTTTTTACATCAGTAATTTCTCGCACTTTCTCTTTTTTTTTTCTCTCTCTCTCTCTCTCTCTCTCTCTTCCTCTCTATATATATCTGTCTCTTTATCTTTATATATCAATGCTTCTTGTGATTCCCCATAAAAATACTTGCTCTCGACATATTCCCCCACCCCGCACACACACTTATTCAAAATGATGCACATTTTTATTTGGAATACAAAATATTTTTTTTGTCTTTCTGTTCTTTTATATTTAATTTTTTTTCGTTATCTTAATAAGTTTTTCTTTGTGGCTTAATAGCGATTTGTCCGCTCTACTAATTTTGAACACGTATTTCCTTTGATTTGCATGTACAAGTATTTTTTTTGTCATTCTTGATTCTTTAAATACGCATTAGACCTCCAAACTGAACGAGGCAAAGATTATTTTTATGCATATATATCACAAAACACAGTCATATATCAATATTAATATATACGCATACATTTCGTGTTTAAACGTATATACAGTGTCCGATGCGTTCTCAAGATAAAACCGGAAGTAAACAAAACAACAAACGTGCCACAGTCATCTGACAAATCTCTCAAAGCGTGAAACCAGTAGCCAGAACCGATTATGAACACGTACTGTATTCAATTTTATATACTACCAAAATATGCTTCTTCTGATTGCATATTTTCGCAAGTATATGAAACGAACGAACAGATACTACACTGCCTTTGAAAAGAAGAGATAATGTTTGGAAAGGCGGTCTCATGATAACAGAACAGATACTAAATTACCCCCTCCAATAAAAAATAGGTTTTCTCTGGAATAAGTATACCAAGCAAATAGAACAGATACTACAACGGAGTAGGTAATGCCTGGGACGATGGTCCCATGAAAACAGAACATATACTACACTATCCCCTAAACTGAGCGTTAAAATATAGTACATTAGTCTTCTAAAATAGTATAGCAAATAGATTTAAGTATTAAAAGAAAATAATAATATAGTTTCTGATTCAGACAGACAGATACCAAATTTCCATTAGTAATACTAACAATACTTGTCGCATACTTTTACTATTAAATCACTACTCTCTACCAAAAAAGAGAAAGCAATCCCTAAGAAGAAAGTATCATGACCACAGAACAGATACTACACTACCGCCATACACAAAATGATAAGGTAATGTCTGGGTGGATGGTATCATGACAAACGAACATATAATCTAAAGAAAGAGGAGGATCATCTTATTAATACTGATGATATATTACATCCCGAAAGCGGGAGGTAATGCCTGGGTGCATGTTGTTATGACAACAGAACATATATTATACTGCCCTCTGAATTGAGCATTTAAAGACAATACATTACTCTGAAATAGTATAGTAAATTGATATAAATAGTAATAAGGTATTAAGAAGGCTGAACGTAATACAGAGAGCCGGATTGATGAGAAGCTAGAAAGGACAAAAATAAACAATCGCAGGTGAGTTGAAATTTTGATCCTGTTTTCACTACACTCCGACATTCATCTTTCCGAATTCCCGACAGTCGAATTTTTCCGAAATAACAAATGATTTCCAATCATCCGGACAAGTTTATTCTGTAAGATTGGAAAGAAAAATAAATAGATAATTGCAAGATCTCACTTTCGAATTCGGCTTTCTGCATTGCCCTGGTCCTTCTTAATACTTTATTTCAATTCCCAGCAATGTTTCAAGCACACTACCATTCTCTCTTGATATGAATAGTATAGTAAACTGAATTTAGCATGAAAATAATTGAAAAAAGTAATAGTAGTTTCGGTTTCAGATTTACAGATACAAAATCTCCATTAGTAACAGAGATACAATCGTAATGTGTGTCCAATGTTCTATGTGTGTTTAATGACTCATTGATGCATCCAGTGTGGTGTGCTGCGTGTTGTGTTCTCGTCACTTTCCTCTTCAAATCCCCACAGCTGGCTAACTTTGGCGAAAAGGGAGCAGAGTGCGTAAGTCTTTCCTGCCAGTACATAGCATCTCTATAGGAAAGCTCCATGCAGTGCCTTCACGTGGCGACTCACTTCAATAGAGTACCTTTCAGACTCAAGCAGCACTGCAAGACACTCGGAAGTGGTCTGCCCCCAGACATGTGGCATGCCAGGCCCATCGGTGTATCGACAACACCTGATACCCATGAGCAGGCCATCAGCTAGTAGTAAATAGTATCACTGTCGTGTGGTTATTCGTTGGTTCGATAAAGGCTAAGGGAGTGAACCCCAACAGAAATTCTGGAGCACCACAGTCAGGCAAGCGCTGTACTTAGCTCTGCTCTGGCAGCTACTGCAGTAAACCTGGTGCTGGACGTACTTGTACTTCCATTCCTCTGAGCAACATCTGAAGAGAGAGAGGGCGATTCTGATGATTGGGCAACTCAGTCTCTCCATAAATCTGCCCTGGCCAGCGCCGTGGAGAGAAAACTTCAGCTATGCATTTGTATAGGACCAAACAAATGAAGCGGCAGTTACCGGTTATAAGCCTACAGTTCAATTGGCGTACAGTTGGAAGCCAAGCGTCGTTCCAGATGATGGGAGAAGTTTATTTAACCTCATTGCACAGCTACCTCCCGCCATACATCTGAGCAGCCCTCAAGAAGTAATGTACTATCCCGCCACTGACCACTAGCCCTACTGGGTGCGTAAGGCATACGATCATTCCAATAATTGGCCAGTAATCATTGCACCAAACAAAAGTAAAAGAAGTACAAAGAAACCAGCACTTAGGCTAAGGTTCTGGAATGTTCGTATCATGACGACTGGCTTATCTACTAACATACTAAACATATTCGATGTCCGAAAAAATCCCATCATAAACAATGAGCTATTTAAACTCAAGGTAGACATTGTTGCTCTACAAGAAACTTCCTTAGAAGACTCAGGATGCATAAAATAATCAGAATATACCTCCTTCTGGCTAGGGAAGAAGGAAGAGGAAGTCCGCTAACACGGTGTTGGTTTCGCAGTCAGAAACTCACTGCTTCAAAATGTAAAACTCTGTGATTCAGCTACTGAATGCCTAATTTCACTGCGTTTGAACACCACAGATGGATAAATGAATCTATTCTGTGTGTACGTCTCAACACTCGTGGCACCTGACGACACAAAGGAGCACTTCTACACTCAGCTGGATGGCACCATTAAAGCATTCCCACAGAATAGAGACCTGACCATACTTAGGGATTTTAATGCGTGTGTACGTAGTAACGACGATGCATGGCCAAGCCGCCTCGGTAACTTTGGAGTAGGTAAATGCAATGACAAAGGCCAGCGGCTACTCGAACTCTGCATTAGCAATACATTCTTTGGTGCCAGGCTGCATCACAGAGTGTCTTAGATACATCCCAGGATAAAGCGCTGGCACCAGCTTGACCTCATCATCACTAAGCGAAGGTACTTCAAACATTTATTGATGTCTATAGCCTACAACAGTGCTGATTGTGACACGAATCATTCTTTAGTACACAGTAAGGCTAAACTTCAACCCAACATTTTTTACCGCACTAAACAGGAGAGTATTGCGCGTATTGACGTTAGATAGACTCTAAACCCAGACCGCATGCCGGACGTCAACGTGATGTTTTTTTCCACATACAAACGAGACAACAGTCGGCCTGCATCTGAGCAGTGAGAAACACACAAAATGACACCCACTCTATAGCTCTCAAAGCTTTTGGGAAGAGGACATGTTGCAAACGCAATGACTAGTTTGATGCAAATTTCTACTACACCCCTATGATTGAGGCAAAACGTTCATCCTTGCATTCATACAAGGCCAGCCCATCTCCTACAACACTGGTTACAATGAGGTCTTCCAGAGGTGCCGTCTAAAAAGCTGTTAGAAAATCTGCAAACAACAACTGGACGGACCTCTTTAAGACTATTCAGCGGGTGGCTGATACAGGCAACGTGAAAACCGTGTATGACGGGATCAGGAGGGATACTGAACCCACAATAAACAAAACTGAAGCACTGAAATCCAAGTCGGGTGAACCCATACTAGACAATGTCAAACAGCTGGACAGATAAGTAGAACACTACTCCGAAATTTACTCCAGGGAAAACGTGGTACATCAGTCTACCCAAATACCATTGATTGTCTCTCCCTGATGCATGGGCTCGACGAGCAGGCTTCCATAGAAAAACTATCCAAATGTCTTCCTTGCTATTACATACCCCATCCATGTGCACTTCTCGAAATATGCCACCTGGAAAAGCTCTTGCAAAAGACTATATTCCAGCAGAGGTCTTAAAAAGTGGAACAGCTAGCCTGCTGGAGCCCCTTCACAACCTTTTAATATAGTGCTGGAGAGAAGTTTCGTGGCACAGGACATGAGAGACGCAAACATCGTCACACTCTATACACACAAATCAGACCGCAGTGACTGCAACAACTACTACGGTATCTCACTGTTGAATTTCGTTTAAAAGCTATTCGAACGCATTGTACTACTGCGATTGCAAGTTCTTGCCGACCGAATTTATCGGGTATCTCAATGCAACTTTCGTTCAGAGAGATAAACTATCGTTAAGATCTCCTTACGCCAGCTGCAAGAGAAGTGTAGAGAACAAAACAGGCATATGTATCCTACCTTCATAGATCTGACCAAAGCGTCTGATCTCGTGAGCAGAAGCTGTCTATTACAGATGCTCCCACTAATCGGATGCTTACCAAAACAACTCAGCATGATTATCACTGTACAATTATACGGCGACATGTCTGCTGAGTTCGGGGTAAACAATGGAGTCAAAGAAGGCTGTCTGTTGGCCCCGACATTCTTCGGCATCTTCTTTGTCCTACTCCTTCAGCATGCCTTCAAGAATACAGTAAATGCCATCTACCTGCACTTCAGATCTGACGGTAGTCTCTTCAACATCGCCAGGCTCCGCTCCAAGACTAAAACCACGGCAGTACAAATCAGGGACATGCTGTTTGCCGATGATGCAGCTATAGCATCGCATCAGGAAAACGGTCTCCAGAGACTGATGGGCAGGTATGCTTATGCTTTCAACCTGTTAGGCTTTACCATCAGCCAGAAGAAAACCCAAATTATGTGACAAGCAACCGCCTGCTTAACCAAGCATTTCAATCTAAGACACACCATTAGAGGTCGTTCACTAGTTCCAGTACCTAGGTTCCACTTCTTCAGACACCCTCTTATTGGATGTAGAGCTCAACAAAAGGATTGGTAAGGCATCGATAACCCTGTCTAAACTAACTAACAGAGTCTGGGAAAACAGTAACCGTACCAGTTCTACCAAGATGGCCGTCTACAGAGCGTGCGTTCTCAGTGTCCTACTATATGGGAGTGAGTCCTGGACCACATACTTTACACAGGATAGGGAACTCCAGGTCTTCCATATGAGGTGCCTACGTGGGATACTTGGTATCACATGACAGGGCAGAGTGAACAACAATGATGTTCTGCAAAGAGCAGGCATTAAATCTATCTACTCCCTACTGCATGAGCGACGTCTTCGCTGGGTGGGCCATGTGCGCAAGATGGATTATGGGCGCATCCCTAAAGACCTTATCCACGGCAAGATTGCCTCAGGCTCAAGAAAAAGTGGGCGTCTCCATCTCGGCTTCAAAGATGTCTGCAAGCGAAGTATGAAGGCTTGCTCAATGGACATCAATACATAGGAAGCCTTTGCAGCTGGCAGACTTGCTTGGAAGAAATAGATACGTCGGGAATGATCATTAGTGAGAAAATCCTCCACGATGAACACGCTGCGAAGAGAGCTAAGCGAAAAGCGATCCAACATACAAACCAACTAGCCGAAGTGACACATTATAGAACAGCCTTTGTATGTCAAGGCTGTACTAGACCATGCAAATGTAGAATTGGCCTCTACAGTCAGACAAGAAGATACTCAGGAACACCCAAATACGGCACTGCTCCGTAGTCGCTTCGACTGACGGATACACACAAAGCACAAAATAGTACAGTAACTAGAAGTAATATTATAGTATAAGTTTATGACAAATAGATACCAAATCTCGATTAGTAATATATATACAGGGTGAGCCAAAAGTAGGTGGACAGTGAAAACATTTTTTGTCGAAGCGTAAGAGGCAGACTTCAAAGCTATGTAAATCAAAAAAGAAAACAGTTTGAACACTTGCGTTGACAAATAACATTTAGTTTTTATTAATATAATTGTTTTATTACATGTAATTGTACGTATAAGTGATCTCTAAATAAATGTTTTTTTCTGTCCACCTACTTTTGACTCACCCTGTATATATATATATATATATATATATATTATGGAAATCGCTCCAGACAAGGCATGAAGCCACTTGATGTAAGGAGCTAATAAGAATGAAATATGATTATCGCAAAGACAGGGGATGCATATTGGCCTTAGTCTTGAAAAGACGAAGGCTATAGAGAGGAAAAAACAGTCAACAGGAAGAAAGTTCCACATGCCTGCAGTTCTTGTAAAGAAGCTACTGGAATAGGAAGCTATATATAAATATAAACCAACGGGATCTCCCCTTTCATCAATCAGTTAGAATATACATAATCCGGTTGATGTTATCCGTTATTTTGATACGTGTACACGAGTCAAGTCCTCCATTCAATGAAAAATGCAGCACATCCATATATGAGAAAATGTGAGAAAAAGTAAGCGGAAAAATGAATAACCACTAAATTCAAACGACAAACAAATCAAATCGAAAACATCTTCGTTTCACTAATATTCAATCCTTTTTTATTAAATAAATTGATAAAAGTAACAAAAAATAAAAGTTTTGATCAATTTTATGAACGAGGACTATTTTAGAGGGAGATTGACGGGGTCATAGTCACGGAAAGGGTTGTGAATAGATAGAGGATTAACAGGATGTGAAAAGAAAGTTCTTGACGCCTGTCAACTCACACAGATGATCTCTCACTCTATCTACGAAATCACTAATTCTAGCATCTCAAATTTCTCCATTCATCAATAAACAGGACAAATCCCCCTACCACTTCCTCTCCGCATGCGTTTGACATTTTCCTCTTATCCTATCGCTAAGGCTCTCATTACCACAAAAAATCTCTAAATCTTAAAAAAAAACTTTTGTTCACTCTAAACAGGGCATATTGCCAATGCGGGGTAAGTGGCTTCTGTGATTAGGGGCCAGATTTACGAAAGATATCCGAAGGGTGTTGTGTAGTAAGATATTTGGTCACATTTCATAAAAACTTTGCATGTTAGAACAATCAGAGAAACAAGGAGCAGAGAGGGAATTCCAGAAGGAAGCGGTCCGCGAAAAATAATCTATTAAAGTAGAAAGTTTTCCGGTATCTGGTAACCTCTATAGTGAAGGAGTGGGACTTTGCAGTTAGTCGGGTTTATCAGGAGTATTCACTTGAGGAGTGCAGTAAGTTCATCGGAGTATATTCCGTGGAAGTACTTCTAAAACAAGCACAGGGATGCTACATTGTGGCGATAGGACAGTGGCTGGATATCGGTATACAGTGCGAGAATGATTAGATTAGAGACTCTTTGTTTTCACCCTGTCCAAGACGGAGAGCATAGTGGTTAGCGCACTAGGTCAGATGTGGCAGCAATACTCCAGGCATGGCCGAATTGTGGCTTTATAGAGACATATGATACTGGCAGGTGTGAGAAGTTTTCTAGCTCGGTAGGGGGAGCCCACCTTCTTTGCAGCAGACTTGGCAGTATCTTCTATGTATTTGTTTCAATTTATGTTGTTGTGAATGTTAAGCCGAAGAGTTTAAACGCCGGGCTCTCAGGTAGGGTAGTATATGCCATGGCAAGCGGTGTTTGGAAAGGGTTCTTATAATAGTCTTTGTACTTTCCAATCACGTGTTTACCTTTCTCGACATGATTTGTTGACATTGGAACCAATCTGTGAAGCAGTGTGACCGAGTTCGAACCCAGGTAAGAAAGTACACGTATTTTGTCTTTGTTCATATTCGATAATAAGTCTTACATGTTAAATAATTGTTTTTCAGATCAATTTTTGAAAATTGATTGAAAGGTCCAACATAGTTATTAAGTCTGTATAGGAACAGATAGTGTTACATAAAGATGGGGATTATGATATGAAATAGATTCTGAGTGATGTGGCGCAATCACAAATTAGGAACGTAAGAAATATTTAAAAAAGTTAACTATAACACTGACATACGGAATATTTATGTAGGTGTATCCAGAAGAGAACTGTTAATGAAACAATTCCTAAGGTATATTCTGCTACGAATAATCCGGCCGGATCAAAATGAGGATTTGAATATTCGACGTGTCTATGTCTCTCAATCAATTCAGCTAAAAGCGATTAGACTTTCACGAGGGCTAATCCGACACTGGCACCGATTTTTCGTTTGCAAACAGTGAAATAATCATAACAAGTTTTTAGGGAAATAAAATTTTTACTACGTTTTAATAAAACAAACTCTCTCTCTGTATTGTTCAAGGAATTCAGTCAAAACTTGTCGAACAGATGTGTAATCTCGTACCAAATATTTTGTCGTCATTTGGAAGAGAACGACTTATTAATACAGATATGATGTTCCATGAAATAACTTATTTTTATAACTTATAAACTTTATGCACACAAATACAACATTGACAAAAAAGGACCGTCAGTTTTTAAATGTCGTATTTTTGGTTATTCTTTATTTTTTGGGGGTAGGGTCGTTTATTTTTGAATCGTTGTGACAAAACTGATCTCAAGAGAGACATATCGCTATTCCAAATCAGCTTGCTTTC
>OY744531.1:45777199-45802199 GCA_963556195.1 Sepiola atlantica
TATATATATATGTATGTATATATATAGAGAGAGAGATAGAGAGAGAGAGAGAGTGAGAGAGATATAATATACACAAAGTTGCAAAATAAGAATTGGTTATTTTTAAAAGAGCGTATGCTATTTTGATCAGATTTGCACAGATATCGGAAGAAAATTAACCTCGAGCAATTTTTAAGATTTATCGACATTGCGCATGCGTAGAAAAAGTTTTAAAGATTCTGACGCCATGTTTATATTCTGTGTTAGACTGCACGGTAAAAAAACAATAAAGGCATTTAAAACCTGTTCTGCTACCAAGAGAAGGTAATTACTTTTTATCTAATCTTCTCTTACTTTGCTGGTGGCCTATCTTAGGCTTTTCTTTATAGGATTCCGATGCCACGGCATAAATACTCAAGAAGCCGCGGTAAAAAATAAACAAGTACGGCTCTAATACTCTTCTTACAATTTTAGGTAATTATTAGATTTTGAAGTAAAGTTTTTTGGGGTATCAAATATTTAAGCATAATTCCCAGATTTAAAATGGAAATCTACTGGAAAATCTCCTTTTCTTTTCCCTGTGGCCGCTTTCTCAAATAAGAAACACTGCCAGTCTTTTTCTACTCAATTGTTACTTCAATGGTAGGTGATCGACTTGGCTCCAATCTCTGGTTCCCCACCTGTAAAACATTCACAGCTATACTTTGTTTAGCTAAAACCACTTCAAATAGTGTTCCTTTCTTCCTATGCGTACCTGGAGAAAAAAACGTGACTTCCACGTCTGTGGAACGCAATATCACGGAGCTGCTTTCCAGTTGACTACAACATAGTCGCTTTCAAATCTAATTTTAACAAATTCTTGTTGAGCCGTTCTCTCATATAATAAAATTCTTCCTAATCTGAACTATCATCTCAAGGTGCTTGTCTCACCGTCTACCTGATTAACCCATTAGCCATTATCCTCGAGTGGCATTTTAAACTTGATAAGCGGTGACCCATTAGCACAAAAATATCAGGATCTCTTCAGTATTTTAAGTATTTCAAAAGGAGGAATTCCCATGTGAGCAAGAAGGAGGCATTCTCTAGCCCTCTGGTTAACCGTTGCAGACTTTTCTATTCCTGATATGTTGGTAATGCTGGGCATGGCTAAAGAAGCTTTTCCTTGACTTTTGTCGTTGGTCTGTTGGTTCATGTCCACGCAGAAGATGGCGTTCATCACTGGTAGGATTTTGGATATCTACTTTGCTGGCAACTTCTCGTTTCATGTATTGCTTTATGCATATCAAATATAGATCATTTCTACCAGAAAATAATTAAGAGATGCTTAGAAAGACACAGCAAAAGAATATCATTTTATTTTTAATTTTTTTAATGAAAATCACTCAAGACAAGACATGAAGCCATTTGATGTATGGAGCTAAAAACAACGAAAGTTGGTTATCGCAAAGACAGAAGATACGTATTGGCCATAGTCCTAAAAAGACCAAGGTTATTGAAACGAGGAAACAGTCAACAGGGAGAGAGTTGCACAAGCTTGCAGCTTTTGGAAAAGAACCTACTGAAATAGGAGGCTGTATTACAATAAGATATTAACACACCGAATTGATCGAAACAACTAGACTAACGAGTCAAACGAGCTGGAACAAAAGAAACAGGGAATACAAAATACAACTCTGAAGTACACATACTATAATATTATTTATAGAAAAGACTGAGACTAGCAACATCACGTCTGTGAAAGAGAGTGGGCAGAGAAGAAGAAAAGGTGAGCTCAATGAATTCACAGATACGCTTCTGCACCTTATCAAGAGCCCTCAAATGGGACAGGGAGGCACCATTCCTTCATACATGATAGTAGATTTGTAGAGATAGTGAAACGTCTAAGGTGTAAGAAAGCGTTTGCACTGATAAAGAGAAACAACTTAATGAGAAAAAAAGAGCGATGGATCTAATATATGAACTCCAAGAACGAGTTGATGAGAGAGAAAGGCCAAGAAGTTTCAGAGTCTATTTCTCTTCCGGAGTAGAGCCATCCATGAGAATCTCAGGAAGAAAAAACGACACACCTACGATTAAAAGACACGAGCTGAGTTTTAACAGGAAAAAAGAAACAAGCCAATAGTGCATTTAGATACAGTCCCATTGTCAGTTGTTTGTGAACAATACGCAATTATATACAGTTTACTTTTTTAACCAAGGAGCTTCTCTCTCACAAAAGGTTTACCGAAATACAACCAACTTTACTTTCCCTCTACGCTTCTTAAATATGCCTGTTTATTTTTATAAACTATTGTTTCATCATCATCATCATCATCATCATCATCATCATCATCATCATCATCATCATCATCATCATCATCATCATGATGATGATGATGATGATGATGATGATGATGATGGTTTTTGATCACCCCTGGAGGAGGATCCACTCCCTGGTTTCTTTCCCCATTATTGGTGTCTGTAAATCAGGGGTTGTGGCATAGTCGCCACGCTGGACATGAGTTGGCAACGCTATTTGCCCTATAGCTAGGTGTGGCATACAGCGCCTGGTATTCCTAAATTGTCACCAATCCAGTACTGACCAGGTTGAACGTCGCTTCGGTGATCTAACGAGAACGCGTGCGTCAACGTGACTATGCCGTATATTATTGGTATTATTATTTCATTTGAAATACAGTATAGTCACGTTGACAAACCGGTTCTCGTTAGATCACCAGAGTTAAGCGACGTTGTGCCTGGTCAGTATCAGATGGGTAACATTTGGGAATACCAGCCACTGTATATAAGAGGACGGCGAAATCTCCCTGCACAAAATAGAATACAACCCCGAAGATGCATTTAGTAAGTGCTTCACTGTAACATGTTCATCCATATATGTGTAGACGCAACGGAATAATCACCCCTGACGAAGCTCTTCGGAGAGAGTATGTAATTCGTTTATTTGATTTGATTCCTGTCATTTATTATTTACTATCAGGGCTACCCGGCGTTGCTCGGGGCAAGGGTTCAACATATTTATATTGAAACTTCTATCTCTCCTTCTTTCTCCCTCCCTCTCTCCCTCTTTTTTCTCCGTCCAGCTAATTACTGTCTCTGGACGTACATACACGTATACACATACTCGATGAATAGGTTGGTGTAAGGGAATTAACTCCTTGTAAAAATAAGAGTTAATTCTCTTTACTTAGTGGCTGGCTCAAAAGATAAGTAATTCTTTTTTAAATTTTAGATATTCTTCATTCCGGGCAACGCTAGTCAAAGAAATTATACCAACTTTCTTGGCCTTTGTTATGTAGTTTTTAAAAAACGTTTAACCAGACATAAACACATACACTCATACAGAAAATTATCCTTTATATAAAATATTATTTTCACTCTAGATGATGATATGCTCTCTGCAGAGTGCCATTTTCATTCCTGAATTACCAATTGCTTATTATAGTTACAAATAAAGTAAACAGAACAAGTCATATGAAGCGCATACGGATGTATAGAGAATATATAAAATATCTATATTGGAACAAAAATGTGGAGACCAACAGGAAAGCATAACAGCGCACACACATACACAGTGGCGAAGTACACAAATTGCTATCGCAAGGTATTGTAGAAAGACAATATAAAGTTAACAGTGATATGACTCAACAAAGCCGAATGACTCAGCAGAGCTCTTATCACAATACACCAGACTAATGTTTTATTCCTACGCAGATCTTCAGACACCGGAACTTCATAAAACCGTGATGACAACAAAAACGAAAAGAAACAGTGATGCGGAGATATCAGGTTTGAATGATAGAATATTAATACACTTTGACTGGTTTTTTTTTCATTACAATAAAAACTCGTATTAATGCTTTCATTGACGTTCGCCATTATTGAGTCATATTCTTTCGTATTCCGTCAGCTTTGCTGTGTTTTGTGAGAGATTTACTGGCCTCATTACAATATCTTTTCCTCAGTATGACAAACGAAAATATGGCGACCACCGTTAAGTTCTGAAAACGCACCATATCTCTTAACGTCTTTAATGTTTATTTTTAATCCGGAGAAACAGACTCTAGTTTGTTGATCCTTTCCGTCTTAAAAAAAAACAACTTAGTTCACCCCACACAAAGCAAGTTGCCACTGTAAACGTAAAAAGCTACTTAGAATTTGAGTCTAGGTAAAGGAGATCATCCTAAATTGGGAGCCGTGCAGCTAGATGTTTATTTACATTAAGTTTACATTTCTTCATGTCAGTACAGTGTAGGAAACAGGGAGCAGGGAGGGAGTCTCAGAGGCCGGTAGCTCGAGGAAAGAAGCTATTGGAGTAGAAGGCTCCGTGGCATCTGGCGACCTCCACAGTGAATGGATGCGATTTAGCTGATTGTCGGTTGGTCGAGTGTATTTACGTCGAGGGAGCACTAGAGCAGCAAGTTCATCGAAGCACATTCCATTGAAGTACTTATAAAACAAGCACAAGGATGAAACATTGCCGTGATGGGACAGGAGCTGGAGTTTGTTGGATAATGAGGGTCTTATAAGACTAGCGACTCTTTTTCGGACCTTGTCTAAGAGGGATACTAGTGGATGGTGCACCAGCCTAGATGTGACAACAATACTCCATGCATGGGCAGATGGTGGCTTTGTAGATATATATGATACTGTCAGGTGTGAGAAGTTTTCTAGCACGGTAGAGGGAGCCCACCTTCTTTGCAGCAGCCTTGTTAATGTATTCTATGTATTTGATCTAATTTATGTTACTTGTGAATGGTAGGCCGAGGAGTTTGAACGTTGGACTCTCATGTAGGGTGTTATTTGCCATGGCTATCGGTGGTTGAAGAGGTGTATTGTAGTTGTTGAATGAAAGGTCATTTATGAAAATCAGAAACAATAAATGTCTAAGGATTGATCCCGAGGGTACACCTGTATTAATGTCATTTTGTTTGGATGAACCACCAAGGACAATCTGGATATTTTTTATTGAATGGTATTTTCACGAGTCTAGCTTTGTTGTTACTGCTGGTTTGTAATTATTCCTGGGTAATTGTTTTGTTGATTCATAGAAATTGTTGTTAGTACACACTAGACACAAAAAAGAAAAAAACGTAAAATTTTGTTTTTGGATGTAAAAAAATAAGTTTATACTTAATATATTCTCCCTCCAGTCGCATATTTGTGCTATCCTGGTATGATGATATCATGCTTAATAAACATATTCTACAGTGACTCCCTAAGGAGGAGATAATGACTGAGGGCATAGAATTATTACGAACGCCCCCATCTTCCAAATGTAGGATTTAATGCCTGGGAAGATGATATCATGACAACAGAACAGATAGTACATTACCGCGAACCACCAACTACCAAACAGAGAAGATAATTATGAAAGGACGGTATTACTAGGAACGACCATATACTATACTGCCTTTAAAAAGAGGATGCAATACCTGGGAGGATCGCTTCCATAAAATGAGAATATAATGCCTCTGAGTATGGTATCATGGAAACAGAACAGATATTACACCACCACCACCCAAATAGGAAAAGGTAGTCCCTGGGAAGATGGTCTTATGACACCAGAACATATACTACATCCCCCCTCTCAAAAGGAAGGTGTAATAACTGGAGGGATTAGCCCTAATCTTTAAATAAGAAAGAAGTTATTCCTGGGAATGCAATCTTATGGCAACAGAACCGATGCTACACTACGCACACCCATTAAAGGATAATATAGTAATAGATTAAATCATTTACTTTTTATTCATTTAAAAACGCCTAGCCATAAAAAACATAATTGTTATGATTCCTTAGACATATTTCTGCACAAGACCCAAATACGTTTGATCGTTAGCGCTGATTTGTTTGTCGGTTTCCAAGCCGCTACTCGGTCGTTGCCCAATTTTCCAGGTTATTGGTTACCTATGTCCGATCTTTAACTGAAGGGCACTAGTTGTTGTCTTTTGCTTGGTGTCGTCACAACATGGCTTTCGTTCTTTTTTAGTCGTTGTTTTTGGTGAACAATTCACACAAAGTGCATTATCCCACACCATGTTATATTCTTTTAACGCGAAAGACTGCAAGTCGTTAAATGAGATTTGGGGTTGAGTCAATCGCTGGGCAAAAACAAGGTATCATAAAGAAAAATTATAAAACTGTTGTTACGTAACGCTTGTTTAATTCATATACGGGGCACAGATACAATTTGCACGAAAACTATTCCAATCAGTGTGTGCACTGAACATTCTATTATGTTGCTTGTCGATGTTGGTACTGAAAGTTGTTTTCTGCCTATCAGAGCATCAGTTTTTAGATTAGTACTTCCTCTGGCAATAGAGAAAGCGCTACCGTTAATCTGAAGCTCTCCGGCTTATATTGAACTCGACTCCTTATCATCGTGGCGTGGGCTGGTATGGAATTAAGTTAATTCTTTTAGCATTTAACTAATTCTTGCCCCCTATATTTTATTAATAATTTTTATTCAACTTAACGAATTTCGGCCTCAATTCTTCTATTGTAAACACGTTCATCCTATATTTTTATTTCACAACCTCATCGTTTAATCCCCTCTCTAGTATTTTATTTGCCTCGACACCCGGCATTGCCAACTCGATAGTTACAATTATTATATATTTATGGTCGCCATCTTGAGAATTTTGTTATAAACTCTTTTTCTCTCAATTCTAGTCAAGAATAATGCAATTACCTATTTTTTCTTTTATCATTAATCATGAAGGTCAATTGTTTTTCAATCTTTTTCCAGGTAAAGAAAACTTATCGTCCAAATCTTTGACATCATCAAAAATAGAAATTCAAGGAGCCAGACTAAATTTCTATTCCATTTGTTATTATGGGTACCACTGATAATTGTTAATGCTTTTTTTAAAAATTGCAATTTTCACATCCTGGATTTTGATATGTAAAACATTTGACTTCCTCAAACAAACCGCTTGACAACTTTGGCTATATCTGTGCTCCGATCAGTCCCTCGAGCGTGGCGCGACAGCCATTACGGACATACGATATAATATGCCAAGCCGCCGCTAACAGTGGGGACTAGAAGTTAGTGAGTAAAACAAAATTGGTTTTCACTCTTTTCACTTATTTAAAAAAAATATATTGCTGGTCAAGTTTTCAGTTCGATTCTCACCCAAGTGCTCGCAGTTATACGATTAATTTTGTTAATATTATTTTCTCTTTTTTAGTACTTTATTTATTGAGTTCTTTTATTCGTATTTAGTTAGTATTGGGAATACTTTAAACGTAGAGATTTACTAAAATCGTACCATGATTACTAAAAGTTGGCATACCTGTTATAGGAGAAGTTTATTATCTTAAGATCTTCCAAGGAAAGGATAAATAAAACTGTGTGAAAATATACATTGTCTCATAATCATGTGTCCTTCATTTGGGATTGAAACCGGCAATTATTTAAAAAAAATACTTTATTTCATGTGCCTCCTCCCTAACTTACGGCACTGTCGCTGCGTGCGTCTCTTTATTTGTTGTACACACAACTCTGAAGAAATTAAAGGTGGTGTGAATTCTTTTCTTATGAAAAGCAGGCAAATAATTTGACACACATTATGTCGAGTTAGACGAAAGATTTATTTAGTCGCATGCTGCTTAATTGCATCATAGTTGGTTAATTAAATCAGACCGTGATCGCCTTATATTTGTGATCGTATTATGAATAGAAAGTCAGAGCGTATGAAGCGTACATTGTTTAGATTAAAGGTTTTCTATTCTCGACTGCTATTGTTCGAGACTAAGGGATTCTGCTCACCAGAATTTTATTGCCTCCTATATATATATATATATATATATATATATATATATATATATATATATATTTATTTATATTTATATTTTTTATTTACTTATTAATATTTATCATATTTATTTATATTTATATATATATTTATATATAATATTTATATTTATGTATAATACATATATATATATTTATTTATATTTATATTTATATATAATATTTATATTTATATATACAAAACCATCAACTAAATATACTTTGCTCTGAATTTTTATTGAGCACTCTCATGAACCCGGTTTACACTTCCTTCGGATTTATACCCCGGTGATATTTGTAACAAGCGAATTATATATATATATATATATATATATATATATATATATATATATATATATGATTACTTCCCTTGTTGTCCTATTCTCACTTCCGTTCTCATTTATTGGAATTAGTGACCCTCGCGAATCTCTTGATTTCTATAAAATTTCCTATTTCATAGCCTAAGCACTGGAATATTTAACAATACTACTAATCTAACGTTATGCACTTCTCAAAGTTTAATTTTATATAATGAAGCCATTAAAGACTTTTCAACTGATCATGTTATATTTCAAATATTGTGTCATTTACGTCTGGGCTACATCCCATTAAAAACAAACGTGAACACATTCACATTCTGGATTACTTCTCTCTCAGTGCCCTCGTTGTGAAATCAAATATAAATATATGCAAACGTTCGAACTATCTGCGTACGGGATAATTCCTAGTAACTTTTATGTTTCTATATCCGATAGACTAAAATCAGTTTTTAGGCAGAACAACAAACTAACTCACTCGTGTAATTTGTCAAAATCAAAGCCGTGATTTTGAACTTAACCTTTTGTGCCAGAGGGATAAGTTGTTCTCACACCGCTTTGAAACATCTCATATCAGTTGATTTGAATTACGTGGTTCAGATGTTATAAATATAACATTTATATTTGCCAGTTTTAATTGAGATTACGTCCTTTTATTTTATACACATCTAGTATTCATTTCTCGTTTCTATAATCATAAAAAATATGCATTCCTTCCTTCCACCCCGTCTTTGGATTCAGCAAAGCAACATATTAATTCCATGACTAAACGGTAGTATTGTTATAATAGACGCGTGAAGTCCTCGTATTTTCGAATGTTTTCACACCTACGTGCTAAAGGATACATACCAAAATAACTGTTCGTGTAGATAGCCCCATAGTGTCTAAACTTTAAAGGAGAGTGTAGTTGCACTTAACTCAATATCACTTCCCAAGTGCGCCCCTTCTCAATTTATTTATTGAGGTAACATTACTGTTAGGAACTTCGAATTGAGGGATTTATGCCATTCATTAGCACCTGACCATACTAGCGGCCCATAAGAATAATAGGTCACTTTTCTCATATATACACGTGTTGACCAGTTTTCATTCTCTTACCAGAAGCGTGACTGCCCTGCATGACCGCCTTTAAGAACTTTTCTTGTTATAATCTTCCATCTGCCGACAAACCGCCAACCCAGACGTGTTGAACACCATCTAAAACCGGAGCTGGATTCAACGTTTGAAAAAGGTGTCGAAGAATGAATTTTGGATTCCATCAGACAAATCCGATTTTACTCAAAAGAAAGTATTGAAACTAATTTCATTCTAGAAATCTCACTACACACAAACACATACATATGTATAGTTGGAGAGTTTTAGAGTTTGAATTACCTACTGGGGAGTTTGAATTATCTAGTAGATACCATCTTTGAGTTTCTTCGGTCTCTCTGTACAAGGGGTTGTCAATACAACCGGGCATGAGCATACTTAACCCTACAAGTAAACACTGACCAAATATTCAAAATAACATAGTATTTGAAGCATCAATAAGATCCACGCGACACGGCTATACATTGGCTCAAATAAGAAATGGTAATCTTCTTCTAGTGATCTTTATGTATAAAGTAACGACACTTAGCTTGATACTCGACCATACACGATCAATTACTGTCCTGGAATCCGGTAAGACCAAGAGACCACAAGGAATTTTATACTATAACATAATCTACTGGTCAATTGGAGGAGAAAAAATAATGTTCATCACTTCTTTACTAACTCAGCGTTTCGGAAATAAAGGAAAACTTTAATAGAATATTCGAATATCTATGTATCTGATATAGAGATTAAGTGTTAGCTCTGGGAAACGACCACTTGATTTCTTGGAACTTCGACTTAATCACAATGACACAAAAAATGTATATATATATATATGTATATAAATATTAATTTATACAAATGATTATTATGTATATGTGTATTAAACGAAGATATTGTTTTTTTCCCACGACACACAGATACACATACATCTTGTTTTCTTATTAGCGACACCCAACAGTCGAGAGAAAGTCAGACGATACCTCCGGTCGAATGTTATCTCTTAAAACATTTCCAAACGTATTAACCTCACATCAAAGAGCATAGTATCGTTGCCTTTTAACTATTATTTCCGGTTAGCGACACCCTTTCCACCATCCTAAACTTCTAACCGAAGGGAAGTATAACGTTGTTTCCTGTCGGCAAAACATCTTGTGTCATCTCTTAACATTCACGAATGCGTTGACCCCAAATCAGTAGTATCGTCGTCTGATGACTTGAAACCCTTCAACACACCCATTTCCTCGCTCACGCTTCTCAGCAGTGAATAGATATAACAAAGGAGTTGGCGAATCGACCAGTGAGTTCTTGTAAGTCGAAAAGCAAGCTGTCGCCAGTCGAGAAACCAGTTAGTATCAGAGTAGGCGCTGTGAGCTATGAAAAAAAGAAGAAAAAAAAACGAACAACAAGAAGTAAAGAACGAAGTAGAGAAAGAATCTGACTCACAACCAGGTGGATTGCCCCGATCTTTTTATCCATGATGAAAGTTAATTTGACAAAAACAAAGGCTTTCGAAACTGCATCACCCAATCTGCCTTTGATTGTAAATATATTACATCACCACGGAGATGACGAATACGTATCCTATGTAAGGATTGCATAATGCCCTTTGAGACTTCCATGATCACACCCGTATATATATATGATTTCTGAAAAATTTTTCATCCTAAAATCAGTGTGGATCTCGATGATTATTACTTGTTTCATTCCTGGATTATTGAACTTTTCAGCTCTCGTTGGGAGTCTTGTAACAACCTTCTATCTTCTGTGAGTCAGTGACCCTTTTTCTTCCGTGATTTGTTTGGCTCATTATTTTGTTCGGAGATTTTGTTCGCCATTACTTCGTTAAACATCATCTCCATCTTTTAAAATATTTATTTGTTGTTCTATATATGTTTACTTCTTCTCTTACCACGTATTCTTTGAATCTTAACTTTGTGTTTGAGTCGTCTTTTACCTACTCGTTATTCTTCCTTATGTTCTATGTGATGTCTTGAACTGGAGAACCCCCTTCCCCCTGTATTCGGTTGGTAATATTGGGCCCTAGAGACCTACGAGACACTTCCGGACACTTGTACGTTTTTATATATCTATCAGTGTCACACGCTCGCCGCCGTGGTCCCGAAGAAAGATGTGTGTGACAATATGTATATGTATATAAACGCAGATATTGTCCTTAAAATTTCAAACTTAAAAATCTATTGGCGATCACTTCAACTACATAATTGAACATTTCACACCTTTCTGATGTAAAAAATATACATTTGTCAATCGATCGGTGTCCATTGTCTCTCAGAAGATAAGTACCAGTTATGTTATTTTTATTCACAGAGACTTTCAATTCACAACCAAATCATAATACCAATAGGGTCATGCTAAAGTTTTAACATTTTAAAGTTGTGTGGTTCCCAAAACCATTATTTACACCAGCTCAGAACATTATCTCTTTTCCCGTCATTATTTTGTTTATGTGCTTCTTGTTTTTATTAAGATATCCGTTAGTAAATTATATATTGTACTCAACTATCTGTTTCATTGTTCTTTCTTCAGCCATTGTGTTTTATGATAGCAGAGACCCAAAACGAAGTTCGGTAACGGATAACCATTTTTTATTTTTTAAAATTATTATTTTCATTTGAATCGGGAAAATCATTTGTTCGTGTCTGACGCAAACATGTACTATTGTTTTACACGTCATAGCCTTCTCGTAACACTTGACTGTGAGGTCTGCTTGATAATTTATCATACTTTTCTTTCTCTCAGTTTATTAAAAAAATGCGAGGAAGTAAAAGCGACCAATTATCTTGTAGGTTTTGTCACCTGGTCATAAATAAATATGACCAGTACGCAACATATATAGAACTTCACCCTCTTTTCTATCGACGTAATGTTGCACCCCTATTCTTATTCTACAAGTACTTCAATGTAATGTGCTCTGATGAACTTGCTGCTTTGGCGTCTCCTTGATGAAAATACACCCGACCAACCTAAGCTAAACCCGATCCCTCTAATGTTGAGGTCCTAAGATTCCAAAAAGCTTTCAAATCTAATAACTTTTTTCCACGTACTTTTGGATTTACTCACTGTTCCCTGTTTTCCTGACTGTATCAACATGCATAAATTTAAATGTAATGTCAAAAACATCTCGCTGCGCAACTCCCTAATAATGACGACCCTGTAGATAAGACCCATAATTCACAGCAGCCCCTCACGTCTCAGTAGCAGTCGCTATGTTTTGGGTGAATGAAAGTAAAAAAAGAACATTCGACTCGAGGAACTGTCAACATATAATTAAGCGTTTTTTCTTTAAAGCTATTATTGAACTGATTGAATATTATGATTGGTGAAGTCTGTTATAAAATCGAACACTTGAAAGACGAATGAGAATTCTCTTTGTGTCGACGTGAAATTTCTTTGTTTTTTATCTTTAGCTTTTGATTAATCCATAAACCCAACCAACACCTTTATAGGTTAAATGTCTAAAATTACACAAAGCCATCGATCCGTGTCTTTGTCACTGACACAATCAATCGATCATTGTTGCCGGCAGTAAAATTTTCTTCCAATGAAACAATCAATTAAATTTATGATTTCTAAACACGTGCGTTAAAACGACTAAATCAGAAACCATTGACCAACCCACAAAATCAAGCAAATCGATCTTGTATGATGTTGATAGGCAAAATAATGTAGGTTTTTCCCCATTATTCAAAGTCGCTATTCAATTTTGAGTGATTCTCCAGATTAGGACACGAGCTAAAATCGACTTGGCGTCGTTGGGGTTAGCGTTAGGGTTAGGGTTAAGGTTAGGGTTAGAGTTTAATGTTAGGGTTAGGGTTTAGGGTTAGCGTTAGCGTTAGAGTAAGGGTCAGATGTAGCTCGAGTCCTAATCTGAAGAAGTACCCAATTTTGAATCTAATAAGATCTCTGGAAAATGGTTGGAACATTCTACTGCTCTATAAAGTATTTGAATCCTGATGATGTAGGTCCAAGATCAAGTACAGCTGCTATATCTGAGGAGGTGCCGCTCAGAGCACTATTTCATGTCTCAAAGGAGTACAAATTCAACGTCGCCATTTAATGGGAGATGCCCTCTTCACATCCTTACCGCACTTTTCTCGAAGACGAAACGTTTCTAGTCTTTCTCTACTCTATCGGTATTTCCAATGGAGGCGCCCCCTATACAACTTTCTCAGCAAGAACTCGTCTTGCTACTAACACCCTAAATAACTTCTTTTTTTATCTGTATACCTAAAATCAAACGGGAATTCCATGAAAAGATTTTCCCCTAGAACTTTCCTTCTGTCTCTCTACAGGTAACAACATAGACGTTTTCAAGTTCAATGTCACGAAATATCTTCGAGTGTTCCTATGAATTAATCAAACATCGTTCTCAAGTAATGTTCCATCATCCAACCGATCGTATATAAAAAATTGAATATATTTGCATCATACCCAATTTTAAAGCGTAAAATTTCCTCTACATTTCACTTGTATTAGATTTATATTCAATTATTTAAATAGATCCCGGGAAAATTCCACGACTGATTAAAAACAGATTTTAATCGTATAATGTTATTCAGTTATATATTAAAATGGCTTCGAAGGATGAAGATAGGAAGTAAGTCGTCAGGGGTGTGTGAAATTCAAGTTTTACATGAATAGGAAAATGGGAAGAACACAAGAGGCGTAGTTGAAGTACTTATGTACTTGCCTCCCCACAAAGGGCAGAGTTAGACACAAGGTACGTTTTTTAAGTGAGGAAAATCCAGCTTCCTTAAAACGGTACTCTGGATTCAGGCAAAAATCAAAAATTGCCTCAGTCTAAAATAAATTCCTCCTTCACTGATCGAGGGCAGACACGATCGAGGGCAGACACGATCGAGGGCAGACACCATGAAGGGTTGTATCAGAACAGATACTACACTTTGCTCTTCGTCTAAGTAAAGTTAAGAACGACGTGAGCAAGGAAACAGGTGAAAAATGTTTTCGAGGCGAGGCGAATACAGGTGTTGGCATGTAACTCTTAAAATACCACTGACTCTCTCCCTCTCTCTCTCTCTCTCTCCATCTCTCTGTCTCTCTCTGTAGCTTGCACCTAGTGTAGCAATATTTCATGGAATTTTTAGGATTCTCCTGACCAACTCATCAGTTCATTCAATTTAAATCAATCTAATTTGAGTACGTGAGAAGAAGAATCATACACAAGGAGTTAATGTAAATCATATCTAAATACGGTAAAATATATCACGCAGATAATTGTGCTATACACACGGAGAAGGTCGGGAGCATATATGCCGATTTAGATGTAGTATGGATATGCATAGTAGTAGTAGTAGTGATTGTAGTAGTGGTAGTAGTAGTAGTAGCATGAATATAAATAGTAGTAGCCGTATATATATACATAGTTGTAGTATAGGTATAAAAAGTAGTATATATATATATATATATATATATATATATATATATATATATATATATATATATATATATATATAGTAGTTGTAGTCGTATACATATAAATAGTAGTAATGTTATGGATATAAATGAAGAGTTCGAATACCAAACGCGATAAAGGCCATTTTATAAATTGCGAAGCAAAAGTTTTCCACTTTAACATTGTGCAGTACGCCGAAATCATTTTTTTACATTATATGATGAATGATTTTTGGCTTTCAATTAAAATCAGCTTTTCACCGGAATCTAGATTTGATATTTTAGTCCTTTTATTGTTTAATTTTTCAGTTTAAAGAAAATGGATTTATCGCATTTTGCATTCTAAATCTTTAAATACCGATGTTGCTGGGACAATAGTCAGAAAGAAAAGAAACATTTTGATATTCATATCACGTTTCGGCTGATGTGTCTTTCGACCCTCTTCAGGTGTATGCTAAATTCAAATAACAACAATGGGAGGTGGCCGTGGTTAAATGGATACCAGCGCAAATTGATGACTCGGCATGCCGTATACGAATCCTGTCGGACCCATAGTACAATTTGCATTAGGGGTGTTGGCAACCTTCATGTGTTCTCTCCTGTGAGTACCTAATTTTGAAAAAAAAAAGAATCCGGGAAACAAATGTCGATAAAAGAATCAAGCAGGTTATGAAAAAGCAGAACATGCTGATTTGTACGAAAAGAAAATCATGCGAGTGCTTTTACCACGCTATAATCATGTGGTTTCATTATTTAAAAAAGTAATCAACAGTTCATCAGCTTTCCGTTCATAAAATTACATTTAATAAAATGTAAATACATAAGAAATACAAAGAAACATGGAACCATGGCGCAACGGTTAAGAACGTAAGTTAATAATACATTAACTATGACTCTCCCTATTTACTTTCCTCCCCATGAGGACAGAGTTTTACAATCTACAGGCGATAATGATTAAGGATAGCATAAGACTGACACATCTACCAGGTCATAGCTGAGAGAATGAGAATAATTAACCCGCTTAATTAATTAAAGCGTTCAGTTCGATATTCTCGAGTTCGACATAAAGATTCTTAAGTTCGACTAGATAGTTCCTAAGTACAAAAAGACACACGGAAAAGATGTCGGAAGTTACATGAGTTGAGATGTTGTGGATATAACAATCAATACGTGGATAGTAGTCCGAACAATCCAATTAATACACATTATCAATCCTCTTCTAAAAACTTCTGAAACATAAAAAAATATCAAGGTACACAAACAAATCATCATCATCAGCAGCAGTAGCATCATCATCATCATCATCATCAGCAGCAGCAGCATCCACAACATATTTTTAATCAGACCACCATTTTCTGATCAATATTTTCTATGTGGTTCTGTTTTCCACATTATCTTGCCAATCGTTGGTGTTGATGTTCCTCCTTTTCAAGTGTATTTTCAATGTATCTTTGAATATTAGTTAGTACCTTCTCTGATTCTTCCTTCGATCTCACAGTTGAGAATATACCCTTTGTAGTCGTTCAGATTTCATCTGAGTTATTCTGTATAAGTAGATCCGCCATAGATGCTATGAAGCACTACAGTCGATAATTCCTTGTCTTCTGGCCGTTACAAATTAGGAATTACTTATCATAGAAGGAACACGGGAAGGTAGCCAACATCCATATGAGTGCGATGCTATAGATCTTACAGAATTCGAACAGGGTACCCCAAGTCGTCAACCTGCGTTGGTTTATACTTCACTACAGCCATCTCCCAATCCGATCTGAATTCATGTAAATCACCATTTCTTATCCTCCGCCCCCAAATTAAGCGTACATAATAAAGCACACACTGACAGACGCACAGAAGGCACGTCGGCCGAAACGTAAAATAACTGTAAACAATAAAATGAACGTGTACAATTCTGTTACTCATAATTTTTGATCCAAAAAATTCAGAAAAGAAACAAAGTATTTTTTTTGATATTTTATTTATTTTCTTAATATTGTTGAATTTATTTCCGTCCTCAATTTCAAATCATACAAAAGAAAAAAAGCATGTCAAGGAATGGATTCTTTTTTTGAGAGAGAGAAACATATTTTAACTTAATAAATGATTTATAACATTATTCGTGGATTATGTATCGATGTGTCTTCGTACGCATGCGTGTTGATCATTTCCGCTTCCTGCTTTTCTGCCATTCCTGCAAATGTCTCTTTATCGTCATCATTATTATCATGTATCAATAATAGCATCATTATTTATTTTATATTCAACAAAACGGATTTATAAACAAACATGGAACAGAGATTAAAATATCCAGCTGTAAAAAACAAAACATAAAATATATTTTTCATCTGACAGAATAAAATATATATACATGTATATATATATATATATATATATGTATATTTCCGACTTAAAGCTGAACGCTGAAAAGCAGGTTGGAAGAGGAGGAATTGGAAAGAAAAGTCGCTTCTTCCTTATTTAATAAGACGCTCCATTGTTCTGAGAGGTTTCGCGAATATATTTTAGGAAGATATTCATATGACTGCCACTGAATACGACTGTGATTCTCTTAAGTTGTTTCAACGAACATGTAAACAAAGCGATTTCCGTCTTCTTTTCTATCTTCTCCCCTCTTTCACACACACTCGATTTCTTTGTCATCTTTATACACAACAAACGGCTTCAGTTTCTTTCCACCATGAACAATTTCTCATAAATCACTTTACGATATACAGGGTGGGCAAAAATAAGGGTCCTATTTTTAAAAATTCATAACTTTTTTATTTATTGATTTTTTAAAATTTTTTTAAAGAATAAGTAAAGGACCCCTTCCGAAGCAAGCATGAGCCGTATTAGCCCTAAGGAACGTACCCTCATTTAGAAAACATTATTTTTGCTTAAAAAACTCAAAACAGTGTAAAAAACAATACTTTAGTTTTTGTAAGTTTTAAGAAGTGTTTTCCGGCTAAAATTTGTTTTGTATATTTCAAAAAATCTCGGAAAGGGTCAGTCTACACACACATAAAGTTTGGTGAGTTTAACTTTTATTTTGTGGAAGTTATTCAAATTCAAGTTATTCAAATTTAAAGATAGGACCCCTATTTTGGCCCACCCTGTATCATGCTTATTTGGGATTATAAACGACATATCAACCCTTCTTAGGTTATTTACGACATATCATCCCATTTGCGTTTTCTTTTATGGCATATCAAATTGTTAGTGTTAATGATAATATGTACACAATTTCAAGGTAATTCATGTTATTTGATTTTATTAACATCATATCAACGAGTCTTAGGATATTTAAGATATATCATTTCTGTCTGTTTATATACGACATACCAAGAGTTTAGAAGTTATTTAACATCGAAATACGATCCAGATAGTAAATAACTCATTGTAAAAAACAAATAATTAAGCGCAAGTTGCAATTTTATCCATAAATAAACAACATTTTTCATACCTTTTTATGCGACGGTATTACAGAATAAGTAAATGCAATACTCGAATTTGAACACTTATTAGCCGATGCCATAGTCTATGTTGATATCCATTGCCCCATTCTTATATCCCAAATAATTGGTTACATGATTATACAGGAGATATATTCCTTTAATCCGTACTCGCTTACATAGATGTACAAATTCATAAATGCATATCTATACGCAATAACATTTTATGTAAATAAAAAATGTATATCATATGCTTAATTCTGTGTAAAAGTGTGTATATGCATATGTGTGAATATGTATATGGTTAGTATTAGAATTTCTGGTAAATATGCATCAATAATACCATAGAACAGATATAATGCACATTCCATATTATATATATATATATATATATATGTATATATATATATATATATATATATATATATATATATATAGATAGATAGATATGCAGTCAAATGCTATTTTTCTTCCACTTCGCAATACATATATACCCATATATATATATATATATATATATATATATATATATATATATATATATATATATATATATTATACTTTAGAGATAAAAAAAATAATGAAATATTCATTTATATTCGTTTCAAGAATTCAACATCAATAACATGTGTATCTATGCATATATATATATATATAAATATATAAACGCACATGCACACATATATGTATATATGTGCATGTATAAGTATATCAGTACTTATCTACTTACACGTGCATATATATATGTACATATTAACATGTACATATATATACATATATATATATGTATACATATATATATATACATATATATATTAATATACATATTTATGTATGTTTTACAGTAACTTAGACTTAAGGAATATGTATATTTAATACAACTTATAATATTTATTGTATAATGAATAAATAGTTGTATATGAAACATAATTTATCCAAAAACCTTTTATATTTTTGTATATGGCTAATGTATTGACTGTGTATATATCTAAAGGACACGTTTCCATGAGTAATTTTTAAGTGGCATTAATTTAATTAATATTATACAAAAATGTAATTTTATATTAATTTAAATCAATGAGCAGTATATACATATATTTAGTACTTTACTGGTAAATTGTCAAATTGAGCACTATACGAATTTTTCCATAGATCTAAGAAAAATTGTAAAAGTACATGGGGTAAATCAACCTTGTTAGTAAATCTATGTTGAGTTATTCTGATGAACAAATCCCTAATCTATTAGGAAATGATATAGTACAATTGGTTAAGTGTAAACTTTACATGTTTATATTGTGCAGCCAGCATGACCGTCAATATGGTCGTCAATATGGCCGTCAAGATTAGAGACAAACCAGAAAACAAATCATCCCGACTTACTTATTATCATTCCTGTGTAAAATTTCACAATTGTATTTATTAATTAATTATTAAGATGTGCTTAGTAGAACCCCAGCATTTGATCACACTCTAACTAGCGTTGACATAGTTCAATATAGCTTCCCAGTGGTTTTAAGACGAATAATGAAAAGATAATGAACATTTTCGAGAGATTAAATCTAGGCTGACATAGTCGACACGATTTTGAAAAGAGAAACACACAATAAAACGTAAGAGATTTTAATGTTAATTAATACAGTGTTTTAAGTATTTAACTAATAAATCTATTTGATTGTATTTGATTCCTGCTGTAACTTTGTTGTTTATAGTAATGTCTTTAACTGCATGCTGAAAAACAACATAATCTTTACATTTTAAATGATTTATGTTGTTGAAGATGACATTTCAGATTAATCTTCTTAAATCACTATATTATCAACGTTTTGACATTATGGACAATTTAAGAAACAAAAAAGTAAATCGAAATACAAACAGGCACCCACTATATGTATATATATATATATATATATATATATATATATATATATATTTACATATATATATATATATATATATATGTTAGAATTTCAATAAGTGAAGGTATTTCTGCCAAAGATAATACATCAAGCTTTGAGAAACCATGCTATATATAATATACGTATGTATATATATATATATATATATATATATATATATATATATAATTTCTTTAAAGTTCGCAATGAGAATATAAAAAACACAAGAAATAGTATTTATTTGAAATTCAATGTTATAAATAAATATATATAAAACAGCTGATACAATTATTAAAGTTAAACACGCACATAGATCAAACATTACACCAGGTTTCATGTTACTATGAGACAATCATTAGATATTGTTTTTGTTGTTTTTGAGTTCTTAATGACGAATGTCTGTTAGGGGCAAGGGACCCGGTGTAATGTTGGTTCTGTAGTTTATTTGTGACTTTAATAATTTATATATATATATATATCAATAATAAAAAAATAATAAAAATTACTTAACATTTTACTGCAATTTCACGGTATCACTGATCATCAGATGTTTGTCTACTAGATGAATAGAAACATGAGCCGGAGAAATGTATAGCATTTATAATTTAGACGTCGTATTTTGCATGTTTTTATTATTCACCAGTGCAAGTTTATTAATGAAATCTGGCATTAGTATACATATATAAAATAAAAACGTATATAAGTACATATAGATAAAAAAACGCGTAAAACACGACGTCACTTGTATATATATAAATCTTCCAGAAACACATCTGACGATCGCTTCTACCGTGAAACCGAAGTAAAATATTAACCTAAATATATTTATTATCATTTAATTTTGATATGGCTCTATCACATAAGATATCAAGCTCTTTGTTCATCCAAGATCTGCTCTTTTATTTCGATTTTTTATATTATATATATATATATATGTATATATATACATGTATATATATATATACACATATATATATATATATACATGTATATATTTACATGTATATATATACATAAATATATTTATATTTTTATTTATACACACATGTAAAAAAGCGACACTGAAATGACAATGTTCTCATCTGTAGTCGTTAAAAACTACGATCTCCTCAGGCAAATAAGTTTTTCTTCTGCCTGAAGACCTTGTAGTTTTAAATGACTACAGATCGAATCATTCTCATGTCAGTGTCGCTTTTGTACATGTCTGTATGAATAAAAATATCAATATAAATAGCTCTATCTACTATTGAGCACTAGTATAATACTTCGGTTTAAATTTTTTAGATTCTTAACCTGGACTACCAATATATATATATATATATATATATATATATATATATATATATATATATATATATATATATATATATATATATATATACACTTCTGTTATGAAATAATATTATGAGTATATGTATTCAGTATTTACTTCAATAGTTCTGGATACATGTAGGCTTAGTACTAGTATTAAAATATACTTATGGCATGTAAGCAACACAGAAAGAGACTGGAAATTTATCTTTGGAATGAAACAGTAGTTGTGTAGTTTATGTGTTATATGTATATTCCCATACAACTATGTGTATATATGTGTGCATGTATGTGTATTTATATATACGTATGTATAGAGGCTTGTGGATGTTATGTATTTGTGCATAAACAAATTTATTGCCAACTGGTTATAAAGATGAAGCACAATGCATCGTACGTACGATATATATATATATATATATATATATATATATATATATATATATATATATATATATAAATGTGTGTGTGTGTGGTGTGTGTGTGTGTGTGTGTTACAAGACGTATGTGCGTATAAAACATTTGCAGATATGTGTTTGTACGATCTTTTCATTTTTTATAAACTTTTAGTTTAATCTGAATTTCATGCAACGCGCACTTGCTTTTATATAGATTTTTTTTCTCAAAGACACAAGATAAACTATTTCCTCCACATTAGTCAAGAAAAGTTGATAGTTTGTGTTAGTATGGTTTCATTCATTATGTTTTTACTGTAAAAGTTAATATTTTTCCCTTTTTCCGTGTAATATTTTTTCAGAAATAACAATGACCGCATCAGATATGCGATATTTGATTTATCTTTCATTTATCAACTTAATTTTCACTCACAACAAATGAAAAAAAAATTAATTAAAATAAATTAATTAATTGATTTTTTTCAAAAAATTAAAAAAAAAATTTTTCTAGTCAAATTTTTTTCATACTTAAAAAAAATAAAAATCAAAATTAAAAAAAAATAACAAAGGTTTTGTTTCAATTATTTTCTTAAGTGTTTTTCTTTCGTTTTTTTTTTGTATTCTAAAATGATAAAGAAATCGAAACAAAATTTATGAAAAAATATCAGCAATTATGTTGCGAAAAAAACGCGGGAAATTAAAGGATTAATCTTTAAAATATTTTTTTTAAGAAGCGCCATTAACCGTACAAATTTTGTATTTTTTCTTTAAAAAATTAATGAAGTAAAAATGATTTAGTTATACGGACAGTTCAAAAATGAAGTAACTGTATAAAAAAATGTTTAACATTTCATTTTGGAAACACTGTATAACATTTATGGGTATATTCATATTTTTGTAACCCCAAAATTTGACAATCAAAATATATATATATATATATATATATATATATATATATATATATATATATATATATATATATATATATATATATACATTGCATAGCATTTCCACAATGAGACACACAGCGTAGCTCACACATGGCTGGCTTGTGTGGGGTCTTCGTTATGTGTTTTATTGTGGAAAGCAAATTATATATATATATATATATATATATATATATATATATATATTTCGACGGTTGCACAACAGTTATTTCAAATTTAAGGATGTTATTTTGTTTATTGTTCAGTGTTCAAAATCATTTTTTGCACTTTACAGTCAATTAATTTCATAAAAAATCGAGATCTTTTCTTACATCTTTTCTCACATCTTTTTTATAGCAATCTTAATTTGTCATTCGTCTGGTATTTTTTTTATACGAAATTAAAAAAAATTATAATTTTATTTCATATTTTTTCATTCACCATCAAAAGTGGAGACAATAGTTTTGAAAGTTTATATTTTGTTTATTTTTATATTCTTTGTTATTTTTATTTTTTTATCTTTTTTATATTTTTACATTTTTCTTTTAATCAGTATTTGTTTATTGTTTTATTTTTTTTGTTTCTGTGTTTTCAATTGATCTTAAACATTCCAAAATAATTTGATTTGGGGTCTTTGGTCAGTAATGTGAGGTTGGAAACTTTCACGAATATTTCGTCGCCCTGCCGCAACTTGAAGACGGCACCAAGGTAGCTCGTGTACTCGCCGAACGCTTTGTTGTGTCCCCAGCACTTTGTGATGGAGTTCTGTATGAGGGTCTCTTCGCCGCCTCGCGGATAGATGATGTTGTACCGGTAGAGATAATGGGAGAGGCTCGACGAGGCGGTCGACTGTGGCTTACTCTCGCCCTGCTTGGCAATATCGAGCATTTCTAAGAAAGACACTTGACTGTAGATGAAATACAGTCCAGTAGAAGGAACCACTAATCGACCGTATTGATAACCCACTTTCTGTGTGAAACCAAGGTCGGCATCGTAGATCCACTTGCTGATTAGTAATTGCTTGCCGGGCACTGAAAAACACAAGTGAAAATATCATTAAGAATCATTAAGAATGAACAACATATCAAACGACAACAACACATCAAACACTAACAACAACACACCGCATAATAACAAAAGCAACACCCCCCCTACGTTCACACGTTGATAGCCGTGATAGGGGCGGTGGAAACGTAGTAGTGTCAGAGCTATAGTCGCTGGAATTCGGTCTCCTAGCAAGGCCACCAAGACAGGTCTAGAAATCAGTGGTTTTAGGGTCGTAACCCATCTGACAGCACTCTGGTACAAATGCAGTTGGTGTCGGCATCAGAATCCGTCATCCTCTGGCAAGCAAGTAACCACAAATCCAGTAAAAGTAAAATAACAGACTTGTCTTTGTGCATGTGCCACCGCCACTCCTGTGTGTGTACTGAGCAAAAACTTTATCGACTTCGTATGTAACCGGTGAGTTTTATTGCTTTCGATGTCTAAGATGAAGCTGCAATCTTTCAGGTCTAATGAATAGCTGCATTCGCCTAGGAGTACTTCATGCTCGACAAGAGAATTCTGAGGCACGATCCTCTTGGGTGATGTGCAGCAACAGATCCAACTGCGTGGAGAACGCAGTCCACTGGGAACTATGGAAATATCTGCAATTTGAATATGCATACAGGTATGGAAACACAATAACTTTAACCAGTAGTAGAGAACGAAAATCATAAAATCCTCTGGACATGGAAGTATAAACGGATGGTAATAAACAAGAAAGAAAAACCTTGACACATCGTTAAATTTTTCGTCCCAGCAGTTCACTGGGTGAATATCAAGAAGTCAGAAAGAGTAAGAATAGATAGAATTGGCCAGAGAGCTCAAACGAATTTGGGGCATGAAGAAAGTTACTGTAATAGCAATAATTGTAAGTGCACTAAGAATAGTTTCGAAAAACTCAGAGAAAGACTAAGAGAAATTGGAACCAAAACGTAGAATTGGCATTAAAGAGAGCGCGGTACTAATGACAACATGATTTTATCATTCTATGTCTCACGAAAGTATCTGGCTCCATTTACAATGCTGTACCTATATAAGAGATAGATACGTCTTAAGATGAAATACTGCCGCTATATATGGGGGGGGTTGCACAGAACACTCTTTCTTGTTATAACAGCATACAAAACCGATTGCGAAATCTTGTGGGGATGATCTCTTCTCGTTTCCACAATCCCTTTCTCATAGAAGAGACGTAGCTAGTCTCTCTCCACTCTATCGTTATTTACATGAAATGTGCCCGACTGAGCAACAATCTTTGGTTCCTCTTTGTAAGACATTGACATCAAGAACTTGTCCTTCTATCACAACGGAAAACGATTTTCCTTTCTCGCTTCGTGCGCCTAGCGTCATGGACGAGAATGGATAGGGCTTTCTTTACA
>OY744531.1:45812199-45814699 GCA_963556195.1 Sepiola atlantica
AGATTTCGAGGCAACTGGTAAATACTGTTAGTGTCTCTTGAGTCCCTTAAATACTTAGATTTAAAAGAAGTAAACTTGTGAATGTGAATTTTAGTCTAACGAGTTCATCTGTTTTACTTGTAGATTAATATACGCGTATGTCATATTGCCTAGTAAGACCATTAATCCTACTATCGTGTAAGACTCTTGATGGACGAAGAACTTAGTACTTAAACCGTCCAACTAATATACCGAGCTACTTGGTACGACGAGTAATCATTTAATCTTGGTTATTATATATAGGTGTATTGTGGGTGATACTAACATTGATATTCACAATATGGAAATAAAACTTAAAACGTATAATACCAGATATCATGTGTAAATTATGTAACGTATTAATTTTGGTAGTGCCATGTCTTTGTCTATATATCATAAACTTTGCGTGTGTATACTTTGCATAGCCTGTGACAGCAATAGGTACTGGTAGAGAAAATCGACTTCTGCTGACATAGAATTACGTAAAAAACGAAAAAGCCGAATGAAAACGAACCGGCGTCAAAATAATAACGAGGCGGCGTTCCAACAGAAAACAATAATGAAACCACACTCATAGTAAGAAAAACATTCACTGTATGTTTATTTTTATGAAAAATGATGTATTTTTTATGAAAAAAAATAATGAAGCAAGTTTTATAAAACTATTTTCACGTAAAAGTTAAATTAAGTCTTTATTTTCTGTAACTGGTCTAGCTTTTTAACAAGACTAAACCGAACGTTTTTTTACCTTAACCCTAACCTAATCATAACCTTACATCTAAACTAACCTCAGACTATTTGAATTGTCTTTGGTAATAGTTATTTGTTGACTATTTGTATTGTTAATCTTTTTTGTATTGGAAATTCTTGATAATCGACAATTAACGAGTTAATCAACTTACAATTTTACTTGTCGTCTGTTTTTTTCACTTTCTGGTTAGATAAGGGCTTCGGCATATTCCGCTGTTTACGTAAAGTGTCTGACAAAGCCGAACGGTTTTGTCTGGTACCAGTATCTAGCAGTACTATCATTTAAATAAAACATAACGTTTCAAGGTTTTAGATATAGAATATCTTTAAGAAACGTGACGTAATTTCCCGTTAATAAGGACAATACCGACATTACTTTTCTCCCGAATAGGGATGGATTTATTGCTTGTTGTCTGACTGAAGGCAGAACATATACAACATCTTAATCATTTCCTAACAACCAGCTCCTACCGATAATGTTTTATACCGACATAATTCTAGTTATGACGTTATATTCGATTTGGGCAAAATTCATTTTAAAATTTGTAACATCGAAAATGTTGACACCTAGCGACACCAGATATTTCTAAATAATTTATTTCCCATTTCATCTTTGGCGATCGGGCGATCTCATTTCTGAAAGTAGGTGTTGAAGTTCATTACGTCCGTACAAACAAAGGTGCACGCGTATTCTTATTAGTATGCCGATAGGAAAGCTATTCTTTGTGTTTCGGAAAAATCGTTAGGAATATGACGTAATTTCGGTTATAGACATACACCGAATATCTATCATGTATATCTAAGCGTGTGGGTAGACATATAACATTCTTCCTGTTGACCTTAAAATTATGGAATTCTGGCCCTAATCCAACGGGAAAAACAAAAAGCAGGCAAATTTTGCTATTACAATGTGTTTGTATATGACTGTGGATTTCTTCCTCTTTTGTTTGTAAATAAATGTGGATTGCTTCCTCTTTTGTTTGTCGGCATTTATTGATGAGAGCACATACACCGTCTACACAGCATTTTTCAAATGACAAGCATGGCGCGCCGTAGAGAGTAGTAAGATTAGTGTCCGGGCTAAAATTGAGGCAAAAAAATAATATATGTATGATCAATTCGAATTCCATTATAATTTTTATTGTTTTATGTTTATCAATTCTAATATAAATTCATTTATATTCATTTGAGTATTCACGTTGAAGAATTATTGGGTTAAAACTAGCGGCGCCCACGTGCGTTCGAATAAATAGATTTTTTCCCCCGTTAGCTTCTTGTTTTTCGTGTTTGCCACTGTGCCACATTTACAATGTTATTAAGTAGTATCTTGATTTAAAAAAAAAAACTTTTCAAGGGAAAAATACTGGTGCATGAAAATGTAAGAATAAATTAAAAATTAACGGTATGAACTGAAAAGAGAAACTGTCGCAAACCTTATAAATAAATGTAGGTCATCGGTTATATAAGGACGTATAGGCTCTTCAAAAGTCATCATTTATTTAACAATTTCAATAACATAAAACTGCATAATAAAAAAAAACTTTTACACTAAAATATACATAAAATAATACATTACTGCATCATTTTTATAAGGCCATCTAGTTTTACGCCATCTGGTACTACGTCATCTGGTTTTGACTTTACCTGGGCGTTGGATGAGCCGAAAAGGTATGCTACGTTTGTCTATACGCTAACTGGACTTGGTGCCTCCTAATTCTTCATGGGGGAGAGG
>OY744531.1:45824699-45892199 GCA_963556195.1 Sepiola atlantica
TGTGAATGTCCAGTTTCTAGTCGCTTACGAAACATTTGCATTGGTTTGGCATCATTGCTACTAGATTTAACTTTTATATGTATACTTATTTACCTCCTGTCCGGGAGATTAGACACAAGGTCAGGTGAGATTTTGAAAAGCAAGAGCACTCGAAGTGCACTCTGGTCTACAAAAATGCCTGAGCAGCCCTGTAGTCATTTTTCGGTAGGGGCACCTAACGCGAGTAGCAATAAATAAACGCCTTCTCAAAAAGATAAAGTAAAACCTGGAGGGGTAGAAATCATAGTACTGCACATAACCATACCTCAGCCAAACAGAAACAAGGTTACTGTTGGACTGATTATCGAGGACGTATCTTCGACTTGTATGAACAACCCATACCCAAACTGTGCCCGGTAAGTATGTAAATGAACAACCGGTTATACCATATTTTGTGGTATTCGCCCAGTTTATGGGGAATACAAATTCACATGCGGTCCTATGTCAGCATGTATATCCCGATTAGGGGAGGTGACATACAGCGCCTAGTATTTCCAAATGGTCACCCATCTTGTACTCGCCATGCACAACATCGCTTAACTTCAGTGATCTAACGGAAACGGTTGTGTCAACGTGATTATGCCGTAGGTAAGTATCTATACTAGGCTAAACAGAGTTGATACACAAATATACAGAGAGAAAAAGGAATGCAACCGTTTATCGTATTATTATAAATAATCTAAAACCGTTACATAGTTCATGAACAAATTCAACTATATTTACAATGGCGTTACTTAAAATAGTTTTTGGCCAAGATCAAAGTGTAGTATCTGTTCCGATGGATACTACACCCTATAGACCGGTGCTGTCTTGGCCTTCGGGGCTTGATTTACGCCGGTCTATGGGTCTGTCCTGTGCAGCTCTAGGAGGTCCACCCTCCCAGGCTTTGCCTCCCCTCTTTGGAGAGGAGTAAGTTTATTGCTTACTGCCTGAGGTACCCCTACCGGGGAATGCTGACGGGGCTGCCCAGGCAATTTTAATGGCCAGAGTGCTCACCTTCTCGGGCGCTGGCTTTTTAAGTCCCACTTTCCCGACCCGACCTTGGGTCACATCTTACCTTGTGGGGTAATATAAAACTGGCCTTGTGCCTAGCCTCCTGGAGAGGAGGAAAATAAATACTTAAAATAGTTTTACTTGTACTAGGCTGCCAAGTTATTTTAAAAATATACTCTATACTCCTTGCTTAAATCATGTATACGCTACTTCTCCAATGTTTTTAATTCTATGTAGTTAGTCCTAAAAAATCTTACGTCACGAGTTTCAAATCATTCGTATTTCATACTGTTGTAAATTGTTGACGTCATATAAAAATGTGGAGTTACTTATTAGTAGAACACGTAGGTTGGTTGATGTATACTAATATCGTATTATTTATTATTATACAAAAGCTTAGTGGATCGAGGCTAATTTCCTAACGGCGTTTTCATGATATAGAAATATACGCTAAAATATTCATTAGTTCTGGAATTAGGCTATGTTTGAAAAATCCATTTTAATTTTTATAATTAGCCGTAATTTGCAATTATTTTATCTATTGCAAAGGTTTTTGTCTATCATACCCAACCGTTTGCGTTATGAGCCAAACAAATTTGTGTTATGATCCAAGAATCAGAATATATATATTATTTTGCATTGTTGTTAGTTGGTCACACTCAGCGTAGTACAACGTGATATATTTGTTTACGGGGATGGTAGCAAAAAAAAAAAAACACTAAAGAAAAGCATGTTTATCTATGTTTTTTTTTGGTCATTAATATGCAACAAAAATGCTTTTTTTAGGTAGTTGCTCACTGTCATATTTCCTTGCTACTAGAACTTTTGTACGACACATTTGTATACTAATCCGTCTTATTAATTTTTGAGCAAACCCAATATATTATGCTGTTTGCTTGAAGACATTCGATAAAGACTGCGATGTGTGAAAAGATTAGAATTCATGTCGAAAACACGACAAGACGTGAACGCCTTCGTACAGAAATCGATAGTTAATGCAATCAATTTTCCTTACGATTACAATCAACAATATATCTTTTTTAACACAGAAAACAGAAAGAAAGTAGATAGATAAAAAAAGGAAAATAATAAAGAAAGGATAAGCTCACTTATTGAGCACGATTTGTAACTCTCGCTTGATCAGCCCGATTCAAGAAGAACTCAGATCAAATTGTCGTAGCTCCGCCCCGATGTCAATCAAACACCGTGTTCTGAATCGAAAAGAAAAATAGAAACCCATCACTCCGTTTATTTCCCTCCCCCGTTTTTTTTAGGCCAAAGAAAGATTTTTTCACGCTTTGTTGGTAACGCAGACGCCTAATCTGCTGTCAGTCGGCTCCTACAGACACCGAATGCCAAGTGTACGATGCCATCATCTTCTTCCTCTAATGAATTCGGAGTTGGACAAATCAAGTTTATTGACGGGGGCAAAGTTGCCGATCTCTGCAGTCAGATGAAAGAGAGAACTATCCTCTTCACGAAGAGATAGAATATGATTGGAATGTCAGTATCACCTGAAACCACATAATTAAGAATCCCAATGAACATTTCTCCATGCACTTCTCTCTTTAATCCCATGAATCTATACTAACTAGAATACCCGTGACCCGTTGAGTCACAACCGTTACCGCTATTTGTCTCACTTTGATTTCATCCGAAAATTGATAAATTGTGACACATCTGTTAAGAAATCCCTCTTTGCATAACTAAAAATAATCGCTTTACTTTTATTTTATCCTTCTATATTATTTAGCTATCTAACTTACATACGTGTTTACGGTATGTACAAATAAACTATGTAAATTAGCTTAAAAGAGAGAGTTACTTTTTGCTCTGAATGCTTACAGAGATCTTAAACAATATTAGAGGGTTGTTGAAGCAACATAGAGAAAGGTGGACGGAGAGTGATAAAAATACATATATAGCTAAGCGAGAGATTGGTGACTTCTTCAGTTAATTATAAATTACGGCTAATTAAAAGAATTAAGATAACTCAATCCTCAGATTAAGAAATAGTTTAGCATGTATTTTGTGTGATCAAAATATACAGCAAATATCCATAGGGAAACACACTTTAAGTTAACTCAGCTTTAGTTTAATAATAGATGTTAGAAACGTCTGTTTGCGTGTGTGTATCTTTGTTTCTCTGCTGTCTAATTTTAGATCAGGATCCTGATAATAATACACATATGAAACCTTTGACAAGTGCGAGACAGCAGGCGTCAAGATATTTCAAACAATCAAACACATATTCATATGTTACAAAGTATGCGAAAATGAAAATCACACAACTTGAACTTAGAAAAGTCTTACTTCTACGTAGCTAAGCTTCAATTAAAGTTTGTTATAATGATTCAAACAGTATTATTTTTTTCTAAATCTATAATGTGTTGAGAAATCTCAATCTTGTACAAGTATAGGCTCGTTAGTCAAGTGGTTAAAACGACATCTGCGAAAGATGGCCCCTTTTTCTGAGGCGAGGTACAAATCAGTATTTCCCTACTTGTAAGTTTCTTTGTTTATTTTAGAAATCTTAGTGCAAATGTATTAGTTAGTGTAATTTGCATAGACTGGACAGCGAACATTAATAATAAAATGGAGATGCCATAAATTAATGATTATAGTATATAATTAACCCATTACTTTATTAGAAATCTTAGTGCAAATGTATTAGTTCGTGTAATTTGCATAGACTAGACAGCGAACATTAATAATAAAATGGAGATGCCATGAATTAATGATTATAGTATATAATTAACCCATTACTTTATTAGAAATCTTAGTGCAAATGTATTAGTTCGTGTAATTTGCATAGACTAGACAGCGAACATTAATAATAAAATGGAGATGCCATGAATTAATGATTATAGTATATAATTAACCCATTACTTTATTAGAAATCTTAGTGCAAATGTATTAGTTCGTGTAATTTGCATAGACTGGACAGCGAACATTAATAATAAAATGGAGATGCCATAAATTAATGATTATAGTATATAATTAACCCATTACTTTATTAGAAATCTTAGTGCAAATGTATTAGTTCGTGTAATTTGCATAGACTGGACAGCGAACATTAATAATAAAATGGAGATGCCATAAATTAATGATTATAGTATATAATTAACCCATTACTTTATTAGAAATCTTAGTGCAAATGTATTAGTTCGTGTAATTTGCATAGACTAGACAGCGAACATTAATAATAAAATGGAGATGCCATGAATTAATGATTATAGTATATAATTAACCCATTACTTTATTAGAAATCTTAGTGCAAATGTATTAGTTCGTGTAATTTGCATAGACTGGACAGCGAACATTAATAATAAAATGGAGATGCCATAAATTAATGATTATAGTATATAATTAACCCATTACTTTATTAGAAATCTTAGTGCAAATGTATTAGTTCGTGTAATTTGCATAGACTGGACAGCGAACATTAATAATAAAATGTAGATGCCATAAATTAATGATTATAGTATATAATTAACCCATTACTTTATTAGAAATCTTAGTGCAAATGTATTAGTTCGTGTAATTTGCATAGACTAGACAGCGAACATTAATAACAAAATGGAGATGCCATGAATTAATGATTATAGTATATAATTAACCCATTACTTTATTAGAAATCTTAGTGCAAATGTATTAGTTCGTGTAATTTGCATAGACTAGACAGCGAACATTAATAATAAAATGGAGATGCCATGAATTAATGATTATAGTATATAATTAACCCATTACTTTATTAGAAATCTTAGTGCAAATGTATTAGTTCGTGTAATTTGCATAGACTGGACAGCGAACATTAATAATAAAATGGAGATGCCATAAATTAATGATTATAGTATATAATTAACCCATTACTTTATTAGAAATCTTAGTGCAAATGTATTAGTTCGTGTAATTTGCATAGACTAGACAGCGAACATTAATAATAAAATGGATATGCCATGAATTAATGATTATAGTATATAATTAACCCATTACTTTATTAGAAATCTTAGTGCAAATGTATTAGTTCGTGTAATTTGCATAGACTAGACAGCGAACATTAATAATAAAATGGAGATGCCATGAATTAATGATTATAGTATATAATTAACCCATTACTTTATTAGAAATCTTAGTGCAAATGTATTAGTTCGTGTAATTTGCATAGACTGGACAGCGAACATTAATAATAAAATGGAGATGCCATAAATTAATGATTATAGTATATAATTAACCCATTACTTTATTAGAAATCTTAGTGCAAATGTATTAGTTCGTGTAATTTGCATAGACTGGACAGCGAACATTAATAATAAAATGGAGATGCCATAAATTAATGATTATAGTATATAATTAACCCATTACTTTATTAGAAATCTTAGTGCAAATGTATTAGTTCGTGTAATTTGCATAGACTAGACAGCGAACATTAATAATAAAATGGAGATGCCATGAATTAATGATTATAGTATATAATTAACCCATTACTTTATTAGAAATCTTAGTGCAAATGTATTAGTTCGTGTAATTTGCATAGACTAGACAGCGAACATTAATAATAAAATGGAGATGCCATGAATTAATGATTATAGTATATAATTAACCCATTACTTTATTAGAAATCTTAGTGCAAATGTATTAGTTCGTGTAATTTGCATAGACTGGACAGCGAACATTAATAATAAAATGGAGATGCCATAAATTAATGATTATAGTATATAATTAACCCATTACTTTATAAGAAATCTTAGTGCAAATGTATTAGTTCGTGTAATTTGCATAGACTAGACAGCGAACATTAATAATAAAATGGAGATGCCATGAATTAATGATTATAGTATATAATTAACCCATTACTTTATTAGAAATCTTAGTGCAAATGTATTAGTTCGTGTAATTTGCATAGACTAGACAGCGAACATTAATAATAAAATGGAGATGCCATAAATTAATGATTATAGTATATAATTAACCCATTACTTTATTAGAAATCTTAGTGCAAATGTATTAGTTCGTGTAATTTGCATAGACTAGACAGCGAACATTAATAATAAAATGGAGATGCCATGAATTAATGATTATAGTATATAATTAACCCATTACTTTATTAGAAATCTTAGTGCAAATGTATTAGTTCGTGTAATTTGCATAGACTGGACAGCGAACATTAATAATAAAATGGAGATGCCATAAATTAATGATTATAGTATATAATTAACCCATTACTTTATTAGAAATCTTAGTGCAAATGTATTAGTTCGTGTAATTTGCATAGACTAGACAGCGAACATTAATAATAAAATGGAGATGCCATGAATTAATGATTATAGTATATAATTAACCCATTACTTTATTAGAAATCTTAGTGCAAATGTATTAGTTCGTGTAATTTGCATAGACTGGACAGCGAACATTAATAATAAAATGGAGATGCCATAAATTAATGATTATAGTATATAATTAACCCATTACTTTATTAGAAATCTTAGTGCAAATGTATTAGTTCGTGTAATTTGCATAGACTAGACAGCGAACATTAATAATAAAATGGAGATGCCATGAATTAATGATTATAGTATATAATTAACCCATTACTTTATTAGAAATCTTAGTGCAAATGTATTAGTTCGTGTAATTTGCATAGACTGGACAGCGAACATTAATAATAAAATGGAGATGCCATAAATTAATGATTATAGTATATAATTAACCCATTACTTTATTAGAAATCTTAGTGCAAATGTATTAGTTCGTGTAATTTGCATAGACTAGACAGCGAACATTAATAATAAAATGGAGATGCCATGAATTAATGATTATAGTATATAATTAACCCATTACTTTATTAGAAATCTTAGTGCAAATGTATTAGTTCGTGTAATTTGCATAGACTGGACAGCGAACATTAATAATAAAATGGAGATGCCATAAATTAATGATTATAGTATATAATTAACCCATTACTTTATTAGAAATCTTAGTGCAAATGTATTAGTTCGTGTAATTTGCATAGACTAGACAGCGAACATTAATAATAAAATGGAGATGCCATGAATTAATGATTATAGTATATAATTAACCCATTACTTTATTAGAAATCTTAGTGCAAATGTATTAGTTCGTGTAATTTGCATAGACTAGACAGCGAACATTAATAATAAAATGGAGATGCCATGAATTAATGATTATAGTATATAATTAACCCATTACTTTATTAGAAATCTTAGTGCAAATGTATTAGTTCGTGTAATTTGCATAGACTAGACAGCGAACATTAATAATAAAATGGAGATGCCATAAATTTTTCAATTTTAAAAAACTTACAATCTTTCTTCGAAAAATACTTTCTCTGATTTAATATTGATTCTTTAAATAAGTTTATTCTTTCCGGATTATTTTTAATGTTTGAGTTGATTGTCATGACAACCTGGTCTACATCGAATTAAAAGAGTAGTACCAGTTATGCTGCATGGAAATATCTTTTGGTTTATAAACACAAGAAAACAAATCCTTATTCTTAGACAGTTTTATTCTTTATATGAACGTTTCATTTGATAAGAGTTGCTCTTATTTAAAAAAAATGATGTTTCTTGATTTTTGTAAACTTAAAGTAAATCAAACATGAAAAGTAAATCAAACATGAAAGATTACGAATTCAGTAACGTAACAAAAAATCAATAATTCTAAAATAATTAATTAATAGAACATTTATTGAAATAAATTAAAATGTGCGTTTTGTTTTGCAAAACGAACAGTTTATTTACAATATAGTGATAGTTTGTAATAAATTAAAACAGGTATGTTTTTCTGGAGAGTAGAGGGAATATTTTTCTAAACTAATAGTTTTATCACAATATATTATTATTTGAATATCTCACTTATTCGTTGGATATTTGCACACATTTCGGATGGAACTTAATTAGTTTTAAATTCAATTTTTTAACCCGAAATACAATTCTAATTTATTTTTAAGACTTGAAAATCGAACTTTAATGCAATGCGGCCATGTTGTAATTTTCGTATTTTCTTTCGAGCTTGACATTTATAAAAAACGAAATATGTTTGAAAAAAGGAACAAGTTAACAATGATTTCCAAGAGAATGGATACTCCTTAGGAGGGTAGCCGTGTTCTTAACAATGAAATAAAGTAATAATAGCAGGAACAAGTTTACAATGATTTCCATGTAAATAAATACTCCTATGGGCGGTGGTCTGCTCGCTCTGATTACTAACAAATAGACGCATGTTCGTAAGCCCCTTCTGGACTTCCGGTCCTCATCGATAGCGGTTCTTACTACCCACTATCAATGACGTCACCAGAAAAACTAGACTTGACAGGATTGCGTTATTACAATGGTCGTAATATTACCCACACACACATGGGTATGAATAAGAAAAGTGGTAGTATACATAATACACTGCTGGAAAATATTCTAATGTATAGTATAAGTTACCGTATGTTATTTATGATTTACATCTGATTAAAAATATATATATATATATATATATATATATATATATATATACTCAGAGGTTCACATTCACTATATAATATACATGAAAAGTACAAGAAACTATTCTTACAATATTTCAATGCAAGCAAACATACATATATTTGACTATTGAGATAAGACAACTACAATGAAGAGTCTTTATTTTATGGATAAGCCCATGATTAGATGGTCTTGAAATCATTCAATTCTGCTCAGATTTTAAAAAACATCTATTTAATTTTGTGAAATTTACCAACGGTCTACATCTAATTAAATCAGAAATAGCTGGGTGTATTTGCCCCTTTCGAAGTAAGAAGAAAAATACGACCTCTGTATAACATCTTTCATGGGAAGGTGATCATTTCTACCACGTTGGAAGTGGGTAGATTTAATAATCTAGAAGTAATTATCGAACAAACAATTTTCTTTGTTCCTTGCTAAAAAATATTATTTTTTTTCACATTTCACAAATAAAAAATAATCTTGTGGAAAGCACAAATCATGTAAAATTATAGATATTATTTTAATTTTAATATTTCGTGTGGTCCTCCGCTCTTTCTGAAAATATGTGTTTATTAATAAAAAAAATTGAGACCTTTGCAACTTTGAGAACGCGTATCCACCGCGGGAATCTCTCAAAAAATGGTGGAGAGAATCGTTACAATTTTAAATGTCAACGTACACGCGTAAATATCGTTTTAATTGTTTGGTTGAAATATTTGACGATTTGAGAGTCGAGTGTATTTTGTCTAGTAATAAGTTCGTTTTTCTAAAGTCTCAGTCTATAAGGTAATTATTATTCATTAGTTGTTTTTCCCGGCTAAGAATGATGTTTCCCCTATTTGATAGATACAAAAATCACATTATTGAACAGATAAAAGCATGCAAACTCATAGATGTTATTGTAATTTTAATATTTCTAAAAATGTCCAGTAAAAATCATACGGTACTCGCTAATAGCACAACCATTTAACACAAAATTTCACACAATGAATATTATTAAATATATTTTAATGACACTAAAATACCCGTCTCCATATGCACGAAAATAAAACGAAACAAAATGGATTTCAAAACTAAACACACATAAAACAGGTCTGAACTCAGTGTATCTAATATGTTTAGGATTTTGTAGACTGAAAAAGAATTTAGGTTTGAAATGAAAATTTGTTAACTGAACAAATTATTTATTATTAACGATAATTACAACGAGATGGACGCGTGTGGAGTGACATAAAAAAGTAACGGTTCTCTACGTCATTCAGTAGAACAATTTTGCGCGGATCGTCTGATACGCTGATACAACGAATGTGTGTTTCACAGAGTAAAAATTTTCGGTTATTCATGACACTTTCATCTGCATTCCATTTTTATCAAGAAACACATGTTTAATAAAGAGCGGAGGATCGTTCGAAAAATTAAAATGATAAATATAATAACTCTTTTATTTAACTGCTTTTATGTAGCCGACGAGGCTATACATTTATTTGTTAAATAGGAAGAAATTCATCATTTTTACCTGAGAAATACAATTTAAATTACAACAAAAGCTCACCATCATCATATGTATATATATATATATATATATATATATATATATATATATATATATATATATATATATAGTTAGATGCGCTTATATATTTATATATTTGTATGCACATGATTCACTACTAACCTAATTAAACGACCATGATGAAACACTGACAAAAGGGTAAAATGTGTGCTATATTTAGTCTTATTTAGTTTTATTAAAAAAGGGCGCAGAAGTCATTCGTGAAAATTCAATAACATTTCAACAATAAGTAATTTATTAAACATCAATAAATAAAAATATCTCAAATTTAAATTCCTCTGGAGTATTTTATAGGGTTTCAGTTGGACATAATATGGGCACAACCTCCCATTCGAAATTCAAATATATGATATTCACCTTGAATTTAATCCGTAGTTATTAGACTCACATCGAGCCAGATTCCCTGAATATCAGCACCCTTTTTAAGACCCCATGAGCCTTAAAGTTTAGACATTTTCTAGAATGAAAACCATGTAATAGACCTTGATCAACATTAGAATTAGGATACTAGACACAAGGTTTTGCATTATAATATCTTGATTGTAATATTTGTAAGGGCACTCAAAAGTAGTGAAAAACTCTTCTGTTTGAGTAATTAATTTTTCCATTTTGAGGCGTGCATTTTTCTATTCTCCCTCTCCCCTCTCTCTCTCTCTCTCTCTCTCTATATATATATATATATATACATACATATATATATCTATCTATATATATATATATATACATATAGATATATATATACATATATATATATACATATCTATATATATATATATATCTATATATATACATATCTATATATATATATATCTCTATATATATATATACATATATATCTCTATATATATATATACATACATATATATATCTATATATATATACATATCTATATATATATCTATATATATACATATATATATCTATATATACATATCTATATATATACATATCTATATATATATACATATATATATCTATATATACATATCTATATATATACATATATATATCTATATACATATATATATATCTATATATATATACATATATATATCTATAAATACATATCTATATATATATACATATATATATCTATATACATATATATATATCTATATATATATATACATATATATATCTATATATACATATCTATATATATATACATACATATATATATATATATATATACATATATATATCTATATATATATATATACATATATATATATACATATATCTATCTATCTATATATATACATATATATATACATATATATTTATATATATATATACATATATATATATACATATATAAATACATATATATTTATATATATATATACATATATATATATTTATATATATACATATATATTTATATATTTATATATATATATATATACATATATATATAGAGATATATTTATATATTTATATATATACATATATGTATATATATATATATATGTAACTATATATATATGCAGGGAGGGCCTTTGGACGAGTGGTTATAGCACTTGTCGTTGGGCTGGACGACCCGGGTTCGATCCCACTCACGGCATGCGAATTTTCGTCCACCCAGCAAAATGGCAGCGGAAGAGGGATGGGATTCTTAACCTTTACCTTTACCTTTTATATATATATGTATATATATGTGTATATATACATATATGTGTATATATATATATTTAAGTTAATAACATATATATATATATAATCCAGGTAAAACATCCAGTGTAGTAATCCAAATAATTTCAACCGGGTTTATAAAAAGTGCTGAATATCAAATAAAGCTTTTATATGTTATAATATTATAATTTTTATTTAGACAGACATGTACAAAATCTGCGACACTGACATGTCAATGTTATTGATCAACAGCTATCATAAACTGAGATCTCATCAGGCAGTTAGAATCCAATCTTAACCTTAGATCATATTTCCATGTCTGTGTAAATAAAAATGATCATTCATATATATATATATATATATATATATATATATATATATATATATATATATATATATGTATGATCATTTTTATATAAATATATATATGATCATTTTTATATGAATATATATATATACATATATATATATATATATATAATTTAAACAAGATCGCTCTTTAGTTTTTATCTAAACTAAAAATAATATTTACAAAATTAAGACAAGATCAGTAACATGTATTCGATTTATTTGACCTGTTACCAAACAGCAATGCATGTTGAGCGATCGTCGGTGTCCAGGAATGTTCCAGCACAATGAATTTCTATTGGTTGGCAAGCTCAGAGCGGCGCCACTAGCGACTCAAAATAGCAAAGTTGAGCTGTGAAGCAGACCGGATATGTTGCAGCTGTTAGACACGAGAGTCATGGGTATATTTGTATTCTTTTTTGATGCTATGGTGTGACTACCAGGCACTGATCAACGAAGCAGAACATCACTTTCAAAGTTATCCTAACGGAAAATATACATTGTAATATAGATAGATTTTATATATATATATATATATATATATATATATATATATATATATATATATATATATATATATATATATATATATATATATATATGCGCATGTGTCTCGATAACTGATTTTTATATTATTCTATAAAGATACAGATAACTATATATCAATCAATATTTATATGTATAAATTCATAAATATATATATATATATATATATATATATATATATATATATATATATATATATATATATATATATATATATAAGCACGTGTGGGGGCATAGATATAATTTATTTTTATATATTTCTACAGATGCATCTATGTATTTTTCTCTCTTTTCTTTATCTTCCTATATTTCTCTGTGTATAATTAATCATTTTTTTATAAATATTATTTCATATTCACATACATATATGTTTCAGTCACCAAACTAAGCAAGCAGCTAATAGAGAATTTCAATACATCTAAATTCTGATCATGTTTTTCAAGAAATATGAATCTTCTTTTTGCATTTCTCTTAAGATAATCCGGGGCACAACCGTAACTTAATTAATACTAATATTAATCGAACGAATTTACGAATTAATTAACGTATTATGTACATTTGATATTCTAGTCTTTTTCACTCCCTCGTTTGTACATTTAAATTATGCTTGTTTAATATCTATCGTAGAGATAACATGTGGCCAGAGGAATAACACCCGGCATCTTGATGCATAGACACCTTACATGCAGGAAATAATAACATCCGGCTTCTTAACGCAGATACATCTGTAGGGTCATGAAATACACCCGTTCGCTAGTCGGTGTCCGATGTTTTCTGAATATCTAAATTTTACGAATTTAATATCAAGCTATATTTTTAACATATCTACCCCCCTTTAAATACAAAATTCGAAATCAAGCAAGCAGAAAATAGAGAATATTTGAATTCTGTTTCAATAGAAAGAAATTCCGATCATCTGTTTCAAAAAACTTAAATTTTCTTTTTCATTTCTCTTAAAATAATCGCGAACACGACCGTAACTTGATTAATGAATACTTCAAAAATTCTATCCTCTTTAAAAAAATGTCAGTTATTATAAAAATCAATAAGTTATGTTCTTTAAAAAAAAAATCCTATATTTATCTTCCTTTTTTAGGTATTATTTTAGATATTATCAAACTTTAAAAGTTTTTTTCTTTATTATCTTTAGAAACAATATAAAAAACTTTGAGATCTTGGATGGAATGCTAAATGTAGTATCACTAATTTTAATTCATTTTTTTAAATTCTTCTAATTGCACTCTCTTCAAGACGGTCTTATCGCAGCATCTCGTATTTAGAAAATGCGTTTTTTACACGAAAAAATGCACTCGGATATTTTTTTACATTTTTATTTTCGGATCAATCTCGTTTCGTTCTCGGTTATTTTGGATCAGAAGAGAGTCGGTTTTCTTGATTTGCAATTAACTCATAGAACATGATATTATAAATAATTTTAAAAAAACAAGATTCATCTGTATATGTTAATAACGGTTATGACAAATCTGCCTGCCTGGTACTTGGTGCGGCATTCAGGCTTGGCTGGTTGCGTCGGCTTACTCAGAAGGAGGAAGTTTCTAGGGAATATTAAATTCACAAGCGGTTTCCAGTCGCATATATATATATATAGGTCAGGGAAAATGACGACGTTAACTTTTACAGTTTCTTTTTTTGGGGGGGGGGTAGGGAGGTGTGACCGTTATTCTAAATCAAGCGCCTGGTATTCTCAAATTGTCACCCATCTGGTACTGACCAGATTGAACGTCGCTCAACGTTCGTAATCTTACGAGAATTGGTGTATCCACGTGATGATGCTGAGAATCATCTCTACAAATATAATAACCACCACAGAAATGTGCGGTATTACAAATATGTACGTTTGTGCAAGACGATGTGTCTGCACGCTGCCGGTAGGGTCGATTGATGAGGAAATTTGAGATGTAACAATCCTATTGTGAAAAGTCATGTCAAATATTGGCCTATGATGTAATAACTGTAAGACATAGACGGAGTAAAATCGCATTGACGGTGAATCGTGTCAGGTGACCAATTGGAATGTAAGGATGTTAGTTGAATGCCTACGAAACATCATCGTCGAGTGTCTTAGATGTGTCTGTACAGGAGTTTGCCAGAATAACTTGACATACGGATACTTCCTCCTTACAAGTAAATCCTTACCAAATATTTAAAATTGAATAATATTCGTAGCCCAAATGTTCTAATCGGCATGGCAACAGACTGGCTCATACAAGGAATGCTGCACATTCTGCTAGTGATGTTATCGCAAGTAACATCACTAAACCGGATACTCAACCAGACCAGATGTTCTGTTGTTTGGAATCCTGCAAGACCAAGAACAGACCACAAAAAAGATAAGCTATAACATAGTAAAGAGGTCAGTTGGTGAGAAACAAAATAATATTCTCCACTGCTTTATTAACTCAAACTTTGAGAGGCAATGATAATCTTGAGTAAACACTCAGGTATCTATGTATCTTGTGAAGAAATCAAGTATTAGTCCAAGAAAGAGTCTTCTTGATTTCTGAGAACTTACCGAAGTAAAACTGAAGAAGAACATCTTGGAAAGGAGAGTAAGTTCCGAAAACTTTACAGTGTAAGCTAGGATTGACGAGGAAGCGGGATTGCATTCAAGGTCATTTGCAAAATACGCAATGAAAAACATTTATTTTTTCTCGAATCAATTTCACAATAGTTAATTTAAAAAAAAAAGTTGTTTTCGATTGAAACAACAACTATACCTGTTTATATCCTATAAAAACAGACGCAAGTCGACATTCTGCCTGCTGACATAAGCACTCCTGATCCCCATCACTGCCCCTATTTACTCGCTTCTCTTACGTTGGCATACTTAGACATAGCGTTTCTTTTTAATATGGGGAAACTCCAGTTATCAAAAAGGGTCACTGTGCATGGAGACTAATATAATAATTGCCGCAGTCTAGAAGGATTTCTCCTTCATTTACCGAAAATAGAACAGATGAAATGTAATATCAGAACAAAACTCTTTGATCTTAGACATCTTTTAGTGACTGGATATTTCTGTGACTCCCCTGCCATCTTGTTTGCTTCTTCTTTCTGTTTAGCCTGCACGTGTCTGTTATCTTTTGTACATGTATATCTCTCACACTTTACTTAAACAACTAAAAACAAATATTTCCTCTCAAATTATTGTGTTCGATTTTTTTAACTTAATTATTTAAAGTATATAAATATTAAAATGTTCACCTAAAATGTAGCGATATTGAACGTCAGATATGTTAGACGATGTCGCAAAGAAAATTTACATTTTGAAATAAGAATTTTTCACTCGAAATTAATGATTAGGAATTTAGTTAATTCGTTTAAGTAAATGGCGTCACAGGAATGTTCATTTTCTATTTCTTTCTTAAAATAAATCTTAAACAATACACATGATTTTGAACACTTTTAAAGATGATCTACTGGTGTGATATTCGAAGAATATGGTGGGTGAAGCACAATTCACAGGAATGTTGCACTTAGACATCTTTGATCTGTTATGCAATGTACCGCATTATAACGATGAAGGTTGATTCTATTGTCATCTTTTCTTTAGAGCAAAACATTTCCCAAGCTTCTCAGTTCTAAATATCAGTCGTCGAATTTTCATTTCGGCAGAACTTTCCCCATAGTACTATTTAAACATTACATTTAGTTTGAACTCTTATATTTATTATAGGGTCATAGGAAGTTCTAGTATTATAGAACTCCCTATTATCGGTATTCCAACTATAAAAAATAAAATAATTGTATATCTGTTGTGGAGACATAAACACCTCTCACCGCACCGCCAGAATGAACTAAGTCGGAATCTCCAGTGTGACGTTGTAAATAAGCTAGTAAAATCTTTCTCTTCGCTTACTGAGCAGAACGGAGTCTTTTCGCAGGTTATCTCTCACCTTAACTGTTTACTATTCTCTTCGCCAAGGAGGTTATGTTTTCAATCGCGTTTGTAACTATATTTGATTGCTTGTTTCTGTACAGCCTAGCGTCCACACCGCTTGACCAATCGTCACCAAACTTGGCAAAATAATGGGACCTGGTCTTACTTAGAATTGATTGAAAGTTCGAATATCTAGATCAAAGGTTAAGGTCAAGGAAAAAATGAAAGCCACCCTCTTGGCGATAACTTCGGTTCTAATCATTGTAAGGCCCATATTGTAACAAATGATGGCATCTCATATGACCTTGAGTATTAACCATTTGCTTTGACATTGACCTTGAAAGGTTCGATCATAGTCAGCATGTGGACGACATTTTTACTTTCGATTTTTCTTAATTGTATGGATGGATCTAATGCTCTCATAATAATAACAACAATACCCACCATGCGAAATTTCACCCGGAGCAGATAAATAGTTTTTGAGTTATCTGTAGTATTTCCATGACATGCACATCTATGTATATTTTATGCAATATGGCCCATCACAGACTTGGCCGATTATTACGTTATCAGGCGGAGGTATGCAGTCTAATGACTGACTTGCGTTTATATCGTTATATGGAATTGATATTTAGAAACGAGTCAACTTTTTCAATGTATTTACTTTGAAAGAAACGAAACTAATATAATATACAAAATAAGTAGGTTATAATAATACTATTTAAATCTATTTTATTCTGCTGCTCGACAAGCTAAGGGAAAGAGTTTAGTAGCTTATTTCCACGTCTTACTGGAGATTTCCTGTGACGTCATAAACATGTTAGCAAAATTCATAACCTTTATTTTTGAGTGGAATATTCATGTACGTTATCTGATTTAAAAATGCATCTATTTGCCACATCGCCTAACACATGCAACGTTTAATATCGCTACATTTAGGGTTTAAATTTAAATATTTATACACTTAAAATAATGTAGTTTAAAAACATACGTAATTTAGAGCCGGCTAATAATCTGAAACAACAACAAACAGTCCTGGGCTGTTCATTGAGATATGAGTCGACTAGAAACTGCGGGTGATGACGAATTGATTTTCGATTCAGAACAGTGAATAATACATATTCCAGATATGAATCTTCTCCTTCGATAATTGAGAATATTCTTAATTTACTGTTGTGAAGTTGTCCAAGAGTAAATAATAAATAAAGGAAGTCAAGTAGAGGGTTGGTTTAACAAGTGTATTAACAAAGTAAGAAAGTGACTCGCTCTTGGCTAGACAGTTACAAGACTGTGCTTTTTCTTCGTGTGTCTCTGGTGACTCGCACTATTTATAGTGACAACCGGTGTTGTTTCTCCTGTATAAGAACGGCCGGTGTAACATTTACAATCATTTATTTATGAAACTCGAACTATTTTTCAATTCACGAAAGCCCCTACTCTCTACTAATGCACGTTTTAAAGCTCTCATAGATACTAGCCTAATGTACTAATATTACTCGAACGAATGCATTTACGTATGCTATACATTTGCTATTCTAGTCTTTTTCACTCATTCGTTTTCGCATTTAAAATATGCCTACTGAATATCTGTCTCTGGGGGACCAAAGATAACACGTGGCCAGAAGAATAACATCCAGCTGCTTGACGCAGAGACACCTTACCTGGCAGCAAATAATAACATCTAACTGTTTGACGACAATGCAGATGTCAGGACATCTACAGACGCAAAATAAAGAAGACATAGCAAATAGCCACGTATCGTAGCAGGCGTTACTACCTTGAGTGAATATGCGAAATCATAAAATGGTCGTAGCAGTTGAGGATGTGCGTGTGCTCCAAAATGTTATAGTAACCGGCTCGATTTTAGATCGACAGAGAGCGACTTGCGAATTCGAGAAATCGATTTCTGTCAACTGCTTTGCACTTCCACTCCTCACTGACTCAGATCGTTCGTTGCAACCGAACAATAAATAAATACATTAAAAATGTTCATACATAAATGCTTGTCGTCTTTTTTGAAAGCACAGCAGCAATATGTAACATGCTTATGTCAACGGCAGTAAGTTTGTTTAAAAGTTCGTGAAAATATCTTTTCTATATGTACTTGATGTTTTCTTGATAGGAGTTATGTTTTTATTGGATTTTATTGTTGGGGGTTCTTTTGTCTATGTAGTATGTTGGTTATTGTGCGTGTTTCTCTTGGCCCCATTTTTCGTTGCTTCCTTTTTTTGTATACATAATGCATGTACACACGCCCGTCTTAGCATCACTTATTTAAATCTTTTTTTTGTATTCTATGCCAATACCCCTATTGTCATTGCAGCTTTATTATTATTAGACTAGGCCGGTGTTAATGAAAAAATGAATAGTAACTATGAGTTATTTGCGCCATCCATAACTGTACAGGTTTCTTGGATTGGGACTGCTCGAGTCACATCGTAATTGGTTGGAAAAGGCGAGATAACTAGGGTCACATTTTGCCATACCAGGTCTTTCCCAGTAATATATAGACTTATTTGTATCAAACGGAGTAAACTCATGCCAATTCAGGACTCCTTTTGCCTTGTGTGTGGTGGGTGTTAGTGACTCAAAGTTAATTTTCAGCGTCAGTACGACTGCCCATAGCTGAATCCTCAACATGTCTCAACCAGTCATAGTGTAGCAGTCATAAATGATGTTTACTTCTTAATGCGTATCAGTGTCCCTGTGAGATGATTTGGCCAACTTTTAGCCAATCAGCTCGCAGGGCGCATTGATATCATTTGTTCCCTAAATGACTACTTCAGCCACTTTAGAAATTGAAGACGATCGACAGACGGTTCCCTGTCACCAGCCAAGACGGATCGCCTCATATTCTCCTCTGCCTTCGTCACCGACGTCCCATGATGATGCTATCTTCACCGTATATATATTAATACACTATGCGTCAGCAGACTTATTACTTCTTCCTATTTTAATAAACATTTCGTTGCTGCTGCTATGAAAGAAGTATTGTTTTTCTTTCGTGAAACGTTTTCGTTTTTCACTATATTAACAAAATATAGAAGTTGATATAAGCATCAGATATCAGATATATTTATATTTATATTATAGTTCCATGCCTTGACTGTCAGGAGTCAATTCTTTCAGTTGACCTCCACTCCTTTTCCACCATTCCGGTAATAGAACCGGCGCTAGGATCCTGTGAATCAGGTACTTTGGAGAACGACGAAGGGCCTTGCCAAATCACAGGAGCCCCGTTATTGTTGTTAGATAGAGAGGAGCGTGTTTGAAGGGAAATTACCCCAGATGGAAGTCGCTAAACCACGTGATTTCTGGGCGAAGTTTTTCGGTCTCTTTGGCTGGCGAAACTTCAAGCAGAAAAATAAGTAGGGGCAGCGTGCACAGTGGCAGGTTGTAGCGAGACAAGCTATCCTTCAATCTATCTGTCTGTCTGTCTCTCTCTCTTTATATTTTTCTCTTACTCGTGTGCCAGTTGTCGCTTTGATGTTTTCTGTGATTATTTCTTTAAATAAAACTTGTATATAAACATCGGCGTCCGAGTGGGTTTATCAGCAGACGAAACGAAGCTGGGTTCACGACGACAACGACGACACGGGTGTATAACGGTTTATACACACCGATCGGTAAGTGAAATTGTAACATTATAATCTGGACTGTCCTTAATAAAGTAGAACTACTTAGAAAACGAAGACTTGAACTAGCAAACCCAAGAGGAGGAAGGTAGGGAGCTGGAAAACAAAAAAACGACTAAACAAAAAAGAGAAGTCTAACCTGTAGCTTGCATGTCTTTCTCTATATTTCCCATGAGATGAGCAGCAGGGGAGTTTTCTCTGTCACTTGGAACATCTTCATTTGATAATTTTATATTCCCTACGAAGATAAAAAAGAATAACATTATTAAGTATTTATTTATCAAACACATATTATCAATATATTTCTCTTAATTGGAGAAATCTTGCTGAAAACAAAACATAACAATATCATAAAGAGGAGTAGTAGAAGGCTATCACAATGCAAGAAATGGAAAGGTTTCGGTGTTGAATAGGAAGATAGAAACAAGTATTTTTATAGTAAATCTTACTTGATTAATCAAGACTTCTACACAGTGATCTAATGTGACCGTGTTCCATGATATATTTCGAGAAAATACATCTTTATCAAATTGTTGGTGTTTCAAATCTCTTGAAATCCGCATGGATCGGTTATGTTGTTTTATGCTTATACCGCAGTAAATATCAATGTCGCCCGTAGCAAGTGGAATAAAATTATTTTTTCTAATTTCTTTCTTTATTTAAGTGATGAAATGGTTCTTGTTACATTTATTACATTGTGATAGCCTTTTAATACTCCTCTAATATTACATGCAATGTTTCAAGAAAACTACATCTCCTTATTAAAACAATATTTGTCTGTAATTTTGGGATCAGTAATTCTAAATATCTCTATAGGAAGTTGAGTATCTGTATATATTTATATATTTGTATGTACAAAATTAATCCCTAAACTAATTTACACATTACTATGAATTGTGGAACACACCTGCTAGGCATACGGGTGGGTAATATAGGCTAGAATGAGTCTAATTTAGTTTTAATGAAAAAAGTAAAAAGGTAATAGAAGCCATTTGTGAAAATTCAGATACCTCCGAACTTTGTGAAATTTTAACAATAGGTGTTAGACATCACTCAATAAATATTTCCAAAATTTCAGTTTCTCTGGAGGATTTGAAGTATTTTAGTGGATATGATAGCACAACTTCGTATTTGAAAATTCATATATTTCAGATTTGCATAAAATTTGATTCCTAGTCATTATACACAACCTAAGCAAGATTCCCTGAATTTTAATTTATTCTTAAGACCTAAGCCTTAACTTTAATGAATTTTCCGGAATTAAAATAATCGAATAGATTTTTATCAAAATTAGATAAAGGGTTCTAGACTAGCTTTAATATCATTATATCTTGAATTTAATTTTAGTAATTGGAAAATATAACAGATGCAAAACTATTCTGTTTTAGAAATTACTTTTACCCATTCCGGGAAAAGTATACTTCTTGTTATTTATGACTTTTAGAAATTAAGTGTAAATATATTACAAACGTGAAAAATGTACCTCAAGATTCTAACAAATAATTAGGTTCAAAAGTCCATAAGGGTTTTCAATTGGAAACTGCCCGACTGAATCGCTAATTCACAACAAGAACTTGTCCCTCTACCAGTACTGGAAAGAACTTTTCTTTCTTCCTCCATCTGCCTTACACCAAACGGAATTTCTGTGAACATATTTTCTTCTTGTATGTGTAAAATGTTGCCACAAGGTTTGTTTTATGAGTGCTCTACCATGATCACTCTTCCTGTTTGTACTAATGAGTCAAAAGCCACTCGAGCATCAAAGATACTGAGTCTGTCAGATGGACGTTGAGACAACATCGTGAGGATTGGTAACGATGGTGGTAAATGGGCAGAATTTTATTATTTAAGAGGACAGCTCAGCAAGAATCTGTTAAGATTTGACTTTAACAGGGAAGCAGCCCTGTGGTATTTTGTTCCACAGACGGATAGTTCTAGGAAAGAAACTTAGCTCATGGAAGTTCTATTTAGTTTTAGGTACACAAAGAGAAGACAGGAAATTATTTAGAGTGGTTGTAGCTAGACGAGTTTTTGTCGTGTTCATAAACCGTCCTCATAAGTTATTAGTCTATATTTTCGGGTGGTACTTAGGATTTATGAGTAAGGAAATCTTCGTTATAATGTAACTGAAGAAGGTCTGAGCGAAACACGGCTGAAACGTTGTGAGAACAGCAACCAATATGAAACTTATAAACAACAAAACAAAACAAGATAAAAATTGAGCACGAGTTCATAGATTCTCGGACAGAACTTCCATTAGCAGATATTTTTTATATCATTTGTGCACACACAACTATATAATTTAAATACCTGTTCTAATTAAAAAATGATTATTACTAACTATTGTGTCTAATGGATTAAAAAAAACTACAATCTTATAACAATATCAGCGTTGTAACAGTTTCCGTTAGTTGGTATTTATTAGCTTCCGATTGTAGTTAGATGTGGCACAAGGTCGGAAGGTGGGGAAACATAGCTTCCCCGATGGAGAAATCTGGTCCGATTCCTATTCTAACTCCACAACCATGTTTAGAAATATTTTGTAGGAACTATGATTACTGATGATGACGAGCGTCAACCACTATAAAGAATTCCACTTCCTTTGTTTACCTAAAACGAAACAGAACTACCATGAACAAAGTTTATTTCCAAGAACTGCCCATCTGTGGATAGAATACCGCGGGGCTGATTCTCAGCTGAGTACGACATGGTCGTTTTTAAGCCCAATGTTCATTTTTTGTCGAGCCGCCCATTTAAATAATCAAATTCTGACAATTTAAGCAATTCTTTCCAATCTTTGTGTTGTTCATTGCCAACTGAGAATCTCATTAACCCTTGTCCTCGAGTGACCTTCAGGCCTTAATAACCGGTGACTCACTAGTATAAAAATTATCTAGCAGACAATAAATTAATGCGAAATGAAGACAGTATATATATACTACGAACACAGAAAAATACATACACGCACATACATGCACGCAACCACTAACGCACATACACAGACAAATATGTACACACTCACATGTATAAACATACTAACATATACACATACATGACCAAAAATCCGCAGACAGAATTAGATCAGCATATTTCATGAAAAAATAAACAATTTGTCACTGTTGGTTAAGCAATATTTATTTCTACTAATGAGTCCCCGTTTATGAAGGCTAAAGGCCACTTGGGGATAAGGGTTAATTTAAATACACCATAAACAAAAGAAACGAAAATGTCCCTATTTACTTAGTTCTAACGCGGTTAGGAACAAGGTCGTTATTCAATGTGAGGACATACAGCTCCTCAAATCATTATGTGTTATCGCAATATCTTGCTGATCACATCCGTTGGTTTTCTATGAAATTTGAGTGACAATAAGTCTTCCGAATATTCCAGTACTCTTCGTATCCTTCCAGTCGAAGTCCGGATGGTGCTCACTCAATCTATTTATCCTCTTTGATCCTTCAGGGTCATTTTTTGTAGTACTCGTCGATACTGGGGACACGATGTGTCTGTGTGTGTGTATGTTTTTTTGGTGTGGGGAGAATGACAGATCATGAGATTCATTATTATTATTATTTGTTTACACACAAGTCATTATGAATGATTGCGCACTGCCAATAACCAGTAGTATAACCTAGATTCTGAGTGACAATAAGTCTTCCCAAATTTCCAGAACTCGCCGCCTTTTTAGATAACCGTTGCAAATATTTTTGCTTCATCGATACAGCCGCTTACCATTGATTTCTCGCTGGTGGCGTCGAATGGTCTACACTAAAAGAGTTGTGGTAATAAGCCTCCCCAAAGTCCCAGTACTCTATGCACTCTTTCAGTCGATGTCTGGTTGGTGCTTCACGCCCTCGATCTTACCATGCTCTTTGACCCTTTATGACAATTTTGTGTGGTGCAAACCGAAGCTGATGCCACTACATGCATGTGTGTATTATCATCATCGTCGTCGTCGTCGTCGTCATTATTATTATTATTATTATTATTATTATTATTATTATTATTATTATTATTATTATTATTATTATTATTATCATCATCATTATTATTATTATTCCTGGGTCAAGTGGAAGTTCCCATAGGAATTAAATTCTGACTGGAAGGAAACAGAGCTGAATGCTAATTCTGGCGGCACTTTAAGAGTCTGTTGTGTTGTTGGAGGTTTTCCATTGATCTGTCAGCTTAAATACTTGTCCAATATGCCCCACATGAAAACTGCTTATCGAAAAACAACATTAATTTTTACTTTTGTAAATTAGAATTTGGCTCCGATACAGGACCTCAACTTCTCATCTTTCATTCTGATTCCCGTTATCCAGTCCTAACCCAACCAAAATAAAATAAGAAATAAAATAAAAACTACACTAAAAAAACACGAAGATAGTCGTGATACGCAAAACTCATGGTTTCTTTTTTTTTGCTGTGTAAGCAGATCGAGACATGCAGCCATTTAACCGATTCAATTTGATTGGCTCTATTGATTTCTTTAGTTCTCAAGAAAACAAAAGAGAGGGGGTCGCAGAAGACAGACTGAGAAACATTGCCATTATCTTCACGATCAATGTCGAGAGTGCTTAGCCCGTTTTCAAGGGTTAGATTCGAAGGTAACAACCGGAACTAAAGGTTGTTAATAGGAATTTAATTATTTTCCCGCGGAGAAACTCTCTAATTAATATTAATAGTTTATCAGACATTGCAGCAGCTTAAGTTTAATCAATTATGAATCTATCTGGGTAATGTCTATAAATTGGGAATAATTACCCTTCTAGATCTATTAATTTCATTTCAGAAAATTTAATAACATTTCAATATTTTGATATTTCTTGAATAACTCATGTCTGGCAGACGATTATATCAGGCACTGGTGTTATGATTTGAATTTTCCTACACGTTAGTTCAGCACACGCATTCATTTCGGAGTTAACACACTGAGCTACAGATCCCTATTTATTTGCCTCTCTACGAGGACAGGGTTATACGTAAGGTCGGTTTTTAATGTGGTTAAAATCGAGCTCCTCCAAAACGTGCACTCTAGATTTTATTTTACTTCATTTCACCCTAAACAAGGAACATTGCCGTTGAAACGTAAGAGACTATTGTGAATTAGGGGTCATACATACAGGAGCATCTCAAGTGGGGAATTAGGCAGCGAGATGCTTGTTCACATTATATTTAAATTTCTGCATGTTGGTTAGGGTTAGGGAAACAGCGATCAGAGAGAATAATTACAAAGGTTAGCAGTTGAAGGACAGAAGCTATTAGAATAAAAAGATTTGCGGCATCTGGGGACCTGTACACTAAAGAGGTGGGCTTTTACAAATTTAGAGAAAAAAAATTTCTTAAATCTAAAAGGACATCTTATTCATTGATAGAGGGCAGAAAAGATAATACCACAGAACAGATACTACAGTTTATCCCTAACCAAAAGGCCAAGTAAGCTCAAGGTTAGTGTAAGAGGAACGCAGGACATAAACTATTTATTCATTAATATACAAACATAAATATGAAATATAGCAAAAGCCCGAAAAGGGGGGGGGCAGAAGCTAGACCTAACTAAAATTAATAAATTAACTAGTCACAATCATACAAAACGAAATCACTGAATGATCAACCTACTTAAAACCCAAAAATGACAATACAAAAATGATGTGGGGAGTTGGGAATAACAATTTTATATACAAAAAAAAAATGCTATATATATATATAATGAAAACACATACGTGTAAGTATAATAAATCTCCACTGTAACATGTGGCAGATAAGTAGTCTTGTCAGTCGATGCAGGCCCCACAAGCTTTCCTTCATACACCTCTTTCGAAATGACGAAAGTGGACCCGCATCTCCGCGAAAATAGACAATCTGTAACCTAATTGGGATCGGGAATGGATATTATTAAACGGAAATTGGGGGTAAAAAGACACGCAAGACAAAAGAAAGGCGCTAATAATTGGGCTACTTTGAAAACATGCTTCAGCCCATCTTACAGAAAGGTTAGGTAGTACAGCAGTATCTAACTATTTTGTACTATACGATCTTCTTTTAAGAGAGAACATCCCTTACTTTATGAAAGTAATGTTGTGCTTGCAGGTTAAGTCCTAAACCATTCAGTTCTATTTTAATTTTATTATGTCGAAGTTCCAACGCACATTAGTACCATTTCCTTTTAAGGATAAATTATGTTAAACATTTCATCCAAACCACGATGATAGCAGAAATAACTTGAAGTTCGCTTTCATAAAACTAGACATGTGTATACATGTACATTCACAAGAGATACATCCATATTGAGACTTCGTGTTGTTACAACTGAATGGGTTCTAGTGTATCGTTCTCGCTTCAAACAGTGAAACACTCGGATCAACGCAAGTTTAATAATAAAGGGTAATAAAAATAACCCTTAACATTTGTAATTTTATTTCTTTCTAACGCCCTAAGCCTTTGTTTCTATCGCGTTCGGCTCAGAGAGCTGGACACTCGAGTGAACTGAAATTAAATCACAGAACAATGAAGTAAGTTTTTATATCTGCCATTTTATTATCTACTAAAACGTGGACGCAGAGTTTGTTATGAGTCTTGATTCAGACTGCGAAACACTTGAGCTGAATTAAATTAAATCGAAAGAAATACGAAAATAAGTTTTGAAACTTTACTTTAATTGTCTACTAAAAACTAAACGTTTTGCTTGGTATTGTTTTCGGTTCAACGATTAAACTCTAACTAAATCAAAAAGTCAATAACATAAGTTTTGAAACTGTCACTTTTATTTTTTGTCAACATTGCACCATGTTCTGGTCACAGAAACATATTATAGCAATGCTATATTTCTGTTTCATCACTAATCTTAGTGGTCCGAATAATCCCCCACCCCAAAAAAAAAGATATAATCACTGTTCTCATCTTGCATCTTGTTTTTACAACGTTTCAGGCGATGTAACCTCCGATCCTTTTCAGGTGTGTCTTGTCGAACTAGGAAATTCTTATGTCTAACTCGGGAATCTGTATGGAATTTCCAAGAAAATCCTTTATTTAATCCATGAGGTTTACTTGTCGTCGTTCCGCCAGTCATGGCATAACGATTCCTGAGTTCGAGAAGACGCACCTGAAGAAGATGGGAGGTCAGATCGGCGGAAACGTCATGAGAATAACATCAAAGATGAGAACAGTAGTCCGAATAATCCTAATAACACAATAATAATCCTCGTGGTGACTAGTTTACGAAAAAACTTGAATGCATTGTGGTTGATTTAATATCGGAATTATATTATTGTTTAAATAGGGTTTTTTTTATTTTAAGCTATATTTATTCAAATAAATATTCCATAAATAGTAAATAAAATAATTCAATGTGTACTTATCAAAGTAAAGTTCAGGCGAAAAATACACACACGTTAAGTTGTCTCATTATTTTACAAATATATATATATATATATATATATATATATATATATATATATATATATATATATATATATATAGTTGTATAGTAACTGCCATCTTTTTGTAGTTTTTGTTTTCCATATCCTAACTGATGAAGATTAATGCAGAAGATTGCATTTTTAGTCGCCCTTAACTTACAGGACGTAGTTTTTGTTTTTATATATATTTTTATTACTTCAATACGCGAATAAAAGTAATCAAAAAGTTAAACGTAACTATCACAAATAAAAACAATTACAAAAATACATAACTTAAAATAATTAGGTGATAAAAATCGTACATATTTCCGGAAAAATAAAATAGACATATTTAGATAACTAGTCAGAGTTACTTCCCTTGCCTTCAATTACAGAGTAACTTACCTTGCAGCTTTTACCAGAGACGGACATTTTAGAAAGAGGTTAACATATCAAGCTCCAAAATAAATGTTTAAATTAAATAAATCATTTTCTTTCAATTGTAAAAAGTGAATAAACAATTAATTCTTGACCATACTAAGTTTTCTCATTCAAATACTTGTTTATTAACGCATATTCACATATTTAAATTCATTCACCACACAGATAAGTTCACCGGGTAAGACTCTATACTCTAGAAAATGTTATCGTCGGTTCGATCCTTGTCCAGGTTACCTATGCTGATGACGGCTTATAGCAGAAACACGTGTCAATAAGTTACTTTTATGTACGTATAAATTTAATAATAATAATAATGATAATAATAAATATATATATATATGAGGAAAAAATGCATGATATATCATAAAAATGAAATGCCGTGAAAGACCAGATTCTTGAACAAATACAAACTAAAATAACAAATTTAAAACACAGGAAAAAGGAGAGTTTACCGGTTTCGTTCGGATCAACGAACGTCTTCAGAAAAAGTAGAGATTTATAATTTATTCGATAACGGTAATAACATAGGAAAAAGAAAAAACGCATTGACGCGCGTTTAACTATTTGAAAAAAAATAAAGAATAATAAAACGTGCGTGCGGAGAGACGTTAAAATGCGGAAAAAGGGATGAGAACGAAAAAGAAAGAAGAAGGAAAAAATTGAAAAAATATTGATGAAGTGTAGTAAAAAAAAAAAAAAGTGTCTTTAACCAGGATCGGAATAGCGCAATATATTGCAGTGTATAAGTGCGGTTTTTGCCAGATGTTTACTTATGGAATACTATCCGAGTCTGAGGTTTATCTTAGATGCTGATGAGAGAAGTATTATAGCACTTTCGATTCACTTGCGACGTGGGAGAAAGTATTCGATCTTGAGCGTCTAAAATATTTTTGAAAATAAAGCAATACAGTGCTAGATTGTTAGTTTTACAAGAGCTAATATCAATTATATTATTTTATAGCTATACATTACACTTTCTGTGAAACGAGCCGGAGTTTCATTGTTAAGGACATACAGTTTCTGTGTTAGAATCCGTCTTTTGTGCACGTGTCAAATCCTCAGAGCTTCAGAAATCGACAGAACCTGAAAAAAATGAACCCAGCAACCGTCCGTCCGTAATAATGGAATCTCGGGTGGTCTAACAGATATGTATAGTTTTTAAATAAAATAAGTAATTAATATGCAATTATTATTAGTCAGACATACTGACGATAAAAGCTTTATCTTTGAAAAGCCATGGCTTAAAATTGTTTTTTTCTAATTGTTTTCTTATTGGAACACTTGATGAGTTAATAAACTTGTAAACTTTACAAATCTTATCTATTTCATCGCTGCATTATCTATATATAAATATATAAATATATATATATGTGTGTGTGTGTGTGTGTGTCACTTACATTAAAGCATAGTCACGCTCGAATTCCTTACATAACACTTTCCCCTGGCTTTCGTCTTCTTACTGACAGCTATAGAAAACATCAAGTATACGTAACAACGCAGGCGCATATGTTATGTCGATAATCACACGAGATTTGAAGATCGCTAACACCACTAGAATAAACTTTAGATCGAGTAAAACTGTCAGTTTATACGTTTTGAAGATATTTGTTTTTCCTCTTGCTAGAAAATGGAAACTGTTTATAAACAACAGAAAAAGAAATTTGACACACTCTATTTTGGGGCACGTGTCTCAATCTCTAGAGGTTTCATTGAAATTGGAAACATCATCTCTGTGGCATTCAGAATTCATTTGTAAACACCTTTTGAAAGCTGAATATTTTTTATAAAGTATATTTTAGTACTGGATATTGATTTAGCATAGAGTAGTGTTTATAGGTTTATAAATATATACATATATATCTTTATAACCGATGTTCAAAGTATTATAGTAAAATATATTTTCTACATATACATATATATATATATATATATATATATATATATATATATATATATATATATATACGAATACATATTTAAATAAAATGTATGTATATATTTGTGATTTTACAGAAGTTTACATCTCATAGTACCAGCTGTTTCGGGACTAAAACGAAGTTTAGCCCCCAAAATGGCGGGGGTAATCCGTCGTAGAGTTCATTCTGCTCTCGTAATAAATCAATATTTTGCTCTCATGGAATAATCGCCCACACTATTGAATTCCGTTCCACGAAACAGTACCATATATAGTGTGTCAGGTTACATAGAAAAGAAATCAATTAAGTACTCGATCGCAGAGGACTGAAAGCTAAATTATTTATTAAAATTATATATATAATATTATATATATATATATATGGGGTAAGTGGAGTAATTGTTATGTAATGGCTGGACATTGATGGAGGATATAATCAGTAGATTCCCCATCTTTTTTTTACTTTTCTAACATGGTAAATACATGAATCCCCCATGAATAAACACCTAGTAATATAACTTATAATTCCACAGAATAAAGGGAATTATAGATGTTTAAGATCTAACTCCCGCCTCACCCATACCTTAAAATGAATTCATAAAACTTATTGGATGAAGCCAACATAATTAATTAAATACATAAACACAACACAAATGCATATGAGAATGATAGTTAAAACATTAGATACCCCTTGATGAACACTTTTACTGACAAAATATATCCTCCATCAAAGTCCAGCCATTACATAACAATTACTTCACTCACTTCTTATATATATATATATATATATATATATATATATATATATATATATATATTGTATATATAATTTATAAAAATGAATTTAGGGACATACTTAACTATAAATAATTGACAAACAAAAAATACAAAAATAATAAATAAATAACACATTATAATGAATACCCCCTGTGCCTAATCAATAAATTATGCAACTCAGTTATCCCTAAATATGGACACACATTTGAAGCAGTAAAGCAGACAACACCTATCATAAATAATTAAATCAATTTAATATTTTTAACCCTGCCCCAGTACTTATTTTAAAAGAGACACGTAAACAACGCACCGTTTTAAATTGTATATTCAGACGCTAGCTCCCTGTATTTTCGGTTTTTTTTCGAGACGATCTTTTAAAATACGAAACTAGCAATACACCAATAAATAAATATGTAAATAAAACACAAAACAAAATAAAACCTATAAAACACAAAACTATAAATAAAATAAACAATAAATATGATACACAAATTAAAACCCGATATTACCATCAAAAAGAGACTTCGATATTACAACTTTTAAACGACGTCTTAAAACGCCCCCGTGTATTTTAACTTTAAAAGAGACCGCTAATCTCCTACAATCTAAAAAGAATAACTATAAAAATACCAAACTACAAGAGAATACATAAATAAAACACTTAGTAGAATAAAATAAAAACTTCTTCAAAATAAAACTACAAATATTAAATTAAAAAAAAACTCAATTAATTCCCAACCAATATATTTTTTCCAGTGAGACTTTCCAAGAATGCACCGGTTATTTATTGATATAACTCCATTTCCCAGCCTTGTTTAACCACATTAAGAACGCTGACGATTTCACTAGGCATATATTTTTTAAATGTAAAAGTCAGCCCATCTGGATGATACTGTGGTAGATTTCTGAAATATGTAACATATAGGTCTCAAATAAATTATATTTTTATGATAAAAAATGAGTCGAAAAGCCTATAAAATCATGTTTAGATGCAATATTTATTTATAAAATAAAGATCAAAACAGATTTTTTAATTTTTAATTTTTAATTTTTCAGTTTCATCTTTTTGCTAATAATTTCGCTAGACATCTATCATCTTAAGAGTGTTATGAGAAGTAGTATGTTTGTAGCAGTCCGTAAGGATGGGAAATAGACGGGTTGTTGTTATAACGGTTCATTCACCTTTCAAATATGAGGTAAGGCGCATACCCGCGAGATTTGTATTAAAACAGGAGAGTTCATATTTTTTTCTTACCACACCCTTTATTTTAATAAATAAAACACAGAATAATAAAAACATAGTTTCTAAACAAAATTTACACTTTACGCTGTAAAATGTGAAACAAAAAAATCTTTTACTCACTTAAGGTCGTAAAAAGATAATAATATTTGAAGTTTTTCAAATCGAAAAAAAGGTGTACCTAAAATAAAATCAACTATTGAACAAATAAAATACAGTTAACACGATTCTTAATTCAGTTATTTAATTGCTCGGTAAAAGGTTGTTTTTTTTTACAAAAATACTAATTTTTGAATCAATTATTTTTTAAATTAAACAATATGATCCAATAAATTTGTGATTTAAAGCCTAATTTCAAATAAAAAAAAAAACCAAAACGTTTTAATAAACACATCTAAGTAAATATACCATTTTGTAGCGACTCGTACAATAACTCTCAGAGAATGTGTTGTTTACATGTTATTAATCAGATAACGCGCCCTGTCTTGTATCCACCTCTCTCTATCTCTCTTTTCTCTCTCTCTTTCTCTCTCTTTCTTTTTTCTCTCTGTTTCCACTCTTTTCCTTTTTCTCCCTCTCTTTCACTCTCTCTTTCTTGAAATATAACTTTCTGCGCGTTTGAAAAAGAACGTTATACTTAATAATCAGACGGCGGTTAACCAAATGCTGGAGTGCACACCGGTTGTTTCATCATATTCCCTTACAATCTAATTTAATTACGTAACTCAATTATATAGATAAAAACAATTTATTTTATTAATTTTATTTTTAATTATTATTAAGATTATTATTTACGAGGAAATATTTTTAATACATCTGGAAATTTGAAAAAAAACCCAATTATAAGTGTTTATAAAAAGTGCTGAATAACAAGTAGAGCTGTTCTTAAGTATAACTTTTTATTCATATGAACATTATTAGTTACATATGTGCATACATGTGTCGGTTGTCCTCTCCACAGAAAGTCAACCTCTTCAGACCATATCCATCATAATCTTACCATTTTCTTTACTTAAGCTCAATACAATAACAATATAGGGCAAATACGGGTAAGACCTACTAGTCATATACAATACAATATATATATATAACATATATATCATGTATAAATTCATTACTTATATATATAAATTGAAGATGTTTTCCCTGTACATTTGGCGAGAGTAAGAAAATAATCACATGCATCATATGCTACTAAACTCACCACTCTATTCAGCTTATTCACTCGAGCTTGTTTGAAAAAAATGTATGATTATTTTTCCCGATCTACCAACAAAAATACTTTTAGACCACCATAACATAATCTCTCCAAAACATACTCAATATAGATGGTAGCAATAACTTTTCCCGCTAATACTTACGAGTGTATGAACTAACACTCTCCTTTTCATCACCGGGAAGTAATGAACAAAGGATAGGTTAGAAAAACGTAACCGCTACTGTTTTCTATTCATCTTCTATTCATTTAATACATAATAGAACATATTCCACTGATTTTTGAGAATATTGGATTACGTTATTTCTAACTATTACGTATAGACTTAATCTCATTCCGAAATTTACAACATATATTTAACGAACTTAATCACTTATACATTATATTGATTCAAAATGGCGGTTACAATTCTTTAATCGAATCGACATTTGACATTTCCCTTAGCAATCTTCGATTGCTTCAGGTATAATTTCATTTTTAACTTAAACACTTAGACAATTTAATGCATAACATATTTAAGATTTAAAAATCTTTTTCAAAATACTTACAGCGTAACACGAATAGAAATGTTAAGTTTGACAACATTCAATTGTTGATACAGAATACATAGAAGCACGTAATATCAGTTTCTCTACGAACCTTTCACTAATAATTAACAGACAACACCAGTTCATTGTTTCACTTTTGACCATCATTATTTATATAGCATTAATCTTACATTCGTGTTTTCATTTTCACGGCAGGTATTCTTCTTTTTTATTTAGGGGGATTTTACGTAAGACGTTCTTTTCTTCTTTAGATTTACCTATTATAACCGTCCATTCTCTCTCTGATCCCCTTCTCTCTCTCAATTTATTCGAAACAATTCATAAAAAAACGTGTGTAGATTTTGCCGACTTAAATAATCGAAGACACGCAACAGCACATTCGAGGCAATACACATTAAACAGATACGTAAAATGTTTCTGCTAACATTCAATTTGAATTGGGATTCGTTGATTTATTAATTGATACCGAACATCATTCAAATTTATTTCATAACTTGTTTTACATACTTTCTTTGACGCTAAAACTGCTACTGATATTCAAAGATATATAATTTCTAGTTTTCTTAATATACTTCAAATTAAAGTGCAGTATCCGTTACTTAGTCTTTTCTCTCCTTGGTCAGTTAATGAGAAATCTTTCTAGACTGCGGCAATTTTTTAATTACTTTCTCTCTATTTAACTATTTATCAATTTTAGAAGAAATCGTCTAGATGTCGGCAATTTTTTCTCATGAGATAAATTTGTAACACATTATAACTCTCCTCTCGTGGAGATGCAAAAAATAGCTACAACTAAAAGTGCAGATTAGTAACCAGTCGATAAATCGAAAACAAAATAACCACAACAAATTCCTGAAATCAATCGCCATATAATTTAATCAAGGCCAGTTAGATGCAAGGTCGATATTCAAAGTTTGTAAATTCAATTTCCCACCAAAATAGACACTACGGATTGTGATAAAATTTGCTTTAATCTAGAAGTATTCTGCTGTCAGTCGACATGCTTATTATCTCTCTGTCTCTCTTTTTATATACTTTATATATATATATATATATATATATATATATATATATATATATATATATATAGAGAGAGAGAGAGAGAGAGAGAGAGACGTTATATTTGGTATAGATCTCAATAAAGATCCTAAGCAAATCATGTACAAACTGTGTGTGAAATAACGTAATAATAAAACAAAAGTAACTTTACACACTTTACAAGTTTATTACAATGAAATATTGTAACAAAGAGTAATTCATTAAACATTAATAAATTACTTCTCTTTGTAATATGTAGTTACAGTAACTATGTACCTTTACTATTGTTTTATTATTACATTCTTTCCTATAATAGTGTTCTATCCCCAATGTTAAACATATTTCTATCACGCGAAGGTCCAATATAAAAAAATAATTTCATGAAATTTAATATATATATATATATATATATATATATATATATATATATATATATATATATATATATATATATATATATATATATGTATATATATGAGAGAGAGAGAGAGAGAGGTGAGAGATAACGTAATTGAAAAGTGAATGATATCAGTAATATGAGTGATAAATTATTTTATTTTTAAGAACTATGAAAAAAGAATTACAAAAAACGATTCTCTGATATTCATTAAATTATGCATGAATCAATATCCGGAGGGAGGAAGTAAAATAGCAATCAATAATTATTATTGATGACTTGTCAGAGAAAGTTTCATGAGAGAAACTTATTTAAAAAAACACAGAAAAGAAAATAGAATTGTGCGCAATGCAAGTCTTCATTAGGAGGTGACGAAAACTTACATATACATATTACCATGAGCAGAATTTAAATCTGAAAGATTAGACTTGTAAAGGTACGGATGCTGCAAATAATAATTTGTGTCTATCTCTCCTGAAGACTGCCCTGTTATAATAATAAGATCTACGAGCATTTATTTATTGAAATCAGACTTTTATACTTACGGATGGTCATAACGAATTATAAGTTTTGTGAATCTCTCCTAAGAATGAGTCTAGTTTAATATATACAACTCAATATCTTTGTTTACGTGTGTGTGATTTTTATGTGTTCCCTATAGAAATAAAGGTTAGAGAATATACATGAACTCTAATAGTATATTTTTATGCACAGTTTACTGGGGAAGACAATGGAAGTTTTTGCGAATCTCTAGGTGCACGAGTTAATAAGCTATGAGGGTATAATCCCTTTGCAACTTTACAATGTCTCATATTTTGATGAAATTTTAATCATATGTATACACTTTTTTGGAGTAGACAATGGAAGTGGTCCCGAATCTCTAAGTGCCCTCCTAACCTAAAGGTGCTATAGGGGCCGACCTTCCTTTAAAACTTTAAATGTATCCAATTTTTACAGAATGGAATTGCTCCCAAATCTCGACGTGATCCTCTATGTGCTAAATATCTACGTGCCCCCACTTCATATGTATAAGGCATTAATTCAGAGAGTGTCCCAATATTTCAAAATCTGCCGACTATATTAGAGAGCGAAACGGGAAGAGGGGAGCAGTAAAAACAAAAACAGTAATATGGTGTTATGAGCATAGTGAAAAAGTACATAGCAGTGATCCCTATTCAATCCCGAACAACGTCGGGTCTTTCTGCTAGTTTATAAATAAGAAAACCAATCTCACAATATCGCAACATTCTGTTTGTCTCTTCAAACTATCTAGATATAACAAATATATAGGGTGACCACCTCCTAAAAAATGTCACCAATAGAATCGTTAATAAAAAATACTATTCTTTCTGTTATCCAACCATATTTGGTACAAATCAACTTCACTTTATGCCCGATTTGTCCACCAAGTTTCATTTATGACTGTCCAACAGTCTTTGAATTATTCACGTCCAATGATGAGACCACGTGGATAAGACGAGCTAAATTGCCAATAATCGGTGTGTCTTATTTTTTCTGATTGGTAAAGTTTTACTTGCCTCCCAACGAGGGCGAGACTAGACACAATACCGGTTTACAATGTGAACTATCTATTTGACGCAAAAAAACACAACTCTGGATTGGGGACATGCACGGCATAATCACGTTGACACACCGGTTCTCGTGAGATCACCGAAGTTAAGCAACGTTGAGCCTGGTCAGTACCAGATAGGGGATCATTTCGGAATAACAGTCGCTGTATGTAGGAAGACGTCGGCACCTCCCGGCAATAACTAAACAAACTCACGTCGTCATCTCTCCTAATCGGGATGTACATGCGACTGGCGACTGCTTCTAAATTTGATACTCTGATGTAACTTACTCCTTCGGCTGGTTCAACACACCCTGGGTGAATGCCGTACCAGGGTTACCTGGTACGGCATTCACCCAGGGTACAGGGGAACAAAACTACCTGTGCAATCCCATCGGCACTATCTCAAAAATGAGGGACTTCAGGTGAGAAACTTTAAACCCATTAATTTTACGAAAGGAAGAGACGATTGCCAATAACCTTTCGCCGTCTCAGATAGAAGGAGGTAATGCCTGGGGGATGGCTTTCTTAGACTGTACATATACTAGATTTGATCGTATCTCGAAGGACGAATACAAAAGAAAGCACAGGATTATTTAAAACCATTTATTATTCCTTCTAAACGGTGACTGTTCGTATCCTTTTATTTGTGGTTGATTAATGTCATTATGCCGAATGTAAAAACTGATAGCATTCTCAGCATTCTCTTTATAGCAATACTCGGAAATTCCTAAGGGGTTTATTCACTTAGTTAATTAAATCAGACTGACGGATTGCTTCTGTAATTTAAGCAGTCAGTCGGTAAAAAGACGGCTTAGAAAGATAACATCTGTAACGATACATCATTCGCTTTTTATAGTAATCTTACGGGGAATGTATTTTATGGACCTCGTCGGAGCAGCACACGTCGAATACTCAATATTAAAACCGAATTGAAAAAGTCGTAACAATAATTTTAAACATGAGAAACACAAGAAAAAAAAATCGCATAACATATAACGGACGTGTAAACCTTTATAACGTTATGATAGAAAGACAAGAACGAGTTTTATTTCTTCGTTGTTGATTTTTATGGAAATCGCTCCAGACTAGGCATGAAGCCACTTGGTGTAAGGAACAATAAACACAAATACCACTTCAAGGTAAAAAACTAGCCAACGATAAGTGTTGGATGTATAGGTTAATACCCAGAAAACAGCAATTCCCCCTTTGTCAGAAACATCGTACATGGAATGCTAGGACTAAAGGACAAAATAAGGGAAGCGACAGTTACGAGGCTGCCAAAAGAAAACTCAAGGCCCACTTTCTACTCTCCTTTATTGTGCGACATCTCAACACTTTGGCGACAGGGTGGGGGCTATTTAATGTCGAAACAATACAGGGTCGGGCAGATAAATTGGAACTAATTTTAAATGCTAATATCTTTTTTATTTTTGATCATATGATTACGGTTTTTTTTACTAAGGATCCTTAAACACTTTATTGCAAGATAGCATAATTATATTTACTCAAATTTGTTTTAATATGGCGGAATTAGCACGAAGAATAACTATATGCGAAATGAGACGCGCCGGGAGTTCTCCTTTGGACATTGTTAAGAGCACTGGCTATGCAAAAACGACTGTCTATCGGGTTGTGGCTAATTTAGATGTCGAGTGTAAGGTTGAGAGAAGTCGGCACAGTACTCGTAGTGATCGAAAGCGTGCAAACACTTTCCTGGTGAGGCTAAAAAGGTCGATAAAGGCAGACCCAAGTCAGTCGATGTCGAAACTGGCAAAAAACGCAATGTGAGTCGCAGAACTATCAGCAGAGCAATCAACGAAGACCTTGGGATGAAGTCCTACGTTAGGAGACGCCATAATTTCCTCACTGCCCGTTCAAAAGCTATCAGAGTTGAAAGATGCCCCAAGCTTATCAACCATCTGAAACACAAAGGAGGACATGTGCGCATTTTTATTGATGAGAAAAAGTTCATCGTGGATGAGGTTCCAAATCGCCAGAACACTCGAGTTATTGCCCGTGACCCTTCGGAAGTTCCTCCTGTGATGCAGAGCAAAAATCCTGCTTCTGTGATGGTTTTTGCAGCCGTGGCAAGTGATGGAAAGGTGAAGCCTCCTCATTTCATCGAAGCGGGTCTTAAAATCAACACAGCGGAGTATTTGAACATTCTTAATAATGTTTTATTGCCGTGGATCCGTAGAAACTACAACCCTACGAAAGTCATGCTCATCCAAGACTCGGCACCAGCGCATGGATACAGGAAAGTCCAAGATTTCATGAAGGAGAATCTTCCCTTGTTTGTTCCGAAGGATATTTGGCCCAGCAGCTCTCCAGATCTAAATGTTTGCGACTATTATCTATTCGGCGTCGTCGAGGGACAGACTAATGTCAATCCACACCCAAATAAAAACTCATTGAAGACAGCCATTCAACGAGCATTTCGCAATCTCGATCCCAATAAAATAAAGAGGAGCTGTTCACGGTTTTGTCAAAGAATCTCCAAAATAATTGATGCAAAGGGTGCTCATATTGAATAATTTTGTTCAATAGACTGTAATAATTAAATAAATAAATGTTAAAATGATATCTTTCCATATTTAATCCTTTAAATTATGAATTTTGTAAAAATAAAAAAAAGTACCAATTTAGCTGCCCGACCCTGTATATGTTGTACATAATTAGTTGAACAGGATTTTCTGTTTTTACCATTCGGGAAATAATGGAAGTTGATACCAATCTGACAAAACTAGTATACAATTGAATACAAAAGATCAGCTAAATTATTTACTGAACAAACGATTCCATCGTCAGTGACTGTAACCATTTGACCGATAATGCACACAGATATAAGCAAAGCGAAGAGGAAAAGGAAATAATCTAGGTCGGATTAAGGTTACTATAGTGTTGTATATTGAAAGGTCTCTCTCCCCCTCTCTCTTTCTCTCTCTCATTCTTTAACGTGGTAACACCTTATCTAGCCACATTGATGTGTATTTTTAGACAAAACGTATGTGGAGAAATAAATAAAGACATTTATTCTAAAAAATATGTAATTGCTTTCTTCAATGTAAAGCACTCTGTAGGAAAATATAAACAGCTTCTCAATTAAAGCAGAATTGCGTCGTTCGTTCCCATTACCAGGAAGAATGAAAAATGTATAGACTCTCAAATGGGGATATTTCCTTTCTATTTCGTAATGTTTTCTCAGTGGCCGAGGGGGCAAAGACGTTGTACGGAAGTCAAATGTGACTTTAGTCCGGCGTTCGAACACAGTGATCTGTAGTATAGCCGTATATAGCCACACGGATGAATCTTATTAAGACAAACGTATGTGGATAAATAAATAATATATTTATTATACATATATGTAGAAAGAGAAAGATGAAGTTAAAACAAGGCAATATGTTTCTAAAAATATAGTGAGAGTTACAGAACCACAATAAAATTAAACGTATACATATATGTATGTCTGTCTGTGTGTGTGGGTGTGGGTGTTTGTGTCATGAAGAGTTTTAGTAGCTTTTATCAACCATGGACATCATTTCCTCGTTTAATTTAGAGTAATTGTAGCTGTTCAGATAATGCCAGAACTAACTGGTTCCATCTGTCGTATATATATATATATATATATATATATATATATATATATATATATATATATATATATATATATATATATATATATAAATTGAGAGAGAGAGAGAGAGAGAGAGAATCAGCATGTCGACTGACAGCACTGCTAGGGAAGGTGGCAGAAATCTTTATTAACATTATTCGCATTTTATACTCTGATTACAGATCTCTACTGTAAATAAACTTTAACAAAAATGTTCTTACTATATGAGTCACCACTTATCAAGGACGAAAGACACTCGAGAATAATGATTAATGAGATAGATTGATTGTACGTTGAAAGATAAAGAACTTTATGAGAGGATTGATAACGATTAATGAAATGCATCGAATTCGAATACTTGTGAGCGCGGTTAATGACATGAATCTGTTGACATTGGATTTGAAGAGGACCAGTTTGTAGGCTGCAACGAAGCAGTCACGTCATAATGTGTTCCACGGACGGGAAGCCTTTGTGAAAAGGCTTTGTTCCTAAAAATCTCCACTCCTGACATTAGGCACACGGAGGAGGAAAGGAGCTTTTTTGTTGGGTTGCGGTAGGAAGACGCGTTCTTGCTGTGACTATATTATGAGAACACCACAGATATTAGAGCTCAGTCGAGCACCTTCTGTAGAAACTATTTGGATGTAGATGGCATTTTATTTACCCCCTCTCTAAAATGTTAGACACAAGGTCAGGTGTGGGTTTCGATGAAGGTATTTTTTTGTGGAACGAGCTGAATTCGAACCCGGCACACCCAGGTCGTCATGAACCACTTAGCCACTGTACCTTTTGGATGTAGACGGTATTAAGGCCTAACTTAGCGAGCAAATCTTCTCGTCGTAACTCAATAAGTAAACTTTCCCCCAGCCCACCCCAAGTGTAATTATCGATACACACGACACGTACGTGCAAGACAAATTGCAAGTATTGATTTGCCGTTCTTTCTGTCGAAATTAAAAGTTGTGCATATCATCGTCTCAAATTGGTTTATTTCGTGACGCTGCTTTTCCATCGACTTTGCTCTCACACGTTCTGGGATGTTATTCTTAAAATTTCATTAAACGAAGACGGTATTTTGGAAAGAACGAGAAATCTGATCGCTAACCCTAATGAACATCGGGATTTCTTTACCAAGAGATTAAGAAATTACTAGAACAAGTTGACGGAGCATGTCAAAATTAGAACTAATCCAATTTGATTTTTTATATTGGCTGATTTTGTGATGCTGGTGTAAAGTATGAATTGCATCGACAGTATTGGGAGTTTTCAGATGATATATTTAACAAATGACTGGAAGTAATAGCGATGTGAGAAAAAGTAGAAATAAAATAAGAATATGTATTTATGTTCAAATTGGAGTGTATATTTCTGTTTTCATTTACCTTGATATACATATGATGAAAATAATTGAAATAATATTCTAACGTGACAGAACAAAACCATACCTCACTCAGCCCGACAGCAACAAAGCCACTGTCAGACTGATTTGTATCATAATTCTATGATACAACATTTAATATTTAATAGAAAATATAAGCCTGTGAAGTTACTGTAAATATTAGTTATGAGTAAATAACAACATGGCTGACCACTTTACAAACGACCAATATTTACGGTAACTTCGCAGGCTTATATTTTCTATGAAATATTAATTAATACCGTCACATTTAGCAAAGGTATATGCCGGATTAAAAATAAGTATTTCACAACTGAAGTTTTATCTTCAAACATTGTGTGGGCGAGGTTTTCGTCTTTTAAAAATATTTAGCTTCATCCATCTGGAGTATTCTCGTAAAATGGCCGACCTGATAAATCTAATTGGCGTTGAAAAAGGTTTAATTAATTTTGGATGTCTTTGCAATCAATCACTAGTAACAATTGTAATTTGTTTTCGTCTTTAAATCATGTATACTTCTTTCTTTTGTTTTCTATTTCTTTCTTTCCCCTGGGGAGAGAAAAACACGGTTTCCTATTGTTCTTTGTTCAAGCCTCCAGGAGGAAATCAAAGGGATATCACCCAATGCAGATTAAAAACACTGTTGCACGAAATAAGAAGGGAAAGCGATAAAGATTTAAATAAAATAATGTATTGTGGATTTGTTGAAAATGGGTTTTATTTAAATAGTGTGATTTAAATAACTTCTAAATCATCGACAAAATAAAAACATACAATGGTAAAATAATGTTGGGAAAAGTGGAAACACTTTCTAGCTGTGACGATAGAACAGGTTTAATACGCTGTAAAAGAAATGAAAGATCTATTTAGTTAAGTAAATACAATTTAGTTAAACATGATAATTGTCGTCGTCTTGTTCTTCGAAACACTCTTCAATGATACCCGCGAAACAAGAAAAGTACCAAGAGAACATCTCCACCTGTGGTCCGCCAAACAACTTATATGACAAATCCATTACAAATAACCTAAATAAATAATGCTTGTACATGCATTAAAAAATATTAAGTAAAAAAGTCATTCTAATAAAGTTATTTCTTTCCATATATATAATATATAATATAATATATGTTATATACATGTAGTACTTCAGATATATCGGGAATTAACTTCCTGCACTGAAGATCGCGTTAGCATGAAACATCGATGTCTGTAGGTAATAAATAATTAAGATGTATTTATAAATATTTCTATAAGCCCCTTTTACTAAAGGCCGGGCACTCTGAGTGAGTTTAATAACAAGCAGTACTAATAGCTTCATGCGAGATGCAACACAGTTTGTTGTTGTAAGATCACTTTCACTGCTCGTGTAAAATACCCATCGACTCGGTAATTACAAAGTTAATTTCATCCCTACTTATTAGATAATTCACGGTGGCCAACGGGGGAACGCTCTTGACTGCGACTCAGTGGCGATTTGTGATCGGAGTTCGAGCCCGCGGACTGTCGGGAATTAACTTCCTGCACTGAAGATTGCGTTAGCATGAAACATCGATGTCTGTAGGTAATATATATAGGCTGAATAGAAAGCAACTCCCAATTACTAAGTGCTCGTAATTTATTGCTGAAATAGAATTTTACAAGAAATGAATATGATAAGAAAGTCTATAGCATGGGGTTCTATTCAAAATTCGATATGGGTACCAGCAATCGCCACCAGCTTCTAAAGCTACCTGGAAACCACATCAACTGATGTCACAAGGATTTTTTTTCTTTTTCTTATTAATGAGGCAACACTTATCAAGGCTTAGGAACCCACTCGATTATTAGAGTCAACAGGATGTATAGATTGACAGATGAATAGTGATTAAGACTATGAGAGTATAGAAAACAGAAGTCGACCCAGAAAACAGCATTTTGTCTCATTGTCAAAAACATCTCTCGTGAAATGTGAGGACTAAAGTAAAAATAACTTATCATTAATAACACTTGCTCCCCCATTCATTTCTTGTAAAAATTATATTTCAGTAATAACTTACAAGTATAGGGCGTTACTTTCCAATCATCCTATATATATATATATATATATATATATATATATATATATATATATATATATATATATATATATATATTGTACTGAAGACGTCAGTGTTTAAGTTCAATAGATATTAATATACAATTCCAGACATCCAAAGTAGGTGGTAATATCTGAAAAGATAGTCTCATAAAAACAGAACGAATACTACACCCTACCTTAAATTGAGCATGGAATTATAGTAGAGTTGTCTGAAAATGTATAGTATACTTAATTGAGAATTAAAAAAATAGTACAATAGTACATTAATATAATTAATAGTATAGTTTCGGCTTCAGACATACATATACCAAATATTCTTTAGTAATATATCTGTTAACAGTTTTAAATCATTCCGACACATTTATTTGACAGGAGTTAAATAAACTTACTTGTTCTTGTTTGTGAAGAACATGGGCCCTGTTTCCATGAAGGAAAATGAAGAATAAGAATAAAATATTGTTGTATGGTATCGATGTAAATATATACGAAATAGTCACCCTTTTTTACAGTATAGAATCGGACCAAACATAAGTGTTTATCTAGGTGAACTGCGAATGGTTTAATTGGAAACATTCAGATTAACTATCGAATTTTCATTCATTTCGGCTGAATCAGATATATTCTGTTGTTGGCATTAGTTTCCCCGATTATTTTCTAGAAATAAATCGGATACTTGCAGGACGACCACTTGAAGGTTGCCAACATGCTAAGTGAAAGTGTTTCTGTTGAACGAACTGGATTCTAACTAGGCACACCCAGGTTGTCAGTTCGTGTTGTTAACCACTTAGCCACCGTCACCTCCAATTATCGAATGTCCATCGTGTATATAAATCTTCCGGAAGACGCATATATTTGCTGATGAAAAATAATGAAGATGGGAAAATAATGTCGATTAAAATGAGAAAACATTGACCTTTTTGTCATTTTGTTGTGTTTCAACTCGTAATAGGAAAGCCGTTTCCCACGTGGGCGTCTTTGAAATGTATTGAGTGAGCGGCAGACGATATTCTATACGTGGTTGAATTGATGTTAACCTTTTTTTTTAAACAAACAACTACGCTGTCATCATCAATTTCTGTTTTAACTTGCACATTATTCTTATTTTTTCTGCGTATACATTTCTGCGTTCTGTGTTACGAATAGAATTTAATAATGTTCCATTCAATTATAATTAATGACATTTATTTTCCAATCTGATGAATGCGAAATATTGAAAATTAATTCTAAATCTTTTTTTTTAATTATTTCTATTTTTGTCAATAAATTCAAGTTTTTATCAGTATGCGTTTTTATGCGTCCATATATTATTATACTAAGGCTTGTGTCCATCAGATTTTTTTTCATATATATTTTAATAACACGAAATATATGCTAAAATGTTCCTCCGTTTGGGAATTAGGTTATGTTAGAAAAACTTTCATTTTAATTGTTCTAATTAGCCACAATTTGCCTCAATTCACCTAGTGGCCCCACATCTAAGTTTCTATCTATCATTCTCACCCTCTCTCACTGTAGGTTGTTTGAACCCCGCTCGTATTTTATACTTTTTCTATGACTTTTGCTCCCGTCACGTCTCCCCCCCCCCCCAACACACACAAACACTTCGCCCCCCTCTCTCAAATAATAAGTCTATGCTGGAGGAATGCAAGAGTTTGATTTATATAGTAAAGGGGTGTTTTAAAGAATGGATATTTTATTGACAAACCAGCTCGTTGGGTTCTGGTTAGCTTGTTCTTACCAGGGAAATGTGTGTTTGCAAAACCAGTCAAATATAAAAATAATATGACAAAATGTAAAATTAATTTCTCTTTCTCTCTCTTTAGTAACAGTGGAAGGTAATAAAAAGGAAATAATCGAAAGATTGGAAAAGTCTATGATAAACAAAAGGTAATATCAACAATAGTAGTAATACTATGTAACGCGTAGATGTAGAGAGGGAAAGAAAGATGGAGAAAGAGCGAGAGAGAGAGAAACTAATTTTGCATTTTATCATTATAGGTTTTTTTAATATTTAACTGGCTTTGCAAGCACATTTTCCTAATCAAAACAATTTAGCCCGAAATCAACGAATGACTCGACGGGTCACATTTTTTTCTAGTATACCTATGTACAATTTTTTTTATATAGATTTGTCCATATATCTATAAGACACTCTACTGGTCGTTAAGTCGATCGAACTGTCACACCTATGTTTGAAATAGCATTTTTATTACTGAACATGTTTTATCTTATTGATTTTAGATCCGCCCACGTATCTATGAAAACGGTTCTGTCGGTCAGAATGTCTGCCAGTCTTTCGCGCTTATACTCGGTCATAGTAAAAGGCGTTTTAATTTTTAGATGCGTCCACACATCTATATAAAGGGTTCTGCCCGTTTGTGGTACTATCAGTCGGTCCGTCCGTCCCTCCGCCGGTCTGTCACTAACATTTCCACCGGTAGATGCACACATTGATCGGACGCATCTTAAGAATGTACGTTCCTGTCAGTTTTATAATAATAATTAAAAAAATAAATAAAATAAACAAACTTGTATAAAATAGTGAAATTAATTTTTTTAAGAGCTTAAAATTGACAACTAAATTGCCAGCAGGCCACGTGGACATTCCATTATTAATTAAAGAAAATCATTTCAATGAAAAAAAAAATCACTGATGAATTATATTATATTAAAAAAAAATGCGTTCTTCTTCTTTTCGTGTCATTGAAACATATGGTTTAATTTTTCTTTATACAGGGCTCAGTATTATGATTTAACTAGTCGAGATTTTTTTAGCTGCATTGGTTGGGTAATAAGCGGCAAAAAAGGCATCTTTACATTCGCAGGATGATTGAGTCGGTTTTTAGCAACATGTAACTATGGCAGCATTTGATCCCCCCATCCTTGTGCCAGGGCGGTTGGGCGTCTTCCACTGGACCTACGGTGCTTCTGAGCTAGAAGGGGGAGATACACCAGAAGGGGTGTTAATAAAAAGAGTTTTACTTTCAAATGACGTGTACTATAACCTCCAATGTTATTCTGAAAAATATTATCTTCCACCCCTCCATTCGTCATTTGAAAATCACCTTTCTTCCCTTCACAATAACATGGAATTATCTCTCCCTAAATCTAACATGATGCTTGAACTATACATAAATATTGTGTTTTTATATTTCACAATGTTCTAGACTTTAAACATCATAAACAAGCTGCGCGTGCGTGGACCTCCTCTGTATGTGACTCGATGTGGCGAGTGTAAAATGCAATAAATTTGGGCAATTTGGGGCATTTTTGACCCCCCTTTGACCCCCTGGTGGCGCGAACCAGAATGTTTCTGAGGTAAAGGATGCTCATTTTATATCCAGAACAATTGCCTCTACATTTTGGCCAAGTTTCAGAAAGATTGAATGGATGGATCTAACGTTATGGGAGAAAAGGGTCATTTTTTTTGCCATTTTGGAAGCTTTTGACCCCCTGGGGGCGCGAACCAGATTTTTTCCAAGGTCAGCGATACTTATTTTCTATTAGGAACAATTGCCTCCACATTTTGGCTAAGTTTCAGAGAAATTGAATGGATGGATGAAAAGTTATGGGGCAAAAAATGTCATTTTTTGCCATTTCGGGGCCTTTTGACCCCCTGGGAGGCTAACCAGATTTTTTTTCAAAAATCGGAGAATGTCACTTTCTAACCTGACCAAAGTTACAACTTCATGCAAAATTTCAGAGAAATTCAATTGATGATTGCGGAGAAAAATCCGGACGGACGGACGGACGGACGGACGGACTTGCCTCAAAACATAAGTCCCCCGATTTTATAAATCGGGGGACCAAAAAATTAAGCAGTTAATTCGTAACTTCAGCTATCTCATGGTTAAAGAGCGTATTGTAATCTATATAATCATAGGAAAAGTATTGTAATCTATATAATCATAGGCAAAGTATTTCATGTTCGTACAACGTTATTCCTTTCATACACATTCAAGAATGAGATGGTCCGATCAACAAAGATGATGAATGGTGATTAATCTGATGTCATTAAGGTAAACAATTCTTACTTTACCCATTTTAAAATGAATTGTTTCTCAAATCTTATTCTGCCGTCTCGTCGACTAAAGCAGTAAAACTTTGAGCAAATGCATTTCAAAAAAAGGCATTCGTTTGGTAGATGTGAAAAATATTTAGCCGACATTTATTCTTACGGTAACGAGAAATAACATATATATTGTTTTTAAAAGAATTAAATGACTACAATTTTAAATAAATAAAGAAGCTAAATACTTGTCTATTTACTTAAGGAAATATTTAGATGACAATCAGTATTGACGCTGACAAACATTTATTATTTCAATACTAAATTATACAGATTGAGTTAAATCCACCGTGGAATTTCCGCAGACGCCTGTTATATATATATATATATATATATATATATATATATATATATATATATATATGTGTCATTATAACCTCATTAGCAAGGGGATCACTGGTTCGGGTTGCTTTTCCTGTTTTACGACATATCAACCCCTGTGTGCATATTTAATGCCGAAATACAGCACCCACTGTAAAAAATTCCTTTTATATGATTCATTAAAACACGCTTCTATATTAACTGGAACTTGGGGGAAGCTACTTTTATTAGATACCAAGGGTGTGGTTACCACGTGGGGCCCCGAGACTTGAATGTAAACACGTGCGTTTATAACGTCACGCGATAATTGGATGATTCCAGCTGTTCTACCAGCCAGACACCAACGAGTAAAGAAAGAAAACCAAGTTCTCCTTCCCAACAGAATGCAGGTTGGATATCGAAATAAGGATATTCAGAACATTCTAGTAAAAGATTGGTGTTTCGGAACCCAATGAAAAAAAAGAGAAAAACTATGAAGTCTCAGACTTCATGCGTTGTGTTCTACATCTGTCAACCTATAAATGGTGAGAGTGTGTTCTTATCTACTTGCCTCCCCACAAAGGCAGAGTTGGACACAAGATCGAAATAGCATTTTTATTACTGAACATGTTTTATTTTATTGATTTTAGATCCGCCCACGTATCTATGAAAACGGTTCTGTCGGTCGGAATGTCTGCCAGTCTTTCGCGCTTATACTCGGTCATAGTAAAAGGCGTTTTAATTTTTAGATGCGTCCACACATCTATATAAAGGGTTCTGTCCGTGTGTCGTACTATCAGTCAATCTCAGATTCCATGCGTTGTGTTCCACATCTTTCAACCTATAAATGGTGAGATTGTGTTCTTATTTACTTGCCTCCCCACGAGGGCAGAGTTAGACACAATATCGGTTTTTAATGTCAGGAAAATCCAGGATTGTGTTTAGTAGTGTTGCACATTATTTATTTGTTATCTGATCCACTCGTAACAATAAATGTTTGCTAATAGGCATATTCGGTTTTACTTTCTCTGCCAACTGACCTTGCTACTTCAACTGTTCTACATTTACTAACCGAAGCGCACTTTCATCCATTCTTTCATTATCAGTATCAAGATATTTGGTTTAACGTCCGTTTTACACGCTGTCATATGTTGGACAGCTTTTAGAAATTGAAACCTATTTCTGATCTGGTCTTTATTTATTTGTCTTTCCTTTAAAACCATTCTTATCCCTCGCTCCAATGCTTTCCATGCCACCTCAACTGTTACACAGAATGCAGAAAATAATTTTTGGAATTACATTTTTTATAGAACTTTTTAAAATGAACTTATGTTCACTTTAATAAAAGTTTCAGGTGCGACTGCGATATGGGTCAGATTTATAGGGGGTAATCTGAATGTGTAGCAAGATATTTGTTCACATTACATCTAAATTCCTACATGTTGGTACAGTCGGGGAAACAGTGAGCAGGTAGAACATTCTAAAAGCAAGCGGTCCGATAAAAGAAGCTCTTAGAGTAAAAAGTCTTCCGGCATTTATGGATCTCTACAGTGAAGGGGTAGGATTTTGCTGCTAGTCGGCTGGGTCGGGTGTATTTTCGTTTATGTTTTTTTGAGAAAAACTGAATTACATCCTTTTCTATTTATCTTTGCCTGATTTATGCTTAAACTAAATTCTATAGGGGAAAAAAGAAAATTTGCACTCATAAAAAACAATTTTTAGAAACAAACTATTATTGTTTGACTTGATAAGATCTAATCAGTGTAGTTATTTTCTTCTTCAAATTCAATAAAATAAACAAGACGATACTTTTTTCATCACTTCATTATATTTGTGAAAATAGATTAAAACAATTTCGCTGATAATTCTCTTTAATATTTGGACTGATTGGATTATCTCGGAACATTTGTTTTGTCCGAATAAAAATAACACCCAAAACATAACAATAGAAAAACAATAAAGGGCAAACAGCATCAAATCACCCGATAACATTATAGAAAGAGTAAAATTGTTCGTCATATTGATCAAATATGGTTGCCGATATTTTGTGGTCGGTTTCAAATAACCAATTACGGCGGCCATCTTTGATTTTTGTTTTGTTCTTTTGTTTTTGTTTTTGTTTGTTTGTTTGTTTGCAGTAACGGTTTTCAAGAGAATAACACATGACAACATTATTCGTTTTCCACTGTCTCTTTACGATTTGTTATGCAATTCAGTTAATTTAGTTTCTCTATTAAAAAAATACATTTTCCCTTTTTTCCCTTATTCTAGGCTTGACATCCATTTTCGATTTGTATTCAATTCGTAAATGATGAGCACAAATCAATCATTGCAGATTCATTGAAGTCGTTTGCGGAATTAGTTTGCTTTGTGATTTTTTAAATGTGTTTTATTCATTTATTATTCTTATCTATATAATATATGAAGAGTTCGAATACAAACGCGATAAATTCAATTGAAACCTTAAACAATAAAAGGACGAAAATATTAAATCTGGACTTTGACTAAAAGCCTATTTGAATTGAAAGGAAAACTAAATTATGCTAGCATCATATTATGTAACACAGTGTTGAAATACAACATTTTTTTGTAACGATAGTTCTCTAATTTTGATAATGGCATTTATTGTGTTTTGCATTCAACTCTTCATATAATACGTGTATTATACAGTGGGTGCCATTAAAGCCTGGACACTAAGAATAATTAAATAATCGTCTTCATATCATTCTGGCAACCTAGGGACTGACTTGAACAATAAGCCCCTTCTTTGTCAGAATGAGATATGCTCACAGGCATTAACTTATCCTTTTGTGTGATTTATTGCAATTAGCCTGAAGCGCCCTTGACAGGGAATGCCGACGGGTCTGCTTTAGGTTATTTTTGCACAACGACCAGATTGTCTTTTCGGGAATGGCTGGTCTAGCAACATTCTGCAGCAGTGATTACTTTTTGATTTTTACCTCCTGAGTCCAGACTTTACGGACACCTTGTATAGTCGTGTTGTCGACGAGTAAGAATACATTTAAAACAGTTTTATAAAAGACTAGTTGTATGTACCGGGCGTTATTTGTTTCGCTTTGTTTACTTTCTAAATCTTATAACTATTTTATAGCATTTTAACACTTAAATGTGTTCACTGTTTGCAGGTAAATAGACGGAATAATAATTAAGCATTAGCTCCTTCGTTCTCACCTCGTCTCAATTTATTTATAACATTTTAATTATTTTATTAATTAATATGTTTTAAAACGTCGCTTAAGTATCATACGTTATTGTCAATTTAATTTCGATAAATAGTTGATTAACAGTACAAATCGAAAATAATTATGTATAAGACTCGTACAGCCAGGAAACCGACAGGCACAAAAACACGGACAGTGGTCACACAATTATATCAACATGAATATATACAACTTCTTTCTTCGTTGTCTGACAAATCCTGTCATCAAATCTTTCCCAAATTGTCAATCTTTATAGTAAGTTAATTTGAAAAGAATTCACTCGACGTAATATCAAACAGGGTAGCGAGACTGAGCTGACTGGCAGTTTGATTCGTTTCATAATTTTCCTCAAAAGTTTTGACCTTCCGTCAAAAGAGACTGAGAAAAAATATGCTTCGCCAGCGTTAGCACTCTCTATATATATTACTAAAATATTAATATCAAATCTCTTCGCCCACGCTCTTTCCCCGCTCTCTTCCCCCGCTCTACTTACCCTCTCTCCTCCACCTGCTGAACTACTGATTTTTCTAGAAGCTCAATTGTTTCAATTGAGGCACGCCAAATTGGGCGCAAACAAAATAATGTTACTCACACGCATTTTACCTCAGAGTGTGACTCGTGTCAATACGTCGTCCTTTCCTTAACCAGAAAAATATTTTTTGAATCAAGTGAAAGTACATAAATGGGATGTTTGTATTTAACCCTTTAAGCCTCAATAGCTCTACGTAATCGTCTTATTGCGTGTCTACACACACATCACTTAGTAACATTTAGGCGTGTGTCAACTGCTATGCAGTGCGTCAAAACGCCAATTAAATAAGCAGACCACAGAGGCGGAAGTTGCCACACTTGAAAGCGACGAATATAAGCGGTAAATAGTATAACATATTTATTAAAAATGAGTTGAAAACAAAAAAAAAGTAGGGATCCTTCGTTCATATATATCGTAATAAACGTCATTGCGAAATATGTCTATTTTGTTTTGTATTCATTTTAATAATGAACCTTTGTAAAGCTTTCTGTATTAACAATGCAATCGATAATAGACGTAGCAATAAAACGAAGTAATCAAACACACGGTGTAACACGGAAAAGTGGCCGGTATTATATTTATACCGTATTTCTCTATTGCTGATTTGGGCCGACGGATTAGGACTTATAACTATGGGGGTATACTCTCATATTCCCGTTGAAATAACTAAAAAAGAAGAAAATGGATCAGCAAATGAAATATAGAAGAACATTACATACACACATATGTTTTGAGTTGTTTGGCTTACATGGACAGCTATATTAATAAGTATTTCATCAAGCATTACTAAATCGGATATATGCTAACTTATTATCTAGTAATTAAGCTAAATTAATCCTATGCATGTATATATATATATATATATATATATATATATATATATATATATATATATATATATATATATATATATATATATATATGGTTTTGAATAAAAACGGAATTTTGTTTGTCACCGGAAATGTGGTCTCGGGAGCTTTTTCGCCAAATATCTCACCAGGAGAAATAGTTGGAATACAAACTTTGAAATAAATCTGCCAAAAAAAGCAAGAATGGGGAAATTAACTGCCGATGAAAATAAGCGTTTAAAAGATTTAATTGAATAAATCTAATAAAAACGTTTAAAATGCAAAGTTTTACAGGGGAAAAACAGAAATGGGCCAATTAACTTTCCCTAAAGAAAATCAACGACTTTACGAAATTTTTTTGCCTGCAAAGAGAAGGCTTTCGCAAAGCAATCGCGAAGGATTGCAATATTTTCAAATGAAAGGTGGAATCCGCCCGGTGTAAGATCTTGAACCACTCTATTTTATACTTATTGACACAGTATGCATTGTCAGCTGAATGCTGTCTAATAGACGATTCAAAAGCCGGGAAATACGTATGACACAAGTAACCAGGTCTATCTTGCCTAATTCTGGATGATATATGCTGGTTTATTCTGGTCTCTAAATGCAATTTCGTCCACCCAATATACCCAGCATCGCACTGACATTTAAATTCATAGATAATGTTACTGGTTTTATATATATATATATAAGGCAGAAAATCTTTCGGAAAAGACTGAAAAGCAGATTCACTAAAAAACAAACGTAAATCAACAGAATAAAAAAGCAACCGGTTATACTTTTGGTGATTTGCTTGCACAACTCCTGACTAATGCCACCTATCCAAGGCAGTATGAGATAAACTGGACATCTATGTGGGCTAAAAGGTCTACGAGACTTAAATTCTGCAACTTTCTTCTTGATGCAGTCCGAGATTAAGTCTCCCGGATAACCCTTGCTGATAAGAATTTCCCTTATCTTATCCAATTCCGAGTGAAGTCTGTTGGGAGAACAAATCATTAGAGGTCGGTCTACTAATGCATAAATTAATCCTAACTTTCTAGATTTTGATCCCCAAAAAGCACAAATTCAAGTAGAGACCCATAAATGTGGGTTTGCGAAAAACGCTAGTTAGGAACCTAACTCTGCATCTCTCAATAAAAACATCCAAAAAACGGGAGGAAATTACCCTTCTCAACTTCCATAGTGAAACTTAAAGCATTATGAAGCAAATTCAGCTTTTTATAGAAAATCGTAGTTTTACTATGAGAGGAGAAAGTAATAATAGTGTGGTCAACATACCTCACATAGACACTGGGCCCAGGAACCGAGTTAAACATTATGCATGTCTGTAAATGCCGAAACTATATGACTCCCCATGGACACTTAATCAATCTGGATATACATAATGTTGTTATAGCTGAATAGAATAGACTTCGGTCACAACAACATTAATTCAAGAAATATTTCCTGAGGGAAACAAGGATGGAACATAGAACCACTATATAATGTGTTAGCACAGATACGAATATTCTCCTCTAACGGAACATTTAGTAAAAGATTGGCAACGTTAAAGGAGCACATAAATCGATTGTCGGCATTGGATTTTACTTCACCCCTTTTTTTATTTGAAACCAAATGTACAGATGCTATCTTAATTATCCGTAATTATACACACACAGACACACACACACACATTATATATATATATATATATATATATATATATATATATATATATATATATATATATATATATATAAACACTTTCTTCGGGGAGGGTAGATTCTTGAATCTTATCAGCTAGAAACTCATTAGATGTTTTGCTCCACTTTTCAAACTTTGAATAGTGGTAGCAAAACAATAGCACCTTCTTTTGTGCAACAGTCCATGGTTGGGCGTTTAAGCCTCTTATATTTCTTTTTTGTTGTTGCTGCACTTGATGGAGATAAAGGGCCAGGACCTTTTGTCTCAAGGTCTGGTGACTGACCCTCGTTGGCCTCTGTCATGGCTGGAGCACCATTTCCAGAGGCAGGAAAGTTCACACCATTGCTTACATCTCCCCGCCTGACGTATGAACGAGTTGATGGGCCCTTTTTATCCTGGGTGCCGGCCTGTCAGTATTTATTTTGGTTTTTATTCATATTTTTTATCATTCACTTCCTCATTGTCAACGGCTTCTAATTCATTATTCGAAGCTGCCCTCTATCAATAGAGGGGGTGCCCCCGTCCGCAATTCGGGAGACGTGCTGGATGGCTTGAGGAGACAGCACACACTTTTTTTTTAAATATCTGGTCAGGGTTTACTTAAAGTAAAAAGTATCCTCATGTCAGAGTCTCTGACAGACCCCTGTACAGAGAGACCGATGACACCCGAAAGTGGTGTCTAGTAGGCATTCAAGTCCTCACCAGTAGGCATTCAAGTGTGTGCAAATGTATGTATATCTATATGTGCATGTATATATTCAAGTAAGATAAATATACACACACAATATACACGACCACACATACATTCAGACATATTTATATCATCTTGTGTTTCTAAAGGTATTTGTAGATATGCATATATATGTATATATATATATATATATATATATATATATATATATATATATATATATATATTTGTGTGTGTATTTCTGTAGGTACAGTGTAGATATAAATGTCAGAAGATGTGTATGATTATATATGTATGCCTACGTAAATGAATATATGTGCACATGTGTCTTACTGTATCTGCATGTGTGAGTTATTTCAAGTATATATGAATTTGTGTGTCTATAAAAATAGAATCAAACGCGTATCAGCTGTTATACAGTATTCTACCGCTTGAAGAGAAAAAATGCAAAATATCGAGAAGCTTTAACTTAAGACGACTTTTTTTCTTTTTATCTAAATTTAAGTTTTGTAAATTTACTACATTTTTTATCATGGAGATTTCTGAGTTTTTTTTTAGCAAAACAGTTTGCAGCAATTTAACTTGTAAACTTTATTCTAACAATCTTTTTTTTTTACTTAAATAAATGAAAAGAAAAAAATCAAATTTGAATGACTTTAACGTCTGAAACCATGTTATTTTATATTTAGTCTGATCTGGTATTAACAAAAAAGTCATTCTTCTTCACGACTTTATTTCTATTTTCTTTTTAAATGATTTCTTATCAAAATTCTATTTGAGAATAAAATCTGAAATTGGTTTGAAGATGAAATTAGAAACGTTTAACCATTGTAAGCGCAACTTTCAGGAAGCATGTGTTTTCAAGTAATAGAGAATATTCTACTAGCAGACCTAGTGGACTTTCATTAGTTTTCTAGCTCATAGTACACACATAGTTCAATTTAGATATACACGCATTGTCTCACGCACACGCACGCACCCCCTCTCACACACACACACATATATATATATATATATATATATATATATATATATATATATATATATATATATATAGTAAGCTATGAAAATATATTCATGGCAATTAAGCTACACAGAGGCTCCCGCGCTTCATCCCCGGGGAGATTCTTCAGCCTATTGAAGACTGTTGAAGTAAATACGAAAAATTAATACATAAAAGTTATATCTTCTTATAAAATTTTATGTGGATACATGAAAAATATATTTATATATATATATATATATATATATATATATATATATTTATATATATATATATGTGTGTGTGTGCGTATGTGTATGTGTGTGTGTGTGTGTGGTCGTGTGTATGTAAACATAGCAGACCATCAAGAGGGGCTGATATGTTAGCCCTATTTTTATAATCTAAAGGATATCGAGCACTTAGTGTATACAAGATCTCTTATCTTGGATCCGATCTCTTCTGATTCCAAGAATTTGATTTTTAATGTAATAACATGGAAAAATAATGAGAAAATAAAAAAATACTGATCGCCTTAGAAACGACCGTACGCCTAATCATTGTGGCTCTTCAATTCTTGGAAATGAAACAAATAATGTTATAAATTTAATTGTATCAACTTACTCTTTCTCTCTCTTTCTCTGTGTGTGTGCCTCTCTCTCTCTCTTTATATATATATATATATATATATATATATATATATATATATATATATATATCACACAACTCAATAGTTAAAACTGTGAATTAGACATAAAAACTATCTATATTAGTAAACTACTTCTCGTGTGTATTTATGTATTTATCGTTTAAACGTAACTTTGTTGATTAGACATTTTAATTACTATTTTTTTCACCGTTGATCGAATGTTTATTGAAATAAGCATTGAAATAACGTAAAACAAAACGTATTTTAAAAAAATTACATAAGAAAATGAGGAAATTTAATTTGCCTTAATTAATTACCGTTTTTTTTTCGGTAACAGCCATTTTCATCTATCTCATTTATATATGTCCATTGTGAAGTATAACCTTATGTTTCTTACAGTGAGAATGATAAACATCATATTAAGTACTAGCTGACCCATACTTCGGTGTTGCCCGGGAAAGTCGAATAACTCAAGAAATTCCTTGCCAAATTATTTGGCGCTTATGATGACCAGCGTGAACACAGACCCCCCAATGTTAATGTAAAACAACAGATGAAACAATTAATGCAATACATGGAGTAATAACACTGTTGTCATGGGTAGTTGTTGCAATCTTACAATTGAGATGAACACACATGTTTGTAAATAATGTTACAGTCTTGATGTACTTTCCCAAATATAACAATTTAATATAAATGCATCTTGTAAAGTAGCACCCTAGTCATTAGCATCCTGTAGCAGTCCATGTGCACTACATGCAACCCTAATTGTATTCCTAACTTGACTAGTGATTATATTGAGATCATTGAAGGTCTGCGGACCTGTAACAGGGTTTAGTAGCGGTCTCAAATAAAAGAAACAGAAAGTATCAGTATTTTTTTTTAGTATATTTTAGTTTAGTCACGTTTTTTTGTCGTAAATCCTAGTTTAATCACGTAAATTTTCATGGGTTGATATACGTATGTATTCTAGAATATCTTCCGTTTCACTGTTAGTGTCGGTGATAGGTTAAAAAGAAGATTATTACTTTGATCGTGACTTCCGGTTATTAATTTATAAAGAGGCAAATGGTGTTTGTCAGTAGACTGTAACGAATTATATAATATGTTTGATGTTATTTGTTACTTTTCAAAATAGAAATAACGTTAAAGTGTAGTGTCTGTTAGACTATACTTAATTTTTTCCCGGTTAGTGAAAAAGAAATCTTTCTAGACTGCGACAATTTTTATTTTTGTCCGAATCCGGAGTGTTCGTATTAGGGGAGATAGATTTTCTCGCTCACTAAAAACTAACCTGGTGTCTAAGACTGTCTTCATGGGGAGGCAAGTAAATCGGAACCACATCAATGGTAAAAGTGCCGAATAGTTAACAGTCGAGAATCGTTAAAATAGTAAGAACATGCCTTATATCAATGAGCTAATATTGAAATAGAGGGCAGAGTTAGACAAAACGTCGGGCTATAATAGGGGTAAAATCCCTCTCCCGACAAAAATTAAAATTACTTCAGTTAAGAAGGATGTCTCCGTCTACGAACGGGTTTCCAATTAATAACGTAATTATTTCAGAATGGTCTGAAAACTGCAGAAGTACCGAGAAAATAGTAAGTATAGTATATAAGAATTTACAGCTTAAAATTAATTATATTTTGAAAAGTAAAAATTAAAGTAAAAACGAATAGTAAAACATAATTAATCGATTAAATTAATTCACAAAATCAAAATCAAAAGAAAAAGAAACCAAAGAAAACATTTTGTATTCCGGGAGAAGGGATATATGGTGATAAAATGTGCCACTCAATCTTTCCTTAAGTGTTCATATTGTGTTATTTTTCTATTGATATTGAAGTTTTAAAATACGTTATTTTTTTAAGGTTTATATATATTAATAAAAACGTATATAACAAAATAAATTGTAAATGTTATGGTGTATGATCGACAAGTGAATTGTTGTGCTTACCTTTCACGAGAAAAATGGTAAATCATTAGGTAATTAAATATCTTTTTTTTAAGGCATGAATAAAATTATTTAAAGTGTCCTCGCCCCCTCCCAGAAAAACGAAGAAATTCTACTTAGGCGTTAAGCGAAAAAAAAAACTTCTGATTAATTGCTGCTTGGAGGGAGGGTAAGTTTTACCATGCTATGTAACGACATTACTAAATAAATTTGAGATGTTTGTGTTATGAAAATAACTCGATTAAAAAGAATATATGCGAAAATGGTAAAATAAATTGAAAAGTTACCCGTCTAAAAATGTACTTGCCTGTCAGCATTGATATTGTCGAATGTGTTCGTTTAAATCCAATGCTGTTATAGAATAACGTGTAATTATCATGCAGCCAGAATTCCAGAATATAAATTCCAGAATCATGGATCGGGGGGCGCGGATGAATTTTTTCCCGCTCTATAAACAAAAGTCCTGATGTTGATGGATTGCGTGTGAAGACTAATTGTATAGGGAGGAATAATCGTAGCGATTCTCTCTTTCGAATATGTTTTTGGAAGTGGTAGAACTGTCGGAATAATTATAATCTGTTTTATTCGAAATGGAAATGTAATTATTTTTGTGTGAACCACGCATTACGAGTTGCTGTTTGTGTTGAGCGGAAATGTGTAGTCTATCATGCATGTGGTTGTTTTCTTATTGTAGTCAAAGTTACAAGGGAATAGCCAGTCTACTTTATATATATATATATATATATATATATATATATATATATATATATATATATATATATATATATATATATATATATATATATAAGGTGAGTCAATGAAAAATAATTAGACCTGTAAATGGAAACAGATCAATATCTTCAGTTGTTCAGAACAAGGAGCATTTAGTAAATAAAATATTTCTTCTTCTTCTCTTTCAATTTCATTCCTTAAGCCAGGCTTTTCCAAGATTAACATCTTATCATCAGAGGAAGTAGTGATTGATAAGTTGACAGATAAGAACAGTCAATATTCAAAATTTGAAAAAATGTTTTTAAAAAAAAGTTTTTTTTAAAAGGTTTTAAAGGTTCAAACGGGTGTGTTTCAATGTAAATGAAAGTCACCAAACACGGAGATCCAAGTTGTATGGGGTTCAAATGTATTGAAGATATTGATCTGTTTCCATTTGCAGGTCTAATTAGTTTTCATTGACTCACCTTATTTTTGCTCTATCCAGTATATTTAGCTTTCCTCATCTCACAATAGGTCTAATTCTCTAAAAGTTACCTTTTAGTTATAAACAGTCATATATATATATATATATATATATATATATATATATATATATATATATATATATATATATATATATATATATAACCATTATTTTGAGATTGTAAGCCGCAATCCGATTTTGACGATGTTAGTTTTTGCAAGTTGTCGCCGTCCTCGAATATGCTGCGCCTTGCTTTCCAAAATCGTCACCAATCTAGTACGTGAACCGATGTGTCAACCTGATTATGTCGTATTAAGGCCCCATTATGATGTTTTAATGAGTGTAATATAATCTTATACCTGTTAATTATGATTTTAATCGAATTGAATCAGAAGTAAGGAATAATCATGGGGATGCAGTTTCACTCAATGATCTCTTTAAAAGTGAAAAAGTTCAGACTCGAACATACTTTGATGCAATCAAAATCATACTGTAATGGTGAAAGCTGAGTGCAAATAAATTTTTATTCAAATACTGTTACGATTCAATATTGGTGCAGTGTAGCGCCTTCACCCATACTTCTGAATTCTTTAATCGGTAGCACCATTTAAATAAGATCAAAGGTTAAACAGGATGTAGATTTCTTCAAAAATGACGAAGTGGATACTCCATCCTAGGTCCTAAGCCGAGAGTTTTTCGAAAACCGGACGTCACCTTTTGAATTTGGTAGAGTTACACCCTCTCAGTAGATCTTCAAATGATCAACATTAGAACACATTTTTAGAATAAATTTCATGTTATCCCATGTAACTATGGTTTACATCTAATTGAAATACGAAGTTACACTTTTTTAGTAGAGATTTTCCTTCTTCGAGAGAGTATTTTAAATTGACAACCCGCAAACATTAGGGGAGTCGTTCTTACGAAATAGCAAGTTTATAGGACAAATAATCTTAACGTTGTATAAGGACAGGCAGACACTATTTATATTCTATATAAAGAGATGATGGCAGTTGGTTCGCATCTCTAACCATTGAACTATCACCGAATTGATTCAAACCACGTGCTTCTAAGTTTCCGTCCAAAATTCATGAAGTGATAATGAAATTTTGATTTTTTTATGAAAGAAATGTGATTTAGATTATTACGGCAAATTTTTCTTCGTTTTAGTGCAATTGCGAAAGTAATTTAGACAAATAATGCAACAAGGCGGGAAATCTGCTAATTGTGTTCAAAATATTGAAGCGAATGTTAATGGCGTTTAGTTGGGGGGGGGAAGGGGATTCAAAAGACCGATTTAGTTAATGCATTTGCCGACAACCTATGCGAAAGTGTTTTAATTGTGATTGTGTTCTGAGCTGATTTTAAAACTTGCTCCAGCAGTGCATATCATTAATAGATGATGATGATGATGATGATGATGATGATGATGATGATGATGATGATTAAACTGTTATATGTTGGAATAAACAATAAAACCTATAAAATATATGTATGACACCATATATATATTATGATAATACGCTAAGGCAGTTAATATTCGAACGTACATTATTTCCCTCTTCCACAATGTTTAATTAACGGGATCACCTAATCGCCGAAGGTGCAATGCACAACAAGTATTTTTGTCTTTAATCTGGTATCGCTGTTGTGTCGAACGTGCAACTCGAACTAAAATATTCTTTCATGGCATTTGGGCTAGATACCAAAGTGTAGTGTATGTTCTGTCCAAAGATGGCACAATAATATCGTGGGGTACGCGTTCGCGCCGGATACCCACAGAATGGAATTGTTGCAATACCCTTTTCTTCGGAGACCAGGTAGCATCAAACAAAACACAACGATAAAGACAAGGACGTGGTCGAGAAACTCTGTTTCTTCATTCTTCACCATCAGCTGGTGTACGTTGGGTATACACACACACACATATATATATATATATATATATATATATATATATATAATTAAATATTTCTTTGTTAGCAAAAGTCCTTCGGCATTATTGTTTTTTCCCCTGTCTTACGAAGAAACCTCTTTCTTTACATTGACGGCGGTTGATTTTCGACTCTACCCAACGTAGGTTATTTTCACGAAAACCAGGCAGAGTTATTTACCTTGCAACCTAGAGGTAAACACGACCATCCGTTCTGTAGCAGTCTGTTCTCCGAATCTAGGGAAGCCCTGTTAACCCCACACCAGTTGTTTACAGCAGTTCTGCCGTGGTGGGGTACTTCTCTTCGGGGTTGACCCACAACAAGTTTTGATTTTTATCCTCCCAACTCGTCTCTGCTACGTAAGCGTTCCCTCTTCTCTTCATTTAAAACCGCCGTTTTAATTTCTGACTTTGCACTCCGGGTGCCTTCTTCTTCTGGCCTCGTGCACCTGACTCTTTTAAAGGTTACCGAGTCGTTTTTTTTTACGACGTCATACTCTGAAATGAAATTGTCGACCTCACACACCTTGGCTTGTTCAAGGGTCACCGATTAATTTCCGTTGTTCTTTTAGCCTAATTAAAAATCTATATAGGCTTCAGCTTTTCTTCATTAGTGCGAGGTCATGCCTTTAGCCCCCCCCCCCTGTGACGTCTTATGCGTTATTACTCAAGATGTCTTCATCATTATTTTACAGAAATATGTCACAAAATCCTACAACGATTTTGGAAATAGACCACTATTACAAGATGTATTCTGAAGCTAATTCTTTTTTACACTGAAGTGTTGATCGTTATTCTTTTAAATAGGGAATTAATATAATAGAATTAATAGAATACAACTGCCAGATTTCCACTGGTCCCGCTCATATTATTAATTATAATAATAATAAGAAGTATGAATTTGATTGAGTAATATATTGAAGTAAAAAATATAAGCTATGAAATATATCTATCATATTAAAATACTTATTATTACAATAATTATTTGGAGCCCCTTTTCAGCTGATCCGTTTGATGAGTAAATAAAACAAGCCGTGGAGACTATAATGCCTATTCCTTCCTGTTGAACAATGTTATGACGGCCTACTATAGCTTCCCGCTTCTTTGACACATATATAGGGTTTATTTCTTATTTCTTATTTCTTATCTCTTGTGTAATATTTGCGGTATCCTCTTTGATTAACGCGCTCGGAATTAGAGTTAAATGTGACTCTTGTTCCGTGGTTCGAATCGTGCGACTGGCTTGAATAGTTATCTATAGACTTATAATTCGGCAAAGATCAAACGTATACATATGATAAATACTCATTATTTAAATAATTATGATATATATATATATATATATAAATATATATATATATATATATATATATATTACATTAAGGGTATGACTACATATCAACCAAACTATTTCATTATCACATCACTACAGTATAAATTTATATGCATGAGTGGATGAAGTGTGTGAGGTGCGCTGAAGAAAAATTACTACCAGTAAAATACATAGCCCTGTTGTGCTCGCATACTCTTAATGACAATAAAAGTGTAAAAATTTGGGAATTTTCTTTGCTTTTGTACATTTAGTGTATATTAATTTTCATCTTAACCCTATTAAGGGCATATGATTTCAGTATACTGCCATTTTTCATGGAATGTCACTACTTTTGTAAAGGCTATGCCTCGATACCATGCCTTCTCATAACTGATATAGTTGGTAGTTTGACTAATCAATGTTTCTTCCAATATTCATAGGTAAATATTTTTTTCAAATCATGATGAGTGTATATTTACTCATGATACAATTCAAACTAGAACAAATTTTTCAAACTTTACCATGTATTCATTACAAACAATAAATGGTGATTCAATCATTTTCCAGTCAGTGTGTTCGAAAATTGACAAATCCACAATGCACAAATATTTAATTTGAATGAAATAAATAAATCAATCAGACATTTTTGGGGCAGGGAGAAATATAACAAAGTTATTCACAATAGTAAACTATAAAATATTCAGTGTACAAAGGAAAACAAAATAAACCTCTATCTGTGCCATAACACAGCTGAATTAATCAAATATCTGATGAGATATAGAAGAAAGTGTATGTGATCTAGTCATTTTTTTAAGGTTTGTTGAAAATTTCTGAGAAACTAGTGTATATTGGTAAACTGAAATTAAAATGCCATCAACTAGATACTAGAACCTCTATCTTTGCCAAAACTCAGCTGTATCCATCAAATGGTCGATAAGATATAGAATAAAGTGTATGGATACTGGTCATTTTAAAGTTTTTCTTGGAATTTTCTGGAAAACTAAAGTATATGGTAAACTGAAATTAAAATGCCATCAACTAGACCCTAGAACCTCTATCTCTGCCAAAAGTCAGCTGAATCCATCAAATAGTTGATGAGATACAGTGTGACACATACCTACGTACGTACGTACACACAGATAACATGATTTCATGATTGAACTCTCTGGATCTCTGTGTTGCCTTAACTAATGATGTTGAAATTCTACACACTTATAGAAGCTATCAAATAAAAATTTTGTGCAAAGTTTTAACTAATTTGGTTTATTGGTTTTTGAGTTATGATTGATCAAAGAAATGAGATTTCCAGCATAGACCATTCGTGAGTCTATTAAGGGATAGAGCGCTCTCGCACCTCCCTTGATATATATATATATATATATATATATATATATATATATATATATATATATATATATATATCAGCCGTAATTTGCAATTGAATCACCAACTCATTAATCTCTAAATAATTTTCAGTCTATTACTCTCACACATATTTTCATCTGTGGGGTTATCTCAAAGACAATGTTACTCAAAACAATCCCCAGACTATTCCTTAACAGAAAACGACCATCAAAGACAAACTCAGGACAATGCCAAGAGACGAGTGTGCCAGAGTTATTGACAATTTTGCACGTCATATCAAGATGTGATTATCATTGAATTGCGATTTTAAAAAAAGACTGTTGGAAATTCATTATTCAAGCTTCGTTGACAAATCAGGACTGAAGTTTAATTTCATTAATATCGTTGGATTACGGAAAAGGTTGTGAATTTTATTAACGATTTTATGGGTGCCATTTTTTACTTTTAAAATGGAAAATTCTATTTTTAAAACTTAAGTGTGACAGAGGAACGAACATGCTATTTCAAACTTCAGAACAACCGACCTATGAAAATATTATTTTAAAAGTAAGGCATGACAAACGGATCAACGGATATAGATATGCGAAGACGCATCTTTTTAAAACAAGAAACGTCCGTTTAACCTGTGCGTTTAGCGAGTAGATGCTATTTTAAACGTAAGCTTAACGCACAGACAAAAATGCTATTTCCAACTTAGGCGTGACAAACCTACGAAGACTCTTTTTTAGAAAACCTTTATCTAGATATGAGTCTTGGCCCCCGCTCCAATTGCCCTGCCAACCATGAGCAGTACGTGCACACGTCTTTGACCTACTTTTGTGAGCCTTGTCTAAACACGCTTAGTGTTAGCATCCAGATCTGAACGTTGAGTAAAACACTCATTTCTCGCCGCACACAATGCAGAATAAATGCCACTGTGGGACGCATCGCGCAATGCTGAACAGCTATCTTCGTGTGTTTATGTGAAGAAATATAAGCGACACTTTCTTTTTTATGAAAATACTTAAATATATTAACGAATTCTGCTATCTTGAGTAAATAATTAAAAAAATTAGTTTAACTACAAACTGACTTTTGTCTGTTTTTCAGTGGCGGGATTACGTTTTCTTTTTGGTGGGTCTCTTTTATAAAAGATACCGGACGAAAATACTACTTAAAGATTAAGAGCGAGACAAGACAGAACTTCTCAGTGAGCTGTATGGACGCACTTCTAATATAGGTTAAGCCTATTTAGGTGCTTTCACAGATTAGGACCCATGTTAACTTTGACCCCGTCGCTCGGGTTAGTATTAGGGTGAGGGTTAGGGTGAGGGGTAGGGTTAAGGTAAAAGTTAGTGTGGGTACTAATCTGTAAAAGTACCTCTATTTAATTTATGTTATTTCAAACTTAAGCTTGACAGATAGACCGACCGACACAGTACTTTCTATATATGCGTGGACGTATCTAAAACTGCTATTTCAAACTTAAACGTGACTGACTGACAGACAAAGCCGTTCACTGAAATGCACTGACGCATCCAAACAAATGATTAAAGCCAAACTTGCCTATTAAAAAATCTCAAACTTCTCTTAATGCACCGAAAAACTTTGCTTTCAGCATTTTTGTTTACATATTTAATGTTTTTCGGTCAAAGGCTTTTAGTTGCAAAACTATGAAGCGGACCAGTTTTTATCATTTATTTATTTCTCTTAGTATGTCTTATGTCTTTTCTGTAGAATGGCTTCGGGATTCCGTTTTCCATTTTACTCTTTCGAACCACAGTGTCACGTGAGACCGTGCAGGATTCCGCTGGCATTAAAGAGACATCGCTAGAGTCTGTCTATTAAGTGTTGACAGACAAGTATTTAGCTAATTGCAAATGGCCGCCAAGGTCTATGCACTCTCCTATCTCGAGGATTTATGCTTTAGATAAAAAAATATATAAAAGACAGAATCAGACGGATAACATTTTTAAAAAGTGGATATAACAATATTTTATTTAAATAGCAAATGATATTGTTTCGGAATTTTTTTAGGTGAGGGTTCATAATTTGTATTATTTGGATTACTCGATCTACTGGTCTCAACTAGGATGAAATTCTCACAACGTTTCGGCCGATATGACCTCCGACTTTCTTTAGGTGCATCTCATCGAACTCGGGAATCTGAACTGAATTTTAACGGAACTGCACGGACCCGTGGGGCAACGGATATCAGCGCTAAATGCTAATCAATTCTAAATGACAGTCTTCTGGGGGTTAAAGGTTCAATCCTCTGTACAGACGATGATACAGTTTCAAATTATTTAAAACTTTTACACAGTCATGCCTGATGAGGCAACTCATGTCCTATTAAGTTTCTAAGTAACTTTCTAAGGCACATTTATTACTTATTCGCTAAATTATGTATATATTTAAAGAGAGAGAGAGAGAGAGAGGAGAGAGAGAGAGAGAGAAAGAGATACGACAATAAAAAAGGGACTTCACGTTTAATTATTTATTATTGTTATAAAGCTTTATCTGAAAAAAATACCAGGCACTTTGTGTGTGCAAGAGCTGCTTTTTCGGAATAGACTGGTTCTTATTCCGAGCAATTAATTTTTTCAAGTAATTACAAATACAAAACACAGACGCACGAACACTCACACACACACGCACACATATATATATATATATATATATATATATATATATATATATATATATATATATATATATATATATAGTAATCTACAGGTTACAATCTTTACTGTGTTTATAAAATAGTGCGCAATAATAAATAAAGCTACTTATATATAATAAAAGTTTTATTCATGCAAACATTTAGCAACACATAAAAATATGTTTCAACCGCAGCTTTGGACAGCTATAATTCCGTCAGGCCGAAAAATCAAAGCTGCGGTTGAAACATATCATGATGTGTAGCCAAATGTGTGTATGAATAACACTTTTATTCTCTCTCTCTCTCTCTCTCTCTCTCTCTCTATATATATATA
>OY744531.1:45899699-45922199 GCA_963556195.1 Sepiola atlantica
CTAATGTATGCATATAAAAAGTGTATTTGAATATTCTACTTTCTTTATATATCAATTCTAGCAGGGCTACCCAGCGTTGCCCAGGAAAAAGGTGTAACATAACTTCTATTTCTCTATTTCCCCTTCACCCTTTAGACCCTCCCTCTTCCCACCACATATTTCTACTTCGCCCAAACCATTTCTCCTTCTGGACATACACATACACACGTACGACGAGCAAGTTTTCGGTTTCCAGGTGTTAATTGGTGTATATATATATATATATATATATATATATATATATATATATATATATATATATATATATACTTGTTTTAAACATATACCGTTACGGACAATTTATATAATATAATCTATATAATAGATTCGTCACCTCTCGCTGTCTATCTCTCTGTATATATATATATATATATATATATATATATATATATATATATATATATATATATTTGTTGTAAACATATACCGTCAAATATGACGGACAATTTATATATTTTTATTTTAAATTTTTTCTAATTTCCGTATGTGATTTCTAGTTTCGAGCATGAACTCCCCGATGTATCTATCTTATTAGAGCGATAAACCAATACAGCAGATACATAGAAATCAGTAAGACACATACGGAAATAAAAAAGGATGAAAACAAAAAAAATATGCAGGCATAAATTGTCCGTCATATTTAACGAAATATGTTTGATAGAAAAAATACATATATTACTTTATATATACATATATTAAAAATATTTCCTATAATTCCAAATGTAATAACTAACAGAAAACAATTACATGCCAAGAAAAGTTATTAGTCCTTTACATAGACAAATCAAATTTTAGTCACGCCACTAAATTGAAAATCCACTCTTAAGAATTGCCATAGATATAAAATTCATGGTTTATGCAGAAAAATGACAGTTAACAAGTGAAGAAGAAAACACGTCATTCATCAAACTCTGTTTTAAATACTGAAACAAAGACGCATTACTGGGCGAAACGGAGAGCGCATTTAAATAGTATTATTACTGTGTTTGATCTTAAACGGGTATTTTAAATATCTTTATATATTGATATCCAATTAGCTTAGCTTATCTAAATTCATTTTCTGCGTATCTTCCATCAATTCTCTGCGGCATTTCTTCAACAGTTGTTCCCATCTCGTTTTTTCGAACACTCGGTCATATTTTTTATCTTTTGATAATGAGAGGTCCCGCTCTCGAAAATTAAAGTGTACCTATTCCGGAACTTTTTAATTGCTTGACAGTAAACTTTTTTCTATTTACTGTTCTGATTGTTAATCTGTTGTACGTGAAATATTAATAAATTGATTTGAGATTCCATTCTTATTTTCTCTTCTCATTTATTTTTGTTCATCTGTTCCCCCTTCCGGTACCTATATAACATTGCTCCTGCCTCGGATTACAAACTTACATTTATCTTTATATTTGTATAATATTATGATTGATCAAACAACTTATGGGCCAATTGTATTGTCTCTGTTCCTAATGAGTCACCACTAATCAAGGCTAAAACACTCGAGGATTGGAGTTAATGAGATTGATGGATTGGCAGTTCAATGATTATGTATACTATAAGATACAAAAATCTCAACATACATCACGCTAAAAAATACAATTCTACTCGAGACGTTACCGTAGACGAACCTGACATTTTCTCTCGATCCCCGTCAATGGTGATGAGAGTCGGAAATAGACTCAATAACAACTTGAACTCAATTTCCTTGCTATCATAATACGGGTCTGCCGATCCAACTTGTATTACATATTTACGTTCCTGTATTCTTATGTTCCTGTTAAATAAAGATTGAGTATTGTTAAGAAGACGTTGGAATTGTATTTCGTACTCTGGTGACCCCTTTCTTATTCAATTCAAGTCAAATATATACAGACACGGCTTACTTATAAAATAACATTTCTCATGGAATGTCAGAACTAAAAGACAAAATAGGAAAAAACGAGAGTTTCGAACCTGCCGAAAGAAAGCCCAAAGTTCACTTTCTCATCTGAGTTCGTCCCTCAGAAATAACAGGGCCCCTTCCTGGAGCTAATACTAGATTTATCATTTTTCCTGGAGTTTTATTATAGCGTGTTCCCTCGCATCGAATGAGCCATACGACGTAGGGGTCAGACGATACCGCTAGTGAATCAAAACGAAAGAAACAAAGAAAATCGATTACACCAATTTCATTTACAGACATTGCTCAATTTAAGCAATTATTAATATTTATTACTATCTTTATTTAATTGCTTTCTCACCAGCATCAGAAAATCTATCGGTATTTACACGAATATCATTGACCTTAGCCCTCAGCAACGCTGTAGCACACTCTCTTTTTATATTAGTTCAGTTACCTCTCAGAAATCAAGAGCCCCCTTCATTTGGATAATACTTGATTTACTTTTGAGTTACAGAGATATTCGAGTCTTTATTTAAGGATCTCCATAATCTCAAACCTTGAGTTAGTAAAACAGTAAAGAAAAAGAATTTTATTTAGACTGGACTATTTTGCTATTTTATAGTTTATTTTTCGCGCGGTCGTTGGTTGGTCTTGCCAGATTCTAGGACCAGAATTGATTTGGTCTGTTGGAATATCATGCCTCTGTTTGTTTCTTGTGATAACATCACTAGGAGAAGGTGCACCAGTACTTTCATCGTATGAGCCAGGCGTAGCCATGCTGAGGGGATCTTATTTGAGCTTGGAATACTATGTAATTTTTCAATATTTGGTTAGGGTTTACTTCAGGGAAAGTATCCCCATGTCAGGAAATCCTGACAAACTCCTGTACAGACCCCGAATACACTTGACGGGTGAGTCTAGTATGCCATTAAACTCTCTGGAGTATATTATTCGTCGTACATATTGATGTTAGTCGTAAAAAAGTCTAGTCGCTTTTATTTCTACTGATGGCGCAGTCGTGTTAAATCAGCAATCTATTTGTTTATACTTTGTCACACTCACACCCACAAAATAAACTTTACGATTCAAACATCTGTCCTGGTTCAGTTCATCCGGATGAGAATGCCGTCGGTGTTGGGATAACCCTATACCAGAAGAAAACTTACGACAACAGGAGCACACGAAGAGGGAACCCCCGCCCCCGTTAACGGAATCGGTCAGTTGGCCACCGAGAGTTGCAGGGTTCCCAGGTCCAGTGAGACTTGGTTTATCATAAAGATAGTAAACATACCACTCGTAAACATTTATATAAAGTAGTCATCTGTAACTAGATTAATCGGAGCAACACTGTGTGCAATTGACTGCAATTTACGCTCAGCAAATCAGTATTATAGGTCCGATTCTCACTTGGTGATTTATGATACTTGGGTAATGTCGTGGTGAATAGCAATTTCACGTTCTATTACGAGGAGTTTCTATTCAAGTAATTATTGTTTGTTATTATTGTTATTATTTACTCACTAGGAGTTCTCACACAGGTCATCATCAGTGATTGCTCACCGACAACAACCGGTGGTATTCCCTGGAGTCTGAGTGACAACAAGTCTCCCCAGATTTCCAGTATTCTCCACCTCTTTTCGATAGCCACCGCAAATAAACTTGCAGTATCACAACAGCCGTTTACCATTGATTTCTCGATGGTAAGGACCATTGGTCTTCTCTGGGATTTGGGTGGCAATAAGCCTCCCCAAGGTTCCAGCAGTCTCTGCACTTCCAGTGGAGGTCGGGTTTGTGCTGTTCCTTTCTCGGTCTTCTCATCCTCCTTGACCGTATGCAAATATTTTCTGTGGTGTCAGCTTAGGCTGTTACCATTTTTTTCTTTGTTATTATTATTATTGTTAGTATTATTATTGTTTTATTAATTTATTTTTATTTGAGTAAGCGTAATGTGACTTAATACTTAATGTTGAGTATATATATATATAGGGTGGGCAAAAATAAGGGTCCTATTTTTAAAAATTCATAACTTTTTTATTTATTGATTTTTTTTTTTTTTTTTTAGAATAAGTAAAGGACCCCTTCCGAAGCAAGCATGAGCCGTATTAGCCCTAAGGAACGTATCCTCATTTAGAAAACATTATTTTTGTTTAAAAAACTCAAAACGGTGTAAAAAACAATACTTTAGTTTTTGTAAGTTTTAAGAAGTGTTTTTCGGCTAAAATTTGTTTTGTTTATTTCAAAAAATCTCGGAAGGGTCAGTCTACACACAAATAAAGTTTGGTGAGTTTAACTTTTATTTTGTGGAAGTTATTCAAATTCAAGTTATTCAAATTTAAAGATAGGACCCTTATTTTGGCCCACCCTGTACATATATATATATATATATATATATATATATATATATATATATATATATTATATATAGACAGCTTCTAGAATTATAAGTCATTATTTTACAATTTGTAATATTCCAATTTTAGTATGACTCGAATTACATGATTTAGACAGACATTAATTTCTATGAAAAAAACCTGCTAGTTTTATTAGACACCGTTGTAGTTTTTGTTGGTTACCTCTTACTGATAATCTAGTTGCAGGATTCGTTTACTTTTTATAGATTTTATTGATGTTTTTGAACGAATCCCAAGTTAAAAAGACAGACGTTATCGATTAGTTTGTGTATGAAAGACGTGATTTCTTTCAAATACAATCTAACCTTATCTAAGTCGGACATGTGCTCATATGATTAAACTGAAAATAATATTTGTGAATCAATCATAGAAAAGCACTTTTGGGGACAAGGCTTATTTTGTTTGATGAAGAGCATTTTTGAATGTTATTTTTGAGATCGTCTCAAAAGAAATATGAGTTTAATAATTGATCCAATGCTCGATATAAAACATGACTCAGAGTCACGAAAATATAATGACCATACTATTTTTCTTCATTAATGTTTACTAACTAGCCGAAGCGGACTAATCGTATTATTTTGTAATAAGACAGAGGTTGTTTTTTTTATATATAATTATAGGGTTACGAGGTTATCGAGGTCATTGAAATAGGTGTTTATTTATTCAAACCCATATATCTATCGGGGCCAAAATATTGTTATGAAAACAATTTATCCAAAAGAGTTTAGATTAAAAAGTTCAAGTAATAGCATTATCCAATCAGCAACAGCTTAAATCCATAATGGGGAGGGGGTAAAGTGTCAAAACCTGTCACCTTCTTTTCTACTTCGGACTTGTCAAGTCAACTCCTGCTTATACATATTTTGAATTACCTACTAGACACCATCCACGAGTGCCTTCGGTCTCTCTGTACAGAGGGTTGTCAGGACAACCTGACATGAATATACTTCATCTTACAAGTAAACCCTGACCAAATATTCAAAATAGCATAGTATTCAAAGCCCAAATAAGATCTCGACACGGCTATACACTTGCGTGTACAAGGAATGGAGCACCTTCTCTTAGTTATGCTACATCAAGTAACAGCACTTAGCTGTATACTCTATCAGATTAGATACATTCTTGTCCTGGAATCCAGTAAAATTCATTAATGACAGCAATAAATATCAACTGTAGCATAATTAAGTGTCCAATTTGGGATATGAAATTAGTGTTCTTCACTGCTTTACTGACTCAACGTTTGAGAGGTAGAGGAGAATCTTGATTAAACATTCAGATATCTATGTATCTCATGTAGAAATCAAGTGTTAGCCTCATTAAGGGGCCCCCTGATTTCTGAGAACTTACTAACTGAAGTAAAATGAACACAAAGAAAACATATGTTCTAAATGAACATATGCACACTCGCACACAGATTAAAACAAATATATATATAACCATATTTACACATACAGGCATTTTAACACACACTCACCTAGATAAAAGCATATAAAATATTATAGAAGTACAAAAACATTAGTTTTCAAAATCTAGATAGAAGTTTCTTTTTTTACATAGCTAAGGACGGAAGCTTAGAAAAAAGTTAGTAAATAAATATAAGGGAAGGAGGAAAGTTGACTTGTAGTATTAGGCAAGTCTAACGTCGCTTAACTTCGCTGATCTAACGGAAACCGAAACGTCAACATAACTATAGCTAAACACTCTCATTAGTGATCACCAATTAAAAAGGAAATAGTAATGTTACGTTATTAAATCAAATTTGACACCAACTATTTGTAACGATTATGTAGTGTTTTAGATACGTCATTTCGATAGGTGGTTAATACAGAAAGATGACGAAGACCCTGAAGTTTTATTCTTTACCCCTTAAAAATGCTTCGAATTTCCACAGTTTAAACTTAGTGTAAAATATTATAAAGGTTTAGTCATTTGTAAAGTGACTCAACAGTATAACAATATAATAAGTGAATCTTAATTTTGATATTACACCAGATTATTCCTCATCGTGTCACACAACTTACCATTATTGATTTTACGATTAATGATGTATTCGTTCAGCTTCTAGAGAAAATTAAAGTGTGTGTCTCACAGGTTTAATCCTTAGTGGTCGGGTGCTAGGGGTCACTAGCTGTGGCGTACTATGCTCTTTGTATAGGTGTAGTTGTAATATCTTATGGGAAGGCATGGTGTCACTGTTTGTGATTCAAACTTACTGGAAAATTACGGGCTACAAGTTTAAGTGTCTTTTAGTCGGTATCGTTATAAAGTTATACGCTTTAATCTTGTCTCCTATTTTAATTAAGTGCATTAGGTGTGTCCTATATATAAAAGTTTTCTTCTCACTCGTGTTCCAGTCGGGCAATTAACTGTAACCGAATTGAGAATTGGGATGGTATTTCCCTACACTTTAATCTTGTGTCTAATTATGAAACCTCTGATGGCGAATAGAAAGCAATAAACGATGTATAGCTTTCTGTTCGATTCATTAACTTGTCGAGTTGATTCCATAATTGATGCCTTACGCTTATCTATAAAAACACGTTACATCTCAAACTAGCGAATAAACTTGAAGTTCAATCACTGAGATCTTATTGAAATATATGGAATTCCGTCAGCCAGTATGAAAGATGTAGTGGAATCAACATAAATTAAGTAAATTAATGACGCAATTCATACAAATGTAAGTATATATATATATATATATATATATATATATATATATATATATATATATATAGTTCAAATATCGAAGTCTTTTAGGGAAAGATGCGCGGACACGCATTAAAGATAAGATATGTTGACCAACATATCTTATATATATATATATATATATATATATATATATATATATATATTGATTATTATCTCATGTATATGCACATATAATATTAGAAGGTTATGTAATCTATTGTTTATAGATTTTCAGTATTTACTTCAACAGTGCACAATACGCGAGTAGAGCTTAGTACTAGTATGTAAATATATATATGAAAAGTAAGCTACACAGAGGGGGATAATTGCCTTCATGGATGAAACATCGAAGTTTCCGTGTAGCTTAATGGCCATATATATATATATATATATATATATATATATATATATATATATATATATATATATATATATATATATATATAATATTGACACACATCAGAAGATAAAATATTCATACGGCGATAGAATTGAGTCCGATTTAATTCGGTGGTTGAAATATATGAATGGATGCTACTGATAATGAGTATGATCAGTTCATCTCGTTTGTAGTTTTCTCACACCAGTTGTTTCAAGTAGTGATTAATTGACGTGAGGAGTGTGTGCACTGTTCAAAAAGTTTAACATTATCGTATGGTTATCGTGGTAACGAATTTCTGAGAATAGACTGCAGAGGTGATGGGTCCCTTTTGTATGGAGGTGTTAGCAGATTCCTAGGGGTTTACAGCCGAATATTTAAAGGAGTTTTCAATTGTTTTTGGGACCTAATTTTAGCTTTTTATTTGTTGGCTGAGAAATGTATATTTTATCATATTTTGTTTTATTTGAATTCGGAGCTAATTTTGTACAAAATATACACCTCTTTTTTATCTTACGGTTCGCAGAAAGAGCTAGTTAATTTACTATTCTATAATAAAGAACAATGTGTATGCATTTGTATATATATATATATATATATATATATATATATATATAGTGCATATATATATATATATATATAGTGCATATATATATATATATATATAGTGCATATATATATATAGTGCATATATATATATATATATATATATATAGTGCATATATATATATATATAGTGCATATATATATATATAGTGCATATATATATATATAGTGCATATATATATATATAGTGCATATATATATATATGTATATAGTGCATATATATATAGTGCATATATATATATATATATAGTGCATATATATATATAGTGCATATATATATATATATAGTGCATATATATATATATATAGTGCATATATATATATATATAGTGCATATATATATATATATATATATAGTGCATATATATATATATAGTGCATATATATATATATATATATATATATATATATATATATATATATATATATGTATTTCCATCCCATCACATAAAAAACCGTTACCTATACGCATTGCGTTCCAGTTATGATTAATCCTAATGGACTAGCTATACCCTACTAAATATACAGCATAATCTCGTTGAAAATCCGGCTCTCGTTAGATTAACGAAGTTAAGCGACGTTGATCCTGGTTAGTACAAGATGGGTGAATATGTTTGTATACAGGCGCTATATGTGGGAGAACAGCGACACCTGCCTTAAAAGCAATCCTTAAAAAACTAACGTCGTTCAAATCATCTCGACTGAGCGGAATGCACATGTGACCGCTTGTGAAATTTATTGATATTAATGCTGCTAGTTTTTCGCTGCTCTATCGTTATTTTCATGGTAAGTGCTCGACTGAGCTGTAAAAAAATCACCTTTAAAACTATTCTAGATAAAACCACTGTCAATAATTTCTCCTTCATCACTATGTGTACAAAAAACTAAACGGACCTTCCTTCCATGAGAAGAGTTTATTTCCTAGAACTACCCGTCTGTGGAACACAATACCGCGGGACTGTTTCCCAGCTGAATACAACATAGTTGTGTTCATGTCCAATGTAAACAAATTACTGTTGAGCCGTTCTCTTAAATAAACAAATTCTGCCCAATTTCAAATATCGTTTCCAAGCATCACGGTGCTGTCTCACCGTCCACCTCACAAATTCATTTACCCTTATTCTCGAGTGGCTTTTGGCCTTGATAAGTTGTGACTGAGTAATAAAAATAGAAACTTCATTCTACAGATGAAGCAGGCTCAACCCATCCAGCCTGCATATTGCACCACTTCTCTTATCCTACTAAAGACGAAGCAACCAATTTTACAGCGTTATATGGGTAATTATGACAGTTTTAATCGACAGGTTCTCTCGATGATTGAAATAGGATTATTGTCTGTCATTGCTCATTATTTTGTGTTCTTTTATTCGCGAAGGCAAAAGGAATTCCATTGATTCAAACAGTCTGCCTCCTTTCCCCTGGAAGCTGTTCTTGGTAGAATTATTGGAAATAAAGCGCGAATAAAGAAGGAAATGACAGGTTTTATTGATAGGAAGAAGAAGGAATAAATCATGATTAAATAAACTCCGACGGAGTGTATAATAAAAATATCTGGCACAGGTCCCTCCGATTGAGGGCACGTGGAGATACAGATAAGAGCGTGTGCGGGAAGACGAGGCGGGGAAAACATGAAGAAAAAGAGAACAACCAGGGAATTACTAATAACACCACTACTACTACGATTACAACAATAATGAAAATAATAATAATAAATAGTAATAATAAGACGTTACATATAATTACTACTACTACTACTACTACTAAGGAGAAATAATAATGATAATAAAAACGATAATAAGATAACTAAGTATAAGAATAAACAATATATACTGCTACTCATATTTTACTACCACCACTGCTTATGCTACTACTAATACTAGTACTGCTTCTACTACTAATAATAATACACAGGCGAATAAAACTAAGAAGGAGAACGATTGTATACTGCAAATCCTTCTACAAATACTACTCTAAAATAATATAATGAAGAAGAAGAAAAATAAGAAGAAGAAGAGAAAACGAAGGAGTATAAGTAGTAAAAGAAGAAAACCGAGAAGACGAAGGCGGAGAAGAAGATGGGAAAGGATGAGAAGATAAGGAAGAAGAATGGGAAGTTTGAAACGAAGAAAAATGATAAGTAGAGAGAGAAGAAGACAAATAAAAGAGAATAGGCAGGAAAAGAAAAAGAAGATATAGAAGAAGGAGAATACGAAGAAGTATAAGTAATAAAAGAAGGAGAAGAAAAAAAGAGAAAGAATAAGACAAAGACGAAGTATAAGTAATAGAAAGAAAACTAAGAAGAAAAAAACGAATAAACACAAAGAAGCAGAAACATAAGTAGTAGAAGAAGAGGAATAAGAAAATGGTGAAGGAGAAAACGATGAAGCATAAGCAGTAGAGAAGAAAAGGGAGAAAGAAAAGGAAAGACGTAGAAAACGAAGAATAAGTATATTTAGTAATAGGAACAGAAGACGAAGACTCAAAAAAGAGAGAAAGAAGGTGAAGAAAAAGATGGAGAAGAAGAAAAGTAGGGAAGAAGCAGCAAAAGAGAAGATTAGCATAAGTAGTAAAAGAAAAGAAGGAAAAGAATAAAAAGAGGATGAAGAAGAAGACGAAGAAGTATAACTAATAGAAGAAAACGAAGAAGAAGGAGAAAACTCGAAAAAAGATTATCATAAGTGAACAGTAGAAAAATCGAAGAAAAAGTAAAAGAGAAAAAAAGAAGAAATAATCGATAATGATAAAATCATATCTGGACACATTTCGATCAAAATTCCAAGATGTCATTCACTCTTATTTTACATTAGATCGCCATCAAACAATCTAACCCGCCAGAATATGCAAGAAGTAATTACATTACCAGAGTGTGGCGAATACGATATCAGAAGTTCTTTTTTTTATTACATATCATTACGTTTCTCTTCTTTTCTTTCCGCCAAACTGTTATCGATATGACTATTTCATCATATGAGAAATATTCGATGTTTAGCAGGAACCTATTACCCCCCCCCCCAAAAAAAAAGAAAAATGGGCGAACAACATAAAACAATATAGGGAAACAGTCAGACCTAAACATTAATTCAAGACAGCTGTCGGAATTATTTTTCTACGGTAACTTTAGTCTGGTGTTATAACTTTTTGACCGGTGGTACAGTTATATATGAGTCTTGGTTAAAGTGAAACATATATGTATGCGGATATTATAAATATCTATTATCTAAATAATTATTTAAAGCTCCACCCGAATGTAAGTACTCTGTAATATTGCAACGTTCACTCCGCCTTATGGAGGACGGACACATTCAGGAAGCTTACTATACTCCTTAAATGGATATATATATATATATATATATATATATATATATATATATATATATATATATAAAATGTGTGTGTGTGGATATTAAATATTTATTATAAAAATAATAATGTAAAGCTCTATTCAAGGAAGAGAACTCTGCAAAAGAAGATATGAAAAGCTTCTAATTAAAGTGACATTGCAAAGTTCATTCCCCTTAAAGAGGACGAACACTCTCCGGAAGGTAATTATTTTCTTTAAATGAATAATAGGAATATTTATCTTCTCTTTCGTATTAGCTATGTAAGCGGTCGTGTAGGCGAGAGGAGAGATTCGAATAAAAGTCAAAAGTGACTTTCATCCGGTGTTCACATCAGGCGACATGTGGTACAGTTATATATAGTCACACTGATGAGACTTGCTTAAGATGATACATATGAATGCAGATATTGAAAAAAATATTTTTTAAGTTAGTTTTTTTTGTATATTTATATGTTAGTATGTACCGGATTGACTCATAAAGTCATTCACCAATTATTAATTGTTTTGGACACAACTGCTAGGCGTAATGGTTTCCAAACGTGACCTATATGTAGTTTCATTTAGTTTTATGCTAAATAGGTAAAAAAGGGTGATAGCGCTTCGTGAAAATTCAGATATCCCCAATTTTTGTGAAATTTTAACAATAACTATCAAAAATCTATTAATACAGACTCCACACATTTCAGTGTCTTTAGACTATTTTCAAGGGCGTTAGGGGCATAATATCGGCAGAACCTTTCATTTTAAAATTTAACTATTACAGAATTTCATTGAATTTGATCTGTAGTTATTAGCCACTAACTAAGCTAGAGCCCGTGAATTTCAATTTATTCTGAAGACCCCTTAAATTTGAGACATTTTCTACAATCAAAATAATGTAATGCATTTTGATCAAAATTAGAATAAGGATTCTAGACATAAGATTGAGTATCATTATATCTTCGTAAGGGGACATAAATATGGTGAAAAATAGTTCTGTCAGGGAATAAGTTTTACCCGTCCTGGGACGGGTATTCTTCTAGTTTATTATGAAAGTTTGCACTCTGGTACCTATTTTTACACATAGGCAGAGTGTTTGATTACAGCACGTGTTATTTCTAAATGGTTACCTATCTCAGGACTAACCAGTTTGAATGTCGCTTAACTTCAGTGATATGACAGAAATGTGATTAAGCTGTAAACATACACTTGGAACCTTTGACGGAAGTGTCTGTTTCATTAGAGCTATGCATAAAAAACAACTTATGTTCACCCCAAACAAGGCATATTGCCACTGTACTGTAAAGGCCTGATGCAAAAAGTCGAGATTTATAGAGGAGCAGCCTGTGTAGAGGGTTGGCCAACAAGATATTTGTTCACATTACATTGCAATTTCTGCATGTTTGTACAGTTTAGGAACCAGTGAACCTGAAAGGAATTCAAAAGGCAAGTAGTTCGAGGAAAGAAGTTATCATTGTAGAAAAACTGCTGGCGTCTAGGAACCTCTGGAGTAACCTGTCAATTTGCTCCTAGTCTGGTTTGTCAGGGGATTTTTGTTGAGAGGGTAAAAGATCAGTAAGTTCATCGGAGCACATTTCGTGGAAGTACTTATAAAATTAACCCAGGGATGCAACACTGCAGCGATGCTTCATAGGGTGGAGCTAGCTAGACAGTGCGAGACATAAAAGAATAACGGGCCCTTTAGGTGGATTTAGCTTTATATTTTCACATTAAACTCAAAGAGGATTACGTTGAAGGAGGAAACTAGACAGTTTGTTATTTGTAATTGAAAAAAAATTGTGATACCAATTTCGTTACTTTTCAGACAGACCACATATTTAGCACCGTTTTGAGTATCTGCCTACATAGGCCACTTCGCTTTTTCAATAGCACGAAAATACAGTGCTTCTCGATTAGATAATTTTTTTGCAATTCCTTTCTATTTTTGAGTAAAATTTTAGTATCGTTCCAAAACCAACAGATAATTATGGTCTTGTTAATTTCTCTTCGATTCTACAATTACTGAAACTGCCAATCTGTTTCAAAAAGAAACATCTTTCTTTTGTGTTTATTTTATATGGTTTCATTTCTAAAATTAGCAATAGCCTTGTAAGCGTTCATTTGTGGAATTGGACTTGTATTATTAATTTCTTAGCGCTTTTAATAATGATATGCAATTATCGTTAGTGGAAGACTTGTTAGTAGCGTTGCACACATTTATTTCATTTATTTATAAAATAGAGATTTTACAGTTATAGATTGGCCAAATATATTATAATAGTCATCCATTTCTCATGAACACGTATATATACACACACATACACACACACACGCATATATATATATATATATATATATATATATATATATATATATATATAAGTATCATTTAAAATAACGGACATCTTGTGTCTGGTTATTTTTTCTAAGATCCTTTCCGTTTTTCTGATTAGGTTCTTAGTTTCAGACGGAAACTGGCTGATAAAATTGCCATAGACTTCCCAAAACTAAGAACCTAATCAGAAAAACGGAAAGGATCTTAGAAAAAATAACCAGACACAAGATGTCCGTTATTTTTAATGATACTTGTATAAAAGAAAAGATGCTGCCAAGATACACACACACACACACACACACACACACACACACACACACACACACACACACACACACACACACACACATATATATATATATATATATATATATATATATATATATATATATATATATATATATAGTACGTCAGGTTATGTTTAAAAAAAAATCAATAAGTGCTTGATCGCAAAAAAGTGAGGGCTAAATTCAAATTATTTATTTAAACAAACTATACGTTAGATATTTCAAAGACGTAGCACGGTTTTCTCCAGATAGACTTATTTTTTACACTTTTAAATAGTCGTCTATAGCCCATAAGGAATCTTATACGACTCGAAATGAAAAAAAACACACAGGAATGGCGCCATTCATTTCCAACATAACAGCTGTTTTAATTTTGACGTGTTTTTGGACATCGTCCACCCTGACTTTACGCTCCCATCTCAACATAAGACTCTTTACCTTTTGGCCTTTATTTTGTTTTATTTTATGCAAAATTTTCAAAGTTAAATGTTGCCGATAATATTTACAATTACATTGTCGGCTTTTTCCCTATCCTCTGATGAAAATAGTTTATCCATGGATTAAGGATATGAAGCTCCTTGCCCTGAACTGTTGATGTTCTAATAAATATTGTATATTTACAATTTTTTATTCTCATCTTTCATCTCTAGTATATATATATATATATATATATATATATATATATATATATATATATATATATATATATATATATATGTGTGTGTGAGAGAGAGGGAGAGAGGGGGAAGAGAAAACAGGGAGAGGGAGAGAGACACACAGATAGATAGAGAGAGGAAAAATATAGATGTTGGATATACCGCTTTATAAGTTTGAACAGTTTTAGTTATATAGCTAGATAGTTATTATCAACGTATATGAATTCAGAAAGTTAGACAAGACATGCATAACACATACACACATATTAACAGTTTTTGATAGATAGATAACAATTGATTTATATTGTTGAATAGGAACAAGAAAGGATATATAGATTGATGATCGATCGAACGATCGATAGATAAATAGATAGAATATCTATGACCAGACATTAAACGCCTGCAACAGATTTTCTTACTGTTATTCGACGCCGCATATCTGCTTCTGGGTAAGAAATAGTGATCTTCTTTTCTTCTTAAATATTTATATTTTTATATATTTTAGATTTTTTTGCACCGCTTCCACCCTTCAAATAACCCAATATCCGCCCAATAATAGCTACTATGATTGAATGACTGCTTTTTTTCTTCTTACAAATTCAATGCAAACAGCTGCCTGTCAGCTTCTCAGTCTGCGAAATGCACGTTCTTAACAAACCTTCCTCCGTTCGTGCAAGAGTTAGAAAAAAAATACCACGAGTAAGTAAATAGATAAATAGTTCAATAAATAAATGAAATACATAAAAAAAGAAACTTGTATTTTGAGGCAAAATTTTCTGACGCTATGTACGCCGGTCGTAAGATTGGTGCGTCATTGTACGCCGACAGCGATCAAACTTACGTCTATTGATTTTTGTTTTCAATGTTAAACGTGCCCCTTACGTCCTTGACATTGGGTTGTATTCAGCATTCCTTCAAGCGAATATCGTTAATGGATGTTGAAACACAATACAACTACAACGGGCCGCTTGCGTCATTAAAAAGCTGTAAATAACTCACATTGTTGAGTTCGCATGATTCTGTGTAGAAATTAACACTTTTATTACTAAAATGTTATTATTATTTGTTTTATATAAACGCTTCGCACTATTTTTCTCGTCGACGTTGATATTTATATTCCTACCACAATTCGGCCGATGTTCTATCAGACTTTCTTAAAGTGTAATGTTCGTCTATGGTGATCTTTTTCTTGTATTGAAATATAATTGTTTTTGAATATTTCTGTACATTGATGTTTATGGCGTAATTAAATCCGATCAACTTATGATTTTTACTTTTATTTATAAACTAGCAGTATTCACATGTTTTGCCCGTGCGGAGATATACTGCCGGTCAGAAATCATTTCAAATATAGTCATGTCTACAATTTTTCCTTGAAAGAAAAATTTAAAATAAGATTTGTAATATGAGGTCAAGCAATAAAAAAATTGTCAGCGCGGTAGTTAAAAAAACACTACTCGCTCTTCCAGCCAGCTGTAAACCGGCAAACGGCTTTAGTACATAGAAATGAATTTTGTAAGTTTAAATAAAATAATTATCTAAATGTTTAAACATATTTTAAATGCATTTTTCACTGAGATAGTCTTTGTTTAATTTTCTTTTTCTTTCATGGACCGAAGAAAATCTATTCAAAAAATTAATTTTGTTTCTATAAATATATTTAGGTTATGTTTCTGGGTTTTTTTTTAGATGAGGATTGATAATCTGTATGATTTGTATCATTCGGACTACTGTTCTCATCTTGACTGTTATTCTCACAACGTTTCGGCCGCTGAAACCTCCGGCCTTAGATTAAATAAAGAGTTCCGTTCGAAATTCCGTCACGCTTCCAGAGTTCGACAGAAATATCACCGAGTTCGAAAAGATACGCCTGAAGAAAACCGGAGGTTACAGCGCCTGAAACGTTGTGAGAATAACACTCAAGATGAAAACAGTAGTCCGAATAATTCAAATAATACATATTTTAGTTATTTTACAGACCTAACCGATAATTGCCCCTAATGACCCCAGATGGAATCGAAGGGAATTTTTTATGAAAGCTTTAGATTCCTGGAAAAATTTAACCTTTATTAAAACTTATTTAAATGTTCTCTTTACATATCGATTATAGAACGCACAAACGAACATTGACTTTTATATATAGATATAGATTAATGATCGTAGCGTTGTATAAGCATTCGTATACATTCTCATTCATTGGCTCATTTGCATTTAAAATCATCCTTTGCTTATATTTTAATCAACGGTTCCTATATTAAATTCATACATATGTTGGCTGATAATGGTGGAACAAATCTAACATATAGGCGGAATATTTAAAATGTCAAGCATTAACCCTTAAATGCTTTATTTTTATATTGGTTGAAAAAAATTATCAAGTGAAAAACGTTTTAAGGTTGTAATATAGAGTAGTATAAATGATTTTCGAAAAATATATATTTATTGAACAAATGTAAATAATATTGCAAATGTGCAACACATGACATAAAAGATAGGCGACGTTGATCCTCATCATTATGATATAGGTGACCATCTAGGCGTGCCAGTTTCTGTACGCTGTTCCCCACTACTTACTGCAAGAGTCCCAGGTGATCTGAACCGGCCGTCGGTTTCATAACTATAACGGTTTACGCATATAGACGGCAACTATTTTCGCATACTCTTGTATCATCTCACGACACTTCAATTGATTCGACAATTCCAACAGGTTCCACCGGCGAATTCGCTTGGAGACTGATTTACCCACTTTTTGTCACCGATCAGATCAGATAAGAACCGTTGGGATTGCTTCCCTGCAGACTACAGCGTAGTCGTCTTCAAATCTAGTGTCAACAAATATTTGCCATTTACCGTCTCATAAGTACTCAAACTTAATTATAGCATTGATCAACATCGGCTGCCAATCGTTTTCCCCCATTAACCATTATTCTCAAGTGGCTATTGACCTTGATAAATGGTGACACAACAGTAAAACCCAAACTTAACACATCTCTAAAAACTAACACAAATCTTGTACGAAATAAAGAGTGACATTAAATTGCCCTCAAAGATTAATATCCCACAACACACGAATCCAAACTATATGTAAATGAATAATGGGTACTGATATCGATCCTGACCCAGATTTCGTGAGGTTCGACTCGGAAGCGTTCGGTTGTCCTACGCAAACGCCCGAGAGTTGACGAGCCGATTTGTACCAGACGACAATTTTGATACGGTGCTGCGTCCTATGATAATAATGTGTTGCTTGTTTTGTTTTTATTGTTGTTACGGTTTGGGTTTAGGGTTAGGGTTTAGGGTTAGATTTAGGGTTAAAAATATGTATTTGATAACAGTAATTTCGCTCTGTTTTGCTTGTTTTATTTGTTTTGTTGTTAAACTTTTTTCTTGCAACTATAACTAAAAATTATAGGACGCAGCAACGTATCAAAATAATTTTAAAATATATTTTATAACAGTAACTTCGCTATGTTTTTTTGTTGTTGTTTCTTTTAGAACATTTCTTGAAAATATAACTTACAATCACAGGACGCAGTACCGTATCAAAATTGTCGCCTGGTACAAATCGGCTCGTCAACACTCGGGCGTTTGCGTCGGACAACCTAACGTTTCCGAGCTGAACCTCACAAAAACTGAGTCAAGATCGATATCAGTACCGAACAATGCACATGAACGAGATGGCCGGAGAGCATATCGGTCGAAACTTTGTAGACATACGAATATCTGCGTTGATGAGGATAATAGTCCAAATAAAAGCAACGTAAAACGTTTGATTTGGCTTGCATGATTATTTAAACTTTTATGACATTACAATGCTTAATGTTTTATTTAACTTTCTTTGTTTTATTTTTGACACGTTTTTCGACAATTCAATATTGATTGTTTTTTTAAAATTGTTTTAATTGCAGTTTGAATTGCCTTAATGTTATGCCAGATAACTGAAGAACAAAAAATTGAACAAGATCTGGCTCATAAAACCGAGAATAAGATTGTAATATAAAAAAAGAAATTGTCGAATCATCTTGCGCTGAATATACCTCGAACGTTATTTCACTATAGCTACACCGTTTTGATTCAGTTGTTTTTCTTTTACGGCATATCAACACTTTCTTTTATCATTTAATACCGAATTTTCTTAAAAGTTTCTGTTTCAAGTTTTGAATATTTTCAAATATTTATTAACATTGTAAAAATATGTTTTTCACATATTTATTAACGTTGTATTATATGTTTTTTCTAAATTTATTAACGTAGTAAATATCTGTTTTTCACATATTTATTAAGGTTGTAAATATAAGTTTTTCACATATTTATTAACGTTGTAAATATGTTTTTTACACATATTTATTAACGTTGTAAATATGTTTTTTACACATATATATTAACGTTGTAAATATGTTTTTACACATATTAATTAACGTTGTAAATATGTTTTTTCACATATTAATTAACGTGTAAATATGTTTTTTACAAATATTTATTAATGTTGTAAATATGTTTGTCACATAATTATTAACGTTGTAAATGTCACTTACTTTTTTAAGAGCCCTCACGCTTAAGCCTAAAATTTTAGACATTTTCTAGAAAAAAAAAATGCAATATATTTTGATCAAAATTAGAATAGATATTTTAGACATAAGGTCTCATATCATAATATTTTGATTTTAGTTTTTGTAAGGGAGATAAAAGTGGTACTAAACTGTTCTCTTTGTTGAATTCATTTTACTCGTCCTGGAACAGGTATTTTTCTAGTCAATATATATATATATATATATATATATATATAACTTTAGTACAGAAATAAATAAATTATCTTCAAGTGAATTGGAATTTTATAAATAAATTATAGAACTTATTAACTATTTTAGGATATATTACTGAATTAACATTTTGAAATTGTTCGCACTACTCTTTAGGATATACTACTAGATTTGAACGAAAACATTCAAAATGGTGTAATAGTGGGATCTCGCACGTGTGAGTGTTTGCTCTCTCTTTTTGTTTGTTTTTTGTTTGTTTTCACCCTAAAATGAAACTGCTGTATAGTGTAGGTGTTTTCAAGACACTTTAATCCAAGAACTTTTTACTATTTGTGAATTTTCTCTGATGATTTTGTTGTCTTACAGAGACGATATTGACATAACAATTTTGTTTGGCACAAGACAAATGAAACGGACCGTTCAAAATATATCTCACAGAAATGTTATTATTTTTTGGAAATGTGAAAAAATAAAAATAAAAATAATAAAATAAAACAATGGTTATTGGAATATAATATAAACTGACATATATTTTGTTCTGTTATCAATAATTGACAAGCATTGAGCTGAATCTTCAAAGGAGACTACAAAGTAAAAGGAACTGATGGTATAAGGTAATACATATATTGTCATTAATAATTATTACTGATCGTCACACTGAGCTGGTTATCCGTCCGTTTATCTCCCTCAACTATATATATATATATATATATATATATATATATATATATATATATATATATATATATATATATATATATATATATATATATGAAATTAAAATGGAAAAAGCGGAAGAAACTTTCTTCCTGGACTTCACCGACCTGATCGGATCACAAAAAAACTTTCTGCTTGATGAGACCTCAGCTCTTGATAGCTGTAGATCGATAACATCGACATGCCAGTGTAGCAGCCCTTGTACATATTCGAATAAAAGCACTATATAAATATATGTATATATATATATATTTGTACAGCATAAGGCATAATCATGTTGACACACCGGTTAGTGTAAGATCACCGAAGTTAAACAATGTTGAGCCTGGTCAGTACCATTCGGGAATACCAGGCGTTGTATGTAGGGAGACGGTGAAATCTCCCTGCAAAAAATATAATAAACCTGAAGATGCCTTTAGCAAGTACTTCAATATAACCTGCTAATCCACACATGTGTTGACACAACAGAACAGCCGTCCGTGGGCGGAAGTTCTGTACTCAATCATGTGGTGAAGCTTTTTGAATGGAATATGTAATTCAATCATGTGGTGAAGCTCTTTGAATGGAATATGTAATTCATTCGTTTTTGGTTTTATATGCGTTGGAACTGTTTGGGTTATTTTTAACAATTGTAGAAATTCATTGTTTTCTTAGCGATCGTTTGAAAATGTGGAGGAAGGCCCTACATAAAAGTTTCTTCCTCGATCAAAAAAATAAAGTAAGATTAGTAATGTTATCCTTCTAAATACATTCTCGTGTTTTTGCCGGTTTGCATAGAGCCGAGCATTCGCATGTGTGGGCGTGCTTTCCTGAGTGTGTATAGCCTGACATGTTCTCAGTAGGAGAAGGCCCGCAGTTAGCTTACATTTGTTACGTGTATGTGTCTTTTTTATTCGAATATTTATTGTAAAGAGTCAAAAAAAAAAAAATGTACAAGCGAAAGGAGGTCAGTGATTTTCGATACTTACCGACCATCAGTGAAGCCTGTTCTTCCTTTTTTTTTTTTTGCTACTTCCTCTAAATTTATTGGAAAAGCGAAGGGGAAAAAATCGCTCTCGCTTATTTTGTGTAGCCATTTATTTTTTATTTTTGTGCAGCTGAATGATAGCCTAACTCTGTAATCATGCAGCTAGTTGAGAATTTAGTGATTACTAGTGAACTACGAGTTCCAAAGACTAAAGCGCACTTGGCCTAACATCGACGTCTAGGTTAACACGTAACTCAGACACTACCCATTCTCTAAAGTATAGTATAAAATCATCTCTCTATATAAAAGGCTATGTTTATCTGTTTGTCCCCATTTACTTGTCTATTCACGAAAGCAGAGTTAGACACAAGGTCGCAACAAGGGGCATCCTGGTTTGGGACAAAAATATTGGCATCAATCTAGAAGGATTTCTCATTCACTGATTTAGGAAAGAAGAGATACTACACTTTGAATAATTTATTTGCTATACAGTAAACAGAATTAGATTCTAACAAATTAGGCATAATGCCATCAAAATGTGGGTAAAATAAGCGTTGTTTGTCATCCTTGGTCTTAAGTAGTAAAATTGACTAACCTACTCTTGTCTAAAATCTTCTCAGTTGCCACAATACCACATTTACTCTAGGGGCTATTCCTTAAAAAAACATTTTTTTCTATCTCTTTTATAACTGAGAGGGGGCATTATCTTGTTCACCTTTCGTCTCTCGTCTACATTGACGAGGATGAAGACGTGTGAATACTTCGAGTAGCTTTAACATTTATACATAAAAAGAGGACCACACGATTTCGCCTTTAAACATATTTTATTAACTAAGCTATGCATCAATTTTCCTTAACTTCTGACTCGATCCACAACAATATTAACGCCTCTATCTATCCGGACGTTTACATTAGAAGTTTGTCCTTATTACAGTATCTTCAGAAACTGACCTAATTTCAAATCGATCCTTATCGCATTATTAAACGAACCAATCCGTTATCTAACTTCGTACCAGCCTGCAGGTAAACCTGATATCAAGCTGCGTGAATTGTGCCTAAGTAATATTATTTATTTGCCAAATTATTTTTTTTACATAACGACGGTCGTTGTTTGAACAGAAAAGATTGAGTGACACCTTAAAGGTCATAGTCGACGAAACCACGTGCCTTCCGGACGGGAATTTTCTGTCGCTTGTCTGGTGATATTAAAGGAGAGAATACGTGTTTAGCGCGCCGCCCTCAATGGAGGGGGGACTCGTACAATGTACTAGGTGTAGCGAGATGAGCTATCCGTCTATCTATCCGTCTGTTTTTCTCCCCCACGTGTCTACAAGTCTCCCATCTCTCTTATTTTTCTGCGACTCTTCTTCTCTTTGTAATTAACATTCATTAAACACTAAACATCGGCGTTCGAATGATTGTCTGCACAGCCAGGCAAGATTCACGACGACGACACGGG
>OY744531.1:45924699-46009699 GCA_963556195.1 Sepiola atlantica
TGTACACGAACGAATAACCGGTAATACCACTTTTTGTGACATTCGCCCAACGTCGGGCATTCAGCCTTCCACTGACAGTGGAAGTTTTGGGGAATACGAATTCACATGCGGTCCCCTATCAACATATATATCCAGGTTTGGGGAGATGACATACACCGTCTGGTATTTCCAAGTGGCCACCCATTCTATACTGGCCAGATTCAACGTTGCTTAACTTCGGTTATTTGACCGAACCCGCGTGTCAACCTGATTATGCCCTATAACATAACTAACTCGATGCATGTCAAAACAGGACTCACAAAATAAGTCAAGGGTGAAGGGCGTGTGCGCTCACTGCGCATTACCGGCTGAGCTATTTTTTTAATAAACATTTTTTTTTTTTTGCAAAACGCATTTTTCCATTTGTGACGGGACTCTTCCACAAAAGTGCTACATCTTTTTATATTAATCAGGTATGTTACACAGAATGTTTTGAACGATAATGTTATGTTATGCTTACACCGGGCAACACCTGCTATCTCTTCTAGTTTCTGATAGTTCTGTACGAGGTGTCATTTTTCGTTCAGGCGAAACTCTCACGATATAATATTTCATTGCTCTGATAGTTCAGAGGATAAGACATTGGAGAAATTCTGGAGTTCGTTTACATCTTTCGGCCGAAAACTAATCTCTTTTTGATGTAATAGGTTATTCTCACTGTTCAGTAAAACATACAAAAGACAATATCAGCTGGCTGTGAGATTTATAATTTACTTGGCGGGCAAACAGCTATGAGGTAAATAGGCGAAAACTGTATAGCACTCTAACTGGCTGGGACATTTGTAATTTATCGGTCGGGGTTCAAATTTCATCAAATCCATTGGGTTCGCTTAGGCAATGTTGATTAACGTTAAAACCGTCACTTCCAATAAGCTACAGTTAAATTATCCGTTTACCCTCAGGGAATCGTTTACGCTGACACATTAATATCTGACTAGCAGGGTTACCCAGCGTTGCCTGGTGGCATGGATAATAAAATAGAAAAGTTAAGAACGTGTGTGTAACGTCTTTCTTGTAAAACTTATCTTTCTATTTCTCCCTACGACTACCTCTCTCTCTCTCTCTCTGTACCCATCCCTCTGGCGAGATCCTTTCTCTCTACGACTTCTTCCGATTGCCCTCCTCTTTAATCCCTCTCCCTCTCTCTCGTTGACAACTGGTTCAATATAATAAAAACTAAAAAAGAAAGAAAGAAAAATAAAAGGTGACTGACTGTTTAACCTAATTGCTGTGCTGATTTTGAAACAACTACAATTAAGAATAAAAACAAAATATTTCTGCCCGCAATGCATTATCTGGCCCCTCTCTCTGCCTATCCCTCTGACGAGACTATATATCTCTACCACTTCCTCCAATTGCACCCTCTCTCTCTCTCTCTCTCTCTCTTGCAACTAGTCTAATAAAAAATAGATAAAATAATACTTCGCTTATATAAAGTTTGCATGTATACTTCCTCCGACATACCCTTGCTACGAAGGTGCTGAATTAATAGTTTATGACGTTTATTATTCAAATATTCTACAATTGAAGTTTTAGTCCGCACATACAGGCAACCAGTCAAGTGTCGTTTAGGTACTTGTCCAGATTAAGACCCAAGCTAAAATCGACTTGGCGTCGGTAGTTTCCGGATGTTTACGCAGACGGCCGGAAACTGCCGAAACGCTTATCTAATCAGAATGCGATAAAAATAAGTAGACAAGTTAACATTTTAATTGATTGAATCGCGAATTTCACTAATTGGTAATAAAAATTGATGAAAGCGATAATAAATTTTAACGAACCCTAATGCTCACCCTAACCCATAACACCGATTAACACTTGTTCAGTGAAAAACAAACTTTTCATGCAGAAAAAATCACATTTTATAACCCTTAACCATAATTCCGTTTTAATACTTGTTCAGTGATATTTTGCTTCAAAAACAAATTGTATGTAAAAAAAACATTTTTTCCAGTTGTTCATCCAGCCTAGTTTTTGATTTTTGGACGCAAACAACCGACTTTTCATTCGGCTTTTTCCAGCCGTCTACATAAACATCTAAAAACTACCGACGTCAAGTCGATTTTAGCTTGGGTCCTAATCTGGACAAATGCCGCTGTTTATTATGAAAATAATGAAAAACGGTTCTGCTATCTTTATTTAGCTAGCTCTGCGAAACGGCGTTGTCCGGGATGCAGTAAATTCATTTTAGTTTTTAATTGTTTCTTGTTTTCACATGATTTAAACTTATAGAGAAAAAATAATAGTTTTACGGCAAACCTGCTTATATTCTTCAATAAAAAAAATATGAGTAATTCCCCCGGCTGATATAAGTATTTATGTGAAAATTTAAAAATGCTTTATATTATCAGTTGTCTGGACCGTAGCAAAGTCATAAATCGTCCTCATAAGTTATCAACATTTATTCATTATTTTCAATCCTCGCATAATATTCATCATCATTGAACAATCAATCGATCAATCCCATCAATCATTATCCTCAAGTTGCCTTTAGTCTTGATAACAAATGAGACAATCTATTAAGAAATACAGTAAAACAATTATCTACTGTACATATCTCGCGTTTTCTCTGAATTCAGCCAGTACATTTTCATTTTCCTTCCTAAAGGGAAGAGAGCGGGAACGGAAAAGAAGAACATGTTCTTGTCATGTTGAGATTCTGACAATCTATGTAAAGGTCGAACGATATGAAATGTTATATGTTAATCCAAAATGAACACTCGTTTCGTGGTGCGCCATTGGGAATCACTTCCGCCCGACTCATCCAATCTGTTCTCATTGCGGCTAACTTGACGCTTTCCACTCTTTGTTGCTTTTCGTCGATTTTTGTGTTGTTTTATTTTTTGACAAGTTATCTTAGTTGATTCCCTTGCTACTTGAGTTAACAACAACAAAAAAATGATGGTCCTGCTTCTCTCCGTCCAGTCATGTACGCGAGCCACGCTGCATCGTGCCGAGTTATATATATAAAAGAAAAGGTCACACCAGCCACTTACAACACCGCTGAAGGAGTTGCAGTGTCTCACGTCCGCGAGAGAGCGGGGGAAACGAAAGAAAAAAGGAAAGAGATTGCACCGACCTACGTGTAGTTGCAAGAGAGTTTGGTAGCTGGTGGGTTGTTCGAAGAGCTGGGTAAGAAAATGGTTATCGATAACTCATTTCCCGAGTAATGCTAAAGAAATATAAACGCAGGCAATCATCGAGTCGCGGATGGTTGTTGGATCGAGTATCAAACGAATAGAAGACTTTTTTCCTCCAAAATGTTAAATCAGAACGAATGCCAGTGCCCGTTTAACAATTGATACTTATCTATCTATCTATCTATATGTATATACAGGGTGGGCAAAAATAAGGGTCCTATTTTTAAAAATTCATAACTTTTTTATTTATTGATTTTTTTTTTTTTTAGAATAAGTAAAGGACCCCTTCCGAAGCAAGCATGAGCCGTATTAGCCCTAAGGAACGTACCCTCATTTAGAAAACATTATTTTTGCTTAAAAAACTCAAAACAGTGTAAAAAACAATACTTTAGTTTTTGTAAGTTTTAAGAAGTGTCTTTCGGCTAAAATTTGTTTTGTTTATTTCAAAAAATCTCGGAAGGGTCAGTCTACACACACATAAAGTTTGGTGAGTTTAACTTTTATTTTGTGGAAGTTATTCAAATTCAAGTTATTCAAATTTAAAGATAGGACCCTTATTTTGGCCCACCCTGTATATGTATATGTATATATATATATGTATATATATATATGTATATGTATATATATATATGTATATATATGTATATGTATATGTATATGTATATATATATATGTATATATATGTATATGTATATATATGTATATATGTATATATATATATCTGTATATATATATGTATATATATATGTATATGTATATATATATGTATATATATGTATATGTATATATATATATGTATATATATGTATATGTATATATATGTATATGTATATATATATATGTATATGTATATATATATGTATATGTATATATGTATATATATATGTATATATATGTATATATATATATATGTATATATATATGTATATATATGTATATATGTATATGCATATATGTATGTATATGCATATATATATATGTATATATGTATATGCATATATATATGTATATGCATATATATATATATGTATATATGTATATGCATATATATATGTATATGCATATATATATATGCATATATATATATATGTATATGCATATATATATATATATATGTATATGCATATATATATGTATATGGATATATATATGTATATGTATATGCATACATATATGTATATGTATATATGTATATGCATATGTATATGCATATATATGTATATGTATATATTTATGTATATATATGTATATATATATATATATATATATATAAATAAATAATTCAATGTCTGTGTTTCTCTTTTTTGTTCCATTTTACTTCAGTCGAACTTCTCGGAAATCAAGGGGCCCCTGCCTGAGGCAAACCATTGATCTCTATATTAGATACATAGATATTCGAATAGTCAATTGAAGTTCTCTTTTACTTCTCAGAAGTTTAGGTAGTTATGAAGTTAAGAACATTAATTTTACTCTCTCCAAATGACAAGTTCACTATCTCATAGTATATCATTCTTCTTGTCTCTGTGTCCTACCGGATTCAAGGAAAATAATTCATCAAGTCTGGTGGAGTATCCACCTTAATGATGTTGGATGAGATGTTGGATGAAATAGCTAACGAGACTAACTTTTTGGCGACTAAAAGTTCGGTTCGCTTTTACTTAAAATAATTTACATATATACATATATATATATATATATATATATATATATATATATATATATATATATATATATATATATATATATGACTTAGCCAACTCCAACTAGTGTGAATAATGAAACTTGCATAAATACTACTCGTTGTGGGTTTTCCGTGCCAATGGATTCCATTTGTTGAAGCAACGATGGCGCTGCAGGTTGGCATTCCTCCTGCAACATTCAATTATTTTCTACTTTGTAACTTTCTTACTTTTCTTAATGGAAGGCTATGAATTCTAACCCTAGGCTAAGCTGATTATATGTATACATAAATGCTATTAGTCATTTCATATTCTTACAATGTTGCATTTGATTCTTTACGCTACAGCCTTATTTGTATCTGTTATTTCTAGTGTTAACAGCTCTTTAATAAGAAATACTAGCAATCGTAAAATATTGAATTACTTTTTGCCAGACTCGGCTGGTACGACTGTCATATGTTTTATGAGCAGTGAAAACAATGTTCTCTACGTGTTTAAGAACGAATAGCTGATTTTAAGATGAATAATTATCTCGCCAGATAAAAGAAAGGAGTAAGAAGGAGTTAGAAGATACTTAAAGTAAGTGATACAAAATAGTAAGGGAGTTTAAGGCGACATGATGCATAGTTTTTAATTTCTCGTATCTTTTCTTCTTCGTCGCGAAAGGGGATGTCGTCTTGATGTCGTCTAGTGGTTGAGTTCTTTCTTCGTTTCTGTACTGCCGTGAACATCGCCGTCCGCTGTGTCTACAACAAAACCTTCCTAACACGATTCACGAGACAAATAATCTTTTTAACTTTGATTGGTTTTATTCAGGCGTCAGTTACTGTCGCTGTTGGAGATGTTTCACTAACGTTGAGAGAGAGACCAAATTACTACTTTATCGTAGTTAATTCCTAGCTTACGTCCTTAACCATTCGAGGAGGGGGAAGAAGGAATCTCATGCCTGTATTTTCTCAGGGAAATAAATTCCTATTTTTCATTTCGGACTACATAGAGAAATACGTCTGTTCGGCTCGCTTCCAAAAACCAGACTTGCAAAACTCAGTACCCCACACAAGAACCCGTGACGTCACAGAACCCCTATACGCAGGTGTACCTTTGCCCCTTGACTTGAGGTCTCGTCAAGGTGGTGGCCCTGTCAACGCCTTTGAGCTCCGACTGTGAGAACAGCTTTATTCTGCACTCGGTTGTACGGGTTCACCCGCACTAAATCGCGCAAGCCAAACTAAACGACCCCCCACACATACGTCCACTTCAAAATGCGTCCGGCCTCACAGGGCTATTATCCAACAGACAGACTTGCGTCAGAAAGACTGTTTAGAGTACAACAGACGACTACTAACGGATTGTAAGCAACTTTTCCAAGGATAAGGTGAATACATTTAATGTTTTACCGTTCTATTAATGATGTGTTTGTATATAAAGTAATAGAAAAAACAATACTTATTTAAAACCAAATTTTCGTCATTAAATAATTGACGATAATTTGTTTTTAAATAAGTATTGTTTTTTCTATTACTTTATATACAAACACATCATTAATGGAACGGTAACACGTTAAGTGTATTCACCTCATAAATGCTAACAAGAAAAGTTTCTCGGGCGAACATGAATCCAAATGTAGTCAAAAGACAAAATTGTAGGTGATAAAGAATTAATAAAAACACAGGAAGAGATTTGGAGCATTTTCTCCATCCCATAGTAACAGTCAATAACTATATAACGCAACACTCATTTGAAAAACAATATTGATCAGTTTTTTTGTCATATATGAATACATTTTCTCACTACTGACATAATAGTTTGAACTTGAATCTAAAGATAATTAAGTATAAAATTAATCATATTTAAAAAAAAAACATTTTTTAAGGAATAAACGGCACAGTTTTAAACATACGAAAAAAAATAATGGAAAAATCAAACTCACAGGAAACGCAGAGTAGGTATAGCTAATTTCTGATAAAAATATATATTTTAAATGGTTATTTCAAATCAATAAATGTAGATACCGTCTTACTTACTGGGAGGCTTTATTACTGCTTTGATAATTGGGTTCAGTCGGGTGTCACCTGTTCTTGTACGATGAAATACACGTTGTACTTCTTAGTAACTATACGAAAAATATGTACACACTGATAGACAATCAATAATATTTTGGTGACTATTTGCTTTTTGCTAATGTAATGTATGTTACATTCATTACTATTAAGTAACCACAACGTTTTGGAGATGATCTCCTCTCGTCTTAGAACTCTCTATTATAAATTGCGATCTGTGTGTGTATCTACGTCATTTTTTTGATGGTGAAAATCGCTCTAGACACGGCATGAAGGCACTCGATCATCGCAAGTATCGTCTATACAAGTTTTTAGTATGGAAATCGCCCCAAACAAGACATGGAGCCACTTGATGTATGGAGCTAAAAAGAACGAAATATGATTATCGCAAAGACAGGAGATGCCTATTGACATTAGTCTTGACAAGACCAAGGCTATAGGTAGGAGAAAAACAGTCAACAGGAAGAAAATTCCACAAGCTTGCAGTTATTGGAAAGAAGCTACTGAAATAAAAAGCTGTCTACAATGAGGTATAAAAACAGCAAATTGATGGAGACCACGAGAACAACGAATCGAGCTGCAACAAAAGAAGCAGGGAATAGATCTAACAATCCAGAAGAACACATGCTATTGTAGTATTTATAGAAAAGGCTTCGATTAGCAACATCACGTCTGTGAGATAGAGGGTACAGACAAGCACAAAGGGGGAAACCAATCAAATTACAGATACGTTTCTGCACATTAGCAACAACCTCAGATTGAACTCAGATTCACCAGCCCGAATATGACAACAGTACTCCATACATGGTCTGATAGATTTGTAGAGATAGAGAATAGCTCCAGGTGTGAGAGAGTGTTTGGAGCGATAGAGAGAAAATTGGATCTGAATAAAGTCTCATAGACTATATTCTGCTCTCATTACAAGGCGATTTTTAGGTGAGGAAATACTAAGAACCGGCGTTTTATATTGAGTCATGCGTTGGACGCCAAGTCGAGCAACTCACTTTCCCTCCTCATCCCTTTTTTATCTTCCTCTCTTTCCTAAGACACTATTTTCTTCCAACACCTCCTCTCTATCCGGTGTTATTTTAGTTTCACATGACACCATAGTTGCCTGACTCACAAGCGTTTTTTTTAAACATTATTATTCGCAGAAAAACGACAGCGAAGGAGCGGCATCCACGTCACTCGACCTCGCAATGATGAACAAACTTGGTGGCATTTTGCCACTAAGTTTTTGTGGCAACTTTCGGCATTTAAATTCCCTTCATAACAAGGGAATGAACACTGGCTTCATTATTAGTCAAGCCTAAGTGTCTCTTGCGGTTTGAAATAAGAAATTGAATAACGAGCATGAGAAAATAGGACACGTATTTTTTCGACATTTTTCCCATAAAAAATATTGAAATAACTTAAAGTGTGTTTACATTTTGGTATTCAAATACGTAATCCTTTGTTCCAACTAAAAATGTTATTCCACTATTATTGTAACTCAATCAGTGGAATAAAATCTATGAAGCAATGTAATGATATTAAGATGCGGGTGTGTTGAGATAATGTTAGTATGTGAAATTTCTGTGATAAGGTTAGAATTATGTAGAGTGGAACTTTCCGTTAGAAGTTGAGTGAGAGCAACAACATAAAACTAGCCGTTCTCTGATCGTACCGGCATTGATTCTATTCGTCCAGGACCCGTCTTTGTCATTGGATTCCGGCAGTTGTGCCACACTATAGACTCAATGTGTAGAAACTCTGACAGGATGTATCTATTGTTTTTCGATATTGAAAGATACTAAATAAGTTGAATATCGGATATTCTCATTCTATCGAAACAGGCAAAGTGTGGTTAGAGAAGCCGATCTCCTAAACACATGAGGGCCAGTACGCGTGTATCGGCAACAAAATACGGCAAACTAGGTTGATTAAAAGAATATATATTTAACTATAATATAACATTAAACCGAAAGTGTTCAATGAATACATAATTCTTGTTATGACATATGGTAGCGAAACATGGTGCAGTTTATAATACAGCGATAAGAAAGCTAAGAATGGTGCAATGCAAAATTGAACGCATTATGCACGGAATCAGTGTACGTGAAAGAAAAATAAACACCTGAATCAGACAGAAAACTACGGGGTAAATGACCTCATCACCAACATACGAACAGCAAAACAAAGATGAACAGGCTACCTTTGGAGATAAACAGAGAGCAGGTAGACATATGGAGCGACAGAATTAACCTTGAGACAATGGGAAAGACCTAGAAGAAGGCCAACAATCTCGGTGGAAAGACGACAGCGACAGCCTACTGGGCCCAAAAAAAACAATGTGGAAGGAAATCAGAGGGTGGGGTTCTTCAGAAGCCATGATGCTTATGATGATCGTGATGATGATGATGATGATGATGATGATGATGATGATGATACAACATAAAGTAAAAACACAACTATTAATACACGTCCCAAAACAATTGAATGTACATTATTCTAACAATAAGGTAGGAAGTCGTATTTAGCAGACTAGGAATTAGAGTGGCGCCATGTGTGTTCGTCTGTAAGGGCTGGGCTGAGACGCGGTAGGTCTGTTCAGTTCGGTGACCAACGAGCAAATAGAGGAATAAAGGTCTAATTTTCGGAATACTTGATCTCACGAGAGCAGGGACTAATTCACGTATTCTCATGAGGTTTCAGGACTAGCACCCTTTTAAGGGGCGCAACTCTAAATCTAAAACTCCCTTCTCCCATAAAAAAATAAGGGATGTAACTGTCGTCCCCATAAGGCTTTAATTTATCAAAGATAAGCTTTTCTGCCAATGTGCTTATAATCACTAATCAGATATTCTAGCTGAAATGTTATCAAGAGAAACATTTTATTAACATGTATGCACATCTGTTGGTAATCTTGAAGCCTTGAAATAACACACTTTCAATAATGATATGCGCACTTTTTTATTGCTTTATTTTCTTTGTCGATTGTATGTGCACTTTATCGTTGCAAGCATTGTAGCAATCATATGAACATCTGAACCTATCCTTATCTGTATTTATGAGAAGTGAACGTGGACACAAAGGACAAGGACTTCTGCTTCCATAATTCCTCATGCATACGGACTTATATCTATTATATCACTCACACACACATACACACACACACATATATATATATATATATATATATATATATATATATATATATATATATATATATATGTATATATGATCATAAATATCTATATTTGAATTTTCTTTGTGATATTCGCATTCTACAAAAGGACGTTACCGCCACTCTTACCGGTTGAAACCGAGTCGAAGTGACGCGCACCTCATGCATATTAATGATCTCCTTTTATTTACGTCATAAATTTTGTTTTGAAATATGAAATGAAAGAAAAAAATGGAAAAAGAAAATTGAAGAACGTATTAAAGAAAATTTTCCATATGAAAAAATAAAGATAGACAAATGAAAAAAGAACGAAGTGTTTACGCGAAAACCTGTCCCCTTTGTGAATGTTTTATTCTAGGCTTGTCGAGGCGAGATTTTAACACGTACGGTTTCATGCTTTCTTCGTTTCTGTTTACGCTTAAGAAATTTTACAAACACGTATTTAGGTACTTCGAAATAAAATGTTGATCAACAAACGTGAGTCTGCGTGTGCAACCATGCATTTTTCATTTTGCCGCCCTACAGCTTCTGCAACGCGTAAATATCAATATGGCGCATTTTTTAAATTGAATAAAATAAAATTCCAAGTGAAAATTGAATACAGTGTTTCCACAAGGTTATCTCCCCTTCCTCTCTTTCAAAATATCAGCCATTAAAGACCGCACATCTTTGGTGGCGAATATTTTTAAAAGGGATACTTAAAGCTAACTTGCACCTAGCGAACTGCAATGCAATTAAACGTTCTACCTTCCGAAATAAAGCCCGGTTTGCTGGCAACAACCAGTAACCTCTTCTTCTTCTACATGTTTCTCAAACGAATTTCTAACCTAATAGACCCCGCACTGTCTGCCAAGATCCAGGCCCTGTCTCATCGCCGCAGTGTTGTATTTATGTGCTTGTTTTACAAGTAGTTGCATAGAATCTGCTCTGACGAACTTACTGCACTTGTGCCCCCTCGACGAAATGATCCCTAACTAGCAGCTAAATTCCACCCTTGAACTGTAAAAGTTCCTCAATGTTGGAAGATATTATACTCTGACAGCTTCTTTCATCGGACCGCTTCAAATTCCGACCGCACCAACATACATGGATTTAAATATCATGTAAATAAATATCTTGCCGCTTAACTTCTCGTCTAGTTGCACCCTATAAATCTGACCCTAATCACAGCAGCCCTTATGCTTCAGTGGCAATATATCTTGTTTGAGGTGAACAAAAGATTTTTTCAAGTGTTTAATCACTTAGTATCATTCATTTTACATCTTAAACCTTTTCATGAACTTAAAAAATGAGACATTGTAGCCTTATCTTACAAATATATACATTGTTCATCTAGTGTGGCTTTATGTTCCTCATATATATGAAGGAATATACTTATATTAAGTGTCTATGTCCTCAAATTTAGTAGCAATAGTGCCCTCTAGTACGAGACTTCGAATTACGTGCTACAAAGAAAGACTACTGTTTATACATGAACACAATAGTACATCGTTGATAAAAGACTCTCCATAATTTGAAGAGCTGTACTTTATTGAAACATAGCTACAGTATGTTGTTTTGTTTTTTCTTTTAAACTTTTATTCAACCAAAATAAGGCATACTGCCACTGAAACGTAATGGGGTACTGTGATACGAACGATATTCATAGGGAGTAGACAAAGTTAGGAATTGTGCAGCAAGATGTTTGTTCACATTACATTTACTTTTATGTATGTTGGTATGGTCGGGGAAATAGGGGCAATGATTGATTTCCAAATGTAGGCTGTACAAGGAAAGGAGCTATTAGAATAGACAGTGTTCCAGCATCTGAATACCACTACCGTTAAGGGGTAGGATTTTGCTGCGAGTCGGGTTGGTCAGAGAAAGTTTTGGTGACCGGCAAGTTCATCAGATCACATTCCCTCGGAGTATTTGTAAATATAACACAAGAATGCAACACTAAAGTGATGTGACAGACTGGAGCATGGCAGATAGTGCGAGACATATTAAGTTAGAGATTCGTTTTTGGCACCCTATCAACCTGAAACTAATGATAAGTAGTCAATAAACAGATAGAATAAGTATATACGATATAGGCACACAGCACGAAGATCAAGACTACACAACTAGAAGATGCATGATTTGATTACTCATAACACGGGGAAAGGAGAAGGTATACACATCTCTAAAAATAATATAGTGTATAGAAAAAGCTCAAGACGAGGGTCATAAAACTCCTTTATTCTTGATAGGTGGGAAACACGATGGAACGGTGGATGTAAATTTTTTTCATAAATTTACTGACGAAGAACTCGCAACTATGAAAATAAAAAGTTGAATCCTTTAGTTTAAACATTATTAAAATATTATTAGTGGTAGAATGTTTTCATCACGTAAGTCATCGGACAATGGTCTACTGATAAATTAGTTTATTCGAGATTTTAGTAAACAAATGAAATTTAAAAGTAGAACAACTGATTTGATAAACAAATGGAATTCCAATAGTAAATAAACGCAAGATATCCATATAACGACTGAGATTATCTTTCATGCGAAGAAGGTTTATGTATGGCAATCGTGACGTAAGCGATACAGATAAATAGACGGATATACAAAAAAAAAAAAGACAACGTACACTCGTGAAATACCCAAAGAAAGGAAGCTGTACAAAAGATGCGGATTATTGTTAATTCCAGAAAGTTAACACATCATTTTTTAAATTTATTTACTAATGAATCGCCTGGTATCAAGGCTGCATACTACGCGGCGACATAGTTAATTCGATAGATAGATTGTCAGTTGAATGATGAAGAATATTATGTGAGTATTAAAAATGCTGAATGGAATGACCAACATTTCATTACTTATGAGGACGATTTATGAAAAGTATTTGTTGACATTCAAGTTCAAAACGACCACGTCGTAGCCCACAGGGATGAAATCCCGTTATAATGTGCTCCACAAATGGGTTTTTCTGGAGAGAAACACTGTTCATGGAAGTCCTGGTCGATGTCTGACACACGGAGGAAGAATTCTGAGTTCTTTGCAGTTGTGGTAGGGAGATGAGTTCTTGCTGTGAATACCATGGAATTTCCGTTTGCTATTAGATACACTAAGAAAAAAGTAGAGTTCATTGCGTTATGATTGAGAGACAAGTTCTTGCTGTGAATATGTTACAAGGATGAATCAGAGATTGAAGCTCAGTCGAGTACTTTCCATGAAAATGAAGATAGAGTAGAGAAAGACTAGCAACGTCTATTCTGTGAGAAATGTTCTGTAGAGAACAGTCGCTATAAAAACAAAACATTAAATATGTACTTTCTATGATTATCATTACCCCCGTTACCTACGTGAAGATGGATACTTTAGAAAAGAATATGATTACAATAAGGAGAACGTGGTTAAACAGGCTAGCCGTATTCATGACCCTGGAGAGATTGGTGGCGTCTGATACCAAACCGAGTCCTGACCTAAATTTAGTATTTGATTTCCTCAGTTTTTTGTAGTATTTTTTTCTTTTTCTAACTTCCTCTCGATTATTTCCCAATTACTGACTACCTGGTAATTTATTTTTTTTACTTTTTAGTCGATTTATTCTTTTTTTCTAGATCTTTCTATTCCATCGATTTTTTCGGGGGCTTTGTTTAATGAAGCTACTCCGCCATCTTTAACCGTACACAAAATGATTAGACGTTTGGCTCCGAATAAAATAGCTTCTTAACTCGGATTTCAAAGTAAATGAGTTCAGAAGACTTTCTTCTTCTCAATGATATTTATTTTATTTTAGTTCACCAAATAGGTATTCCCCATTTCGTCTTTTTGTTGGACTAAATCAACATTTCATTTGTCTGCGTCTCGTCGTATTATTGTATACTTTCAATTTGCGCATTTAATGCTAAAAATTACATTTCAAACTTAAGCAAGACGGACAAAACCTCTCATCGAGATACATGGACGCATCTATAAATGCTATTTCAAACATAAGCGTGACGGACGAATATATCATGTTATAACGATACCTGAACGAATATAACATGCTATTTCAAACGTAATGGTGACAGACGGACATCTCCTCTTTTAGGGATCCGTAACGCATCTGTAAATGATATTTCAAACGTAAACGTGACAGACAAACATCGCCTCTTATAAGGAATCATTTGACTTATATAAAAATGATATCTCAAACATAAAGGTGACAAACGGATATAGCCTCTCGTAGTGATGCTTGGCGCATCTGAAAATTCTTAAAGGAAGCGATAGGTATGGAAGGTCCCAAATTCGATTAGCGATCTTTCTGAAAACGGGGATAATTGCTGTTTTCTGGGTCAGCTGCTGTTTTATGTAGGTGGTATATGGATATTTCCAATCCTTTCAGATTATTCATCATCATTCGTTTATTTATCTATCTCATTAACCCTTATTCGCGAGTGTTTTTAGTTTTGATAAGCGATGACTCATGAGTAGAAAAGGTTTCTTCTGAAATCAGTCGATCAGTCCCCAGGTTAGGGTTAGGGATATATATTACTAGAGCTAAAAATATAATAATTTAATAAATGCTCCGAATTTGTTTAAAAAAACATCATTATTCATACAATTGTTTCTGCCTATTTTCAAAACATACTTCTTTTTCTTGATGATGAATTCAAGATGTCTTCAAAAAGGTTCTGTTAGAGAATTTTTAATTTCCGATCAGATTACCCTTTTCCCTCAAAACAGAACCGGTAACATCAAAGTCGTTCCTTCATTTAACTTATTAATCCCTTTTTAAAAGTAAACCAATGAAAAACTACCTTTTTGGGGGGGGGGGTAGGTGGAATAATGTAATGCAAGATAAAAATTCACCGAAAAAGCCCTTTCAAAACATCATTAATTCATTATCAAGAAAACTGCCTGTTTTTTAAATCTGCAGAAACAAGTGTATGAATAAAGATGTTTTTACTGGAACAAGCTCGGAATTTTTATTAAATTATTACACACACACACACACACACACAAACAAAGCGAGGACCTTCCTCCAGCGCTCAGACTACGACTTTTCCTTTATTACTCCATCATGTCCACCCAAAATTTCGATGTACTTGCGTGACATTTTTCTTCAAATTATCATCGTGAGGAAGTCTTACAATGAAGACGAAACGTTGATAAATATATAAAAAAAGTATCTCTTGGTTTTTTTCTTTTTTCATTTATCATTACGTGGGATTACGCTCATCCTTCCTTTCTCATATATATATATATATATATATATATATATATATATATATATATATATATATATATATCATAATGGTAATAATCCAGGTAAAAAATATCCACAGGGTGGTAATCCAGAGCATTTTAACCGGGTTTATAAAAAGTGCTCAATATCAAAATAGAGCTTTATATATGATAATTTTATTTACACAGACATGTACAAAATCTGCGACGCTGGCATGTCGATGTTATCGATCAACAGTTACTATGAACTGAGATCTCATCAGGGAGAGTTAGAATCCGATCTTAACCTCAGATCAGATTCTCTCCAAATATGATCTGAGGTTAAGATCGGATTCTAACTCTACCTGATGAGATCTCAGTTTATAGTAACTGTTGATCGATAGCATCGACATGCCAGTGTCGCAGATTTTGTACATGTCTGTGTAAATAAAATTATCATATATATATATATATATATATATATATATATATATATATATATATATATATATGTGCGTGCGTGTGTGTGTGTCTGTGTGTTTGAATGTTTATATAGAACAAATGTATAGTATCTTTAAAAATACATTTATGTATTGCTGTACTGCTTTTTATGCATATATATATATATATATATATATATATATATATATATATATATATATATATATATATATATATATATATTGTAAGAATATTACAATATTAGATCAAAATTTCTTTTAAAAAAATTATTTATCTGGAGAAACGATGCGAAAACCAATCATTTTTGAGTGTGTGAGTTTTTGCGTTTCGACAGAGGTGAAGAGATAAATCGCCATTTGTTGTTGTTGTCCAACAGGGGAAACGAGATAAGCGAAGACGGTCATCTTAAGAAGATTAAATCTTCAGGTTGACACATGCCGGGAGTTGGGCAGACACAACGTGGCCATTACTGAATCACCAGATCAATACGCCTGATTATTTACCCCTACTTTTTGTCGGAGGAGGAGGGACTACAAGAAAATGAAGACTTTGGAAAGATAAGGGCTAGTGAGAAGCGAGAGCTTTTGACAGGATCAAACCTATCTGTCTTTATAATAAACACGAAGTGGTTATCTCTGTATAAATAGGCGTATTCGAGACCTTCTCTGTAGCTTAAATAAGCGTGACTAGAGTGGTCATCTGTTTCATACTACGTAGCGGTAAAAGGGCACAGGATTGTTGGAAGTATTGCTACCCCTACAAAAATGTAACAACAATAAGGGAACATGCACCAAAACATATCTTCATAAAATATCACACAGTTCATGGCACTGCATAGTTTTGTGTCACGATAATTATTACGTTCATATCGACTTTCTCGGTGTATTTTATTTATTACCAATGATTCGCCACATATAAAGGCAAAACCACTTTAAGATGAAGATTAAAGAGCTGGATAGAATGATAAATAAATGATGGACGATATTATGAGAAGATTGAAAATCGCTACATATCACCTACCTAGTACAAAAGCAATTATTCCTTCTTTCTTAGAATCATCGCTCATAGAATGTTAGGACTAAAAGCCAAAATTGACAGAGGGAGCAAGATTTACTAGACTGGCGAAAGTAAAACCCAACTCAACTTTCTACTCTCTTAGTACCGCATTCAATAAGACAAGTAGAGTAGTCATTACTAATTCAAAGTGGCTGATGATATTGGTGATTAATTTAAAAGCGCGTGGTGTGTTGTTGGGGAAATAAAAACAGAACTGTTTAAGTTGATAAAAGCCAGCGTAGAATTAGCAACTAAATATGCACTCCAATCAGCGATAATAATAATATTCGCTTGGTAATTCAAGTAAAGATTTCAAAATTTTATGTAGAACAATATCTGGACTTTTCTACTGAGAACTTGACACGAAATGCTTTGACAAGATCAATGAAATACAATAAACTAAATCTATTAGATATTCTTTTCTATTTCTATATTCTTTGTTTTTTTTTTGTTTTTCGTGTGTGTTCATTTTGCTTTACTGTTATTTTAAGTGAATAAAATAAATCAAGGACATATATTTTGTATTGCTGTATTAATTGTTCCTCAGTTGTTGTTACTTTGGGGTATGGCTAACAAGATATTCAAACCATTCCGTGGAATGATTATAGAAGGTAATGCGTGGGAAGATGACTAACGAACATATACTACACTACCCTTCGAAAAAGACGTCATGTATCGGAACATGATCTCATAACAACAAACGAGATACTACACTACATCACTCCAAAAGCAGGTGGTAATATCTGGGAGTATGGTATCATAACTACAGAACATACCCTACATTACGCCCCCCCCCTGAATTGAACACTAAAATATGGTATAATAGTACTATTATTAGAAGTAATAGTATAGTTTCAGCTTCAGATATATAATAAAAATTAAGCAAATTAAGATATATTACGGTTGAATGAGTTATGCAGTTTCCACCTTTTTCATTTATACAATATATCACCAGACCACACTGACGCAAGTAAGATTAAAATATAATATATTAAAATGTATATATTGTATTACTAAAAAAGGTTAAACTATATAACTCATTCCACTCTTATATGTATTAATTTACTTCAGTGTGTGTCTATCGTAACACCTCTGTATTTTATTGCCTTTTCTATATTACCTTCATGTACACACTAAACAATGCTTCAAGCAAACTATGTTAACCTCTCACACACACACACACACACATATATATATATTTATATATATATGTGTGTGTGTGTGTGTGTGTGTATATGTGTGTGTATGAGAGAGAGAAAGAGAAAAAGTGTTTAAATGGTTAGAGTATTTGCAAATCTTGCTGACTAATGAACAATATAGCATTGAGCGTAAATAAAGTAACTAAATTATGCCTTTTTTATTTATCTCTAACGTGGACCCATGAAAAAGGGAAAACACACTCTCTTACATAAATACATCTCTGACGCGATAAGACACAGAAAATAAACACACTATCTTAGACAAATAGTAGTCTAATAACAGTGCTTTCTTGGTATGTTTTCCCCCAGTGACAACAACAACAACGAAAAACAGTTTGAAATAGATTCAAAGCCAGGGTTTGAGTATGACCTATTTAAATATATCGTGAGTATTAAATGGGTACGCTGGGTTCAAGCTCAACTGTTCTCTGGTTCACTATGTAGTAACACCTTTTGCATTCGAGAAGAAAAGGTAAGACTCTGTTTCTATTTGACTAGATATGATTCTGAATAGAAGCGTATAGAATATGCCATCAAATTAATATGAAGGAAATCACTGATATGTTATCGGCGTCAAGTTACATGTCATACTCTACACCAGCTAGCTGATTGAGAGAGGGGGTTATGTTATGCAATATTCCTGATTCTCCTATCCATTCCATCTGGGTTTTTTTTTCTGTCTGGAGAATAGATACTTGGCCATGCAGGTATTCCCTCTCCATCAATGTGTCTGTTTGACTGTTTTTCTCTCTCCCTCTCTCCCTCTCTCTTCTCTCTTTCTTTCCCTGCCTCTGTTTCTCACTCCGTTTCTCACTACCTCTCTTTTCTAAAGAAGGCTAATTCATAATTTTATAAGTTTATAATCGAGTGTCTTTCTCTAGCTCTCTTAAACAGTAGCCCCGTCTAATAATACAAAACCAGTTGTGACAATGAATTATACGTATCCTCTAAATGTTCTATTCTAGTCTTTTTTACTCGTTCGGTTTGCACTGCGTTTCTCTTCGGTCCTTGTGATGACTTCTTCTCAGCAATCATTGTTTTATTCTTCCCTTTTCTCATCTAACGATATTACAGAGTTTCGTTTAAATTTCACTCATTTAAATGTGTATTTGTTATTCTACGCCTTTACTTCCATAGTCACAGCTGGTTTAGTATTATTAGAATGCGCTACTGTATAAAAGACATGCAATATATAGGGTTTTAGGCCATCCGTAAATATATATCTGCTTCTCATATATATATATATATATATATATATATATATATATATATATATATATATATATATATATATATATATAATATGCATGTTCTCTTCAGTAGTCGAACTCCTTGTCAACAGCTGACTTTAAATATGATTAATATCTCGCGTATTTACCGGGTTGTTGATAACGGCCATGTGGGCTGAGATGTCGGAATTTGAGTTTGAAATATAACTCGTGTTCCGAGGTTCGAGTCCGGCGACCGGTATGAATAATATTCTCTACACTGACGATTCCAGAAAGGATGAAACGTATACGTATGTATATAAAAAAAAATATTTATAATTATTTTTCGCCCTAAAATCTAGGCTGGGCTCTGTAGTGAGTAGTATCAACACAGCCGTTATCGTGGCCTAAATGCATGTTCCTTTCAGTAGTCGAACACTTTGACGACGGCTGCTTTTGAATACAATTAATCTCTCGTTGATTTAGCAGGTTGCTCTTAACGGCCGTGTGGGCTAAGACGTTGGAACATGATTCGTGTTCCAGGGTTCGAGTTTGACGGTTGGTATGAATAATCTTCTCTACTCTGACAATTCCTGAAAGAATGAAACGTATACGTACGTAGATAAAAACTAATATTTATGATCATATATATATATATATATATATATATATATTAGGAAAAGTTTCAGTTACAGAACTAAAATTGTTGTGGTATTATTTGTTTTTGTCTTATAACATACTTAAGTCTTTGGATTAGAAACACCATCCGTTCTTTGATTATTGTTTTTTTCTTAGGAAATTAAGCTTGGCTAATATGGAAAAGAAACACATTTAAAGTTTAGAGTTGTTCGTTTAATAGATTCCATCCTGAAATGTTGTTTTTGATTCCATATTATTTTACATGTTATACCTGTTATCATTATTTGAAAAAAGTTGCATCAGAGCCATCCACCCAGATTTTGTTGTGTTCTTGAGCTGATTGTGTAAATTTATACTAGTAATTATCGAAATTATTATTGATAAAGTATATACGCTAAATGGGAAAAGAATCCATTTGTCAAGTTTTATCCTGATGTAATGGCAATAATAAGGAATTTCTGAAACATGTGTACATATGTCTAAAAATTGTTTATTGTTGATTTGTAGAGCATGATTACAAAATATTAATTATGTCATACATTTTCTAATATACTGAATTAATATATATTTTTGTAATCTATATATATATATATATATATATATATAAATATATAACGTAAAATATAATAACACAGAAGTACATAATTGTCGATGCAAAAATTTATTTCAACCATGTGGTTTTATTCAAGCATCAAATTAGACAATTACATTTTTGAAACTAACAGAAAACTTTCTAATTTGATGCTTGAATAAAACCACAAGGTTGAAATAAATTTTTGCATCGACAAATATGTAATTTCGTGTTATTATATTTTACGTTATTCTTGCTCTGTTTACCATATTGAGCTCTCTTACCCGGATTTCTTCCTGGAATTATTCCATTATAACACAAATATATATATATATATATATATATATATATATATATATACCGATTTAAATGTGCACGAAATCAAAGTTAATTGTTATTTAAAGTGAGAAAAATACAGCTTTCTCAAACGTGGCATTCTTTGATTAAAACAAGAATAAATAATTACCTCAGTCTAGATTCCAGCAATATATCGAGACTCTAGAAGAATTTACTAGCAGTCTTTGATCGTTGCATAAAAACTAGATCATATTTTGCGTAATTGGCCAACAATCACTACCCAATGGATGTGTTATTTAAAATAGCTGACAAATATATTTTCTTATTATTATTTACATGTTGGAATAAGTCATATCTGAATAGCTTAACTTCTAAAGCATAATTGATAAGTTTCGTAGCGAACGAAACCGATTAGTATGATACCTTCCAACATATAAATATATTTCTTTAAAAAATAAATATACTGTATTTTACCCCGGTAATTATTTTATTTATAAACTATACACTACAGTGTCCGATAGGTGTGGCAGGGTTTCGATCATGGCCATGCCGGATACGGGGTAGAAACAGGCTTATAGTAGCAGACCGATCCTTCAGAACCGTTCAGTAGGTGAAGACTTCGAGAAAAATATTAGCTCTTGTAAAACCTACAATCTAGCATTTTATTGTTTTTTTTCTATTAACTTATGATAAAAAACAAATATTTATTATTTGTAGCTCATAGAAAACCCTCTAGATGGGCACTGTAACTGTAGTATTAAAACGGCATGGCGTCGCTAGCTATAAATGCATCGTTCCTGTCATTAAGTTGAATGCTTTTATAACGTCAAACCGCCGAAATAAGTGTTAAGATTATCACTGTTTATTCAGTTATCCACCGGTGGCCGAATGGTTCTAGGTGTCGGGATTTGAGTTGGAAAATACGGGTTTTAGAATCACGCGACCAGTTGTGAATAGTGATATCTCTATGCTGATGAGTCCCGATTAAAAAGACCGAAACGTATGCTACATAGATAATAAACAAAAACAAATATTATATATATATATATATATATATATATATATATATGTGTGTGTGTGTGTGTGTGTGTGTGTGTGTATGTGTGTGTGCGTACATGTATTACATTAAAAAAACCCAGATTGAATGTATTCTTGATTAAAATCTAGACGTTTATGAAAACTTTTAAGATACCTGCTTCATATGAAAAAAACACAAGCCGTGTAAACAGAAACTGTCTACGCAGCTAAGGAAGTCTGTGTCTTCGTTTAAATCCCAAGAGATTAACGAGACATTACGTGAATTAGAATGACCGTTTTGCAATGGCGATTATTCATTGCACTTGATTGGGAAGATCTTTCTCTCCGTTCTTGTTGTGTGAGAGATTTATGACGGGCTGACGATGCCATTGTCTAAATGTGATTGGCTCTGTTGCAAGAGCTAATATGCATAACTATTCCCAATGGATTATTCTGATCTCTCTCTCTCTCTCTCTCTCTCTCTATATATATATATATATATATATATATATATATATATATATATATATACATATGTGTGTGTGTATGTGTGTGTGCGTGTGTATGTGTGTGTGTCTCTCTCTCTATCGCACTCTCTTGTTCGCTCCCTCTCTCAGACAAGAAATACGCAGACGCAGAAAAATACACACACTCATATATGTGCTTAGGTATATACATTTAGCTGGGTTCGAATTCTGTCTTCAGTCCAAGAGAGAAATATCCCTTTTTATTAGGGCGACAATTTTTATTAGTGTCCCATAGAGTGGCCTTTTTAGGGGAGATGTATATCTCTCACATAAAAACCAATCCTGTATCTAACTTTACTTTCGTGGGGAGGTAATGAAATACGGATTATTTTGTTGTGCGATTAATATGTATCATCTTTATTTGACGAAAATTGAAATGAAAGGCTTAGGCAGTGGTTATTTATGTAAGTTCCATCCATTTCGACGAGTGGTATTTATATTAGACGAATCAATATTGTTAAGAAATGGCTTAAGTATACTTACAAATATTGATTCCGTGTCGAAATGAAGTCTAAATACATTTAAACATAATAGTTCTCGTTTCGTCATTTATTCGTGGTTTCTTTTTTTAAATAATCGCTCTCATATAGTTATCCAATCCGAGAAAATCGTGTTTTGTTTTACAACTGTAAAAAGTAAGCCATGGCATGGATTGGGATAAAGAGTAGAAATATGTAGCCATAGTTATCAAATTTTTTCACACCTGGTGGTATCACAAACAACCACTTAGTACCTGATTATTTTACTAGTAGTAGAGTGTTAAGTCATTAAAAAAAAGCCTAAATCAGTCTTTAACAACTTCGGAACTTAAACAAATGCATGCAACACCTAGAAACACTTAATTTTATTTATTTAGGAGTGTCTATTCTACGGCATATCAACCTCTCTTGTTTATTTATGCCATAATTTAAAATCTTTGTTCAGGGTTTATGTAATACAGCTACATTGGGCATAATCTGGCATTTCACCCATAGATAGAGGAGTAGTTCATACTTTTCCCATGGTTGTTAGTTTTGTAATTTAATGCGATTGATCCGATAGGCTCAGCCGATTCTTAATCCGTGTCCGTATCATATACAGCAAACATACGAACTCACCTGTCGGTCTGACTTAGGATGAGTGTGTGATTGACGTAATAGAGACCGTTTTGGACTGTGGAATCATCGATATTTAGTTATTTCTCACCGCATGAGGATGGGACACAAGTCCAAGAGGTGGGCAATGAAGTAAACGATCAGAAAAGTAGGTGCACTCTGGCTCCGAAACAAAACTAGGCTGAGCAGCTCCATCGGAAATCCCAGCTAGAGGAATCTCAAGCGATTGTAAATAAACCAATTGATTTTCAAAGAGCTAGAAAGTAAACCGTTGAAGGGTGCACTTCTTAGGATTAACCAGAATCATAACTTATTCCAAAAAAAGAGAGATCTGCTCACCGGCGAGTCAGCCCGGAGGTTGTCCGAATGATGCCAAAGACGTATATTCAGCTGGTACAAACCAGACATAACTAATGCCGTGAAACCGGTTATACTGAGTTTAAACTCTATCCGATATATTATGCTTAACTAGTTGTACCTGCTCGGCGTTGTCCGGAAGTTTTGTTTTTACTTTCATGTTTGTTTAGCTTTTTATTTTGTTTAAACTATGCGTTATTTTTTTTATTATTTTACCAAATTTATTTGTGTTTTATAAAAATATGTTTTTTTCTAATTGAAATGTTATTATTACAGTATCATTAAAAATATAAATTTAACTAAATTGAGATAAAAATATGTTTCTCTAATTAGAAATATTATTACAGTAGCGGTTGATCATTAAAAATATAAATTTGACTAAATTGAGATTAAAATATGTTTTTCTAATTAGAAATGTTATTATTACGGTAACGCTGATCATTAAATTATTACTTTAACTAAATTGAGATAAAAATATGTTTTTTTTTCTAATTGAAATGTTAGTATTACAGTAACGGTTGATCATTAAATTATTACTTTAACTAAATTGAGATAAATATATGTTTTTATAATTGGAAATGTTATTATTACAGTAACGGTTGATCATTAAATTATTAATTGAATTAAATTGAGATAAAACTATAACTAATTTTGTTATGAAAATATTGCCTTTATCTCTTTCAATACATGAGGATTTGCTAAGAATGTTAAAGCCAGTTTTATGACTTTCTATTCGACCGTATAAATGCTTCCAAATTCCTTTTGAATTTCAATGGATCAAGTAGTAATTGAATTTTTTTATGACCAACAGAATATAAAAAGGTCAGCTTGTGTACGAAAAAAACCCCAGAATTACATGCATTCTGATCGATACAATTTAGTATTAAAAATTTTTTTAAATAAGATTTTTAACAAATTCGTTTCATTTTACGCTATTGCCTTTTGATTTCAATAAATATTGGATTAATACCAAATAAATTAAAAAAATAACATGTAAGCCAAGTAGAGAAAGAGAAACACACACACATACACACCCTCATACGCAGACACACGACAAGTGCTCACACAATTTGATTAATACAGTATAACCTACATGAAAGTTACGAACGCACAATTTACCTTTCTTAAGCCATGGTTAAAAAGTGTAAAAGTACAGAGTAGTTAACACTCGAAAACTCTTAAACAAATAAGGAACACCACATAATTTACATAAAACGCGTGAGAATGAAATTCTCTACTGAACCCGTATAGTTTTAAAGTGTTAAAACGATTTGTAAGATTTTTAAACGATTTTAAGTACAGAATAGTTAACACTCGTAAACCCGTAATCCCCCCCCCCGAAAAAAATGCGGAACGCGCGTAGTTTTAATGATTCGCAAGATTTTTTAAACGGTAAAATATTAAAAAAAATCGTTTCCACACGTTAAGATTAGGCGGGTTATGTATAGAATTTCATTCTAACACGTTTTATATAAATGATGTGTTTTTTGGGCGTACGAGTTCTCGAGCGTTTATATTCTATACGTTTACCTAAGATAGCAACTTGCATTCGTTTAATCGTATACAATAAATCGTTTAGGAAAATTATTTTCGGAAATAAGTAACCCAGGCGGATTGATATGCTGTGAAATGGAAAGACAAGAACGAAACAGAAGTAGAAAGATCCTTGGTGCAATTGCACGCGCCCATCATCTGAAAATGTAAGAGATTTGAGCCGTGTTAATTCTAATTGCCTTCCCGAATTAATTCGCGAAAAGAACCGAATTCCGGGTGTTGTGACAGCCGCCATCACAACCCGCTACCAACACCAACAAACGAATGTAAAATAAGAAACCAAAACAACAATAAAATAAACAAATAAAGCGTAATGCGATTATTTATAGCCTTGTCTTCAACTGAAGTGCTTCTTTGTGAAAACACTGTCACTTTTTTCCCCACTGAGTCGGCGACCGTTCTTGCGCGCCAATGCAACCCTATCTTTAGATTTATTAGCGAAAGATCCCAAAAGAGGCCGATGTATTTTTTTTTTTTTTAAGGAAAACAACCCGATACTATTTAATGAAAAAAACAACAACAACAACAAAAAACCCAACTAATACGTTGACCAAATGTAACTAACCAAGGGAAACTTTAGATGGATATTTTAAAAACAAAATGTGTATATAATATATATTCAAACCTTTTTGTGATAATTATTATTTGTTTTGGGGTTAGTTTTGATACTATTTAAAAGAAAATGGCGATATTGAATTTTCTTGCTCACACGTTTCTATTCCGAATTCATGGCTGTACTCTGCCATCAATAGACTGCCTTTCCTGCACCAAACGGTCATAATAATAACAAAATTACCTAAAATCTTTTTCAGGGAAATTTTTATAGTTCAAATTTATTAAATTTTGCTGGAATACTTTTTTAAATGAAAACTAACTATCGAATTCGTGGCCGTGGCCACAATCAGTGCACTGTTTCTTTTGTACCAAACAGTCATAAATACACGTTTTAAGTTTAATTTAGACGGGTTCGAAACGATACAAATGATTGCATGCTAAAAATAATTAAATTAAAATAAAAATCGTTTTTTTTTAATTTTAATTATTTAATTTTTTCCAGTAATCAAGTAAAAATAAAACGTTTTTTATGACTGTTTGGTACAAGAGAAACAGTGCACTGATGGCGGCCGACGGCCACGAATTCGAAATCGGGGCGTGAAAGAAAGAAAATTCAATATTAGCAAAAAATTATACGTATACCAAATCTAACGGAATTAATGAAAGAGGCCACCATCCAGAGTTACACTTGAAAGTCAGAGTAAGTACTCGTATCCTGAAGAGCGATATATGTGATACAGTAATATCGTGGGGAATTCATTCGTTATTCTTATTGTATTTATAATTTTCAAATGGAGATAGATTCTCATAACCCTCTCTCTGTTTATATTCTGAAACTACTTTAGCTGGAGTACTTTGATAAGAATATTTCATTTCAATCAAATGTAATGCAATAATATTTTAATCAAATCTAATACAATAACATTATGAAGTGTGCGTTCGAGCCGAACATTTACAAAAAGAAAGACGACGTTCGAATTTATTTTATTTTATTTATAATTTGAAAGTTATAAAAATTAAAAAATAAGAATAGAAATTAGAATATAGTGTTCAGAGCTTGGAGCAGGAGTAGGCAAGAGCCCTCATTGATTCCCAGAAAACGCCGGGTGTGCCTCGAAAAGGGTTAAAGACAATACATCTATTGAATGTTATCTCAATAACGGTCATTGTATTTAGTAACCTTTTCATTCAATCAATGCTAAGTAAATCATTGAGCCGCTGCCTAAAAATATATTATGATAGTTAATAAATAAAAATAAAGAAGATATTACGGTGGTTAGGCTGCGAGATATGGACATAGGGTATTCCTCCTAATATATATATATATATATATATATATATATATATATATATATATATATATATATATAGTGCATTCTTCCATCAAGGTGACTGAACAAACTATTCTTCCCCAGTGTTAGTACTAATTCATATAAAATCATCGAATTTCGTCAGTTATATAATTTACCATGTATATATAATATATAAATTATTACTATCATGTTTGACCTACAGAAAAATACTCGCTGTTGACTTGATTCAGAATGGGGTATTTATTTTCAAATTCATTTCAGCCGGCAAGTATTGTCTAACTTGCTATATACTTTCTGACTTCCCCTCACCTTTTGAATTAGTTTCGTCTGGGTGCTAGAAAAAGGCAAGATTTTACTCGCTAACAATTGTGTGACGGGACGGAGTTATACTGATTTATATACAAATAAATGCACATTTGCCTGTAATATACAGTTGAGTATATATATATATATATATATATATATATATATATATATATATATATATATATATATACGTATTTCATGTATCCACATAAAGTTTTATAAGGAGATAAAACATTTTATGTATCGATTTTCAGTATTTACTTCAACAGTAGTAAGTAGAGCTAGGTAGCTATGAACATATATTTATGGCAACTAAGCTACACAGAGGCTCCCGCGTTTAAAACACCCGGCAAAAATAACTCCATGCATTTTAGCCTGGAGATTCTTCCCGGGATGAAACGTGGGAGCCTCTGGTGGCTTAATTGCCATGAATATATTTTCATAGCTTACTATATATATATATATATATATATATATATATATATATATATATTTGGATTTGGATTTTAACATTTTGATTCTTAACGGTCCCAACCACGTGACTTCCCAAATTTTGAAATTTTAAATTTCTTTTCTTCTTTTTTTCTCCATTTCATTCTTTCCAAATATGATCTAAGGTTAAGATCAGATTCTAACTCTGCCTGATGAGATCTCAGTTTATAATAACTGTTGATCGATAACATCGACATGCCAGTGTCGCAGATTTTGTACATGTCTGTGTGAATAAAAATAATTATATATATATATATGTATGTGTGTTTGTATGCGTAAGTTTGTCTGGGTGATTGTTTATTAAATTAATACAAATTTTCCTGCAATCCGAACCTGTGGCATTTAGGTTGATAGTTAATTTACTGTTTATCACAATTGCTAATTTATGTATGCTGTAAAACAAATTATCCTTATCAAAAAAAGTAGTTCATGAATCAACTTTAGTACTGTATTCATAACTTGCTCGAAAGTCGGCTTTCTGAATATATCATGTCCAGTTAGCTATGCTTTACGACCTTTCCTGATCTAACGGTTAAATCACGCCACGTGAAATGACGTTTTCTGTAAGTACCAGACATGAAATATAACATTCTAAGACACAAGGTCATGTAAATAACGAGCCGTTGTTGAATATGAGCTCCGTTGTGAGTCACTCTGTGGTTGTAATATTTGTGTTGTCGGCTTGTACGATTATAATTTATATTTATTGTATACTAGAACGAGAATAATTACGGTACCAAGACGGATAAAATTAATTCCCTAATAACAAACAGTTTTGCACCACTTTTATGTATCTTTACGAAGATTAAAATCAAGATACAGTACTATTACATCTTGTTGAAATAATCCTTATTCTAATTGTGATCAAAATCCATTACATGAATTTTCTCTAGAAAATGTTTACAATTTAAGGCTTAACCTGAAGGGGTCTTGAGAAAAAACTGGAATTAAGGGAAGTTAGCTTAATTGGTGTCTAATCATTAAGGATTACATTTAATGCAAATCTGAAATATTTAGATTTTCAAATCGTAGATTGTGCCCATATTATTCCTCTTAAAATCGCTGTCCAAAGAAAATGAAATTTAGGAAATACATATTAATTGATGTCTTATACCTGTTGTTTAAATTTCACAAATTCTGAAGCATCTAACATTTTATTTGAGGGCTTCCATCAACTTTTGACACCTTATTAGTAAACTAAATTAAACTGAATATAGCAATGATTGCGACCTCTTACATCTACCAACTATTTTCCAAAATTAACAGTGACCAGGTAATTAGATTAGTTTAGGAGTGAATCCTGGGCATACAAATATATAAACATATACTCATACATCACTTTATATAAATAGAGATATCTAGTGACAGATACAAATCACATATAAAATAAATTACAAAAATATTAAATAATAGAAATGATTATTTTTCTTATATGATATTACAAATAATTTACTTAAGCTTGGTAAGATTCTGCTGACAAAAATATACTTAAATTAAACTGCATAAGTTACTAAATAACTTATTTGAAAGTAAACGTATTAAAAACAAACGCCAGTCAAAAATGTCATTAAGTAACAATTAGTGCGTCCCCTTTTTAGGGGAGCTGGATTTTCTCCACATTAAAAAACGATCCTATGTTTAACTGTACCTTTCGTGAGGAGGCAAGTAAAAGATAATAATAGGGGATCATTTTGGCTACATGAAATTCTTTTGATGTCTATTTGCATATTTGTTTGCAAAAAATACTGTTTCAAATTAACCAATACATTTTTGTACTAGAAACATATTAGGATTTCGAGACATACACTTAGTATAAAGCAGACAATATTTAGCTATTGTTATTATTTCCGCACAGCTAGAAGTGATGTTTTCGGTCGCATTTTTATTCGATTGTGTACAGCCTAGCGTACACATCGTTTGACCAATTCTCATCAAACTTGGTCAAAATATCAGTCATGGTTCAACTTCGAACTAATTTTATTTAGGAATATCTAGATCAAAGTTTAAGGTCACAGTACAGATAAGACTTTGGGCGATAACTTCGGTTCTATACATTGTAGAAACTTGATTTTTCCAAATTTGATCTAGGAATCTTATGCTTTTGACAACGGTAAGAAGCATGCACATTTCAGCCTGATCAGATAAATAGTTTTTGAGTTGTTATTGTTTTTATGATATAACTTCAGGAATACTATATACAATATGGAGTAGTAAGCCACAATTAAAACTTTGGCACATTCTTAAGTTGACAGACGAAGGAAGCAGTCTCACGACTTATGTTATGTATGTTATAATTTCCGGTAATTTCCTAAATTTTTTGCTACTGTATTTTTCTTTTTTAATATGTGCTTGAGTAGCGGTAGTTAATATCCAAACCTTTTATTACAAAACACACATTGAAATACTATATATAAATATGCTTTTTTTATATCTGAACAAATGTCGTACACATCTGCGAAACGTCTGCGTAAGTTATTTAGCTAGTGGTCATCATAAATTGTAAATAAACAAATGACAGAAATTCGAAAGCTGATGAATGAAAAAGCAATGAAAACTAAATTTTAGCCACAGAGAAATTGAGTAGGAAACAAAATCTTTTAATTCTCTTTCAGAAATAAAAGAGTGTTTTTTTCAGGTGAAGTTATTTGATTCAACTCTTCGTTTCAAAAGACGACATGACAAAAATATCTTGAATGTTGCTATTCTTCACTGTGTATAACTAAAAAATACACGCTTTGAGCAAGAGAATAAAAAACATTACAAATGTAATGTCGTCTTGTGGTAGATTAGAATTAATCATAATGGAAGAAATAATTATTAGATCCAGCCAGCCAAAACCTATATATATATATATATATATATATATATATATATATATATATAAATTTTAAATAATGGCCCTGTGAGGCGGACATATGTGTGGGAGATCGTTTGGTTATGCTTGCGCGAATTAGTGCGGGTGAACCCGTACAACCGAGTGCAGAATAAAGCTGTTCTCACAGTCGGAGCTAACAGGCGTTGACAGGGCCACCACATTGACGAGACTTTAGATCAAGGGTCAAGGTGCACCTGCGCATAGGGGTTCTGTGACGCTACGGGCTTTTGTGAGATAAGCTGTGTTTTGCCAGTCTGGGTTTTGGAAGCAGGCCGAACATACGATTTCTCTATGTAGTCATCAAATAATTAGGGGAATAAAATTCCCTAAGAGAATACAGGCGTGAGATTCCTTCTTCCCCCTCCTCGCATGGCTAAGGACTTAAGCTAGGAATTAAGTACGATAAAGTAGTAATTTAGTCTCTCTCAGCGTTAGTGAAACATCTCCAGCGGCGACACTAACTGACGCCTGAAATTAAAAAAAACCAAAGTAAAGGATTGTTGCCTCGTGAATTTTGTTGGGAAGGTTTTTGTTGTAGACACAGCGGACGGTGATGTTCACGGCAGTACAGAAACAAAGAACTCAACCACTAGACGACATCGAGAAGGCGCACCCCCACGCGACGAGGAAGAGAACGTACGAGAAATTAAATGTATATGTAACATATATACTGACAAACTCGTGTTTCCTCGATACTACAATTCATCAGTGTAGCTAGAACTAGCGGAATTTGAAACGGGGGCCCTAGTAATTGGCATTTAGTGCTTTATCAACTACAGAAGGTTAAAAATAATAACTTAATCTTTTATGTTTTATTAATCAATTTTGTTTGTACTTTTTCTAAGGGGGAACTCTTTTATATGTATATTTATTATAGTACATGAATTTTGTTCGTTCTCTTATATTTGTTTCGGCATTTGAAGAGAAATTAAACAGTCACTTGAAGTTCGTATTGTTCCCACCATTGACTGCTTGTTAATTCACGTACTTGAATGCAAGTGAATCTAATGTTACAGGATGAAAGTTTTTCGCGTAAGTGGAGGATGAAAACCGACCCTATGACCCCGCACTTGTCAAGAAATTAATTAAAATAGCGAGAGTCACGTCAGAATGAAGCGCTTGCATTTTCTGCTGACAATCAGTTTTCCACATTTTTAGGAAGTTTTTTTTAGAATATATGACCTTTCAGTTTTTACTTTTCGTTTCGTCAAGTCACGTGAAAGAACCGAAACGAATCGAAAAAAAAAAGACGTACAAATGACAGCCAGGTTACACGGGGAAACTCGAGAGATTATTCTGATTTAATTAAATCTTATATCTCAAAGGAAATACACTTTTATTTTTAAATATTTTAATTTATCTCGGACAAAAATATATAGAATATAAAAATATCTGTATAGGAAATTCATTTAAAAAAAACAAGGAAGGAATTAAAAAAAAATGCCTTAGAATTTTCGTGTAGTTTTATGATTATGTTATGCATACTTTACTTATGATTATCCAGTTATAAACATTATCAGAAGTTTATAAACATAAAATCTGTTGCTAGAGTTTTATGTCATTTTCAAACGTTATAAATATAAACACTTACTTTTTATTCATTCATCATCATCATCATCATCATCATCATCATCATCATCATCATCATCATTTGTACTCACTAAGAGTTCTCATACAGATCATTGTTAGTGATTGCTCACCGACAATAACCAGTGGCATTTCCTGGAGTCTGAGTGACAACAAGCCTCCCCAGATTTCCAGTATTATTCACCTATTTTCGATAACCACCGCAAATAACCTTGCGGTATCGCAACAGCCTCTTGCTATTGATTTCTCGTTGGTAAGGGCAATTGGTCTTATCTGGGATTTGGGTGGCTATAAGCCTCCCCAAAGTCCCAGCGTTCTCCGCACTTTTCCAGTGGAGGTCTGGTTTGTACTATCCCTCCTCGGTCTCTTCAGCCTACTCGACCCTCTACAAATCTTTTGTCTGGTGTCAGCCTAGGACAGCACCATTATTTTTTTTTGGGCTGAGGGTGGGGAAAGGGGATTATTATTATTATTATTATTATTATTATTATTATTATTATTATTATTATTATTATTATTATTATTATTATTATTATTGGTAGTTCGTGTAACATAATGCGTTCGAACAATTGACAGATCAGGTTTCAGAAGGATGAGTTTAGAGGTAAGCGGAAGTTTAGAATATAACGTGGTTTTCTTTAAAGTGTTTCCTGGTCTCTTTCCCGCCAGCCTCTTTAACGAGGCAGCCAGTTTAAATTTACTAACCCCGGAAACCTCAGTAGATGTGGTGGGTGTACAAGTTAACTAGCATAGTGATGCGCTTCAAGCTGTCTCTCCATCTCTCTATTTCTTTCTCTAACACAGACCTACCTCTTAATATATATATATATATATATATATATATATATATATATATATATATATATATATATATATGTAATTTGTCACTCTGTCTAAAGCTAATAAAACATCTGTTTAAAAGAAGCCTCATGTGTCCGTGTGAGTTGGTTGAGATGAGCGGTTGCAGACTAGGATTTGTATAAAAAATTATACACACCTCATAAACGCGATTCGCAGTGTAAATAATTGTTTTTCTTAATTGAGTGCACATAAAAAAACAATCGAATTCTTGCTCTAAATAGTTGCTCTTAGATTTGCATGTTAAAGAAACTATCTCATAAAAGAAACAACCTACTTCTATGAGAGAATGATTTCAAAACCATTTAAAAAATATTTTTGGATCGCTCAGATTAAAATAACCCGACAGGAAGCAAAATATAAGTTTATCAAAGGTAGGATCTAACTTACGTTCCTACGAAATAATACCAGTCAGCTATGAGACTTTGTATTCATACAGTTAGTGGCCAGTAATACTCACGATGGGGAAAAGAAAATGTTGATATAAACTTAATGTATTGTAATGCCATTTGACAGGCTTCCGCCTCTGCACTGATGTTCTCGTAAACAACTCACGGTTTTTCTGACATGTTTAGTACTATTTTCAGTTTCAGTCGAATGACGTGGGTGGTAATTACTACATACAGTTGATACCTTTCTGTCCCGAGACTCTGTTGTTAGCTGTTTTCTCCTCCTTTTTCACACTGCTACGGCAATACGCACGATTCTCGTCGCCTACACGCCCTGTGAATAATACAAATTGGCATTTTTGCCCGTGTATCTGCCAATCTATGTTCCAATCAAGGCTCAGGTGTATAAGTAACTAAAAATGTTATTTTGAGATCTAAGAAAACTACAAAGCATGTTTTATTAAGACTACTATAACACCGTAAGTTGCCGTAGTATATCTTTGTCATCAATACCAGTAAAATTATTACTATTTCATGTATATCAGCATATATTATATTTTTCTTCATAAATTTATGTAGGTGTATAGGCTTATATATTTTTATCGACATTGCGAGCAATGGTAAACAGCTGTTGCGATAACGAAAATGATTTGCAAAGTTTATCAAAAGAGATGGAAAGTGCTGTAAATCGGAACAGACGCGTTTATACTGAGACTCAAGGGGACACCATTGGTCATTGTCAGTGAGCAATCACTGATAAGGTCTTATGAAGAAATACTACTACTCCTACTCCTCCTCCTCCTACTACTACTACTCCTACTACTACTCCTACTACTACTACTAATAATAATAATCTAGTACTATTGGAGATTTCGTATCAGTCTGTCTGAAGCTGAAACAATACTATTACTTTCAATTCCGTTTACCATATTATTTCAGACTAATGAACTATCTTTTAATGCTCAATTCGGGAGGTAGTGTTGTATGTTTTCTGTTATCATAATACCATGCTACCAGGTACTATCTTCTTCTTTTATACTAGTGTAGGGGTAGTGTAATATATGTTTGTTGTCATGATACCATCCTCCCAGGTAGTACCTCCTCTTTTGTTGAGGCAGTCTATGTGTTCGTTCATCATACATACTAACAAAAGTATACGATCAAGGGGAGCATACTTTTCTAGTAATAATAATAATACTAATTTTGCTGTTAATAATAATAAGAACAAGAAGAAGAAAAAGAAGAAGAAAAAGAAGCAAACGAAGAAAAAAGAGAAGAAGGCAACTTTATGTAAATCATGTCTTAATAAGATACACTTTTTACATAAAGAATGATTATAAAGTCTAACAATGAGAATCAGTCGTCAATTCTTTCAACTGATTCATAATCAACACAGATGGTCGCCATTGATCTACTGATAACTCGATACACATTTTATAGTCCAGATGTTTCGTAATAAATGAGAGGCGAAACATCTCTTCAAAACACGCCGGCAAGATTTGCAAATGTTGCATATGTCGACAGTATTGTATTCAAATATTCCCTCATTATTATTCTAATCGTTGTAAATTCATCTGGACAACGAGCGACTTTTCTCATAAGGTCAGACACGCGGATCAAGATAGTCAAAATAGGAGATCGCTTTACGAATGGCTCAAGTATCGCGTGAACAACTTTTGATCATATGATATTTCAGAAACGAAGAGTCTTATCACTTTAAATTAGTCATCGTTTACACTTTCTTTAAAAAGATGCTACCTGCTGCATAGAAGTAACATCGGCGATTAAACCAGTTCTTCAACCGTGCTGAACTGTTGAGGAGAGTATCTAGTTACGCGGGAACATAGCATAAACACATAACAAAAGGCACATGAACCCACTTGTAGGGTCAACCAACATCTGAATGATAACATATCAACAAGATTCATGTTGCACGATAGGCGATACTACTATGAACTAAAGTGATGTCAGTCTTCTGCAGCTATGAAAGGGCATTGACTGTCTAGGGGTTACTATATATATATATATGTATATATATATATATATATATATATATATATATATATATATATATATATAATGTAATAATAATAATAATAATAATAATAATAATAATAATCCAGGTAAAACATCCACAGGGTAGTAATCCAAAGAATTTCAACCGGGTTTATAAAAAGTGCTCCATATCAATTAGAGCTTTTATATATGATTATTTTTATTTACACGGACATGTACAAAATCCGCGACACTGGCATGCCGATGTTATCGATCAACAGCTATTATAAACTGAGATCTCATCAGGCAGAGTTAGAATTCGATCTTAACCTTAGATGTTGTCTTTATTTAGAGACTTCTTCGGGATGATTGATTTGAAGAAATAACGTACTAGTACAAAAATTGTAAAATATTTCATGCGTTTAAAAACAAAAAAAAGATTCATTCTATTTAATAAACGCATCACACATTTTGAATTCTTACGGCTATGGTTTGTTCTTTCCAAATATGATCTAAGGTTAAGATCGGATTCTAAGTATACTTTTAGTAGATAGAACCTATAGTGAAATGGGTTAAGCTCAATATACGAGATAGAGCAATTATAAAGATAGATGAAAGAGGGGTAAGCATGTACGAATGACAAGAATAATAAACATGTTTTTACCGAGTACACCTGGCATTGAACAATCGAAGTTGAAATAAATTTGTCATTCGTACATGTTTATCCCTCTTCCTTCATCTCTCTCTCTCTCTCTCTCTCTCTCTCTCTCTCTCTCTCTCTATATATATATATATATATATATATATATATATATATATATATATATGTATGTATATATATATATAAAGGGAAACATAAACATTATTAATATCAACGTTTCATCTTTATTTTAAGACCTCTCTTGAGATGATTGATTTGAAAAAAATAACGTACAGGTACACTATTAGAAAATATGTGGTGCGTTTGTGACGTGCAAATGTTTTTGTTCTTTTTTCGAACAAACAATAGCCGAAAGAATTCAAAATGTGTGCTGCGTTAATGAAATGGAATGAATCTTTTTTTTGTTTTTAAACGCACGAAATATTTTACAATTTTTGTACTAGTACGTTATTTCTTCAAATCAATCAACCCGAAGAAGTCTCTAAATAAAGACTAAACGTTAATGAATATTTAAATAATTTTGGTTTTTCATTTTTAATTTTCCATAACGTTGGAATATTATTTCTATAATTTTCATCACATATATATATTTTTATATATATATATCTCATTAAATATTACGGACAACATGTCTGCATATCTTTTTTTAATCGTTTCTAAGTTTCTTATTAGTTTTCAAATTTCGTCCTGGAATTAGCCAATGAATTTGGAGTACACGTTGTGTTCCTAATACTTTAGGATATATCCGGAGCCGATTTAAGGGGTGGGTATCAAGTACTCATTAACAGAATTAAGTTCGATAATAGTAAACACATCTTAAAATACTTTTAATACTAATACTAATATTATATTAATATTCAACCGATCTCTGAGTTCTTGCTAAAACCATCACTAAATATGGGGGAAAATACACATTCTTTACTTGATACCAACCCATGAATATGGCTCCGGATCGATCCAAATGTGCTTGGGAACACATCGATTATGGAAAATACATCGGCCAATTCCAGCCTGAAACTCGAAAACTAACAAAGTACTTAGAAAGGATCAAAGAAAAGATATGTAGATACAAGATGTCAGGATTATATTTAATGAAAAATGCTGCCTTTATATTTATATTATATATATATATATATATATATATATATATATATATATATATATATATATATATATATATATATATATATATATATCTGGGCAACCTTTTTTTCTAGGGCATCAGTTAAAGATCCGATAACGTTCGGTGAACCCTTTAGTTTGTCTGCTGTTTACTGCCCGTTGTGTTTAGGTAAAAATAGTACTTATTTCTCCAGTATCACGTGATAATTACCGATAGCATTGGGGATAGAGCGAAAGCGTGCGGAGACTTAGTTAACTCTGTGAACAGGATTTCACCCTGTGACCGTCTGAAATTGTAACTTCCTACACTGATGAGAACTAAAGCTTGAAACACCAGCGTATGTAAGTAAACATAATTATATATATATATATATATATATATATATATATATATATATATAGAGAGAGAGAGAGAGAGAGAGAGAGAGAGAGAAAGAGAGAGAGGGAGAGAGAGAGATAATTGTTAGTATATGGAATTAGTTGATTAGCATGTGAACAAATAAGTAAAAAAAATAATGACACCGATACTTCTCTAAAACCAACTCGTGAATCCGACATTAATCTATGGTAAACAAATCTACCGCTGATTAAGGTCAGGTTCATGATCGAAATATCGGTTGGTTTTGTCATTGTTAAAACTAGTTTAGTGGCATACTGATCCACTAATTCCAAATTCTAATCATTCCATTGTATTCCATGATTTTAACTTCTCTATATATGTGCATCTGTATATACATTTATTTCAATATATATTTATATAAATATATGTATATCCGTATCTCTCGATCTATCTATTTCTTTTTCTCTCTGCATATATAATGATGATTTTTTCATGTCCTCAGCCCCGTAGATACATTGACCGTTTTATCTTAAAATGTTATTAGCAAAGCAAATACGAGTATTTTTTAAAAAACCCCACTATAAATGGAAAATTGTTCAAACACCGTTCGATTGTTTACTTAATTAAAGCAAAACTATTTAAAACCCCTAATATCTGTTTAATTAACTTTATTGCATTAATTTTGATTTTCTGAGCCACTGGAGCTTTACGTAAAGTTCAATAAACCAGACAGCAATAAACCCGCCAGCAACAGCTAAGGTAGAAAGCAAATGACAGCTATGGACCAGAAAGCGACAGAATGACTCATCCTTCTATTGACATGAGAATCTTCCTTCTTACGCCCCCTGACTCGGAAGCACTATGCGCACAGTGGAAGACAATCAACCGCCTGCAAATAAGAAGTGAGCAATCAAAAGCTGTGATGGTCAGAGTGGGCTACAAAACCGACCCAACAATCTGCGAATGTGGGGAGGAAGACCATACGATGTATCACTGCCATGTTTGCCCTCTACTACCCAACTACTTCAGCTTCAAATATCTCGCAAAGTTAAACAATAAGGCGTTACAAAGATGATAGCCGCCTAAAGCGCTGGGGTTCAAAAAGTCATTTTAACACAGAATTTGTAATTCATTTCTGGTGAATTTTAACGTATATAATAATTAATGTGTTCTCAATAAGAATTTGTAACTTTTTTTCACATAGAAAGTACATTTGAAGCATGCTAGAACATGACATTATCTTTCTTATGTTGCATAAGTTCAACTAGTGCACAATGCGTCAGAAAACCATTTTAATATAAATAATATGGGGAGATTGATCCACAAACGACCGGACAGTATTAAAGTGGTTTCAGAAATTCCGCAGCGGAGATGAGAACCTTAAAAATAAAAAAAAGGTAGATAGCGGCCGTGTAATCTTGACAAAAAACAATTGCAAGCACTTGTTGAGCAACATTTACGTCAAGTGTCAAAGAAATGTCTCTGACACTTGCTGTCAGCACTGCAACTGTTTCACGATATTTACAAAGTATTCGAAAGGTGAAACAATTCATGAATACATTTATGTTTCTCTTACCTGTTGCGGCATTTATCCTTGGCGGGTTGAGCCGGCTTCTTTCAAAGCTGGAAGTTTCTAGGAAACATTAAATTCACAAGATGGCACTAGCCGAATGTATATACCGGTAAGCGGAAAGGATAACGTTAGCTTTGCAGTTATTTGCAGGGAAGTGTCGTCGTACTTCTACATACAATGCCTGGTATTCACCAATGGTCACTCATCCGGTACACACAAGGCTCAACGTCCTTTATCTTCACTTAACGAAAACCGGTACGTCAACGTGATTACGCCATTAATTCCAAAGAATCGAATCTGAATGTTCCTCTTGCTTCAACATTATTTGCTGGATTTCTAACATTCAATCAAGAAAATAACCGAGAACAGAGCTAAACCGTGACAGAAACTGTTTCTTTAAAAACTGTTTCTTTAAAACATGAATCTTTAAACCCGTATTCTTATTAAAACATTGAATTTCTTCGAAATGTCAAGAATTCTTTAATATACTTGAATATTCTACATTCATTTGAAGCAAACGAAAATCTATTGGGACGTGTTTATTGAGTCAATACGAGGGATGAGAAACACTGGGAACGGCTTCAGATCCAGTACGACACGCTACATTCAATACACGTATAATAATTAAAATTGATTATTGGAATCGTGAAGTTGAGAATCAATCCTTTTCGCACACCTGTTCGGTGATAGAGAGGGCAGTAATTAATGGTTTCAAGGAAACGTACCAGTGACTGGTTGGAAGCAGAAGATGATTTAATTATCAACTCATTTATCGGGAAATTCATTCGACGGGAAATGTATATAAAGGGATTTTAATTTGATTTATGTAGCAAGGAGATGAAAGTAAGATAACACAAATTTCATTAATATAAAGCAAATATAAGCACATACACCCCCATCACCCCACATTATATATATATATATATATATATATATATATATATATATATATATATATATATATAGAGAGAGAGAGAGAGAGAGAGAGAGAGAGAGACAGACAGATGTAATTTGTGTTCGCTTGCCACCATCTTTTTTCTACACACAGATATATATATATTTATAAAACTCAATGTATGTGTGTGTCTGTGATTTTTGTGTGCTCCCTATAAAAAGTAAGGTTAGAGATTCTACATAAAATCTAAACGAGTATGTTTATGTAATATTTACTGGAGAAGACAATATATGTGTTCCGAAATGTGTAAGTGTACCCCGAAGGAGTTTATGAGGCCATGACCTGCGTAAAACTTTAAATATATCCTATTTTTATGAAATCTAAATCACATGTATAACATGTCCTGTAGAAGACAATGGAAGTAGTCCCGTATCTCTATGTTCCCTACTAACTTAGGCGTATTATAGGGGCCGAACCTTCTTTTAAAACTTAAAATATACTCTATTTTCATATCTTTTTTTCAAATCATAAAATTCATTGGGGAAGACAAGTGAAGTAGCACCGAATCTCTACTATCTACATTTCCCTCTATGTGCCGAGTATCTACGTGCCTCTTAAGACTTCAAATCTGATGTTTACTATGGGTGTTATTTTCAAAGTCGACTTAAAAAATGTCTAGATTTTTAACTGGGAAAGTATCAAATTATAAACATCGATGCGCGGTTTCGATTCTATCCTCTGATTTTTGAAAATAAAATGATAATGAAATAGAAGAATATATGTTTCCCTTTTTAATATAATAAAATAAATATATAATAAAAGTAAATGAAGAATGTTGGCATATTAATGACATGACGCCTCTCCGTATGCCTGTCTTCATGCCTGTCTCTCTTTCTCTAATCCTCTTTTCCCCCCTCTTTCTGTGTCTTTGTCGCTCTCTATATATCATGATCTATGAATATATTCTATATAATAAAAGTGAACGCCTGTGTGTGCGGCTGTCCGTTTATAGAAAGACAATAAAGATTGTACCTAATATATAAAGGGTTATACACATGTAGAATTTTCCTAAGAACATAATGGAAAAAAGTTTTGACTCTACAGGTGCTTTAATAGGAAAGTTACGAGCTTTTTCCTACATTTTGCACATAAAATAGACATTTACTTGAGTTTTATTTTACAGATGACCTAACAAATGTCTGAATTAATCAGTTGGAAAAGTATAAAACTAAAAACTTCGAGTGTTCAGTTTCGATTGCGCCCACGAATTTTACAATAAAATTACATAAAATCAAATAATATATTTGTCTTTTTGTAAATATAATAAAATATCAGTGTAAAATGTTGATACATTTATTACGTAACGCATCTCTGTCTTTTTGACAGTCTGCCTATCTCTCTTTCTCTTTCTTTCTCTTTCTCTCTCTCTCTCTCTTATATATATATATATATATATATATATATATATATATATATATATATATATATATCAAGATCTATCTATATAATTTATAACTTTTATAAAATAAAATGGAACGTCCGGGTTTGAGTGTCTGTATGTCTATAGAAATACAGACTAGAGAGTGTACCTAAAATATAAAGGTTTACACACATGTAGAATTTTTCTAGGAAGTAGTCCTGACTCTGTATCTCACTATATATATCTAGATCTATCTAGATATATAGTCAAGGAAAGTCAATTAAAAGAGTTTTTTTACATAGACGATTTGATTTGACATCTTTTTTCTCCATACTTTTGCATATTTGAAAAGATAGAATGAAACATTATGTAGATTACATAAAAGCCCCTTTAATATACAATAGATATTCTAAATATGTTTATACTATATATATATATATATATCCATATATATCTAGTATGAAAATATATCTATGACAATTAAGCTACAGATGCGTCCATGTTTCATCCCTGCAGTGAATAATCAGGCAAAGTGTACAACTTTATGTTATTGATTCTTTTTGTGAAGTATTCTTTAGTCAAGTTAACAAACCAATTCGATACGTTGTTATTTGTGTAGCTTAATTATCATATATATATTTTCATACTGCTACTACTACTACTACTACTACTACTACTACTACTACTAAGCTCTAATCATGTATTGAACACTGTTGAACTAAATACTGAAAATCTATACGCAATATATTATATTATATCACTTTATAATATAGATGAAATAATTATGTATGTGTGTATAATAGGCTACCGGTGACCCGTTGGGTCACACCACTACCACTATTTTTTCCACTGATTTCATTCGGAAATTCATAAATTGTGATATATGTGTTAGGAGATTATTTTTGTCTAACTAAAAATAATGAGTCTCTTTACTTTATATCACACTTATGGATAATTAAGAAGTAAAGCAACTTACGATTTTTCTATCTAATTTACATACGTGTTTACGGTGTGTACGAAACACTATGTAATTAAGCTGCAGAGAGAAAGTCACTCTTTCTTTAAAATGTTTAGATACATTAAGGAATAGTAGAGAGTAATTGAATCAAAACAGTGGAAGGGGCGAGATAAATATATAGAGAACTAAGAGAGAGAGAGAGAAAGAGAGAAAGAGAGAGAGACAGACAGACAGAGAGGCAGAAAGGAGAGAGAAACGAGTAACTTGTTCAGAAGTTATAAATTATGGCTAATAAGAACAATTATTCTTTTTTCAAAATAACTCAATGCTAGAACTATTTATCATCTACTTTGTCTTATTAAAGTATACTTGAAACAAAACATAAGGAAACAAACATATTGTATAATAATAGTATATATACAGAGTAATTGGAGTGGAGTCTATAATAATAATAATACTACTACTACTACTACTACTAATAATAATAATAATAATAATAATAATAATAATAATAATAAGAAGAAGAAGAAGATGATGAAATAAAAGAGAAGACGAATATACGTACTGCCTTTCTACTTAGTATGCAAATCGAATTTCTTTTAAATAAATAAAAACCTCTCGATTCAATCAAACCAGTATTAACCATATGTTATGTTAGCGTAGGTCTTACTTAAAAAAAAAATGGTCGACCGCCTACGAAGATTGAGCTAAATTGAAAAATTATTGAATAAGAAAACATATAGTAAAAAAAAAAAATCGGATATTCAGCAAAGATAAAAATATTGAAATCTATTTATGTATACAAAAAACTCATATCGTTTCCCATAGGCAAACATTTCACTTTTAACAGAAAAAAGTCAAACGAAACAATCAGAAACCAGAATTGGCGTTTGCTTATAAAAATTGGATTTCCTTTTACAAATTACATAATATATATATCTTAACCTTGACATAGTCGTTACTTTATTATTGTATGTTATATATACATATATATATATATATATATATATATATATATATATATATATATATATATATATATATATTCAAAAGAGCTGTTCGTCCTTCATACACGAAGAAAAGCAAAATATGTATGTATTCAACATTAATAAACAGAAAAATAAATTATTGAGACCATTCACAAGGAACCCCGCTACCCACAGAGACGGCCGCTACTGCTAACAATACAGAAGCATTCTAATATTCTGTATTCCTCGTTACGGTTGTACTTCCCTAACACTAATATACGGCCTCTAATGAGTTGAAATCATCTGGATACTATCTAAATCTCCTATTGCAGACTTAGAACTTATATATAGCCGTACCCCCCCCCCCCCGAAATATATATATATATATATATATATATGTGTGTGTGTGTGTGTGTGTGTGTGTACGTGTGTTATTATAGATGTACATAGAGGGCAATGTGTTGTAATAGGAGAAATAAAACAAGACTGTTAAATTACGTTTGTAATAGCAGAATATATTTTTTTTATTTCATATGACCAGACTTAGGGCTTGATACACGTGCTATACATTTTTGTCTGTTACCCATGAAACTCAAGGTATTAATGTCTGATAAAATTATTGTATAACATGATATAAATTTATATATATATATATATATATATAAGTTTGGGATATATTGTCCACAGCGGTTGGCGTATTAAAGTGAAACACTGAGTCGCTTTACATTGTTGAGTCTATGTCTTGAAATATCAATCTGTGTGAGCTCTCTCATCGATGTTGTGCGCTCTCTTCCATAGATATAGCAGATACTACTACTATATGTATTAATCATACGTCTGTGGGTTTAATAAAGGGTTTAGTTCGAAATTGCGTACAAATTATATAGTTTCACTATTAGGTTTTGAAATTCAAAAAAATGCTATTGCAGAAAGAGGTTAGATCGGGCAAAACTTTATCAGTATAACAACCAAGATGAGAATAATATTAGGTCGTTACAAACATAATAGCCACCTGAAGCGCTCGTGTTTAAAAGTCGTTTTAACACAGATTTTGTTTATTATTTCTGGTAAATTTTAACATATAATAATTAATCTGTTCCCAATAATAATTTGTAGCGTTTTTTTGGATAGAAAGTATTTTTAAAAGCATAGAAGATCCTCAATGATGAACATGCCAAAACATTACCTTCGCTTTTTCATGGTGCATCAGTTCAACTTGGACACAATGCTTCCGAAAATTCTGCCAATATCAGTAGGGCATAGGAAGATGACTCCACAAGCGATCAGACATTACGAAAGTGGTTCCAAAATTGTGTAGTGGAAATTAGAACGTTGAAGATGAAGAAGGTAGGGGACGGCCGTGTAATCTTGACAATGGACAATTGCAAGAACCTGTTGAGCAAAATCCACGTCAGTGTCAAAGAAATGTCCCAGACACGTGCTGTCAGCACTGCAACAGTTTCACGTCATTTACAGAGTATTGAAAGGCGAAAGAATTTTCATAAAATATGGACGTTTCTGAAATGGGACAATATTTTTGTAACGACCTTATCGTTAAAACATTGCAAATAAATAAATCGGCACTTTCGTATTCAATCTGTAAATCAACACGACAAATTCAAATAACCATTTCTTATTTTACGGTTACCATTGTGAACATGATGCCATTTTATTATTTGCTGCAAAATACGAAGTAACATGACTGAGTATCCTCCATGCCCTACGATCTTAGGTCAAGGTGTTCGCTTTTTATAGATGGTAATGTTCGTCCATTTAAAAACGGTATCAATCTATTTTTTTCTTTTGTCTACCTTCCGACTGGTTTCCTTGTATTTTGCCTTCAACGCATATTTTGCATAGTCACACACTTAGACGCTTAACATTACCAACAAATCTCAAGACTTTACATTATGATGTAATCTATACTAATACAATATATGTTTGTCTGTAAACTGACTACTGTAAGGTTATAAGACATAGGAACTTAACATTTAGAAACTATATTCCCATACCCGTATATATAGCTTTAAGGTTGTCATACTAATCGTTTTCCACATAAAGAGGTCACCCCTCCTCGTGAAAAAAACGTCTGTATATTTAATTTAGAATTCAAAGACTAATGCACTGAGAACGGAAAGAAAAACCTTTGGCAATCTTTAAATTACAATGACAGACGCTCCACGCCCAACAGAAATTAAGTAATATCCACGCCTTTGGGGATATTCTATATGAAGTAATTTTCCACAACTTCTTTTTTTTTTAATTTAGATATAAAATAGTCTCATGAAAATCATTTTTCATCCGATGGTTTCCATGTGGAAGAAAACAGCTGTTTTTTGTGTACAATGCTTATTTCTGTCACAAGGGACTGGAGACAGGAAAAGAAAGAAGTGTATTTCTCTCTAATATCAAAGAACGATTTAATGTCATGCACCGAATAGGAAAAGGCCCAGTATAAATCGTAATCGTAGCCGGATACGTGAACAATAATGGATTATACACACACACACACACACACACACACACACACACACACACACACACACATATATGTGTGTGTGTGTGTGTGTGTGTGCGTGTGTGTCATAAAAAGCTATTGACTTCTAATTCTGAAAGTAATGGGCTATTTTTGTTTTCACATCAATTTTTTCATTTATGGCATATTTTGCCATTCTTAAAATACACATGATCATAGTCACGAAGAACAAATGTAGTATATATTATGAAGTCAAATATATAGGCAGATTTTTTTAATGTTTTCAAATAAAACTTACAATTATGTGAAAAGCGCACCAATTAAGACTGGCAATTAAAGCTAGCATTCTAATGAAAGTTTCTACTTGACATATATGGAATATGGTTTGCTTATTTTACTGCACGTAGGTTTAAAGTGTTTTAGCAGACAAAACTGTAGAACATATATATATATATACATATATATATGTTGCATATATATATATATATATATATATATATATATCCTTGATTCTATAATAAAGATAAATGTGTATTAATCTGTATATTTATATAAATAAAAATATCTACTTTCATTCTGTCACGCAAAAGTTAGCGAGTAAAAACTGTGCCTCTTTTTAGTTTCCAGACAAAAGCATTACAATTTGTGAAGAGAAGCGAGCAAGAAAATAACAAGTCAGACAGCCACCATAGAATTACTCCACTGCCTCAAATCTACCACTCTATGATACAAAGTCAACCGTGAGTGTTTTTTTGTAGGCCATCAGAAATGAAAATAATAATTTATGTAATGAAATCAAATTTTGCCATTTTGGACGAAAGGTTCACACTAATATATATTCTATACTTCAATTCACTTCAAACAAGGCACACTGCCAGTGATCCTTAAGGGGCTACTATGAATTAAAGACCAGATTTATAGGGTATCCTAACTGCGAAATTTTGCAGGAAGATGCTTGTTTACATTACATTTAAATTTGTGCATGTTGGTACAGTATAGGAAACAGGGAGCACGGATGGAATTCCAAAGGCGAGAAATTCGAGGAAATAAACTTTCCGGCATCTGGGGACCTCTACAATGAATAGTATGATTTTTATGCTTGTCCGGTGTGTCGATGGTATATATGTTAAGGGGGCACACGTTCACATCTAAGCTTCTTATATTAATACGTATTACCGTTCACATTGTTAGCTCCTCATATTTACGTATTACCGTTCACAATTGTAGCTTCTAATATGTATCCGTATTATTGTTTACATTTTAAGTTTTCATATGTATACGTTATACCTTTCCCATGTTCATCAATTCATAGCTATATGTGTAGTCTTTCACAATTTTAGCTTCTCATATGGATACGTAGTACCGTTCACGTTCTTAGCTTCTCATATATATTCGTATTATATCTTACATATTTAGTTTCGCATATGTATACGTATTAAAGTTCACATTTTTGCTTCTCATATGTATACGTATTACCGATCACATGCTTAGATTCTAATATGTATACGTATTACCGTTCACATGTTTAGATTCTAATATTTATTCGTATTACCTTTAACATTTTAGCTTCTCATATGTATACGTATTACCGTCACATTTTCAGCTACTCATGTGTGTACATATTACTGTTCACATTTTTAGCTTTTCATATGTATACGTATTATCGTTCACATTTTCAGCTTCTCATATGTGTACATATTACTGTTCACAGTTTTAGCTTCTCATATGTTTACGTATAGCTGTTCACATTTTTAGCTTTTCGTATGTATACGTATTATCGTTCAGATTTTTAGCTTTTTATATGTATACGTATTACTGTTCACATTTTTAGCTTTGTAGATGTTTACTTATTACCGTTCAAATTTTCATTTTCTCGTATGTATACGTATTGTCATTTACATCTTTAGCTTCTTATATGTATACGTATTACCTTTCCCATTGTTTGCTCCTCATACGTATACGTATTACAGTTTACATGTTTTGCTTCTCATATTCATACGTATTATTGTGCACATTTTAGGCTTCTCATATGTATACGTATTACCGTTCACATTTTAGGCTTCTCATATGTATACTTATTACCATTCACATTTTTAGGTTCTTTTATGTATACGTAATACATTTGTTATAATAAAGAAGGTTGTTTACGTTTGAATTAAGTATTTTACAAGTTTTTTTATCTAATACTGTTATTACTACATTAAAGTATATGGTCAAAGAAAGATCTCTGTTGCACATCGCGTTTATTTTAATCTCGACACTTTTTGACATCTTATATATATATATATATATATATATATATATACAGGGTGGGCAAAAATAAGGGTCCTATTTTTAAAAATTCATAACTTTTTTATTTATTGATTTTTTTTTTTTTTTTTTTAGAATAAGTAAAGGACCCCTTCCGAAGCAAGCATGAGCCGTATTAGCCCTAAGGAACGTACCCTCATTTAGAAAACATTATTTTTGCTTAAAAAACTCAAAACAGTGTAAAAAACAATACTTTAGTTTTTGTAAGTTTTAAGAAGTGTTTTTCAGCTTAAATTTGTTTTGTTTATTTCAAAAAATCTCGGAAGGGTCAGTCTACACACACATAAAGTTTGGTGAGTTTAACTTTTATTTTGTGGAAGTTATTCAAATTCAAGTTATTCAAATTTAAAGATAGGACCCTTATTTTGGCCCACCCTGTATATATATATATATATATATATATATATATATATATATATATATATATATATATATGTAAAATAAACTAATACACAGACAGCTGTTTTATCGTCTACTATCCCTCAGTTTGGCTAGCTGAAGCGATATCTGAAACCCGGACATCACTGGCTTACGTCCGGTATTCTACCGACTTAACTACCAACCTTTACTGCTCTTGGAATACATTATATCGTATAAAATGAAATTATTTTTTTTTACATTTTGTACGATATTAATAACATTAAGTACTCACTTTCTGTTACGGAAGGGTATTGCTTTTACACAATCTTGACTTATTCTTATATGTTTTTTGTCTTATGTACGTTGTTCGGTCGGCTAATAATAGAAAATATTACACTGGAAAGGGAAGGCTTAAAATGTTAGAACATTTAGTACTAATGGTATGTTTACATACTTTAATTTCGAACAATAATTTAAAAGAAGATATCAATAAGTTATGAAATCAATAATGACATCAAATTATTTCAAAATATGCGGTTAGTTTCCCCTTCAGAACAACCGTTAAACTGTGATATCGCAACATACATACACGCGCGTTTCTACTACTCTGCTTTATATAGAAAGGTGTGTGGGTATATGAACAGGCTAATTAACAAACTATGTTCAAAAATGTGTTATCACTTCTATTTAAATTGTGTGTTAATTTTATGCAGCACCCAGTTGATTGTTGATGTATTATAATTCAGGGAATAATATTGAAAATATTTTCAGTGTGTTGTTTCTTTCAGATAGCGAATTTCATTGGCGTATTTTACGCATTCCCTTAAAAATAAAAAAAACGGCAACATTTTCGTTCAATCCGATTCCTGTTAGTTACATCGAATCGCCATTCAATATGTATCGGAATTCGATTAAAAAACAACGTAAGTGCATTTCTAGTTAACAAAGCGAATCTTTGGTAACGTGAAATAAAGAAGAAACCGAATAAAAGCTTCCAACAGGGGAAACCGATTCATATGCACTTTAAACAAAAAACAGCCACAACCCAGCATTTTGGAAGAAGACGGTCACAAAGAAAATAAGACGCAAAATAAAATACAATGCATATAAAAAAGATTCGGCTTTTAACTCCATCAACAATCTGTCAAAGTTTGTCTTTTCTTTGCAGTTAACTGACTGAAACGGAAGTAGTTAAGCGGCATTCAATTCGGTTTTCTATATTTAAAACCGTTCTTGAAAGTTACGGATCGTTTTTTCATGTATCCGTCATTGCGATGATAATGATATATTAAACTAGCAGAGCTACCCAGTGTGGCCTGTGTCGTCGGAATTACACGTCTACACGTAATTATACTGCTCGACCACATCTACGAGGATATCTTAAATCGCTACGGCATTGCACCGATTGAGGGCAAGATGAGAGAATGACAGCTCAGATGTTTTGGACATGTGCTGAGAAACAATAACGACACCGTCGTGAGACCTGCCTTTGCAATCGAAGTCGCTGGAAAACGACCGATGTATAGGCCGATTATGAGAGAGGCAGACACCCTGCACAAAGTCCTCTGTTAAACCGGCATTGACATTGACCAAACCTGTTAGCGTTTCATGTGCAGAAAAAAAGTCCATCATTGTGTACTCCATCGTAGCTCGTATTAATACATAAATAAACAGAAGAAGAATGTGTTCGTGTCGTAATAATTGATTGTATTTTTTCATTGCTTCTGTAAATTCAATACGACACATGTTGCTTTTATTGCTAAAATTAAATGTTATTGGCGAACAATGTGCTATGAAGATAATGTAATGTTAATACGTTACCAAAATGTATTTCAAAGGGGTTGGAACTTACCTGAAAAGAAAGAAAAAAATATTTAGCGAATCAAAATATCTCACATATATCCAGTTATACAAACAATTAAAAACAGCAAGATTTATGATTAAACATTGGCAGGTAAATACACTTGTAAGCATTTAGTTGAATCACGTTCGTAAGAAGATTTAAACGTAAACAGGATGCATCGTAGATTAGCGGTTAGCAGGGTTTAGGGAGTTAACAATTTGGATAATTGTCTAGCATGAAGACCAAAACTTAGCGGATATAAGGTCAGACAAAGACGATATAAAAGGAAGATCAGAGTCTGGATAGAACAAACAAATGTTCCAGACATATCGAGATGTCCTGAAATCGGGGTTGATGTGGGTTTAAGGGGTTTTCTACTGTCCCCCTTCTCCCCCATTTTGATTTATTTTACAGTCCAAATACGAACTCGGCTAAATAAAACCATCTTCTTCAATAAGGAATCTGGCCATTGATTAATTATATTAGGTATATTTTGTGTTTGCCGGACCGCCTTTGATTGCAGTGTGAGGTGGTCGACCGCCAGGAAGATCACCACGAGACGCACCAACATCGAGAGATGTGATGCTTCTTCACCTCTTCTAATAAGGTATTCGCGTAAACTACTGTTTACAGAGGTTCTTAATACAGTGATTATATCATGGATTCATAAGATGCGAGAAGAAAGACCTTATGTTTTTTCAACAAAACCACTCTGCCTCATCACATAAGGCTATAGCAACGCAACATTAGATGGCAGATATGTTTCAATACCATATAAACCCTGGCATTTGGCCTCTTAGATACCAAGATCTTACCCCATCGAAAGCCTTCGTATAGATCATCGTTCTAGAAGAGGTTAATAAGTAGCCTCATAACACCAAAGTGTCCCTAAAACCCTGAATAGACAGAGTTATGAGCAATATGAACACAAATCAATTGATCCGATGATGTAGGCGATTCAGACCTCGCATAGAATCGTTATTGAAGGTTGAAGATACTTCATTGAATAAAGTTACAAAACATGTTATTCTTATTCCCAAATCTTTTTCCATATAAAAACATTGTTAACTGTTTCTGCGATTATTTTTGTTCAAGAATAAAAATGTTCTCAAATAGTATACGCCCTTTGTATATATATATATATATATATATATATATATATATATATATATATATATATATATATATATAAGCGGAAAATTGAATAACGTTAAAAACGCCATTTTGGTTGATGGTCATATTGTTTTTTAAGTACGCCAATGTCTGCTGATTTATGATATTTAAAAGATGACTATTTCGAGAATAGAATCGGATTACTTCATTATAAGCGATATGAAATCGTGAACAATAGTTTTATATAAAAAAGTGAAACAAAAAGCCGAAGGATTGTCACATAGAGCGTAAAGAAGTAAAAAGATAATAAATATCTCAGGCGAAAGAAACAAAATATTGAAAAAATATGAGCAGAAAAGGTAACAGTAAATAAAATAAAACATAAATAAATTCTGGAACAAAATTTATAAAGAAAACTGTTCGTAAATAGATAAGTATAAAAACGAAAATTGTTTGAATAAAAACGAAGCGAAGAAAAGATAAGAATGATTTAAAAAAAAAGAAAAACGGAAAAAATAACGGAGTCAACACAAAAACAGGAACAGGAATACAAAATGAAGCGTCAAAATGAACAAGAAAAATACGATGCGATATATTTGTCTTCTAGCAAGGAAGAGAAGACCGAAAACGTCTAAGAAATTGCTGAAAGTCTTTCACATGCAAGTGGTACGTATATATTGTACATTTTAAAGAGAGGAACACTGAAAACTGAAAATTTTTATAAAATATGGAATTGTTTTCGGCAGACGCATTTTTCTGAATAATTAATTGCCACAGTATGTCACCGAAGAGGAAAGCATGGAATAAAAATATCAATTTGTGTTACCTTGTATTATTTCAATCTATTTATGAAATAGCTTTTAGGTTCTATTCTAATTCATCTCTAAGATACCTTTTGCGTTATCATAGAAAAGTTTTTTTAATAATAGGTATAACACTTTGCTATATAGCCATTTGGGAGTTCTCACAATTTAGTGTGATTTTTAATACTAATATCACTAATATTGCATCTTATCAATGGTCGGTGGCCACTCAAGGATAAAGAGATATTCAGTTGGACGATGATCGCAACAACGAAAAGATTAGACATAATAGGTTGAATTGGCAAAACATTACTTAAAAGGAATTGATTATGCAAGACAACAGCTCAGCAAGTATTTGTTTACATTAGACTTGAATACGACTATGTTATAGTCGATTGAGAAGAAGCCTCGTGGTATTTTGTTTGACAGATGGAATGTTCTAGGAAATAAACTTTTTTCATAGAAGTTCCGTTTGGTTTATGGTACAGCGATAGAAAGAGAGAGAGAGAGAGAAAGAGAGAGAGCGAGAGAGAGAAGAAAGTTCTGTACTGTAGTTGTAGCTCGCGAATGTGAATGTTTTAGAGTTGGGGACAGGGATTCGAGAGAACCTACAATGAACATAACGATATAGTACAGAGCAGCTAGTAATATCTCTTCTGTGTGGAAGAGATTGTGGGAATAGACGAGATCACCTCCACTAGATTGCGAAGTCGATTTTGTACTTTACCAAGGTAAGAAAGAGTGCACCGAGCGACACCTTCGTAGCTATGACAACATTAATTCATCTTAGGATGTATCTGGCTTAAATACGTAGAGGATTGCGTAAGAAGTGAAGTATTTTTTGGAACGGTAGAATGATCAAACTATTTTATCAGCTAACTTGGCAACATATTTTTTTAATGAAAATCTCTCCAGACAATGCATTAAGTCACTTCATGTAAGGAGCTAACAATAACAAATATGATTATCGCAAAGTCAGGAGATTATAAGTAGGAGGTAAACAGTCAGCAGGAAGAGAGTTCGACAAGCCTGCAGTTCTTAGAAGCTACTGGAATATGAAGATGTATTACAACTAGGCGGCAAAATAGCGAATTGATGGAGACCATTAGACCAACGAGTCAAACGAGCTTGAACAAAAGAAGCAGGGAACAGATCACATAATTCTGAAAGATACATTCCATGATAGTATTTATAGAAAAGACTGAGACTAGCAACATCACCTCTGCGAGAGAGAGGGTGTAGAGAAGAAGAAAAGGTATGGCCAATCAAATTACAGATACGTTTCGGCTCCTTATTAAGAACCCTAAAATGGGACAGAGGTTCACCAGCTTAAATATGACAACAGTACTCTATACATGGTCTGATTGTAGATTTGTAGAGATAGAGAATAGGCTCAGGTTTGAGAAAGTGTTTGGAACGATAAAGAGAACCAACTTTACGAAAAGCAGAAAGATCAATGGATCTAATGTATGAACTCTTAGAAAGATTTGATGAGAGAGAAAGACGAATAAGTTTTAGAGTCAATTTCTTTTTAAGACCAGAGTCAACCATGAAGAACAGGGACACGCCTACGATTGAAAGACACGAGCTGAGTCTTAACTGGATTAAATGAAACCAGCCATTTCGTACCCCAATCCACAACTGAATCCAGGTTAACTTCTAGATCAGCTGCATATTTCGAATGATCCGAGGGAAATTGGTGATAAGCAACACCAGCATAGAGAGTGATATATCAACATAGATGTTAATTTTCTTAACAATATTCTCTTGCAGATAATTGATATAGAGAATAAACAGTGTTGGGTCTAGAATAGAGCCCTGAAGGACACTAGCATCGATAGGGAAAGAGAAAGAAGAAACACCGTTCAAAGTTACTCGCAAGCTTCGATCAGAAAGAAAAGATCTAATAATGTCAAGCACCTCACCGCCAATATTATAACCTTGAAGTTTGTGTAGGGGACAAGAATGCAACACTCTGTCAAACGCCTTCGAAATGTCAAGCGCAGTTGCTCTACCCTCTCATGAATTATCCATAAACCGACAGATCCGCTCAGTTACAACAGTTAAACGATCAGCAGTTGAACGAAAACCATGAAAGCCATACTGAACATCACTAAAGAGGCCCAGCCTTTCCAGAAAATGAACAAGTTTGCCGTTTGCCAAACTTTAGAAAACCTTGCTACTAACGGAGAGGAGACTACCCGGACGATACTAAGTTGGATCAGATCGATCACCAGCATTTCTAAAGATAGGGACAACAGAGGACTCCTTCCAACAAGAATGGAAACAGGACTTAAACAAACAGAGATTGAATAATTTAGAGAGGATAGAAGAAAGTGCATGGGCATAACGCTTGGGAACAACACTTTGATGTAAGTCTTTCATCTTAGGCCAACACAAGGGTCTTCCTCGAGGAGAGAGACATTCATTTAAACTGTGATAGTGATCCTTATAGTTTTGATACTCTTACATTATCATTAATTACTCATACATGGCTACTCCTAATGACTATTAATTATGCTTTTTATGTAACCATGAAAGGGTTTTTAATAATGATTACATCCCTTTTCCATATAGCCATTTGTTTTCTTCCAAGTTACTGTGATAGTGATCCTATAGTTTTTGCTTCTCCTACTAAAATGTAACAAAAATAAAGGAATTAATTAATACAGCAATATAGGACACGTGTCCTGAATTTACTTTATTTACTTCAAGTACAGTATATAACATAATAAGAACACCAGAAGAATAGAAGAAGTAACACATCAATAGATAACGACATGTTACAGATTCAGTTTATTCAGTTTCATTGGCTCTGTCAAACACTGAGAGGTTTTATAAAGAAAATAGGAAGAAGTAATGCAGCAATACAAAACACATGGCGTGGATGTAGTTTATTTATTAAACAACGGTTAAACTAAATGCGAACATGAGAACAACAAATCATATCGATTGCTTTTCTTACTTAATTCTTATTTGATATCTATTAAATTGGTCGTTTTGATACGTAAGTCTTTTTTTCGAAATATTATTTGAGTGATTGAGGAGGTTTTTAAAAGACATATATGCTCGAAGAATTTGCGTGTGTGTATGTGTGCGTTTTATTCAGAAATTATATATATATATATATATATATATATATATATACACTTTTTAGTTATATTTCAATGACCCCCCTCAAAAAAAATATCAATCCATTACCATATTTTTTATTCATTTATTTTTCTCGATTCCCTCATTTTCTGACTGCGACGAATACCTGTACTTTTTTCTTCGTCTTACCAACAAAGTTTATATTTATTGTATTTTCATTTTTTTATTTTTTCATATCTTACGCTTGTTACACGGTTCAGTCAAGAAAAATATATAGTATTTATTTCAACATCGCTGATCATCAGAGAAATTGAATGGACAAATAACATATCAATCCGAAACAGAAAAAAAGTAAGATGATAAAAGCCCAAGAAGAAGGCTTGATAAAAACAATTGCAAGTTAAAAGCCATGAAAAACTCACATCAAAAGCTGACATATATCTCGAATACCTCCCTCTCCAAAAAGGCGTTGCATCCGAAACTTAAGACGAGTTTTTACGTCGTCAGGTCGCATTCAAAACCGGTCGAGCGAATCACGACTTACTTTTCTATGTATATATAGGTTACGCGATGGGCTCCGTTGTAGCTGTAATCATAACTATAAAATGTAAGGGAATTAAATCTATAAATTTTCTTTTTTTTTTGTCTGAGTTGTTTCCCCCTTATATGACAGAAAAAAAGTGAGACAGTTTTTTGTCTTTGGACTATAACAAATTTTCATTCCACAGTAAAATGCATTTACTAACAGACAAATAAGTTTCAGATATGAGTTGTTGACATACTTAACCCTTAAACTTCTATAACCTTTTGGTCCTTGTTAGGTCCTAGTCTACCCTCGGTGTCCACCGCGCACAAGTTAAATAACCGTTTATTACGTCATCCAATCGCGTCTCTACCCTATTCATCGCTCCCCACTATCTCGGACAATATTATTATTTGCTGTCCGTATTCTTTTGCCCTACTTACGTTATATTCTCTGCTTTGATTGTTTGTTTGTTTTTCTTTCTTTTGTTCGTTTTATCGTCAGCAAACTCGTCTGCCAGCAATCCGGTTTCAAACCCAACGCCACACCTCGTAACGTTGCCCACATACACAAACACACACACACACATTATATATATATATATATATATATATATATATATATATATATATATATATATATATATATATATATAAGTGCAACTTATTCTCCTTGATAATGTACTGGAAGTTTACTATTACTAATCACTCCCCTTCACTATAGAGGTTTCAAGATTCCGAAAAGTGTATTTCCTTAGTTAGCTTGCATTTGGAATTCTCTCCCAGCCCCTTGTTTCTCCGACTGTACCCACATGTAGATATTTAATTGCAATGTGAACGAACATCTTGCTGCACACTTCCCCACTTATGATGCCCACTATAAATCTGGACCCAATCACAGTAGTTCCTTTACGTCTTAGTGGAAATATGTCCTCTTGTTATGGGTGAAATAAAGTTTTAACGATAAGAAAAAGAATAATGTGATACCTAACGTGATTGGTGCACGTTGAATCATTCCGATGAACGCGAAAACCTGGCATGGGAAATGACATCAGGCTGACTTCATTGGTAATGTACGATCGTCAACCAATCTTGGAACTTTCACCCCAGACACTCTAAGAAAGTGATGTGTCTCTAAACTGTTGGAAATATCTTAAGTGATTGGTCAATCTACCTTGAGTGTGTAGTTGTTGAGTGACGAATTTGCCTTGCAATTGTAATTCACTAATGGATATATAAATTGTAATTTTATATAAAGTATTTTCCATGTGTCTGTGATGTATTTACTTCTCTCACACCCCGGGGAAGTGTGACACAAGGTCGGAAGTTTGGGAGTGAAAAGCCAGCGCATAAAAGGAGCTATACTTTTGCACACAAAACGTCTGGGCAGTGCAGTTGTCATTACCCGGTATAGGCGCCTCAGGCGATTAGCAATAAACTAACACATTCTTAAAGTGAGAAGTTAAAGCCTGTGAAGATGAACCTCCTAGGACTGCACAGAACTATACATCAGTCCGACAGAGCAAACCAGCAGTGTTACAGTAGCCGATGTGTTTTTGTATACGTAGGGGAATGGGTACCCCGAGCATAAGAAACGTCCCTGTTTGCACGAACTTCGTGGCTGCATACACCATTATATCAAAGTCCTTGTCATAATATCTAACAAAATGGCGGTACTCTTTATTTACATGAACTGTAGTTCGACTTTGAAATATATGAAATTTGATTTTATTAAGACGTTCGCACTGACAAAAAAACAACAACAACAAAAAACAACTGCAGAGCATTTTATTTTAATTTAAAAACATTATATTATATCGGCGATTTCAATCTCTCTCTCTCGTATATATATATATATCAATAAATTATTTTAAAACTAAATATTACATCCTTTAGAATCGTTTTTTATTCTTTTTTTTCTTTCCATATAGTTTTTTGGTTGAAAAAACGTCCGAGACTATATATATATAGTGTGTCAAATTATATTGAAAAGAAATCATTAAAGTGCTCAATCGCAGAGGAGTAGGGGATAATATAAATAATTGATTTGAAAAGTATATGTTACATCGCTCAGAATCGTACCACAGTTTCATCCAGATAGGCTGACTTTTTACATTTTTAAAAGCCTAAAGCCAGTTGAATCGTCAGCGTACTGGAAGAGGTCAAAACAGGATGAGAAATCGCGTTATATCGATAACACGCAAATTCTAATAACGTTTATATCTCTTTCAGTACGCTGACGATTTCACTGGGTTTATGCTTTTTAAAAATGTAAAAAGTCAGCCCATCTGGATGAGACTGTGGTACGATTCTGAGGGATGTAACATATAGTTTTCAAATCAATTATTCATATTAGCACTTAGTCCTCTGCGATTGAGCACTTTAATGATTTCTTTTCAATATAATTTGACATACTATAAATATATAGTCTTGGAAGTTTTTCAACCATAAAAAACTATATGGAAAGAAAAAAGTATTAAAAAAAAAACACTTCTGTCCCAAGTCCTTCGGTGGAAAATTACTTTTCCTGTAAGTCAATTTACTTTTTACAGTCACTATATTAGTTTGCTTCCAAGAATTTACGCCAGTCTTAACATTATTTACCATGAAAAACTGTTTCGGGAATTTAAAACCAAAACAGTATTTTAGGTCATGGCTTCTCAGCAGAATTGATCAGACCCCACTTCCCTTAAAAGACAAGAACAAAAACGTTCCGTATATTAGATTTAAGTTTTGTTACAAATGAATGTTTTGCTAACTGATTATGTTATTAAAAACTGCCCTCCTTACCTGTGTTGTTCGTCTGTGTCTAAGAAAATGTATCCGTTATTTGCAAAAAAATTGCTGTATTTTATAGTGTTCGGACGAATCCATTACATTACTTAATAGGTTAGTTATAGTTTTAAGTATTTGTATCATTTCATTATATTTAGTTTCATATTAAAAATATTTGAAAATTAAAAAAAAATATATCTATACGTGTAGTTCTTTTCCTTTTTTAAAAACATATGCAATATGTGTTATATAAATGTATACGTTTATACATATTCTACATTATTTATTAGATAGTTTTGAATTTGCTGTATCAATTTACTTTGATTCATTTGATATGACTTCATATAAGAGATGAAGACACATTTTTAAACATTGTTTCCGTATTATAATATTTTTGTAATTAGAAAAAAACTTTTTTTTTCTTGAAGTAAAAAAATAAAAAATAAAATTACTTTAAACTTTTCTGGATAACATTCTATTTTCAAAGCAAAATGTTATTTTCGCTTTTTCCCGCTTTTTATTATATTGTCCGGTGTTTTTCAGACTCATGCTTTGAAAGAAAAGTCAAGTTAGATCTATTAACACGGCGAAACGCTTGTTATGAATCAGGGGAATTGTAGACACATTTTTAAAACATTTTAAACATGATAAAATCTTTTGTTAATTTGAAAAACCATTCACAGCTTGTTATTTTTAAAGAGTTGTGATACAACGAAACAGTTTGTTAGTAGATGACTATATAAAAAGCTTTTCCCCTTTTGAGTGTGCTAAGTGATATCGCCAACAATCATTAGTGACAATTCAAAGCTCTTTGTAAATAAAGAAATGTAGCACACCCCAGTAGTTCACAAGGTTTGCATAAAGCATTGTCAACAGAGCCTGCTTCGTATCAAAGTGGTTAGAGATGATGACTATCAACTACGTGATCGCAGGATCGATTCTGGCTTAGAGTGCTAGTCTAACCGCAGTGAAAAACTGCAATGCAGTGAACAGTATTTCTGTACATGACTATATACACGTGAGCTATACTCAGTTATTTAGCATATATATATATATATATATATATGGTACGTCAATGAAAATTAGTAAGACCTGCAAATGGAAGCAAATCGGTATTTTCAGTTGTTCAAGACAAGGAGTAGTTTAGTTAATAAAAACATTTATTTTTCATCTCTTTCTTTCCTTAAACCAGGCTTTTCAAAGATTAAAATCTTATCATCAGAGGAAAAATTATGATTGATAAGTTGACAGGGTGGGACTGTCAAAGTTCCAAATTTGAAAAAGTTTTCTTTTAAAATTAAAAATTAAAGAAATTCAAAAAATTTCTTTAAAAAAATGTTTCCAAAAGGTTCAGACGGGCATGGGAATCACCAATAACGAAATCCAAAAAACGTAGGGCTCAGAAATATTGGTAAATCCGGGGGAATCTGCATAAAAATCCGGGGGAATATCCAGTATATTGAGCTTTCCTTATTTCACAATAGGTCCAACTCTCTAAAAGTTTACCTTTTAGTTATAATCTACACATATATATATATATATATATATATAGAGAGAGAGAGAGAGATAGACAGATAGATAGATAGATATATTGATAGATAGATCGATATATATATAGATAGATAGATATAATCTCGACACATTCACAAAATGGTGCGTCACTCCTATACAAAACAGAACAAAAGAAGAGGAAGTAAAAGTCAACCGAACCTTTGTTTTAGGGAAGCCCTGTCATTTGCTAATACAAACATTAACCTTTAGGAGGGAATAACAATGACTCTGATTTGTTAGATTGCTTAACTAAACAGTATGCGTATACAGAAAAAAAACATGGTAACACGGATTTTATGCCTTTAAACCATGACGATTCCATACATATATTTCCATACCTTACTATATATATATATATATATATATATATATATATATATATATATATATGCATCGTTCCTTCCCTTAATAGAAGTAAGATGCCTCGACGTCAAGCCGCCGTTAAAGTGTTAACATTATCATAGTTGATTCGCTGTTTACAATTGGCCTAGCGGTTAGCAACATCGGATTGGAGTTGAAAAAATACTTGTAGTCCGGGGTTTCGAATCGCAGGACCGGTAGTGAATAGTCATATCTCTATGCTGATGAGTCCCGATTGAAAAAGGACGAAACGTATACGTACATAGATAATAAACAATAACAAATATTTATTATTATTATATATATATAATATATATATATATATAAATAATATAAATACACACATATATATATATATATATATATAATTATATATATATATATACATATATATATATATAATTATATGTACATATATATTTACATGTGTATGAAAGTATGTTTCCATTTCATGTTATTGGAAAATGTGGAGGGTCATGCATACGAAATCCGCCTGAGAAACGTGCAACAATTTCCAATAGCGTTTCGCACTACACTGCATAAGAACGGATAACGATAGAGAAACACCGAGACCTTTGCAAAGCAAACATACAAACAAACCGGCCGGCACTAATTGGTATCTTTGGCAACCAAATGACAGACGCTGCATGTCCTCTTGCGCACGAACTGTGAGCTCTTTGTTTACTTGTCTGTTTGTGCTTTCATTGTATGCACATGTGATGTGTGTCGTGATTATTGCTTATTAATGAGTAGATGTTTTCTATATAAACAAAACTAATAAGGAAAAGGTATCGCACGATCTGCGAATGGTTCATGTAGATAATTCAATCATACATAGGTCCGAACAACTTGAACTTTAATTAGTCATCTATGACTTAAATAGTGACAATTGTGAGGCAAACATTATTAAGCTTTATTTGGTGGGAATTTAACTGGACTTAATTTAATAATGATATGACTTTGTACTTGTTGTAATTAATCATTGTAGTTTATTAATGAGAGCAAAAACCTACGACATATTACAAGACAAAATATTTTTGATCTCTGGAGAAACTTTAATTGTCTTAAACATGATGTCATATAGAAAAAAATCCAAATAGTGTTTTATTAGTTAAACATTTAAAATGGTAACCGCTAACACATAATAGAAAAAAACACATGACTGAAATAATTATAAGTCTTAGCCACTAAGATGACAGATTCTTTTTGATAATTTGAAGCTGGGGTATCTGGCCGAAGTAGTTTGACGTTTAAAATTCGGAAAAAATATTCAGGACGTCAATATATCATGCCTGGAGATTCATATCCATACTTATAAATATATCTTGTAAATTAGACATCCCAGTTCCATTCGCATTCATATATACGAAAGCCGTTCGATAAATTAGTGAAATATGTAATACACCGACTCAAATTTCACACAGGAAAAATATAATTCTTTAGTTTTCTATATAATCTTTATTTCTCGTTAATTCACACACGTTCGTACCCTTCGGCAGACAAATTATTTTGGTAACATTCCAGAATTGTTAACATCGATAACTCTAAAATCAAATGAAAACAACAACAAAAACAGCAACCAAAACATCAACACACAATTTAGTCGAATGATATTCTCTACAAAACTGGGAAAGTTTTAACGTTTATAACACTTTGTATTCACACTTTTCTTTCTATCAAATATGTTTTCCAGACACACGACATTTAATGGCAGTTACAATATGCCCACCGGTCTATGTCTTCATAAAATGTCGAGTGTCGACAGATTTCATAGCAGAAAAAGTGTAACATAAGTAGTTTTATAAACGTTAAAATGTGGCTAGTCGGGTTAAGTATTTGATGCTACAGCATTTGCATTTCATTATCTTAGAGGGTAGCCAGTTCGTTACTACAAGGACAGTATTAAATCTGTTCCTGACAAAATTGGCTGATGGTAATCACTGTTAGTTATGTACTATAACGTTTTGCAGTTGTGACCTTAGAATATTTGTAGCACGATTGTACGTAGGGTGTGTGGATTGCGTTAAAAATATCACTTCGAAATTAAGGTAAAAAAATTAAATCAACGAGTCGAAGGATATGATGTAAGAAAAGAAGCAGTCGAAAGGAAGTACGTGACAAAAACAAAGATTAATTTCGTTGTCTTTGGTTGTTTGACTGTAGAAAGAACAAAAGTGTTTCGGAAAAATGTCCCTTATTATGGAGAATTGACTGGGTAGAACACTGATACTGTGTATTATGTAAATACTCTATATAAAATAAATGACTGTAAAGAAGAAATATACTAAATAAAACTGCAAAAAAATTAAAAGCCCAGAGCAAATGTGTGCGTTATTGTTTTCCTGGGTACAATTACTATGTTCACTGCTATTTCGTCGCTGCTACAAAGGGGAAAGAGAGCCAGACAACCCCTACACACTGTCTTCACTACTACTGCTACTACTACTACTACTACTACTACTACTACTGCTACTACTAACGTGCTCACACACATCTATTTACGCGTGCCGTCCATATTTACAGACATCAGAAGAATATTTGCGATTGCCTTTGTGTTTGTTCCACCCCGTCTGTTAGATCAGCCTAAATAGTAGGCAATCGTAAGATACGGATTAGACCTTTCAGCATGGTTTTCTTAAAAACGACGACTCCTGGAATCTTTTATTCATCGAAGAAATCATGGGGAGTATTTCGTCTCTCAGACCTCTAGGGGCAAACCAATGTTTTATGACATGTGATTTTTTTATGAAAGCCGCCGTATCTTTTTCAAAGCGAAAATTTCACATCTGCGACCACTAGACCCTTTGCTGTTTCTACACTGGTGTATATACTTCAGAAAAGCAACAACACTGTATATTGGGAACCGAATAGTCATCATCCACTCTATTGTATACTGTACTGACTCACAAAGTCAGGGTTGCACATTTGTCAGGTCTGTGTATCAGTGTAAGCTTGCCTGACCTGTCGGAATCTTGAATACCATTTTGGGAGTTTTGGGCACCTGCTCTTAGGGTTAGTGGTAGGGTTAAGGGATATTTTATTTAGTTGCTAAGGAATGGTTCTGTCTAAGTAACCATATACGGCAGTATAGCCACTTCCTAAGAAAAGAAAATGCTACTGCTTTTAAAAAGCATATAAAGGAGTGAGCAAAAATAATTTATCCGTTTTAATTTCAAACAGTACAACCTTGACTTGTCAGCGTCGCAAAAACAAACAAAACTAGTCGTGAGAAAATGGTCACCTCGTTTGGAAGTTAAGCACTTCAATGTAGCCAAGTTAGTTTCAATATTTTTTACTTACTTTCTTTGTTTTCATCCACTTTATTTAGCTTGACAGGGAAATGGAAAGTTGATTTTCTTTTCTTACTTTCTTCTTTTTAAAATAATTTAGTTTGACTAACATACTTTTCTTCATGTGCATCACATAATCTTTAGTAAAGCTCACATGGTTTATAATTTTCATTGACCACAAAGAATTTAGTTAAAGTCTTGACAATCCTGTTTGAGTTGCCATCATTTTCAATAGCCCCCTAACTATATGAACGTTATTTATATTTGTATGCTCACGCAACAAAACTTTATTTATTTTATATTATTACGTAACTATACGTAATTTAGTTTTACATAATTACCCGTTATTTATTTTTTCTGTTTACGTAATTACATGTAATTAATTTTTTGTCTTGCTATAAAAAATATTCCAAACAGATTCATGGAAAATAATTCTGAATAAAAAAATGTTATTCCAAAAAGATGTCCATATTTATCGTTCGAACTTCGTGAGTAAATTTTCTTCTTGGCAAATATTGTAAGTTCGTGCTTCTAAACTCCGCCGAAGAAAATTACGTGAAATTCTGATAGTGTTTATCCCCGCTAGACTTCATAAGAATAGCTATTGCAGACCTTTGCAAACTAAGCAAACAAGCATCCAACCATCCAACTGAACCAGGCATCACTAATTGGTATCTTTGGCAACCAAATGACAGACGTGTCATGCTCTCTTGCGCATAGACGCTGCGTGTTTGTTTGCTTCTCTGTTTCTGCTTCTATTTTTTTTACTCTACACATTTGATGTTGGCTGTTGTTGTTGATGGTTGTGAATGATGATGATTGTCTAGTTTTAATGAGCAGATTTACCTGATGGGCCAAAGAAACGCGTGCAAATGTCATCTACTGGACCAGAAAACATGTCTGCCATTGTGCTTTTAAAAAAGTTTCTGTCAGAATAGTGCGATTTAAATAATGTCTTTAAACACAACTGATATTATATGAGAGTTTATTTATTTTTAATATACATGCCTTAGACAGAAATGTGTATATATATATATATATATATATATATATATATATATATATATATATATATATATATATATATATAAGTGTATTAAGGTTCATATTTTTTTTAAAAGCATCTACTGTTAAATTTAAGAAGGAATAGGTAAAATAAATACCTTTTGAAGCATTAAGATGCGATATCAATTTTTTTTTATAAAAAAGAAAAATAATAAATCGAAACCGATTTTTTTTTTTTTTATAAACTAGCATTTTTTTGTTGTTAGTTTAAAGTGATACAGATATTTCGCCAAACCTGGCAACCTCGGTGTGTTATATATCCTGATGTCATCGGATTTGTATTTTTTTTCTCTCTCTTACCGGCTCGTTGTTGTTATTACAGCCGGGCCAAATGGGTTAGCTGTTGTTTCCCACTATCAAATATGAAGAACGTGAATGCAGCATGTGATTTGTATAAGTGTTTTAAGGTTCATATTTTTTTTAAAAGCATCTATTGTTAAATTGTTTAAAAAAAATATATGAACCTTAAAACACTTATACAAATCACGTGCTGCGTTCACGTTCTTCATATTTGATAGTGGGAAACAACAGCTAACCCATTTGGCCCGGCTGTAATAACAACAACAAACCGGTAAGAGAGAGAAAAAAAATACAAATCCGATGACATCAGGATATATTAGACACCGAGGATGCCAGGTTTTGGCGAAATATCTGTATCACTTTAAACTAACAACAAAAAAATGCTAGTTTATAAAAAAAAAAAAAAAATCGGTTTCGATTTATTATTTTTCTTTTTTATAAAAAAAAATTGATATTGCATCTTAATGCTTCAAAAGGTATTCATTTTACCTATTCCTTCTTATATATATATATACAACTTTATGTTACTCAACTTTATTTCTAGAATCGTTATTCTAATTTGAATAAAACTCCATGACATGTTTTTGAATCTAGAAAGGTGAACAAACAGGGCTAAAGTTTAAGGGTCTTAAGAAGTAATTGAATTTAGTGTAACCTTGCTTATGGATCAAATTTAATGAAAATCAGAAATATTTTAATTTTCAAATTGGAGCTTTTGCCAATATTATAATCCTTAAAACCTTTTAAAACACCGTAAAGAAACTGACATTTGGGGAATATTTATTAATTGATGTTTAATACCTATTGTTACAATTTCTAAAAAAGGTATCTGAATTTTCACGAAAGATTTCTCCTCTTTTTACTTCTTTTGCATAAAATAAATTAAACTAAATATAACCCACATTAGGATATTTTACGTCTAGCAGCGCTGTTCCTATATTCATAATGAACTGTTAATTAGTTTCGACATGTATCCTCTATATGCAAATATATAAACACATACATATCAATAACTTTCTATCTATCTATTTATTTATCTATCTATCTATACACACACATACATATATATATATATATATATATATATATATATATATATATATATATATATATATTAGTTAAAATCATATCATTTTCATACTACTACTATAAAGCTCTATTCATGTATTGCACTCTGTTAACGTCAATACTACAAATATATACACAATATATACCATCTTATAATATTATATGTGTATATACATAAAACAGTAATAAATTATAAATATCGTTCTCTATATAAAGTTAGGTATGTGTGTATATATATATATATATATATATATATATATATATATATATATGCGTGTGTGTGTATGCATGGTACTCTCCCAAACTAATGAACGGATCATTATGAATTTTCAAATATATACAATAGACAACACGGTGAGTTAGATGTGCAAATTATTTTTTGTAAATATTAATATTTAGAGAGTGAATATATATACATTTCTTTTAATACAATTTTTAAAAATAAAAATTGACTATTAAGAATTTTTGAATATATATTCTCGATAACACGGTGAGTATCGCGGGTGCATTAATCTTTGTAAACTTTACCATTTAAGTGATGCTCCCCACAACCCAACTTTCCTCCCCAAAACCTTTAAAATAAGTTAGATACAAAAAATGAATAAAGAAAAGAATTGCTCTACATCAAATTTTTAGTTATATTACGCAATTCTTTTTGTTAAAGGACTGTCTCAAGTTAGTGCTACCTATCTACGTAGTCACGGTGCCCATTAGGTAAATTAAACGAAATAAATGATTTAACGGTGGTGGGATTGCTGAAATGGATACGACGTGGACTTGAAACATGGGGGTGCCAAGTTCGAATCCAGTCGGTTGCATAGCACCACTTTCCCCTATGGATGTTAGCAACCTTACTATGATCCCTTCTGAAATAATAAGGGAAAGAAATGCCAATTCCAGAACCAAGCAGGTCCCAAAAAGGCGTATCATACGGATTTACTTTATTAAATGTTGGAATCTCTCTCTTCAACAGAAATATTCCGCAATGACTATTTTGTAATTGTCACGAACGTGATACATTCCCAAAGTATTTTAATTTACTTGCTTAGCTGACATTTCTTCTGAACTTATATCGTAGAACCTATCTAATTTACTTACTCTTAAAGTTTTTTTTTTATATACAATACTTTTTTTCTACAATTAGGATGTAATATTTTAGACATATACGTTAGGAAAAAGACGCAGATACAAAGTGAGTACGTATATGCACGACAAAGGGGGAATTGTGGGAGAATATATAGAAAGAAGGCGAGAGGGATTGACGCGGGAAAAGTGAAACTAGGGTCGATATTCGTAAGATGCGTCCATTCAATTCACGTGTGACACAATGAAAAAAACTTAAGAAAACAGATTGACAGAACGGCCGACCTCTTATAGAGATCTGTGGACGCATCTAAAATTACCATATAGAATTTGAGTGTAATAGATCTACCTTAATTATATTAAACGTGACAGATAAACTGAGGGATACAACTCTCTTATTAAGATTCTATGATGCATCTAAATGAGATGTGTTTATTCAATCTGTGAGTTTGGTGATTACTGTTGCTTTCAAGTATGAGCATTATAGACAAGTGACGGCCAGAACATCTTATAGAAACTCTTGGACGTATCGAAAATTAGTTACATCTATTTAATCTGCGAAATTTTACGGCGAACTTATTAAGCATGACAGATCGACCAATAGACAAAGCCTCTTTTTTATTGTTGAGGTCACTACTTATCGAAGATAAGGGTTCATTTGACAAGGGATGATTGCCAACCGAAAAATGGGGTTCATTATAAGAGTATTAATAATGATAAATAGTGGTTGCGAAATGAGTTCTTGATGTTAATGTTCTACAAGGAGGAACACAAGACTGGGGCTCAGTCGAGCACCAAGTCATGGAAAGAGAAAAATAGGGAGACAGAGATAGGGGGAAATATATATAGAGAGAGAGACCGTGGGCGAAACTAATAAAGATGCGTCCGTTTTATCTGAACGTTTAGCAATGAACATACTATTTAAAACTTAAACGTGACAGACAAACGGATAGATGACCGACCTTTAAAGCCATTTATAGAAATTCGTGGACGCATCAAAAACCCATTAAGCGGAATGATACGAAAATGAGTGAAAAAAATTCTATAAGAAAACAATCGAAGTGGTAGAAAACTGCAAATGACGAATCGTAGGTCCGGGCTCCATTCCGCAGGCACGAAAGACAGCAAAAAAGCAACCCTTACTTGACTCTTAATAGAGCCATAGAAAAAGTGAGCAGGGAGCAAGAAAAAAAATCTCTAAATACATATTAGCGTTGATATTGCTAAAAATCCTTAAAGTAAGCTAACCTAATACCTACTTCATCTTTAAAACAAAGTTGACAGGTATATTACACTCGCTGAAAACGATTATAACCCCATATATATTAAGTAAAGAGTAAGTCACATTTCTTTAAAATCAAAATACGGTTACAGTTCTGTTTCGTTATATCTCACTTCTTGTAAAAATGGCTACCTTCTTTGTTGAAGACGTCTTTTAAAGTACAATTGAACTATTTCTATCAGAATATACTAGTCGACGCGTAATCATTGTAAGTTTTCCGTGATAAGAATAATGGATCTCAATTTTAAGACGGTGTATTACGAGCCAAATTCCAGAGAAGACCAACGGTCATTATCAATGAGAAATCAATAGTAAAATGCTATTGTAATAGCGCAAAAATTACTTGCAACTGCTATCACGGGCTTGTCACTCCGACTCCAGGGAACACCACTTTTTATCGTTACTGAGCGATCACGGATAATTACTCGTTTAATAATGATAATAATAATAATAGTAATAGTAATAGTAATAATAATAGTAGTAGTAGTAGTAATATTAATAATAATAATAATAATAATAATAATAATAATAATAATAATAATGATGATGATGATGATGATGATGACACTTGAACAGAGAAACGGAATCGCTGCTGACGGCCGCACAGAACAATGCGATTAGGACAAACTTTATTAAAGCAAAGATAGATAAAACCCAGGAAAACAGCAAATGCCGATTGTGTGGACAAAGTAACGAAACGATAAATCATATAATAATGAATGCAGCAAGCTAGTCCAAAAGGAATACAAGAACAGACATGACAGCGTGGGGAAAGAAGTACACCGGGAAATGTGCAAACAACTGAATTTCGAATATGCAAAAAAAACGGTACAAACACAAACCAGAAACTGTACTAGAAAACGAAAAACACAAAATCATCTGGGATATGAATGTACAAACAGACAAACCCATAACAGCAAGGAGACCGGATATGATAATAATCAACAAGAAAGAAAAATCCTGCAAAATCGTAGACTTTGCCGTTCCAGCGGACCACAGAGTGAAGACCAAAGAGATGGGAAAAAGAATCAAATATACTGAACTTGCCAGAGAATTGAAAGGAATATGGAACATGAAGAAAGTCAGTATAACACCAATAATCATAGGAGCACTAGGAACAGTCCCCAAAAACATGGAGAAAAGACTAGGAGAAATAGGAATCAAAGGGATAACTGAGACCATACAAAGGACAGTAATGATCAAAACAGCTACAATCCTGAGAAATGTCCTCGAATGCGGAAACCAACCCACATAAGCAACGAATGGAGAACAAACACATGGAAGCACAAAACAACAGAACCGGGGAAAATACAACCGCACGAGAGAGGCGCAAGCATAGGTTGACACAACGAAAATTATGGACAGAGGGTTGAGGAGGGAAAGCGCAAACCAGACCTCCACTGGAAGAGCGCGGACAGCTCTGGGACCTTGGGGAGGCTTGTTGCCACTCAGGCCCCAGAGGGGACCAATGGCCCTTATCAGCGGGAAATCGGTGGTAGGTGACTGTTGCAATACCGCAAGGTCATCAGCGGTGATGAACGGAGAGAAGTGGAGCATACTGGAAGTCTAAGGAGACTTGTTGTCACTCAGACTCCAGGGAATACCACAGGTTGTTGGCAGTGGGCGATCACTAACGATGACCTGTGTGATAACTCCTAGTGAGTAAATAATAATAATAATAATAATAATAATAATAATAATAATAATAATAATAATAATAATAATAATAATAATAATAATAATAATAATAATAATAATAATAATAATAATGATAATAACGGACGGAACATCACGTAAACTCAGGAGTACTGAGACTGCAAGAAATCTTATAAACTGTACTATAGAAATGACATCAGCCACGGCTGATACCACTCAAAATAGTCGTAAAGGGTCAAGGAGGATTGAAAGAACGGAGAGGGATATCCAGATATTCACTTGAAGAGTACGCAGAGTACTAGGACCTTGGGGAAGCTTATTGCCACCATATTCCAATAGAGGATAAATGGCTACTGGGAAGGTTGATAACATTTCCGTTGATGATATTTTACGACAGAATCAAGTCTCCTCGCATCCGCTCCTGCTCAAATCAGAATAGATTTTGATTTTGGAGACACTCTTTGTAGGTTAGCGTGAATAGTCTTGTCACCATCTAGACATCGACTGGAAGATCATATATTTTACTGCAATCCAGAGGAGGCTTATTATCACTCAAATTACAATGCAAGCCATCGGTTGTAAACGACTCAATGGTGCGAGAACGCAAAGTGCATTACAAAGGTTATAGATATTAACGGAGAGCATTTATGAATCTGGAGAGACTTGTCATTAAAACTCCAGGGAATACCACCAGTTTTTACTAGTCAGCGATCATTGGAAATATATACGACATAATCACGTTAAGACATCGGTTCTCATTAGATCACCGAAGTTAAGCGACGTTTTGTCTGGCCAATGCCAGATGCGTGATCATTTGGAAATACTTAACACTGTAGGATGGTGACATCTCTATGTAAAAAACTGCAGAAAATAACGGCGTTATCTCACCTGATCGGGGTATACATTCGACTGAGGACCGCTTGTGAATTTAGTATTATCTAAAACCTACGTTCGACAAAAGCCAGGTCAACCCACCAAGTGTTAATGCCGCACCAGGTAAAAGGATTACTGGAAATGACTCTTGTAAGAACTCATAGTGTTTAAAAAACAAAAACAAAAACAGCAACCGCAACAGCAGCAGCAACAACAGCAGCAGCAACAGCAACAACAACAGCAACAACAACAACAGCAACAACAACAGAAACAGCAACACCGACAGCAACAACGACAACAACTAAAAGCCACCATAACTGGCTTAAACAGATTGACGAGGCAATTTCTTTTCCAATTTTGCAAAAGGTTTGCTTGTTAGGAACGGCGAAAGGGTTACGGTACAGCTTAAATGTTTAAAGTCGAGGGAATTGACTTGATGATCAAAAAGAAAAATCCAACTAAAAATATCCCAAAGTTGAGACTACTATGAAATAATAATAATAATAATAATAATAATAATAATAATAATAATAATAATAATAATAATAATAATAATAATAATAATAATAATAATAATAATAATAATAATAATACATTGAAAAGGGGAGAACGCACATACATGCAGTGGCATCAGTCTCGGTTGATACCACACACAATTGTCGTGAAGGGTGAAAGACGATGGGAAAAGCGAGATAGGAGAGCATCAACAAGACCTCCACTGGGAGGATGCACGAGTACTGAAAACTTAGAGAGACTTATTGTCACTCAAATTCCAGAGATGATCAATGGCCGTTGCTAGCGAGAAACCAATAGTAAACGGCTGTTGCGACAACACAAAACAATTTACAACGATTATCGAAAGAAGTGGAGAGTGTTGAAAATACGAGATTTCTTGTAACCCAGACTCCAGGAAAACACCGTTGTTTTTTTTCAGTGATCAATTATTGATAATGACTCGTGTGAAAACGCCTAGTGAGTAAAATAACAATATTTTTTAATACTTTTATTTACCCGAAACAAGGCAAATTGCTACGGTGATGTAAGCAGCTACTGTGAGTAAGGGTCACATTTATAGAGGTGTCCTAAGTCGGGGGTTGTGCAGTTGTTCACAGTATATTAACAGTTCTGCACGTTGGTGCAGTCGGGGAAACAGAAAGCAGTGAACGAATTCTAAAGGCACGCAGTCCGATAAAAAGAAGGTATTAGTGTATATGTTTCCTGGCATCTGAAGACATTTACAGTGAACGGTTTATTCAGCTATTTGTCGGGTTGATTGAGGGTATTTATGTTGTGGGGTACGAGTGCAGTTATTTCGTCGCAGCACATTCCGTTGAAGTACATGTAGGACAAGCAAAGGGATGAAAAACTGCGGCGATGAGACAGGGGTGTAGTTAGTAGACAGTGCGGCACCTATTAGGTTATCGACTGTCTTTTTAACCTTTCCAAGAGGGAGAAACTAGTGCTTGATGCACCAGTCGAGATTTGGCAACATTGCATGGCCGCATGGTGGCGTTATAGCGATATAGGATACTGACAGGTGTGAGAAGATTTCTAGTCCGATAGATTGAGCCTATAATAATAATAACAATAATAATAATAATAATATGAAGAAGAAGAAGATGAAGAAGAAGAAGAAGAAAAAGAAGATGAAGATGAAGGAAAAGAAGGAAATGAAGCATATACGTAAAAATAAATGTTCTTCCATCAGCCTTTTCTTTGTAGTTGCGTTTTTTGTTCGCCGTTAGCTATTTATCTTCGGCTATTATTTGCAGAGACAATTGTGACAGTTTTTAATTAAGAGTTGATTAAAAAAGGAAGAAAAAAAGTAAACTCTTGGTTCGTTTCTTGAAACATGAATATCAGGTAGACGAACAGAGATGGCGGCAATGGAAACGAAACGAAGTGGGAGGGGGAGTGTAAAAGAAAAAGACAACGGATGAATGACATCCTATAAACAATAACATTGTTTCTGTTACATGAATTGCTGCGCTGTCTTTTGTGCAGCGTCGCTGTACACGTACATCATTGTTTCTTTTTAATTTTCAGCTTTTGACGCATGCACAAAAGCGACTGTCATCTTTTCATGTAATCAAAACGCGCCAGTTAGAGACGAGGACGAAAAATAGACTAAACTTGTTGGTGGGAAGAATGAAGGTGTATCAACCTACACGTAGGGCGTGCTTGATTAGCATAATAGATATAATCGAGGCTCATGGATTTGGCTAATCCGAGTTCAAATCCTATCGAATCTCATTTTGATCATTTACTATCTGATACTTCTTTTTATAATGAGTGACCACTTATCCAAGTGAATATTGACTCGACAATAAAAGCTAATGAGATAAGCGGACTGTCAGTATTACGATGTAGACTACTCTGAGATGATTTAAAATGATATGGAATTAAATAGGTTTGATTACTTATGAGGATGGTTTATCGAAAGTATTTGTTGACATTACATTTTGACATTAAATTTAAAAACGACTGTGTTCTAGTCGGTAGGGAAGCAGTCCCGGCGGTACGTGTACCAGAGACGGAAATCTATTGAAAAGAAACCCTCTGCATAGAAATTTCGCTTGACGCTAGGCACCTTGAGTAAGAAAAGAAAGTTTTTTTTTTCTGTCGGGGTAACAAGACTAGTTTTTGCTGCAAATATCTTACAACGATGGACCAGAAATTGGAGCTCAGCCGAGCACCTTCCATGGAAATAATAGTACTGTTGGGAAAAACATAAACTGGCGATTTCCCTACCAAAAATAGCTGGAAATGTACGAAACATACAGATAATTATTACATGGATAACAATAAACAATATTTCTCACTGAGCGTTATTAATCTCCAATAATTATTAAGGCAGCAGATGTCAAGAATCTACTTTTTCATCGTACATTTAGAAAACAACTACTGGAACAGATTTCACAGATGGATCTAGAATCTCCAACAAAGACATGGATTTTTCACTTCGGAAACATTGCCTCCAACCACAGTCAAGAACTTTCCTTTCTCTCTCCCCCCTCTCTCTCCTTGTACAAAACAAACAAACAAACGGAACTTCCATAAACAAAATACCACGAGGTTGCGCCCCAAAATGGTCCTCTTCACGTCTAATATAGACAAATACTTGTTGAATTGTCCTCTATAATAGTCAATTCCTCTTAAGTAAGCTTCTGTCTATTTCACCGATTGTGTCTAATCTTCTCGTTGTCGCTAGCATCGTCCAACGCACAATCTTTTTAACCCTATTGTTCGAGTGCTCCCCACCTGGACCTTGACAAACGGTGACTCATTAGTAAAAAATACTTCAGAAGTGACCCGAGAATCACTATTGCCACAATACTTAATAAAGCACAAGTAAGACATACTCTACCTTCCCGTTGGATGAGTTAACACCGGAGGAATGTCTACAGCGAATGCGCAAAAGCTCAGAACAGAGAGCGAGAGAGAGAGAGAGAGAGAGAGAGAAAGAGAGAGAGAGAGTTAGAGAGAGAGAGAGAGAAAGAGAGAGTGAGAGAGAGAGAGAGAGAGAGAGTGAGAGAGAGAGAGAGAGTGAGAGAGAGAGAGAGAGAGAGAGAGTTAGAGAGAGAGAGAGACGGCTGCCCAAATCCTATCAGATCGGTATATAATTTCATTGAAGATAAATTTACATGTTCATTTATGCCCTGAAAGCGACAAAGTTTTGATGACGACGGTGATGATCATACTAAGCGTATTTTGTCAGATTCGAATAAGTTAACAATTGTAAAATCTGTGTGTGTTAATTTTAAGTTTATTTTGCATTTGTGATTACAGTTTTACACCCATTTAAACGAACTGCCAATGCTTGGAATTTGGGCTGATATCAAGGTATAGTATCTGCTCTGCTACTCCACTTCTTGGCCTTTTGGCTAAGATCAAAGTGTTCTATCTGTTCCGACGGATACTGCACCCCATAGACTAGTATTGTCTTGGCCTTCGGGGCTTCATTTACCCTGGTCTATGGGTGTGTCCTGTGCAGTTCTAGGAGGTCCACCCTCCCAGGCTTCGCCTCCCCTCTTTGGGGAGGAGTAAGTTTATTGAAACCCCACTTTCCCGACCCGACCTTAGGTCACATCTTACTTGTGGGAGTAAGATAAAAACTGGCCTTGTACCTAACTCCTGGAGAGGAGTAAATCAATACTCTACTTCATCTTTGCTATCCTCAATCAGTGAAGGAACAATACTTCTAGACTGAGGCAATTCTAATTTTTGTCCCAATCCAAAGTGCTTTTTTGGAGTTGTTTTTTCCCCACATTAAAAACTGATCTTGTGTCTTACTCTGCCCCCATGGGGATCCAATAGAAAGGGACACGTGTTAAATTAATGTTATACACTGAATTATTTTTAATACGTATTGTGTTTTGGCCTGTAATTTTCCTCAAAGATTAATATGCCATAACAGAGACGAGACAAGAAAAACATTAATATATTGGGGTTCGTGAATACTATAATAGATAACGTCGTTTCTTTTGGAATTACCGAGTTATAATCTATGGTAATTGTTGTGAAGTTGTTCCACAGTAAATAATAAATAAAGGAAGTCAAGTCGAGGGTTGGTTTAACAAGTGTATTAACAAAGTAAGAAAGTGACTAGCTCTTTGCTAGACAGTTACAAGGTGGGGCTTTGTCTTCTGGTGACTCGCACTATTTATAGTGACAACCGGTGTTGTTTCTCCTGTGTAAGAACGGCCGGTGTAACAGTAATTAAGACACTAATACTGTTTGTAAAGATATTAACTCACCATTAACCAATGATATTCGGAGACTCCTTGGTGATCGTCTCAGCAGAAAAAGGTGTGATAATTATTTACGTGCGTCACACTTACTGGGGCTACACCCTCAAGTTTTTTTTTTATCTGTGTGCTTATATCAAAGATAATATTTATCCAAACAATCGCCAGACTAGAACCATCACACTCAAAATCAAAGCAGTGCTAAGGGATGGCAATATCTTAGTTATTGACAATTCTCAACGCGGTGTTAATGTGTGTCGGTGGAGAAAACAAGACTATTGGATATTTGTGACTGAAACTTGGTGGACAAGGGAGGAACAGATTGAAATTAATTTGTATCAAATATGGTTGGATTGCAGAAAAGATTGTGAATGTTATTAAGGATCTATGCGTGCCATTGTTTTTCTAGGTGGGGGTTACCCGTGTATTATATGAAAAATGAATCTACAGAAAAAGACTAAAAGAAACTTAATTATTATTATGAATGTTTTCCATGTAAAACATCTGTGTGCTATGTTAAAAAACTGTAATAATAAAATAAATCTTAATCTATTCTGTACTTTTTGTTCATATTACCATCTATCTCTATTTCTTCTTGCAACGAATTATGATTCCAATAAAGTATTACCACATCGCCTATGCTCGTCTCAATGTAGCTGTAAAACGTGTTTATTAGTGTTTCCCAGAAGCAGTTTTAAATGGAAAATACGACTTTTCTAGTTACAGATAGTTAAGCTAACCTAATATTTATATTCAACACAAGCAGTCTAATAATACTAATAGGAACGTTCCAATATAGGTATAAACCTAGAATATGAAATATAGATTTAAATAAGTAACGAAAATACGCATGTCTGTAATTACATTAGATAGAAAGTAAACGTAAGTTACACATTCGAGAAGAAGCCACCAGGAAAAACGAACGAAATGAAAAACAGTGCGAGAAAGAAACGAGTGAAAAAGATTATATAAAAACATTGAGGGGTATACGTATACATCACTGTAACAGTTTGTTCATGTATTATTAGACTAGGATAGTTGTCAGGATATATGGGAAAACATGCAAGATAGGCAATTAGGGCCTTTCGTAGCTAACATAAAGTTGGATTTTCATACATATATGCTTGTAGAATTGACATACTGAATGTATGTTCGCAAATTAGGCATGCTAAATCTTATAAAGGACCTGAAAGCTACTGATCCAGAGGGAACACTTTGTTTTACTCTGACCATTATAAAAATATGAATATAAATCGATCGACTGTAATTAATGTTTCTTTTTCATTGGTTTCTACATCTAGATGTGGAGAAGAGCGCTATTCTTTTCTCTGTAATTATCCATTTTCCATTGATCATCGCGTTATAGTTCTGAGTGTTTTAGCAAAAAGGCATCAAATATCATTTTTGAGTCTTTGGTATGACACGACAGACGATTGAACCGTGGACTCCCGGTCTATTAGCCAACACTCTAACTATTATAATAAATAGACCGCTTAATTGTCTTTTATACAATTTTGAATACCTAAACATTTCACTAATCAAGTACTCTGTCTAGTGTTGATCCTGAACAAGTTTCTCATCGCAGAAATCGTTTAATGTTGTCGTCGCTGAATCTGAATTGTTTGAAAAGTGGTTCATCCTACTCTTGTGCTTCTCAGAACCTCGGAGACTGGAGATCGAGGACTAAATTGACGAGCAGTCAATGGCTTGATGTATTTATTGATCTAATTACTATTGTAAATATCGGCCAGATGAACAAAGCGCGTTTTAACGTAACTCGGCTTCTATTTGCATTTAAAGAACGTCGTAGCAGACAGAAAAAAATAACATCATTCTTAAGATAAAAAGGTAAAATAGTTGTACAAACAAGTATTACAAAGATTCTTCATGTGATTATTACTAAATATAGATCAGATAATTATATACAATTCATGGATCGATATTGGATTTTCTAAAATAACGTCGAGTGTTACAGTGCAAACATACAAACATGTTTGAGAGTAACAGAGGGTTTCGAAAACTTAAGCTGTGATTGGTCGACTAAATAAACAAATAAATAAACAGAAACGGGTGGTCCGAACTATCATCGTACCAGGACGTTAGTCTGTATTCCGTAATACTTCCAGAAATGTATTTATACACTTGAGTGGAGTGTTTTCTTACATAACCTGATAGTGGGAAGTGACGATGTGCCAAGTTTAAATCCAGTTCTTTCTACAGCAAAACATTCACTTAGAATGTTGGTAACCTTCCCGTGGTCCATCCGCTGAGTACTCGATATCTTTCTAGAAAGAATTATATCTAGAAAGATATAGATGCCAACAATAGAATCACCTGATTCGTAGGAAATGAATGAATTAACCTGATAGCTATCTAACAACCTTACTTAACTTCAATGATCTGGCTGTAACCAGTGTGTGAACATGATTTGACGGTTATTATGTGATAGACTATGGAAGTTTAGTTGAAGTAATTAAATTGAAGCGGATAATAACTGACTTTATAGGTAGTCATATGTCGCACCATTTTCTGCGTCAAATTGAAAAAGGTAATAGACAATGAAAAGTGTTATAAATATAAGGCATACACGACTAGAAATCGTTTGTTAACTTTAGTTAATAAATTAATACTGTACACAGGTGGTTTGTAGTCATCAACTTATCTCAATGCAGATACCAGCAATGGAAATCAAATCCAAGATAACAGGATAGTCCACGTGTAGAAATCCAAATACAGCTACTGTGACGATCACGGAATGAATATGCTTCCTTTCATTATATAGTATTCCTCATAAATTTCAATAACAATTATCTCTTTAAAAGAACCTCGCTGACCTATGAAAACTGCTAAAAAATGATGTTTAATTTATCAAACGTTGTTTTTGGTCAGTCTCCATAGGTTAGCGAGGTTTATCAATAGATGGGAGATAAATTGTTGGTGTATATCTGTCCAAACAATACTATTGCGTAACAGAAAACAATGTATTCTAGATTAAATATATTACTTCCCCTCTCTCGAAATTGCGTCATAAAATCGAAAGAGAGACTGATATTCATTGCTCGCTAACACTGAAATAGAATTGGAATACGCGCTTTACATAGTAGAAGTCTGAAAACAATGATTATGTGTATGTAGAAAGGATTCCGTGAATGAGTGTGTTAGTTATTGCATTGGTTACTATGTTAGTCGCCAATTGAACAGTGAAGCGTGTGGCGACGGATACCAAGATGCCTTGGGATAATAAATAGGGGAAATGGTGGAGCAAAGAGAGTTGGACTTAATGTAATTGATGAAAAGTACTTTTTTACAATAGCAAAATAGGTGTCCTTATTAGAGAATAAATGGAATGATGCAAGGGCTTTAGAGACAGTCGAAGAAGATTGATGGTCTCATTGGAACGGCAAGAGTAGACAGCCATTCGTTGGAGATTAACCAAAAGAAAACAAAAAACAAAGCAAGTTTTTAATAGAGAAACGAAGTTCATGAAGGGATTAAGATACACAAATGGATAAATAGATATATTGATGCACATACGTACGCACACACACACACACACATATATATATATATATATATATATATATATATAAAGAGATAGAGAGAGAGAGAAAGAGAGAGAGAGACAGGGGAGGCGGAGACAAAGAGTATAAAAGAGTGAAAGGCATGGTGTGTTCAGTTTTATGGAATGCTCCATGCTGTGATTATGACCTATTTGTGATTTCCCAAATATACTGTTTATACCAGATGGTGGGCCTCATGGTCAGTCAGTTTTTGTTGTTGATAAATTAACAGCTGATAATCTGGAATGATCTTGCGGTGTGGTCCAAGTCATATATTTTGTATACGATTGTTTTGTAAATTAATTTATTTTCTAGGCGTAGATTTCATAAGTAAATAGTCTTCATAGAATAGCTTCTATTTACTTCATATATGAACCTGTAGAAATACTACCGCTCTATATCAAAATGGACCTGGGAGTAGTGATAACAAGGGGATAACTCTACACTCTCGAAATCTTTCAAATTATGACCTCACTACTGGGTGTACTTTTTTGTCAGACACATAAGTGTTTGAGGAAGAGATTCAGTAGTTGATAGGGTTCAGAAAAAAAGTAGGCAGGAAAAAGATGAAAGTGAGCCCGATACACAGGTACATTACAAGGCAAAGATTAATTACCGTAGATATGGGATGATAAGTAAGTAATACATGTAATCTAGCATATATGGTTTACAATTACGCATTGATATTGTTCGCATAGTTATGCACACATAATATACCCTCATTTATGGGTAGAATAGTAACTAGTCTTTAATTATTTGTATACAATACATGGTTATAAGAGTTGCTTTATTTCGGCATTAAGTATTATTGTGTAAGTAATGCCATTGTCATCCCTGTGATGATATAAATTATCTAGCAAAAAATCAAATCTGATACAGGGTTATCACTCACTGACAAATTCTCACACATGGAACCATTAGAAAAAATTAACAATCCTTTATATTTATCTTCTTTTCTATCTAATATATAAAGTAGAGACGATTTTTCCCCTCTACCTTCTCGGAGTATAGGAAAATAACCACATGCATCACAGGCTACTAAACTAACAACTATACTACACTTATTCACTCGAGCGTGTTTTAGTAAATTTGTTATTACTTTCTTCTACCTAACACTAAATATTACATTTGGTCCACCATCAACGTCTCTCCGAAAAAACAACTCCATATATGTGGTAGCAAAAACATTTCCCCTAACAATTCTGTACTGTCACTCTACTCATCGACACCGTGAACTAATACACACAGTTTAATTTTCACAAAACACCGGTTCTTATTTATTATTTGCCTGGTATTACTTTATTACATACTATGAAGCAATATGCAAAGACTTAATGACCGCTCCCGTTCACTCCGATGATTTTCCGCGATTATCAGATTACGTTATTTCTAATTCTACTAGCACTTCTACATTTACATTTATTCCGGAATTAATTGAATGACATTAACGAACACAGTTTCGTCAACATTTATACATTCAACATGGCAGCTACAATTTCTTGATCGAATCGACATCCTATTTAATTCAATAAGCGCCAACATACTGGTAGACCCCGATACATTTACATTTTCAAAATCATACACCTTTAACACGCATATTATAGAAACATTGCCCATGACCTAAACCGTGACAGTGTTGAACTTAATATTTGTTCATCAGAAGCTAAATGTTAACATAACATACCACCGTTAAATGATACGTCGAGTCAATTTGGCGATCGTTCTATTAGTAAGAGATGTGATCCTAGATGGGCTTCACTTTCACATCTCTATATTTGTTTATCTGTGGGTTATCTCAAAGATAAAATATATAAAAATAATGCCCAGAAGATTCCTCAACTTGGAAGGGGCAATCACAGAGAAATTAAGGCAATGCCAAGAAAGAGGAGTGTCAAGGATGTTGACAATTTTTTACGTCGTATCCAAGTTCACTTATCATGGACCAGCGACAAAATAAAATACTTAAACATTCAAGACTGGAATGTTGTAGACAAGTAACGCATAGACTGAAGTTTATACCAAATATGATTGAATTGCAGAAAGGATCGATTATATAGATGTCATATTTGCGTTGTCCTATATGTTCTGCTTCTGCAATAATATTTTCTTCGTATCTCCTGTAGGTAAGATTTCTACACTAAAATAGTTTGATTTCTGTCCTGTAAATATTCTATATATATAAACTTGTGAATGATGTCTGTGTATACTCTATAGAAACAAAAGTTAGAAAATCTATATGAAATCTAAAAGTGTATTCTCATGTCAAATTTACCGGGGAAGACAATGAAAGTGTTCCCGAATCTCTAAGTGAACCCCTAAGGGATATGAGAGCATAACTCCCTTACATCTTAAATTGTATCATATTTTTATGAAATTTAAATCATATGTATAACATTTTATGAGAAAGACTATTGAAATGTTCACGAATCTCTAAGTTCTCTTCTAACATAATAGAGCTATGAGGAATGAACCGCCTTTAAAACTTAGAATATATCCTATTTTGATGAAATCTATATAATATGTATAAACGTCTCCGATGAAGCAATGGAAGCGATCCTGAGTCTGTTCGTTACCCGTTATGTGCCGAATATCTACGTGCCCTTAGCTTTAATTGACTCATGGGGACAGATAGGTTTTACAACTTCAAATTCTTATATCCGATTTTAATGAAATTTAAACCATGTGTTTATACACATGGTTTACACACTGATTCAGATAGTTTTCCAATACTTCAGCTTCTTCTGACTATATTAAGGTGCGAAACGGGTGGAGTGGAACAGTAAAAAAAGAAAGATATATGGTCTTATGAGTATAGTGTAGAGGCACATGCTAGTGATCCTCATTCAATCCTTAGCAACGTCAGGTGTCTCTGCTTGTAGATATATAAAAATGGATTAGTATAAAAAAGTAGGAAATTTCGTGAAAAAATGTGTTTTGTAAGAATAGCTTTTTAAAACGAAGGCATTGGAGATAATTAGCATGATACTAAGAAGTCGCGTAGTGTTTATCCGCTCCTTGCAACATCAGGAGAGTTTTTGTTCTTACGTCTTTGGATACCTACGTAAAAAAGTGAATGTGCTGTATAAAAAGCAACATTTTATTTAGCCTGTATATATATAAATGCATCCATGGATTTAGCGGTGCAACGATAGTAGAAGTGATGGAACCTACACATTTTTAAGAGCATCCTATTTTTGGTTACATAACAATTTAGTCTTCTACATGAAGAAATACTAAATTAAAGAAAGACACGGCTGTACATAGTGCTGATCCTTTGTGTATTCAATATCCCAGAAAACAGGTCACGAGTTATTGAGAAAATTCTATTTAACAAGACCAATCGATCATTTTTGCCTCTCAATCTGTGAATCGCAGATCTAAATCCGTTACTAATAGAGTTTCAAAAGACTCGAGGAGCAAGACACCTTTAGATGTAGCCTCTGGCTAAACACATACACGGCTCATGGGTTGATTGCATCTTAAACAAATAGGGACAAGAAAATAGAACGACAATCAAGATAATTTTATTGTTCTCTCCTAGCTCCAAAATTCCGATACGAAGAAAACAAGAAAAAAAAGATCACCATAGAAAAGTGTTGAACATGTTTAGGATCTGAAACATGTTTCGCTTAGACTTATTTCTTCTTGAGTCATCCATCGATTGACGGTGACAAATCCATTTGCCACGATGCTCGCTCACTTATTGTGGTAAGCAGCTCCAATACCAAGAGGCCACAAAAAATTTCAAGAAGAATCTTGACCGTCGTACGAGGCATCTTAGCCCGTAGCTAGAGCTCTGGGCCTATGGGAGAACATTTCTAGCAAGTAATCTGGATTTCCAAACGGCATGGATTCACAAATGATCATATATACTTGACAATGGAAAATCATAACTGCTCCAGTAAATGGAGTACCATTAAGTATATGCAGGTTTGAACGCCGAATATGCGATCATACATTAGATAATACATAATAGCGTTTTATTTAGTTATCTATAGAAGAGTTAATCTCTGATCTTGTCTGATTTCTTGTGGACACACTGACTATTTCCATATAAAAAAGTGAAAGTGACACGAACAGTGTCGGAAAATAGAAAATATGGGGAGGGGGCGTATTAAACACACACCTAAGAAAATAAAAATAAAAATAGTGTAATATGGGTAATGAATACAAATAGGAATTAGAAAAAGGAACAAAATATGTATGGGTAAAATATGGTTAAATAAAATTCGAATGTTTACGTAAAGAACTCGTAAACAGTCATTTCTCTTGTTTTCATTGGAATAATTAAATATAGCTTTTTATAATAGTTTTCATTGCTTCATTATATATATATATATATATCAATATATATATATATACATATATATATATAAATATATATATATAAATATATATATATAAATATGTATATATATATATATGAATATATATATATATAAATATATATATAAATATATATATATATATAAATATATATATATATATAAACATATATATAAATATATATATATAAATATATATATATATAAACATATATATAAATATATATATATATATAAATATAAACATATATATATAAACATATATATATATATATATATATATATATATATATATATATATATATATATATATATAAACAAGGGGTCAGGTAAAACAAAATTCCTGTTAAAGCATTTTAAGATGCGACAATATTTTATTAAAAAAGAAAAAATCGAAACCGATTTAAAAAAATTTTTTTTATAAACTTTCATTTTTTTTTTAGTTAATATTACAGATATATATCGCCGAGTACAATCGACTTCATCAGTGTAGTTTGTAGATCCGATGTTAATTGTCTGCCGGTATCAGATGGTGTAACCGGCCCATAAGGTGGTTTTTTTTCCAGTTTCGGTACGATTTCAGGCCAGCACGTGGATATGTATATATATTAAAAGTTCATACCTTTTTAAAAGCACCAAATAATTTTTAAAAACAAGGGGTAACGTAAAACAAAATACCTTTTAAAGCATGTTAAGATGCGATAATATTTTTTTAAAAAAGAAAAAATCGAAACCGATTTTTTAATTTTTTTTTATAAACTTTCATTTTTTTTAGTGAGATATTATTGAGTTCACGGGGACGGATATAAGTGATCGCTAGCGTATGTGTCGTAAGATTGCACTAAAAGTAAATAAGATCTTTTAAATGCTAGGTTATTAAAAATCATCAGGTAATCAAGTATAAGTATCAATAAAACCGTTGGTTACTATTAAGAGAGCCTGCTGAGACCGTAGACGACGATACGCGTGGCGTTGTTGTTATTTATATTTGCTAGAA